>CM059832.1:2400000-3600000 GCA_030444775.1 Atalantia buxifolia | reverse complement strand
GGTGGAAAAAATTGATGAGTTTTCCGATTGAAATTATGAGGAATTGATTTGATGCTTTTAGAACAATACGGCAATAACCCTTGATTAGTTTCCTCGAAAATTATCTGAAAATCATTTCAAGAAGATATCTTTATATTCTTTGGACCTGTCTACGGTGCAGACTCTGTAACTAACATCTCCCACCATCCCGCCATCCGATTTTGTATTGTTTAATTTCTCACCCCACATTCGACCACATCCAACGGCTGATGCTGCAGTTTGTAACTTACAGATTCTGCAAGCTAGCAAAGTCCTCTTTATATATATCGGCAGGCAAACATAGCTTTCGCGAGTTACGCCTCTAAATTAAAGCTCGAAATGACTAACGCAAAAAGACAAGTCATAGCCTAATGTAATAGCAAGTATTGATAGAAAATGTTGCAAACAGTAGCACAGCACTGGTAAGGAGATATGCATGCTGTATTGGTTCTGGGGTCACCATCGATTGTCTCTAATCTGTCAGAATTATTATTTCTCTCTTCTCTTTAATTTTCACTTTTTTGCTACTCAAAATCCTTTTCTTGGCCATCTCTCTTTGTCATTTGCCTGGAGTTAGAGCTATCATTTCTTTTTGAGTGTCATAAAACATGGCTTGCGATGCAGTGCAATGTTACTTTTTTTTTTTTCTCTCTGTGGATGGCATCAGCATGTGGTGATCTTGTAAGTCACTAATCTTTTCGTGTACTATCTGAGACATCACAGAAATATATAAAAGGATTGTAACAATCGGATCATAAGAAGTAGCATCGTTGTAAACACTGTACACACCCCACCAGTGGACCATACTTCACTTTACTGAGGGAAAATTATGGACAATTTTATCATTAATTTAAATTTTAAGACTATTTATTAAAATATTTTTATTTCTATTTGGTCTTACGTAAAATTGAGGTAGAATCGGTTGGAGGTGGCTCTCTATCATTATTCATTTGAATAAATATCTATATCTTCATTGGATGAAGTCTGTTGCTCGACGCAGATTGAATTAGAAGATAATGGAATTTTTTTTTTGATTTTTTGTTTTTTTGACATTAACTCGGTCAACAAGCCGAATGAATGAATAAAATTTCGAACGTTGCAAAGAAAGCAGCAGCACCGGAGCGTACACGGGCCATTCAAGATCAAGTTCTCAATTCAAAATGTCTCGTGACTTATCTTTATATTCATGGTTCATATACTTCATAGTTCACACAAGCCTTCACTGATCGTCACCGACACGACTTGAAATCATTAGATACAATTTTTAAAAGGTCTATATATAACTAAAAAGAAAACCATTTCTCTTTTTATTTAATTTTGGAAATCATTTTCAAATTGATCCAAGCCAAGAGAAAGAAAATGTACGAGACTCATTGCTCCTGGATACAATTAATCAGCAAATTGAAAATGGGTAGTTCGTAAAAGCGGTGCTGCGTGCCTAGTTGCCCACAACAATTAAAATAAGCACAACTAGTTAGCTAGTTGGACCAACAAGCAGCATATTAAACATGGACGTGATACGTAGCATTCATCTCCTCTTTTGCTTCCCCATGCACGTGCTCTGTATTAAAACAGCGTCCCATCAGAATCATTTTCTTCAAAAGTTCAGTTGAAAAAGAGTAAATAGAAATGCAAAGCACTTGCTTTTCGATTCGTTAACTTCCTCCTCCGAGTTTGGTATGATGATACTGAGCGACCAGTGATTTTAGCAAGGAAGCAAATTACAAACAAAAGCTTCCTTCTTCTCTCTCCCCAATTATAGAATATTAATTTTTTTGGGGCCCCACCATTACTTGTTTGCTTCATTTCCAAGAAATTAGTGCAGAGGTATGATTGAAAATATGTGAACGAACATTGCACTTTAACGAGAGGTTCTTGACATGTAAACTGAGCCCTCTCTTTTCCTTTTAAGATCTCTTTAAATTATATACATACATACGTATGGGTTAAAGCAGAATTTTTCAATCTTGATAAGATAAAACGATAGGACTTGTCGAATTTCACAAAAAGAGAGAACAGTCAAAACTATCAAAGGGTGCTTGAACGAATACTCTGAACTCACTCACACACACATTCCCAGCGGTAGCGGCACTTCATCATGCATGCATTGCACTGTTTACTAGCAATCTGTCCGATCGAATTCTCTTGTTTATTCTAAATACATTTGCACCGTAACGCAGAAAAAATTGAAATGGACGTGTCAGCCGTTTGATGGCGGGAAACGATGCGCGCTATAAAGATTGGGTGGATGATCGGTGTTATTTATATAGTTGTGGCGGACGACGAATCTGGACCGTCCATTCAATGGCTCCCCTAAAATTCACTTTATATATCATGCTAGAGAAACAGAGAAGGTGGGAGATGGTGGTGGGGATCAGAGTGAAAGCCACGACGTGTTGATTGGTAAAGGGAAACTTTCTGGTGCTCATCACGTGGCTGAACAAACCTAATTACGTTATCAGACCGCTACCCAGGCAATTGGGTCAGGCCGTCACGATCGACTCGAAGTCAAGTAGTAGCAGAATTTGCGGACGAGGATGGTACTGGTACACATCAAGATTTGTGACAGAGTTTACTAAATGCCATCAATTATTCCAATTTAATTCATATTTAAGAGAAATAGCATCGGATGATCCAAACGTAAAAATCAACACAGCAAATAATAAGAACAAACCAGCACGAAAGGAAAATTGACAAGAATATCAATTACAAACCACTCTTCCTTTTTTCATTTCTCTTTCAGATGTTACATCAAAATTCTCTATATCCCCCCAAAAGAAAGAAAAAAATGAGGAGGGAGGAGGAGGAGAAGATCATGTTAATTTTCATTTTCGTCAGTGGAAGATCATATTAGCAATAGATAATTTAACCTGAACATGCCTTCAGTTGTGGTCATGAAAGCAGTTCATAAAAACCTTAGTTCTGATTTCATCAAGTCCACTTTTCCCATTCCCACATGGATGAAATCAGAACTTCATTTATAGAGATTGAACAATCAGTGGTACCTGGGATAAGGGGTGGCATTTCTTCCAGGATGCTGCATATAGGTAGGAACATTCTCATGTGAAGGCCTCGCCATTGGAGTCTGATAAGGCAAACCTGAATTGTAGAACGACGGAGTGCACACACAATGAGTAGATTACATAATAAACATCAATATTTGCCTCTCTGAACAACAATTTTAAAAAGGGATGTCTTATTAATTAAAACGATAAATTGGTTTCAAGGCAGCAGCAGTGCACAACCATGCTGTCACTGTCAGCCGCAGGCCGTACATGATAAATACATGGAAAATGCTAGTTACCCCAGAGTCAAGCCCCGGGTCAATCCCCATTTTTTTTCCTTTCATTTGACGTCGTTTTAGCTTGAATGAAAAGGGGGGAAAAAAAAAAAAGAGAGAGAGATTGAAACGGCGTCATTTATTGCTTTTAGGGTTTGACCCAGGGCAAATAGCAGAACAGTAAATACATCTAAAGAATCTTCTCAGCTACTGGTGGACATATCAAGAGAGTGTCAAATTTAATGCAACTAATCATTACCTTTATTTAGTGGAAATAGGTAAGTGGAAGATCTAAAATTAGGAAGCCACCAACTTCAATATTTCAAATTATGCTGTTACAGATACATGTATCCATGAGCTAATGAGTCAGAGTACCTACCATGTGTGGAAGGAAGAGGACTTGGAGGAAGCATGGGTGCTCCTGGAGCCTGAAGATCATTTTGCGGACCTCTAGCTGGCCTAAATTGTCCAGCAGAAGCATTGTGTGTGAACGAAGTCCTGGCACTTCCTGTTGGAGATGGTTCAACCATACCAGTCCTATGAGGATCAGTGAGAGGAACAGGTCTACCGTAAGGTTCAACAACTCCATAGCCTTGATAAGGGTTCATTCTACCTCCAGTTGAGGGACCATAACTCTCACAGTAACGACTGTTGTCTACAGGTACAGAACCTCTTTCATTACTTAAATAAGTTCCAGAAGGAGCGGAAGCTCTAGGTATCAGAGAATTCTGATACCCTTGATATGCCTGTGAATAAGATCCAGATGCCTGATACGCTGCGCTCACCTGCATATTTTTACCAGTCAACTACTGATCACCAGCTTATTATTTCTCCAATAGGTAAAAAGAAATAAACAAATGCAAAAAGACAAGAACCATACAAGAGCTGACAGCAACTTTTGCAGAAACAATGATAAATTGTGGATGCCGATAAATATACAAATCCAGGATAAAACAGGCAAGACTCACTCGGTTAGGCATTTGGTAGCCATAGTTCACTTGTTGGGGAGGTAGATAAGTGCTTTGCCAATGTCCAGCGCAGTTCACTTGTGGGGAAAGTCCACGACCAACTGGATCAAGAGGAAACATATGATCAAATCAAAGACATAAGCAAACGCTATCTCATTTCAAACTCACATAAGACTAGGTGCAAAACCTGATAAAGGTTCCGGGTTATTCAGCGGAGGTGTGCATAATGACTTGACAAAATTTTCGTGGGAATAAGGTGCATAATTGGCCTGTAAATTTGGATTAGAAACAGAACCAAGAGTACCCTTCATCTCATCCAAATGCCGCTGAGCCTCTTCTCTGTCAAGCTCAACAAACATAACCTTATAAAGGAGTCCAAAGCATTAGATATTTTGACCAATGAGGCCTGTAATGAAGGTATGAGTTCCTGAAGAATTACCTGATCAAAAAGTTCATCTGAACCAGGAGTATCCTTATTCACAGGCAAAACATAATTTGCTGCCACATAGATAACAATAGCCATGATAGCACCATAGATTATAAGCATGAGAAGTATAAAGCAATTTGTAAAAAAAAAAAAAAAAAACAGATAACAACTTTAAATGAAAGTCCATGTAGAGGAAAACCTAACATATTGTTCACTGCATCAGCTGGTACCTCCTTTCCCATTTCTTTAAATCTTTTGACAGACCGAATCCTTAAGTCTTCAGGTTTTGGAAATACTACAACAGCAATCTGATTTTGAGACAAATCATCTAATGATAAATTAGTGACACTTCAAAATAGTTTTAGAGCATATAAGTCTCTCATAGACAAAGACAACAGTGTGCAACTACCTTGCAGAAGTTTACAAACAACCTCAATTTACGTTTGCGTGCACTTTTGAAAACATTTGTTTGATCAATAATAAAATTGCAAGGTGTCCTCGACGCCTAGATAATAGGACATCAAATATCGCATTAGCTCGACCCATAAGGCACTGGAATCTTTCACTATAATTATGCTTTCGCAGGAGCCCAGGAACCTGTAAAAATAATATTGCTTCTGTAAAGGAGAATTACACACAGTGAAGAGCACCACTTTAAAATCCAAACAAAATTGTTAAAATGGACTGAGAAAACAAAAACCTTCATCTGTTCAAGGATCAGATTTGTGCCAAGCAATATATAATGCTTCTCAGGATGGTCTTTAACCCATTTCTCTGCCCAAGTAGTCTTCCTGAAGCAGGTAAACCCACCATCATCATTACTTCACAGTCCTTCATGTTACAAAAAGTAGGCCCCAATACTGAATTGCCATCATCAAGAGCTGAAACCCAAGACTTACAGCCTTCTCACGGAATTAGTCCCTGTTCAACACTAAACTGCATGACAACCACCACATTTTTCAATAGAATATGAGGAAACACTGCTGATTCACATTGCCATTCGTTCACTGCTGAATCCACCACTCCAAGACCATTGGAACCTGCATCAAATTGCTTTGCAGTTCCCAACCATTTCCCATTCTTGGCAAATCCTATTGTAGCCAATGGCTTACTTTCAAGATCTATAGCACATATTATTGTATCTCCAACTCCAAATTTTTCTCCAAAATTTAAAAAGTTCGCACCATGAGAAAATTTTCCTGTGCCCCCAAACCCAAAGCTCTGTTCGGTTTCTCCTAGTTTTCCCACTGGATCATCCCCTCTCGAGATGCCAACACGGCAAACATGCTGCTGGTCAGGGAAGTGTCTTCCATGTCAACTGGCTGGGTTGAAACGATCTTGCAGCCAAAACAATACTTGCCTCCATTTATTCCAACATTGGCACGAGCACCAGACCAACAATATGCGAATCCCTCTTGATGAAGTCCAGAACCTTTAAGACCATTGTCTTCAATGTCAAAATCTGGAAAAATAAGTTATCAGCAATATATGCAACCATAAGAGGATAAGGATATCCGCACCAAAGTTGTGACATGTAAACCAATACTTTCAACCCTTTTTGTTCAACTAAAACAAGGGATTATAAGATCCATACACACAAATGACATGCATATGCACACTAAGAGAAAACAGGGAGACGATCAAAGAAAGGCATGAACAAGATTCCATTTTGATTCAATTTTTACCTAACATTCACAAGTTTAAATATTTATTTCCTGTCTTGTACTTGCAATTTCTCAGCACATAACACTCAATAGCACAACTATGAATCCCATTATAATCAAAGCTTTTACACATCATCAACGTCTGACACACTTGCTATACGCTCAACTGCACAACTATTATAAAAAATTATTAGCTTTAAGCTAGTTATTCATGAAATTAGTGGATTTATAGAATTTAGAAACGAAAGATACCTAAGTCGCAGTCAGCAGGATTGAGCACCACCCGCTGCTTCTGTGAATGGGGTCCTGAGGCTGAGGAATCCGAAACCGGATCATCGACTTTTGCCCTCTTCACCACTGACTCGGGTTTGTCTCCATCTGGGAGCTCAAGCTCGCGTTTTGCGGTCGCCATTGTATAATCTAGAGTGAATTTCAGCTACAAAATGAGAGCGCGAATTATAGTTAGCCAGGCAAATATTTTTTATTTGGAAATAAAGTTTGTTAATATTTATTTTACGCCGACTCCAGAACTGAGCCGGGCTAGTCTAATGCTCTATAGGCTCACGTCTGCGAAAATTGGTTACTAAAACCACCCCTCAATATTCTTTTAGCACTACCTCCAAGTGTCAAGACGTGGCCCAAGGCGCATATATCCTTACTCATGGATTAAAATTAAAAGACCTCGATGATGAACCATTTGAATAATAAAATCATTATCTTAAGTGAAATATTTGTTTAATGAAATATAATTTTCTGTTAAAATATTCATGAACAAAATATTTTATTTTTCAATGGATGATCAAAGATATTATATGATTGCTGAGAATTGATTAATTTATAAATTTTTTACATCTCTTATTTGAGGTGGGAAACGAAGTTTTTTCTTTTTTCTTTTTAAAAAAAAGATAAGACTCCTAGATTTTGAAGCTATTTAAAAATTAAGATAAAAGAAGATTTAAAATCATGTAACACATTCATAATGATAATTCCCATCACTTAAATAGTTTTTCTCTTGAAAGAAATTATTCATCCCCTTAAATGTTTTGCAATGGAAATGGCAAACTTAGTCGCTTCTAATTTATAATTATTAAAACCCCCCACATAATCAAATCTCAATCAGCACGCTGCTCACTGTAACTGCCAACCATGAATTCAATCAATGAGAATAACTGGAAACTGAAAATATATAATCATTTTAACAAGATTTCCCTAGAGTATATATGGAAAATCCATGAGAGCTTTCCTTTCGAGGGTACACACTATTAAAAGCACTTTTTAACAGCTGAAATTAAGGCTAATATTGTGCACAGCTGGTGTTACAACTCACAACCACTTCCCATAGCTAATAGAAACGGGAAAGCCTGCCACATTTGCAATCAAAGACACAACGCAGCTCATTAACAGCTGTTCCTAATTGGGACCTTACTTGGATTCAGTTCCCTCACCCCGCAGCAAAATTAAATTAACTTTCCAAACATTCCCCCATTGTAATGCCAGCTAAATTTTCTCAATCGCTTCAATGATCCCATTTGTTATTGCGATAGTCACGCCACAATTGCTTTAAGTCATCACCACCAGGCACAGCTCCTAGGTTTCAGTGCCCCCAAATCGCTCTCACAAACAATACATTCTCTTCTTCAACTGCCAAACAAGTCTGTTCGCTTCAAGCAATTCAGCAAATAAACAAACAAAGAAACATTTCCAATAGGTAAACGAGGAACAAGGGTATAGTATATTATTATGCAGTAAAATCAACTGTACACTGCCAAAAATCTCAATTTATCAAATCTCAGAGGGCCGGCATTGCCCTTCAACAAAGAGTAAACCTCTAATGTACACTAAAAAAATACAAAACAAGCCAAACCCAATCTTCAATCCAAGCTTTGAAGAAGCTTGGCTTGTAAAGATTCTCCCCATGTACAACAGATCCATAATCATTTCCCAATCTATGCATCCAAATCTACAACAACAAATCTGATCTATATACAACAAAGAACTCCATAAAGAGAGAACTATTATTATTATTCTTCTTCTTCTTCCATGAAAAGATTTTTCTTCGGTGAAGCAAATAAAGCCACTGAAATATCAGCAAGCTTTTGGCCAGTCAGCCGTGACTTGTAAGCACGCATTTGCCTTGGAGCATTGGGTGCTTCGACTTCAGCATTCTCGCTTGGATCCTCATAATCTATCGATGTTTTAAACACCCGCGTCTTTCTTGGTGTGTTGTACGCGAAGTGCCATTGCTTTGCAATCAGAGTCTGTTAATCACAAATCAGAATCAATAACCCATCAAAACAAAAGCTTTAAATCCCCAAAAATGAAAAATTGTTAATCATTATACTTACAGCTTCTCTGATTGGCCTAGATACATGAAAAAGCTGCTTCAAATCTTCGTGGTTAACACCGCAAAGAATCCTAATCTGCAAATAGTAAAACCAAAACTTTGATTAATAAACCAGAAAAGTTACTAAATATGCTTTAATGCAGCAAATCTAAAAAGCTTGCATTTTGATACTCACAAGGATATCCTGAGGCAAGGCTTCAAGTCGTGACTTCTCATCGCAGTTAAAATCAATCATTTTCTCACTACATTGCCTCTTCAACGACGAAGACTTGGTTGCTGAATCAAACGACGACGTTTCCTCAGCATTGGCAATCAAAATCCTCTTCCTCCCCAACCCTCGAGTGTACCTCACAAACCCCATCCCTAATCCCTCTCCAGTACTGGCAAGACCTCGCCTTGATTTCAATGAACTGCATTTTTGCCCCAGTGCCATCCTTCTTTTAGTTGTTAACACTCTGCTTCCCCGGAAAGTGAAAAAATATTGATTGTTTCAAGGGATCAACAACACAGTTTTGAAAAGAGATATATGGTAAGATGAGATATGACAAAACTTTTGAATTGGATTGTGAATCCTAAATTTGAGGTAACTGTTATTGTTGCTGTTTCTGTTTATGGCCCAAATGGAAACAAGAACCGACTTTCAACTACAGGCTTCTTTAAAATGTGAAACATCTCTAGTCTCTTTTTTATATATATTGTGAAAAAAAATAAAAATAATTTATTTAAAAAGAAAAAAAGCAGTAAAAATAAAAGAATAATAATAATAAATATCCACCCTGATAACGCGAGAAATTACTGGAAATCTCTTAGAAAAGATCTTTGTTTCATCCACTCGTGTGTTTTATTTAATTGTTTATCTGATGGCGGTTAAATTAGTGGGAGCAAAACTAGCCGTTTGAATGAACACGTGGCGGTAAATGAGACGAGTAGGAAGCAACTTGTGGGTTGCACAGTGGTGATGATATGGTGATGGTCGGTCAAGTCGGCTTTGCCCGTCTGCTTCCTGAACACGTCTTCCTTTTTTAGCGCGTGGCTGAGATGCTAGAGTAACGGTGCGGTGACTTTCACGAGTCACTGGGGTTTATAATTTCAAAACGTGGAGTTATATGGGGAAAATGGCATATCGAACGGTGAGATTTGGGAGTGAACCACACGCAGGAGAAGGAGAGGCGTTGATCTAATGACGGCCCATACATCGTTTGACCGAAGATTCTAAATAGACGGCTGACGGCTGTTAGTGGTGTTTTCCTTCTTGTTGTTGGACACGCTTTGATGGTTTTACGCGATGTCAATCCAATCACTGGTCAACACCACGTCAACACCACGGCTTAAATTTTTAATAAATTAATTAATTTCCTTTTTGCGTGTTTTATTTGACTTCGTTGTTTCACATTCTTGTCTTTAATTTTAATTTTGGTTTTTTTTCTTTATTTTGTAGTTGAACAACTTAAAATTTTGAACTTGCAAGCAATTACCTTCATACAAGTCTATAAATTATAATCCATCATGTGATCGTACAAAAATAAAATATTGAAGAGGTTATAATTGTTAGGTAAATCTTGGATCTTGTATTGGCACGTTGCATTAAATTGTTTAAAAGGCGATAACATGATTTGTGAAATTGTTTTTATCTCATAGTTATATTATTGATGGTCACTGTATTGAAAATATTATTTTCAAATTGCAGCCTTTATCTTCCATACTTAATTGATGACTATCCTATCTTCTTTGGATGAATTTCAATCCTGTAATCTTCAAGAAGATAGAATCACGTAAGAGTAAGGAATCCTTTGAATATTTAAAAGAAATTATTATTTGAATTGAATTAATTACCATTAGACTTGCTAGTTGAGATCAATGTCAGTCTTAAAGAACAAATATATTATACATACAAATGAGGAATCCAATGGATTTCGGGTGACTGGGCAGTGGGCACCGATAATCTTGTTGATGATAATTGTTGAATTAATACAAATTTAGTATTACTGGCTTGTCTAATAATGCCATGAATTAAGTGGTACTCTTCAAAATAGAACAACTAATTATTATTGCATACTTTGTTGTCCCATGTGGGCGGTGGGCCATAAATGTCATGTTCAAGTTAAACAGAATACTTTCTCTCAGATTAAATAGCTTGCAAAGTATGTCTAATTACAATTAACTAAAAGCTAGATGACGAAAGAAGAAGAGTTTAATTAAGGAGACACAAATCGACAACTCAGTGAAGGAGAAATGTATCACGGCCGAAGTTAATGACATCTACCTAAGGAAATAAACTTTATCATAAATAGTTTAATAAATTTCATCCCTTTGTCTCCAACGAATGGTGCAAAATGGCATGTGATCAAAAACCGAACGTATGTACCTGTGAACATTCTTTAATATGATGATATCTGTGCAACTTGTCTTTTTCTAGATCATGCGAAGAATGCTTTAAGAGATTTCAGTTCAGAATCTACAATCTTTAAAACGATTTTCATCAGAACCAAATAATCATAGGATGCTACTCTTGTCATCGAGACAGTCAAACAATTTGATATGGGCATTCGCAGAAGCTTTCAAGGAAGCAAAGTTAGGGCCATTATTGTTTGGAGTGACTGGAACTAAAGTGTCCAAGAATTTTGCTTTTTGTAGAAGATATTTCACCAACTGAAGTTCATGCTCCTGGAACTTGAAACCTGTTAATTTGATCAACTTAAGGTAATTATAGTGTGTTGGCGTAATTGCTTTCCTAGAAGTTCTTTGTGATGTGATTCCCAACAGTGTCTATTTGCAAAAGAAAATTCGTTCAGCTGCGATTAGCATTAAGCACTTTAGAAATACATACACGCACGCCCACCAAGTGAAGGAAGGCTGTTTGCTTAAAATCATGTATCTACGAAAAAGCTTTGATTAGTACGTGTATAAAGTCCAAAGGATGCGTTGACACCTTTTACAGATCTCGATGCATTAGAGATACTGTCAAAATTTTAATATGTTACCTTAAAACACAAGTTAACATTACCCGTGCCAACTTTTTAATGTTACTTAGTTGCAATATACAATATTTAAGGTAAAATTGAATTGCATGTATACCTCGAGAAATGTAGTACTGAAAACATTGACATTAAAGAGATCATAGACCTGTACAGGATTTTCCCTTCGAATGAGTCGAAAAGATAAGAAATTGAGAATCACATCATTAAGTTGCAAAAACATGCACGAGTTTGCAGAAAACTGTGTGTTCACAGTAATGAAAAAATCGAAGAGTCAGAGCATCGATACTTATCTGAGAAATGAAAGCGCAGTCTTCCACTCTTAAAACCTTAGAACTTGTTTCGATTTTGTGCATAAATCTTCAAATGGGTCATTGCACGACATTTAGTTATGTCCATAGACTCAAGAAGCAAGCAATTGTTAAACACTACTGTTTCTATAGATGCTGATGTAATGTCAAGTACTTTAAGAATGAGAGTGTTCAAGAGATTCAACCTTTGAAGCTTTGCTGGAAGACGAAATGTACAGTAACACAACTTTAGGATTCAATGCTAAGAAGATGTGAAGAAAACTCAAATGGGTTACTGGCTTGAACAAAATCCAAATTAAGCTATTCGACTCCTTTTGTAGTTAAGTTTTCCATCCATTTTTTGACAGCATCTCCTACTCTGGTTGGATCAAAATACAGTCGAAAACTTTGAATGACTGGAGCTGCATGGCGTTTGAGAATATTATTAGGTCCTGTCACAATTTTGTAGCAAGTTGTTCTTTATCGAAAATATTCAACTAATATTGAGAGGAAAGATGTTTTCGCTTAAATAACTGTGAACTTTATAATTTTCACAATCTTGATTCTCTCTTGGGATGATAGCAACAGTGCTTGCTTCTGATGAGTTTATTTTTATTTTTGGTGTTATTTGTAGTTTATTATTTACTTAGGCTTGGATTAATTTCAAGCTTTTCTAAAACAATTAATGAAGCATTTGAGTAAAAGTGTAAGGAGGGTTCAAGCAGCAGTTATGTTTAGTTATAGAATAATTAGACTTCGTTAAAACCACCCTAAAATAAAATACATTTTTATAACTACACGATCAAAATTATAATGAATTTTTTACTACTTATTACTTTACTTTTATAGCTGTAATTCGTACTCTACCCTACAACAAATCTACGATAACCATAGCCTTAACTATAATGTCAAGTCAATTTGTGCTTTTTACTTAATTTCACTCTACGTAACATTTTAAGCACTCTCTTTCCCATTTATCTGTTCAGAATTTGTTTCAAATGAAAAGTGTTGGACGAGTGAATTTAATTTACGAATTTAAAAATTTGCAACTAATTCAGGATTTCTAGAACGAAATCAGCGAAGTGAAAAAGAATGCAGCTTAAAATTAATTCAAAATTGATTCCCTTACCAACTGTCCAAAACGGCAAAGAGAATGGCGAACGTAACTCGTTCAGATTCCCGCTAAATTTTATTTTTAACTTTTCCTTCGGTGACTGATTCCAAGAAACGTAACGCGCATATTGTTGCTTTGACAGCCGATGAATGTTGTTTCAGCCATTCGGTTTCAGTTTCAGTCCAAAACCCAAAACCCAAAATAATAGATTCAGGACAGAACAAGACCATTATAACGAACACTTAAGGTTCAAGGCTCCAAATAGAATTAACTAGATACCGGATTTACAATTTCTATTTAATTTCTGCTCGATGGCCGGTTGGCAACTGATAAAACCAGACAATATACAAAGTGTACAACAATAAGGTTAACAATGAGCTCAATTAATAAGAAAAAATCACGCAAAGAATGTCTACTTCATTGTACCTGTTGTGATTGACTCAAGAATCCTGGTTGAGATTTTCACATTCAGATTGACTGTCAAACTCACCCCCATTGACGCCATCAGCATTCTCCATCATTGAAGCATACAAGAAACTCCACACAGACACACAATTTTCACCACCTACACAGTATTGAAGAAAATATTGATCAGATAATCTACCGATGCAAAAAAAATCAGTTTGGATATCATATAAAACAGGTGTTTAATGCAATGAACATATTTTAAATTCTGTGATTCTAGGACTGAATTTCTACAATTAACAAGATACACAGCTTTTCACCAACCCGGTTCTGCAAATCACCAAAGTATGAACTTGAAACTTCCGTAAGTCATACTAGGCTACAACAATGCGAGATGTAGAGAAAACCAAGAATAATCCATATTGTATCTCATCAATTTTGACTGTTTCAAAAATACTATCTGAATCCTACCATTTAATGCTTTCATATATGTAAAACCTAAGGCACCACTGAGTCCCTGTAGAGAGGAAGGGAGATGTATATAGAATGGAATACGCCATACAATCCAATGAAAACTAAAGCACTATATAATATTGTTGTTCAGTCTGTGTGTATGTTGTTTTGTCCAATTCACCTTTTGGACCAATAAAAGCACAATCAAGACTGACATAAGGCAATACCACTCAAATGCAAATCCTCAAAATCATCAACAGGAAATCTTCGATGTCCTGATGAAGAGGCAGCCATTGGTAGAAAAGGATGAAATGAGAAACCATTAACAGTATCTGCAAGGTGGTAAAAATGGAAGAAAACAGATTAGCAATAGAAGAAACTGAAGACATAAGCAACTGAGAATTAAGCTATCATTAATTAAATGATATGGTTCCAATACCTGCTGCAGCCTGAAAGCCTGATATCCACTTTCCGGTTTGCAGATCATATATATGAACTAAACCATCCTGGAACATAGAAATGTAAAACAAAAAGTCAATCAATCATTGTTGATAGCTGACACAGCCTGAAAGCCTGATATGGGCTACTCATCTACTCCACCGCAGAAAATAAATAGAAGCAAAATTTATACCTGACCACCTGTCCCAAGATGTCTGCCAGAGGGCTCAATATCAAACAATATACGCTGGTTAGTATGTTCTGATGATCTGTATAGCCTGATCCCAAGGTACATGAAAATTAGAAGATACATACAAAATTTGGGGGCACTTAAGTATCATCTTTTTTGATAAGATCAAAATTGCACTAAGGGAAACCGCCAGCTACTTGTGGAAGACAGAAGCATTCACACTAAGGAAGTGAAGGGCCAATGCCTTCTTACTCATTTGATAAATATTAAGAGATTATACCGAATCATTTGAGAGTGATTATGTTAAGGACATAAAATTATCTTGATTTACTGTCATTAATGCTTTATGCATCCAAGTGTGCCTTCCAATTTATATCTGCTATTGTATTGTGTGCTTCCGTTTGCACAACTTCTATAATCTATTGCAAGTTGCTTCAGTTATCCTTGAGGATGCTCTTTGGGTGGGAGGTTAAAACCGCAGCAAAAAGCATTTGGAGTGTCGGTCGCCTCACATGCACTTTCTCCTTCCAGGGGTGGCTGTGCTTCATTCACTTTTGAAAGAAAAGAACTAAAAGCATATATGAGTATATAATTTTCCTATTGTAAAAGTGAAAACGATGAGGTGCTCTGTATTGTTTCATGTATTCATACACCCTACCCCACCTTCCTCAAATTTAAATCAAACTGCATTCCAACCCTCGTGTGAGCAGGATTAGATCTTAAGGCTTTTGGCATCACCCCTAAAAGAACTACTGGTCAAACAAACAAGTCCAAGTGAGGTGCTTTACTAACCAGGGATATCAGTTGCAATAACAAATGAATTTCTAACTGCTTATGTTTTAAAATTCAGGTTTTAGATATTCTTGAAGTTGTGACTATTCTTCAGTTGCTTCTGTATAACCTATCCTTTTTAAAAAATAAGAACAAATACTTACTTATACACAACTTGAACAGCTTTTCGCAGATCCCAGCACAGTATGTAAGGATCCTTCAAAAAGTTCAGATATAGAGTATTGTCAATTGCAAGTATAGAAGAAAATCCATATAATTGAAACCTAAGCATATTTAAAGTGCCTAGTTTAAGAGAAAAGGCATCAGGATTAAGCTATCCAATAGCTCATGAAAGAAAATGCCAACAAAGAGAGCAGCATAGGTGCACCCTAATAAAGATAAGACCCTTAAAGATCAATGGCAATCATTGCTTTGAATGTTGGGGAGGATCATGTTTTACTGCAGCTATATGCACTAAAATTTGGAGTAATTACAACATATGTGAAAAACTAGGTAAAGTTACTCAACCTTCTATGGAAAATTCTACCAGTCCTGGACTAAATGAAACTATCACACAAGATAAATTTCCCATTTTAAAGATCATTGCCAGGCGACATCCAACTTTCCTTGGCACAACTGTGAATTTACTTAATTGCAGCATATTATCTATCGTCCTACATTGTTTATCAGTAACCAAAGTTCTCATTCTTCAAACATTTTTCATCAGTCTTGTTTCAACAGGCGATTCAAGACATGAATGTAGAGTGAGATTTTATCATATAATTCTAGTGAAAGTGTATCTAAGAGAAAATCCTATGATCAACTTGAATCCCTCCTACCCAAACCAAAAGTTAGGAAAATGGAATAAAAGAGCAGATCTTTCCTTGTTACACTGATTGTACATAACCTGCATAGAAATGATGAATTTGGGTAATACCTTTCGGCCTCCAGTGTAAAGATAATTTCCATCTCTTGAGAACTGGACCTGGAAAGTAAAAAAATCTTTCATTACTGTTAATTAGGGGGTAGTCAGAATCAAGTGTATGCAGATGAAAGCTTACTTACATGTGTAACCCCACCTTCTTGACCATGTAAAACATATAAGAGTTCCATGTTGTCTTCCCTGTAGATTGCTGAAGTCTGGCTATAGGAGCCGGTAGCAAGCATCCCGGTATGGGTTGGACAGAAAGCAATTGCAGATATTATACCTGTATATAATATATAAAATATGGACAATACACTTAGCCACTAAGACTCATCCAATGATCCAGCTCAGGTACATAACCACAGAATATTACCTGCTTGGCCTTCTTTATTTCCTTGAAGTGTTGAATACTTTTCGAAATCCCTACCAGGGCGGTGTACATCAAATACTCGGACAGATTTGTTGTATCCAGCAAATATCCTGCAAGTCAAATCAAGAATCCAGCTAAACAGTAAATTTATTGGATGGTCAATTAATGAGGACCTTGGAACAATGTTTATGTTAATGAGCAATCTAGTTAAGCACAAGGTTAATGCAAAGCACAGACATTACAATTGAAGAAATCAATAGTTATTGTTGCATCTTATCACAGTTCATCTTTAAAATATTGAAAGATTGATTAAAACAGAACAGGCTTCTGCATGCTGCTTACGTAAGGGTCTAAAACATAAAAAGTTTATGATTTAAAAAAAAAAAAGGGAATAGTTACTATCAAGAAAATTATGGCCTTTCAACAGAATTTTTCACTTACTTAGTACCAGCGGGATTGAATGCAACTGAAAAGGCAGCAGTGATTTCATCTACAGCATCATAAGCCCGGTATGTGCAACGTAACTGTCAGCCCATGACCAAGTATAGTAACACATCAATCATAAATATACCAACAAAGCAATCTACAATATTCATGATAATCATGTGAAGACTTTGAAAATGACCATTCACTATATACAAGTGGTGAGAACTATAATGCCGTCGTAATAATAGAACCAGTGTAGCCTTTAGGTACTGCAATGTCATTGCCTAGCTTTTTACAAAGAGTGTAAAAAACCACAAATATCATTTATAGAAAGCTTACAAATAGGTTGAAATAAAAAAATCAATACCAGACCAGTAGTAGCATCCCAAACATGAATTGGATGGTCACGAGTGGTGGAAGCAAACACACAACTAGTTGGATCTGAAATGCCAACCAATTCTGATGTTAATATCCACTTCAACAAATCTCATCAACAGATTCAAATCACTTCCAGCATAATCACAAGCCCAATGTACAAAGCACACAGATGCACATTTGTGCAAAACGTCCTTCCATGGATATAGTTAAACCACCTGAAGCAGACATGTGTGGGAACCAACAGAAGTCATAAACAGACTCTCCTTCCATCACAACAAGGCTTGCCTCATAAGAATCTGAAGCATTAGAGTAACACCATAAGTAAAATTATAACTTGAAAATATATCACCAGAGGTGAGGCTGAACAAACTTAAGCACAACAGAGTATATCAGCCTGAAATTAGCTCAATTTCAGCTTCAATTAGACAAGATTCTCATTTCTCTGAAATATAGATCAAGAGACTGTAATATTCAAGTACTCTGTTGTCCCATTCGTGGTAGGTTTTTGAGGAACAAACTAACCTTGCTCTTTAGCCAAAGAACAGGCATTAATGTCATAGCTGATTTCATTTTCTGGCCTAATTACAAAAAAAAAAAACAAATATTAGTTATCCACTATAACTCAGTCAAATACAACACCATCAAAACATACAATTTGTTACGTAGTATCATTTTAGTAATAATTATCAATTTTATTAACAGTGAAAGCAAAAACTGTTTTATGAAACTGTAAGCACCTAGAGTAAAGAAAAAGCTTACAATGAGAAAATGCGAAGCGTTTTATCTTCAGAACTCGTAAGGAAACTTGAACCATCCGGCGACCTAACAAAAGTAGGCAAGTAAATAAATAAATAAATTCATTACGCAAAGTTAATAAAATAATACAAATTAAAGAAAGCAATGAGGAAAAGCAGAAACATGTACCATTTGATGCCTTTGAGGAAATTGTTAGGGATTGAAGAGGTCCTGAACTGGTTATAGAAATGGTAGGTTCTGTGTGGAGGAACATCGAACCTAATTAAAGGCCACGTGTACTCTTGCTGGTTCTCTTGTGCAGCTTCTGTAACTTCAGTATCTGAATATTTCAGCTGCTGCTGCAATGTTTGTTCTTCTTCTTCTTCTTCTCCCATTCGTGTTTTGAGATTGCGATGTTAGCGCCAAAAGCCTAGTGGTGCGTGCTTTTGCGCTATTGAGGGGCTATGACTGACAATATAATCCTCCACCCCCACCACCCACCCCAATTATGACCTTTCAGTTCAGTACAATTACAGAAGGTGCCCACATCTTTCACCAATTAAGATTATGACTCTTTTGCAAATATATTAACAAAAGCCATATCTATTCTGTTCGTTTTTATTCAAATCACCTAGTTCACTTTCTGGGTAAGAAACGTAGTATTCTAACTCCCCAACGGGAAAAAAAATTATTTGTTCTTTTAATAAGTGATGATACAACTACAAAATTTTATATAAATTTATTTTATATAAATTAATTTAATATTAACTCATTAATTGAATAAAAATATAAAATAATAAAAATAAATTATATAGAACAAGAGATATTTAATCCAACCAATTAAATCATACCATATCAATTTGTATAAAAAAAATTATACAAATTTTGTAACTGTATTATTACTCGTTTTTTGAATATATATAAAACAAAGATTTAATTGCCAAGGAAAAATGCTTATATTTAAAAATATCCCAAGGAAAAGAAAATAAAATCTGAAACATTTAATTCATTTTTTAATATATTAATCAAAATGTAACCTAAAAAAATAAACTGAAAAAATCAAAGTATAACAGGATTTTGATAGACTGATAATATTGATGGAGAAAGAAGAGTCTCTTAAAGTGCAGTCTGGTTCAAGACAATGATTTTATATTTCTTTAATGCCAAATGACATTTCCTGTCTTATCAAGATGAATGGAACCACCAAACACTAATCACTGAATAAACTCACATTAATTGCTTTCTTAGTTCCTCGAATAGGAGTATGATTAAAGAAACTTGAGTGATTACAACAAATATGCTTTTCCAGGGATTGTTGATGGAACTGGCATTAGATCTTATGAAAATGGCTATCAAATTCTGGCACTCTCAATGGTCAGTACTCCGTAATGCCTCAAATGAGCAACCGCTCCCAGAGAGGATCATCCACATCACTGATCACTGGCCTTTTGACGAAGTGGTTTTCAAATATGGGTCATCCCTGTACTTCGAGTACAAAGGCAGATCAAGTGCTCTCTCCGCGACTTTTCTGTCCTCATGAATCTTTGCTATCAAGGTCTCAAGAGATGGGAAGTTAGCCTGTTACATTCCAAGCAAATTGTTTAAAGATAGAATGGCATGGACAGGATTATGAGCTAGGGGCAAAAGGTTGTAAAATGTACTATGATCATTGTCAATGATACCTCAGGACGAATATAGCCAACAATAACAAGATGCAATTCCTCACCATAGAAATCCTCATCAAATTCATGAAGCAACCATGGCTCCTGCATTACAAACAGATTTAGGAATAAAAATGGTGTGGGGAAGAAGGATGGGGGAGCATGGGAGGTTTGGTGGGGGAACTTGTAAATGCTACTACCCAAGCATGTTAAACTTACCATAGTCTTTTCAGCATTGTCGAAATATGGATTCCAGCCGATACTCATAACCATTTTATAAACACCTCGTGTTGATAATCCAGCCCAACCAAAATAGACCCCCGAGGGATGCTCTGAAAGGACATCTGAATAACCCTCAGTAGACAAATTAGCTGACAACACATAATCCACTTGTTAGAAATTGAAATGCAGTAAAGAATCAAGAGAAAAAATAGGAGAAAAGAAGAATGAAACAAAAGCAATCATAAGAGGAACCCCAAGGCCACATTAAGAGCAACTGCAACCGATGTACATGAATTAGAACTGATGGATCTATTTACAAGCTTTAGCTACATAAAAGATAATGAGAATTCGTTCCAAAAGATATTCAAAGGTCTAGGCAATAGAAAATGAGATCTAGCTGATTCTCACACACCTGTAGGGATACCAAGTACCTTTGAGCCACGGCCAAGTCCCTTAACTACAGGACCACCGATATACCATGGTTCTGATGGTAGGGTTCCTTCTATCCCTGCATTTACCAATCAATGTTATTTACAAGTTCAAGCAAAATACTGAATAGAATTTGAAACTATTTAGGGCCAGGGTTTACAATCTTGAAATTGGGGTAAGCCCCACTTTTCAGGTCGCAAATCAAGTAGAGAGTTGATCACTTCATCTGCTGATGTGTAACGATGAGTTTGCTTTGGGAGTGATGGTACAGCTACCACTTCCATTCCAGCAGCCTTACCAGCCGCTACACCTATCCTGAGAAGGCCAAAGCCCACGCAATATCAATAACTGAATTCTGTCTATGAGTGGGTGGGTCTTAACCAGAGAAAAAGATTTTGCTGCATTTTTTATCATATTTATTTATTTATTTTGAGAAAGCAACAAATGACTGGTATAAATTGTATGGAGTTTACAAAACATTATCTAGCAATCAATCACAGCAAAAAGTAACATAGAGATTTAAAGGTTTTTACGAAAGCAGGAAAAAGAAAGCTTCACAGATGTCATGGAAAGTCGAGGCTGAATTGATTATGGTTTCAGACAGTAATTATTTCTCTGTGCTATCTTCTAACTTATAAATGCAACCTAACATAAGAGTCCTTGCCTTTCAAGAGAAGAGCAAATAAAAATTCCAAACTGCAGCTGCCAATCACCTGTATGTGATTATGCAACTTTAAAAATATAACCTATGTGTTCCCATAGCCGTGGTAGTAAGAATCCACATAACTTTTCAAGCAACAGTAGGTATGTCAACAGAATATAAGAAAGCAGCATTTTACATTTGTTAGGCTGTAGATTCCCAAGAGCCGTCTTATCTTTATATCGAAGTAACAGGTAGAAGTGGTATTTTCCTGTCTCTTAAGCAAATAAAAATTAAGCATGCCAGGCTAGTGAACAATCAAAAGGTTAAATTTTATTCTTTGAAGAGCATTAAACAGAGGCCCAATGCTTGAATAAACAAAGAAATCTGATCTTAGGACTTAAAGACTCACTTACACAGAATCTTCAATAACCAGACAGCTGGATGGTTCCATATTAAGCCGTTTAGCAGCTTCCAGGAATCTTAAATAGAAAAAATAAAAATGTTAAGAGTTTGTGAAGCACATAGACATTTTCAATTTCGATAAAAGATATACAGAAGATGGCAAGAACAAAGTATATGCTGATAAAACTCACATATCAGGTGATGGTTTTCCTGTTCTTACTTCATCACTGCCGACAATGACAGCGAAGGATTCCTTCCAGCCTGAGGACAGGAACACTATGAGCATACTAGATCATATATGACAAACAAAAAACAACATACTTATGCCTGCTGGACAACCTGATAATTATAAATGTTAGAAATAAATACATATAGAATTTCTAATAAACCTACCATGCTGATGAGAAATTTTGGATTCTATGGTTGCCCGACGAGAGTTTGAAGCCAATGCCATAGGCACACCATGACCGCTCAAATGTTTGATCAACCGATTGGCACCTGGAAGAGCTTTAACCTTGCACCAGCTATAAGGATCATTGTAAAAAAGACATTTAAAAAGCTTCGACAAAAAAATAAATAAATAAATTATTAGATCAGCAAATTAAAAGCTAACTTCACTTCCCTTCCCTATCAGTAAATCTCCGACGGTTGTGAATGCATCATTGATTATAAAATTTTCTAGACAAGCTAGATGTCTCAAACACTGAAGCTTTTGCAGAGTGTTTTTGGAAAACAATTACATTTGCTTGATAGCTAAAGATTATCAATAAATCATTCACCACTTATACTTGACTACAGAAGCAGTTGTGGATTAAAAGCCACAACACCTCAAATCTCAAACACATCCTTAATACTAAGGAAAGAAAAGTTTATAAAACAACTTAACAAATGATCAAGACAACACAAAACGCTAGAAAAATCAAGGCTAAGGATTAGTTAATTACTGATCACTGAACATGGAGTAAACCTCATCGACAAATTCATGCTTGGCACAAGGCAGCCCATAGTCTTCCACAATAATAGCTGCCTCTTCCAAAGGCGTTTTCCCCACTATTTTATGCTTTTCTCTTCCATCCCACTCTTTCCCATACTTCACCAAAAACGTTTTCAAAACCTCACTAAACATGCCATCTGTCATAAAAATTGGAAACAAATTAACAGTAAAATGAACAAATAAATAAAACTATTATGTAATCAAATTGGAGTTGGAGGAGCAGAAACTGACCCGTGTTAAGAAGTGTACCATCCAAATCAAGAATTACGCATGACATTAACTTCTTTAAAGGTTGCGCCATAGAAATTTTTTAGCTAATTTACAGATTCTGATAGGAAGATAAAAATGGTGGAAGAAATGGAATTCGATTTTAAAATTTAAATGTAAATAAGCACACGAGACGTGAAGGTAGCAGAAAAATTACAGTTAGAAGGAGAATCTAGAACTGCAATGGGTGTTGGAGCTCGTGTATTCTCGTAAAGAAATTGGTGGTTTTTTCGTTTTTTGAGTCCTTGGCTTTTATACTTGCATCGGATTTAGAGGCTAAAGCGGATTAACGATTTACTTAACGTGCTGTGCTTTCTATGCGGTTTGTTTTTTTCGTTTTTCTTTTTTTGTACACTAAAACAGAGCCACGTCGGGCACTCTGTTCGTGCTGACGCGCTGGCCCTAAATCATTATCCTTTTGAAAGGGGCGAATATGCCAGTTTCAGAAAAAGAAAAGGACGAATATACCTAATAAACAATTTATAAAAGCTTTTAAGAAATTCTATCTAACAATTGAATTTTGAATTTTAATTTATAATATTTCTTTTAGTTTATTTTTTTGAATTCTCTTTTATTGTAAATTAAAATTAAAGCTACATATCTTCCAAAAAAAAATTAAAAATATTTCGTAACTTTTTTATTTTTCTACCATGTTAAAAATTTATAGTGGTGGATTAAAAGATAACTAGAGAACAAGGACCAATAAATTAAATATATAAAACAAGGAGTATATAATGACATCAACAAGTTCAAGAGAATTAGTTAGATACCTATTGTATTTTGATGGGTAATAGTATTAGTAACAAATTCTATGCAACTAGCTTATTCCCTAATGATAACGTTTCTCGGCATCTATGTATTTGGGGTAGATTTTTAAGTTAATGTTCGATAAATTTTTGAATCGTATATACTATAAATTATATATATTTAGGCTTACATGCTATAAATTTGATGTATTTAAACTCTCAATAAATTTGCGAGAGTGTGTATCTATAGACTGTAACATTTATTTTCTTTGAAAAAGAAAATGTATGGAAACTACGAACTGGATGCAGCAATTGTATGCCAACAACTAGTTGGCATATTCCATTTGTTTATATGCCTTCAATACAGTTGTGACTTTTGGCAGGGGATAAATCACCCAATTAGATCAATCAACCACGCATCCAATCGGGCAATAATATTGCTTAAGAAATACTTCACATTTTCCTTTTTTTTCGAATATATAAATTTCCTTCCTGATCTAGAGCAAATAAATTGAACTACAAATTTAATTTATGAACAAGCCTCCAGGAGTGCAGGCTTCGTTGTCCATGCTTTGTGAATTTATTAAGTAGTCAAAGGATCAGATCCTTGTTCCTTGTGAAAGACAACGAAAATCAGATAAATAGAAGTACAATCAACGGCCTGTTTTTGGATTTACTTTACTTTCAAGCAATGCTAATCTTTATTTTCAGTAATTCAATTGAAAATGCTGATACCGTACTAATAATAATAAGTAATATCATTGGTTGTATGTTCTCTGTTGTCCCTTTTCTTTGTTTTACATTAAGAAGAGTTGTGCCAGACTGCCAACGATCGTAGTTATAAACAAAAGCATTTCGACACTTGTTATATTTATCAATATTTATGTCGTTAATAAGCTCAAAGAATACTACTCTTGTCGATTTTAATTGTACTATAAACATAATTAATTGTAAAGAGAATTATATAAATTGTATTATTTGATTAATTGTATTATTAAATTATTTTAAGAATGCAAAGGACCATATTAGACAGAATGAAAATTAAGTGCATGTATAAACAAACATATAAATATATATAGTAGTATTTATTATGTATATAATAACTAGTAAATAAAAAATAATATTTGTATTTTATTATTTTATTTCATAATTGAATAAAGATAAATTTGAGTTTATGTAAAATATGTGAGGACATATATGGAGTTATAAAACTGATAGTTTTTGATAGGGCTAGGTATTAAATCAGATTTGAATAGATCCGATCTGATCCAAATGCCAGATATCTAATCAAATACAATTTGTGCCATTGATTGGATTTGCTTTAGATCGGACTGGATCCGAGTTGATTCAAACAATTTGATTGGATTACACTACTTACTAAAGAGATAAAAAAAATTAAATCTAAATAATTAAATATAAAATCAGTTATACATTTCATGAAAATTACCAAAAAAATCTTAAATCTGAATTCAATGCAAATTAGAAATACCATCCAAATTGAACTCATCCAAACCTGAATTCATTTGAACCCAACCCCATCATTTATGTTAGGTTTGGGTCTAATTTTATCTCATTTTATAAAAGATTGGGTACGAGTATAATTTTTTATATATATTGATTCGACAAGTCAAGTACAGGTATAAAACACTAATACTTGTACTCGCTCACTAAAACCATTTGAATATTGACTATTTTTTTTAATGTTCTTAAAGTTAAAATGAACAGTTAAATCAAATAAATATTAAAGTAAAAAATAAAAACTCTAAAATGTAAACATGGGCACTTAACACCCTTATAGTAAAACAAAAAAAAAAAAACCATGCAATATGATATTTTCTTAGACATTTACTTGGAGATTTTAGTCACTTAATGGACTTAGCATTTACTTGATTATATAAAATCTTACCCTAATCGGAAACAAATGACAATAGAATAATGTTCAAATTAGAGTCAGTTGAAAGGAATGAAGGATAGATAAAGAAATGCCAAAATAGAGACTTATGTTTTCAATCCAAATATTTAATAATACATTGATTAAAATTAAATTTAATAATCATCAAATTGTAATTAATATTCACCTGAAATTGAAAATAAATTTTAAAAATATTATATAATAAAATGTTGCATGTTTATCTAGAGCTAAATAGTTAATATCATTTTCTTTTTAAATATATGCAAATATTGAAAAATAAAAGGGAACATGGGATTATGGGAAGTAGGGAAAGAGAGCGGGTATTTCTAATTTTTATTCTTGACCTTTACCTATTCAAGCCCTCTATAAGTAAGGGAGATGTCTTCTACCAAACAAATATGGATCGGGGTATTGGTATCCCCCACACAATACTTAGCCCATTGCCATCTCTAATTCGGATGATTTTTTCTTCAATCCAAACAATATGAATCCAAAGTTGCCTAGCTATCCTTATTTTTTTAAAAACTTAATAGATTTTAAATAATTTTATTTAACTGACCACCTAAATTCAAATAATGAAAAAAACACGAACTAAAAAAAAAATTTACTAAACACTAAAATTAACCATTAACTACTTCAAAAAACAAAAAAATCAAAATCCATTTTAAACCTTCCAACAACAATCTAAAATGGAGACATATATAAAGAACGAATTGTTTGATTAAGCCACTACTTGCATAAAAAAACCGAATTGTTTGCTCTTCAGAATCCATTTTTAACCTCCCAATAGCAATCGCATAAGTCAAAACATTCAATGTCTTTCTTTTGGAAGATACTTACTGTCCTGAAAATGGTTTAAGCCACTACATACATAAAACTAAACCATTCTGCGTCATAACATGAAAAACACACCAAACCAGTATCCTTGGCACACCTAGCGGAGATAACAAGGCATAAGCAGAGCAATAAGAGATCATGGTTTTACCCGGCGAAATTTCTGAATCGTACGTGTATAATATATACTGATTTATCATACAGATAACAGAAAGAACCAAACGGAAAAGGATACATAATACACAGAAAATATATGTTTAAGTTGGATGGAATTATAAAACAACACAGAACGGTTAGAGAGCCACCTCAATGATCTAGCAGTGAACATTCCAGCAGACTTGCAATCGCATATAGATCCCCTTCACAATCAATGCTCGAGCAACTGTCAAACTCTTTAGATTGCACAACTGGAGATTGCCCTTGCACAAGGATAAAACCTAAGCGCATCAAGAATGAAAAACAAAAGCTTATTCTCTAAATAATGACAGTTCATAGATTAATTTCTAAATTTACATTTATCTACTGTGGGATAAAAAGTGCATGTGCGATTTAATTATGAAAAAAAAAGAACCTGAAAGCACCAAGTACCAAGCCTAAGTCTGTGAACAAGACCAAGTTGCATCTCAAAGTTGAGATTAGCTTCTATATATTGTGAACGATATATCAATCAAACTGGATTTGATTTTGGAAAAAGTCTTGGGTGCTTCGAGCACTGCTTCTTTTGTATTCCCAAATAAGTTAATAGAACCAATATTAGGAGTCAAAATTGCCATCACAAACCAAGGTGACGAAAAACTTTCCCTAGGGCCGTCTATCAGTAATTCCTTAAAATTCGAAGAAATAACAATTAGCCGATTAATCCCATTGCAACGCTGCAATCTCAAGAATTCAAGCATGGGACTGCCTCATAAACTTTGTGCAATGATTTCATTGCTTTGGTTGACATAACCTATTGTTAAAACATTGAGTTTAGGCCGAGAAACACACACAACTGGGTGAAATCCAATATCCCTAGCGCAGATGGTTGGAGTAATTCTATCATTGACATGTGATATTGTAGGATCAATAAAGTCCAGAGGAGTTCCTCCACGTCGCGTCTTGTGGGGAAACGGATCCACTCATCTGGCTGTAGTGAACTGAAAGAGTTATAATATCTGAAACTAACAGCAAACTTTTCCAGTTTGGAACCAGTATAAAGACAGGGTTTTATCGACAAAAGAGGTGAATTTCTCAGTATTAAACTAATAGGGCGGGCCGAAGTTGAGTATAGGAACTGTTGCCCCAACATGACGCCATCGTTTCAGTAAAACGCAGGTTTTGATGATGTCTTCGAGGTTAAAGAGGAGAGGAGAGGATGTGTTGGATGATGGGACCAGTAACGCGCTGATACGATCTAGCTAATTGGTCTTCACGTTCGGTTATTGTTTTCCTCCTCTTCAGAGACGCGGGAGCCGATATTCGTTGAATATCTCGAAATCGGCGGCAATGAAAACGCTACCGTTGCCATTACAGAACTGTCGCTGCTCCTCCATGATCTCTGGGTTTTGTCGTTTGCGGAGTAAAGGGCTTTCTGTTTTCACCTAAAATTTTAAAAACTTTTAGAATATACATGACAAAATCTAATTTTGCTCCTTATTTTAATTAAATCGTAATCGTACACGTACCATAATATTTTTAAAAGATTAGCAAATGGACCTAAATTTAGAATAAATATTAGTACTCTTCTACTTCAATTGTCTCAACATTAAATTAATTATCTTCTATATATTGTGAATGATTATATCAATCAAACTGGATTTGATTTTGGAAAAATTCTTGGGTGCTTCGAGCACTGCGCTTCTTTTGTATTCCCAAATAAGTTAATAGAACCAATATTAGGAGTCAAAATTGCCATCACAAACCAAGGTGACGAAAAACTTTCCCTAGGGCCGTCTATCAGTAATTCTTTAAAATTCGAAGAAATAACAATTAGCCGATTAATCGCATTGCAACGCTGCAAATTCAAGCATGTGACTGCCTGATAAACTTTGTGCAATGATTTCATTGCTTTGGTTGACATAACCTAAGGTTAAACCATTGAGTTTAGGCCAAGAAACACAAACAACTGGCTGAAAATCACAGAATTTCAAATCCAATATCCTTGGCGCAAATCGTTGGACTAATTTTATCATTGACATGTGATATTGTAGGATCAATAAAATCCAGAGGAGTTCCTCCACGTGGCGTCTTGTTGCGAAACGTATCCACTCATCTGGCTGCAGTGAACTGAAAGAGTTATAATATCTGAAACTAGCATCGAACTTTTCCAGTTTGGAACCAGTATAAAGACTTACGGTTTTATCCACAAAAGAGGTAAAAGCTTGAGGGAAGTCCAAGAAAAACACGAGTTTTGAGAATGGAGATTGCTCCTCACATATTGATAGAATCGAAGCACATATCAAGTAAAGAAATTAACCATAAAGAATACACAAACAGGAAACTCAAAGCAGGCAAAAAGATGAATAATGTCTCAATGTATATACAAAGTGCACGATTGTTTTCCAGGCCATGCTCAGTACCATTACAGTGTAGCTAAGAATCTAATGGCTAGTATCAATTGTATCTAAGGGTTGATATCAACTATCCTTGCATTTTGGCAGTTGCAGTTTGTCACTTTGTCTTACGCAAATGCCTTAATATTCTTAACCCTTACCCATCTAGAGCTTTCTTGAGAGAGCTGCTGAATCATCACAACGACTCAACAAAGTTACTGACATTGATTACACGTCATTGCCTTGCTGGATCATGTTCTGATTCTCTGATTCTTGCTGAAAGAGTTCACGGTGGCATTCCCAAATGCTTAACAAACTACATCCAACTCCTTCATCGATCTGATAATGCTCAAACCTAGCTTACTGGTGCAAACATAGATACTACCATACTCGCCTCATAATAATTAGTAACTTTATTCAATCCAAGGTATTCAAAAAAAAATGGAAAGCAGTTACTCCAGTCTCTAATGGCTTCAATCCACTTTTTTTTTTTTTAATCATTTTCCCTGTTCAAGAACAATGCTCTAAATCTTTTGTAAAACATTTTAATCGAAGAGAGACAATATAATACTTATTATTTCTTCTTAGGTAATTAAACAAAATCGACATAGTATATAGAGACAACACTTATAAAGTATGCTAATTGTTTCAGGAAAAAAAAAAAATTGAGCATGTGGTGTGCAAGAATGTAACATAGAGTTGCAAAAGTACCTGAAGGCATCAAGTGCCAATGGTAAGTTTGGAAACATGACGAAGATTTTTAAGAAGTTCCTTTAACATGTTGTAATTCCTTTTGCAGAAATTTTTCCCGTATTCATCCACCATTGTGAAACCGACATTAGCTTCCACTAGGGATGACATACCAATCAACTGGTATATTCTCCTGCAAGCATACCCAACTAAGGTAATACAATGAATATGAGGAGCTGAAATCACGAACGTATTCTCGAAATTCTCTTTCACTTTCCGATACCCATCTATCACTATTTCTATCAAATTTTGGAAGAATTAACAATAATCTCGTTAAACCCATCACAGGATTGCAATTTCAAGGATTCAAGCAAGGGACTCCCTAGTAGAACTTCAAAACTTTGAATTGATCAAGTCCAAGAAACGCCCCCAATTGGCCGAAACTCACAGTACATTGTACTCAAAATTCTAAACGATGAAGTAGAAAATGCATATTGAGGCAAATGGTAGGGTCACCACCGTGTGATTTAACGGAATAACTAAAATCTAGACTTAGCCCCTCCATATGTGGCGAAACTGATCCAGCCCTCTACCAGCGAACTGAATGTCTCATTGTAACTGAAAGTAAGGACGAATTTTTTAACTTTAAAACCAGTGAAGCGTCTTAGGGTTTTGTTGATAAAAGACTTCAATTGAGAAGCGCATTTGTAACAACCGTGGCAGAAGCTGAGACTAGGAACTGCAACCCAAACGCAGCGTCATCGTTTAGATAAAACGCAGGTTCTTAATTTCTTATGATCTCTTCGATGGGTAAAAATGAGAGGACGTATTAGATGATATGATCTGAAAAAGTAATGATAATATCTTTGTTTTTAGTCTTCTTGTTCAATTTCAGTGTCTCGTCTAAGATCTCACTCATGTTTTTGCTTTGACGTTTGACCTAAGTTTACCTTAACTGCTTTTAACGAAGGCTTTAACGAATATTCGCTTCTAATTGCATTTAAACGTCTTGTGTCATGTATTTTTAATAGTTTTAATGATAAAATGCGAAAAATAAAATTAAATTACGATATTTTTATTTTTATTTATTTATTAATTTTGAATTTAAATAAAAATGAAAAATACTAAAAAGATTGAGTTAACATAATTATAACAAAAATAGTGATAAACCATGCATATTTTCTTACGAAAACCGATGTTGATTTACTGTCCCTAACTTTTTTATTTTAACACTATTACTCATTTAAAAAAAAATAACATTCAACAAAAAAACTTGGTTCATATAACATGAAGAAGAACACTCGGAATCATAAGGATCATTAATGGTTTCAGAGTTAGAGGGGCTATATATATAGTACTGCTTGCTTAGGGCGCAAGAACTAGTTCAAGAAAGGCAAACAAATAAAGGGTCACTGCAAGATGCCATGATTTTTTTTATGGCATCAATAATGTAATGAAGGTGTATCAGTAGATTTAATCACCTTAAGCACAAGATCTCACTCATGTGTTGTTGGATTGGGATAGTTACAATTCCTAGTCTGAAATAATTTCGACTTTTTCAGATTTCTTCGGACCACAAATGTGTCTTTTTTATCAATAAATATTTTTGACAAAAGATAATACATTTCAAGTTCATTCAATAAAAATCGTTTTTGGCAAACTTTTCAAGCTGTACAATAAATTGGGGGGGGGGGGGAAAGAGAACAGTGGCATGCAATAATATTTTCGAGCATTTTTTATATTTATCTATAAGAATAAAGGAAAAACAAAGTAAATTGTAAAAGATATCAGATTTATAATAGAGCATAGAATTAGATACGCGGATTATCCATTATTTAATTGAAAAGATTTTTTAATAGAACCGTTTGGAGATGCTTTAGTATTATTTTTTTTATTGATTATTTTTTTAATTAAAAAAAGGCTTTCCCCAAATTTAGTTTGGATTAAATTAAAAAATATTTTACAAAGATATATTGTTTTGGAAAATAACTTTCACAAGCAAGTCGTTGTAGTATAGTGGTGAGTATTCCCGCCTGTCACGCGGGTGACCCGGGTTCGATCCCCGGCAACGGCGCTCTTTTTTATTTACTGTTAACAAAAAACAAAAAAGCCCGCCCTCTGCCCTCATTTTCATTCGCCAAATCTCCAGCGAACCTCTCACTCAATACTCTTCCTCCCCTTCTTCTTGCTCGGCTGCTTCCCTATAACGGAGTGCTCTTCCTCTTTCTGTGTTCATAACTATTTGTGTGTTTTATTTGTAAAATTTCAGCCATGGAAACCGACGAGGCAATGTGCGTGCTTCCGTTTCAGCTTCAATTCGACAAACCGGTCGCCTCTCAGGTCTTTTTCTCTATTTATTTATATTTTACATTTTGCTTTTTCTGAAAAAAAAGAAAGGAAAAGAAGAACTATTTACATTCTGTTATCTATTTATTTATGTTTTGTTTTCTAACTATAGATCAAAATAGCGGAATGGAATCCAGAGAAGGATTTGTTAGCCATGGCTACTGAAGACTCGAAAATTTTGTTACACCGGTTCAATTGGCAAAGATTATGGACTATTTCACCTGGTAATTCATTGTCCGTATTTTCATTTCCGTACAATTATATTAGTTGTACATATTTAATATAAGCAATCATTTCATATGTGACTATCTAATTTAATTTTAGGAAAGTCCGTTACGTCTTTATGTTGGCGTCCTGATGGTAAAGCAATAGCTGTTGGGCTTGAAGATGGAACCATCACATTGTATGATGTCGAAGTGAGTAGAATAGCGCGTGCACTGATTTGTAATTTATGCATTGACTTAAAACTATACATAACTAAGCTAGCCTGAATGTTTTACAAATTGTTCAGTTTGTTGTATAGCTAAAACTTGTTCATTTTAATCAAATGATCATTTTCTTGGTTGGGGCATTGATTAATGTTTGCTGCAGCTAATTTATATACATTACCATGTTGATTATTTTGACCATGCAAAAAAAAAATTATAATAATAATAATAGATTCCTCAGTTGTAAGATTTGTTCTAAATTTAGTACAGTAAGATGCCTTCTAAGGGAAATAATTCATGTAGTTATATGTCTAAGTTTTGTGTTCAACTTCTTAGGCACTGTCTCAGAATTATTAATAACTATAATGATCTATCTCATTGATATGATGAAGTAAAAAATATGCTTTAAGTCAGTTACATATTTGCAATTTGTTTGTTTCTGTGCAGAAGTGAAATCTATAGTTATCTGGCCTGTTTTTATTATCACTTGTTTTAAACCTCTGGTCTTTGTTATGTTAAGCAGAATGGAAAGCTATTGAGAAGCTTGAAGTCCCATACCGTTGCTGTTGTGTGCCTTAACTGGGAGGAGGATGCACAACTCAGTAAGGTTTGTGTCTTTTTTCAAACTTTTCCTAAGGACTCTGACTAAGCTTGTGTCTTTTTTCATAAGACATCCATCTTTTCGTTCCGATCAATAGTTTATTTCACTTCTTTCGATGGCAAATTCATTTCATTTCCATTCCCTTTTCTAATTTTTGTTGTCAGAATGATTTTGGTAACATCCCAGCATATGAAGACCGCACTTCTCGTTTCTTCCCTCCTGCTCCAAGAATTCCTCAGATGCCTGGGCTGGTGTCTGGAGATACTGGCTTCACGGATGATAGTGAAGATTCATTCCGGGAGCTGTCAAATTCATTGCACCAACGTTTTAGCATTCTGTGCAGTGGAGACAAAGATGGAAGCATATGCTTTAATATTTTTGGAATATTTCCAATTGGGAAAATTGTAAGTAATAACCTAGTGACGATGTGATCTATTATTTGCTGATGTATTCAATTTCCTTGTTTTTATTTCCTTTTGCAGAAATCTTTTTTTTTTTTTTTTTCAGTTTTATGTTTTCAGTTTCACCTAATTACCTCTGTTCTTCTATGTTAATTTTTCGCTCTCTAAAATAATGTCAGAATATACACAAATTTCATGTTCCTATTCCCAATGCGGATGAGCAAGGTACTTGCCGCCTTCTGAATGCTTCCATTTATAAGGTATTTTCATCATTCATATGGATAGCCTTTCAAAGTTGCTGGATAAATGTTACAAAATGGTGTTGATGACAATTGCAATGGTTAACATTCAACTCTTCCTGATGCTAGCTTATGTTGTTTTGTGTTTGCTGTTATTAGGTCGCTTTGTCAAAGGACCTTTTTCATTTGACAGTCCTGTGTTCAGGACAACTTAGCCAAGAGGAGTTGGGTGGACATGGTATGCATGGCTTGCATTGCTTAGTGCTCGATACATCTATATTTTCGAAGAGGTAACATTTCTTGGGAAAGATATCTAATTTTTTTAGTATCAGATTATGTTGTGTTAAAAATATGTTTGTTTCAATATTTTCTCATTAAATTTAAACCTTACATGCTACCTGCTTATCAAATGCTGCTAGAGATTAGGAGGTGTAAGGTTAAATTTGAAAAGACATGCTCTGTAATGCATTTCCCCACATTGCAGGAAAGATGAGCTCTATCAGGTTGCCCTGCAAGCTTCTAACATTGAAGATTTGACTGAGGTTATTCGGGAATCACTGACAGTTATGTGTAAGCAATGGACAGATGCCACACATACTTTTCGTGAGAAGTTTGATTCTCTCTCTACTTTGATTGTTGACAATGGTAACTTCAGATTGTAACACTAACTTGGAGTTTACTTGTGGTATTTTTATATCTTTCTTCATTTGATTGAATCACCTTTTCCATATAGGTCTTGACTCATCTCCCCAAGAGGAGTTTTTAAGCCTTTTAGGCGGTGCTCGTACAAGTCCACCAATTCATCAGTTTCTAGCTAACTCTCTCGGTGAAGCGGTATGCTCAGTCTTCCTTGGATTTTCTCATGAAAGAATTCAGAAGATATTGTGACTGAATATTTCATTTGTCAAATTTTATTACATGACAGGGTGTCAAGCGTGTGTCAAAAGCAGTTTGTGGTGCTGGGAAAGAACTTCAGCTTATCGTCCTTAATCATCTTCAGGTATACTAATATCTTTCTCTTCTATTAAAATGATGCTATCTGAGAACTACTAATAAGCTAGTTCTATAAATCTGAAAGATCCTATTGAATTGAGTGGCATAGTTAATAGAGTGACTATATGTGTATGTATCCCCAACTAGAGGATGAAGGGTCACAATTAAATGTATTTTCTTAAACACATTTATACACATTCAAACACATACTTAGACACAAAAGTGTAGGTCCATATACCTTTGTGTTTGCTTTATGAGTTGGAGCTTTGCACATGATTGCTCATAAAAATTTTGGTCTGTTTCTATGTGTATTCCTAGCATGCTGTCTCTCCATTATTTTGTGTGACTGATGTGTTTTTGTTTTACCGTGTACCTTATATCAAGGGCTTGAGTGGAATCTAAAAGATAAATATCCATTTTCCCAGCCTGCTGCAGAAGTTATTGGATTTAGGATGGGAGAACTAAGGGGCCTCTCAAGATGGCGAGCACGCTTTCATGGTATTGGGTTGGACGAAAAACTAATAAATAATGCAACAGAAAATTCTGGTATGTTTCTAGTACAAGTCGAACGGTTTATGAGGGTGCTTTCATCTGTGGTGCAGCAGGTATGCTAAGTTTAATGTCCGATATTTTATTTGGATTTGGTAATCAAATCTATTCTCACATTCATACATGTTTCAATGTGCCTTATGTTTGGACTAGTAATAACACAAATGATTAAGTTTACCAGATTCAAATTATGTCTTGTCGCTGTAAATATAGGTTCAGATATGAATTCTTGATTTTCTTGATGGATACCTGTGTAGTCTTTCTTTTTGGAATTATGGCAACTTTCATTATAAATAGCATAATTTTTTGGTTTCTTAACTCAGTATAATCCCAGTCATTAGGACACATCTAGTGAATGAATAACTGAAAGAGATTGGCTCAAAGTGGTGGAGACAGTTTTAGCATATTCTAGTGCAGTCTTCGTTTTGTATTTCTTGACCAACAGAAACATGCATTGCTTGTTGGATGAGTGCTAGTAAACATTAATGAAAATCTTGACACTAGCTAAAATGAAAATTTGTTTTCTCCCCTTGGAATTTTGTGAATCTGAATCTCTAATATTTGTCTTTTTTTTTTCAGTTTTCAAATTTCTTCAACTGGCTTCTAAAATGCATAAAACTACTTATGCAAGAACCAAGCGATCAGCTTCCAAGATACAATAGGTTTGTTTTATTTGGTTTTCTTGATGTTCCGTCTCCTTATTGACATTTATATTCTCTTTACTCTTTCCTGCTTTTGCAGTGAACTTGTTGTCATCTTCTTGAAGTTTTTATATGATCAAGATCCTGTTAGGCAATTACTAGAGCCTTCTGAAGTTGATCACGACGTTGACGTTGATCTGTGAGTATTTTCATTTGTTACAAGCATCCTACCGTCATTCTACTTGTTTCACCTTATGTATTAAATGACCGTGGAAAGGTTCTTGCCTGCATCTTGAATTCAAAGTTGGGATTAATGTAGAGTAGAGGACCGGGAGCTCGTAACAAACCTGGCTAGACCTTTACGTTCCTATGTTGGAGATAGCTATTATGAAACCTATTTAGATTTTAATGTATAACTTCCTGGTGAGGTTGTCAAGAGAAAGCTGTCAACTATAATTTATAATGCTCTGAGATTGGTCAATCTGGCTAGAAGGTTTGATTTGCCTTGACAGATCTAATGAAATACAGAACAAGCTACACATTTGCTTTTTTATTTTTTACCTTGACAAATTGGAGATTAACTGCCTTAGGATCCTATTTCTTGGGGTTACATATGCCCTTATATCTTAATGCATGCACTAATGTGTGTATCTGTATTTTGGTTAATGTAACTTATAAGTGCATATGCACACAAACATTTATACAACTGTGAACTTGTTATTCATGCTTTGAATAGTTTATGTCGCTCAATCCTTAGGGAAACAATGCAAAGAGTTAGAGATCTAGTTAATTTTGGGGGATTTTCGGACTGCAACTATCTGCGAAGGACATTACTGAAGGAGTATCAACTTTTGGAGTCCAGGTATTGCTTTTCCTCTCCTTCTCTCTCATCTATTTTAGAGTGCAATTGACCTAGTATAGAGATGTTATCACAGTGAACTCATAAATGTACTTCTGAGGCTCCAAACACAAAGAATGATGGAATCACTGTTAAGGTGTAATCAAGATTTTGTTATGGTTTATCCTATGTAGATACTTTGTATTCTGGGGTTGTTAACACCATAGTCAACAAATTTTGGTGAATTACATGATAAATTTTGCACTTTACAGTCAGCCAGTTAACTCACCACTCTTGTTATAGGATTTGTTGTCTTTGGCTTGAGGATTTTTTTTCTTTTGTGGACTTCCTGTCCCTCCTCTATTTACATTTCCTACATCCTAGTATACTTATTTTGTTTCTGAGCCACAAAAAAAAAAGGTATATTAAGTGCCTTTCATTTGCAATTTTTATTGTTGAACACTGACCCCTATCCCTGAAAAGCTGCTCCTTTGAATGTGGAAAAATTAGTTAATCTGCAATTGTAGTTTTTATTAAAAGTTTTTGTCTCATTTTAGTTTTAATTCTTTTTCTTATTAATGACTGGACAATTTCAGCTTCAAGGAAGCTTTCCTGATGCCCTTTACTACGATTTCAACAAAGATACTTTGTGAGGATTTTCTGCCACTCTTCCCCCTCCCATCTTCACCAACGTCTGTCTTTATTCCTATGTCAGTATCATACTACGAGGTACTTCGTCATGACTGGGTTCTTTCTCTAACTTTTCTCGTTAACTCCTACTTTTGCTTAGTCAGCAGATGATTTATACATATTGTTGTTAAGAATGTTTGGGTAAATGTTTTATATTTTATGTCTTCAATCTTGATTATGCGTCCTGCATTCTAATGGTTTTTTTCCATTTTGGTGCAGGGCATCTCACAACCTCACCAGGCTTCTGACCATGATTTTATTGATTACGTGTCTTTCCAAGTACCCAATGAGCCTTTCTCAGATATCACAAATTGTATAGGCATATTAAGGGGATTTATGCATGACATGAGCAGTATAAAGAAGGGCTACACTTCATTGGAGGCTGTGTTGTTATCTGTTCCTTCAGGTTATCATTGTGTGGACCTGTCTTTATATAAGGTAGGACCTAAGACATACCATATGGCAGTGCAGTCCTTCAGTTCCAATTTTTTGGGATGTCCTGTAACCTTTTATGCCTAAAACAGGATGGTCAAATTGTTTTACTATTAAATGAAGCATGCATCTCTTCTGAAAATTCGGGAGAAGCTTGTATGATGATTGTACGAACTAGCGACCTTCCATTTGTATCTGTCTCAAGATCACCTTATCTAGATCACTGGGAGTTGCATCAACTAAAGGTAAATATGATGTTTGGTTTTCATTTTCCATTTGTCGTGGCGTAAATAACTTATAATAGGGGGATGTGTATTTTTAATGGTTTTAATACCCTGAATCATTTACTGCTTGGCATTGGTGCAACTATATACTTTGGCATGTCCTTCCTCTACATTTTTAAGCCCTGAGCTTCTTCTCATGGTTGGACTACTTTCTTTTGTGCCTGGCCTCTCTTTCTTGGAATTCACATTAGTCAAGATGGTGGTAAATTAATTTGCATTAATTTCCAGATGAAATGTACGTCTTTCAAGATGAAATCTTTATTTATGCTAGTGCTTTTGTAAATCCTCATCATGTGTTTGTTTTGCATTTTTCTGTAAGTATGGAATCTCCGCAAGTTTTTTTACCTGCTTGTATATTTCCAAGTTTTTTCTGTTCAAATACTTACAGTTGGAAATATTTACCATTAGGACTCTGTCTTTTATCTGCAAATGGGAAATGCAAAAGTTCGCAGCATTCCTCACTCTGTAGTTGCTCCGTTGGCGGTTAGTGGTAAGTGTAACATAATCGTTTTTTTATTAGTTCCATACAATCATTTCTGGGGACAGTTTCTCCTATGAGGTACAGTTTAGATTAAAAAACCACAATACTGTACATGCTGTGCTGACTGATGGCAATAAGTAAATAATAAATCATGATATTCTTGATCTTGCTGTTCCTTGCTCTCAATGGATCATCGGTATCTTCAAGATATATAATTCCAGTCCTTGTAGAACCAAATTGTCTCAAATGTTGCCCAGCCTGTTAAACAAAGAGAACTATTGTAAATTCCAGTAAATAAAGCTGTTTTACAAATATTTTGACAACTTTTGTGGATATTATGGTCACAGCATCCAGAGGTGTTGCTTGTGTTTACGCCACAAGGAAGCGAGCCTTGGTATACATCCTGGAGGAAGATGAAGATGAAGTTTCAGATACAGAATGATAGCTAATTTTTATTATTTGTTACTTTGAGTCGTTTTTATGAGATTTTATTACTCTGAAAAAAGGTTTGGTTGATTGTAACTTATGCTTGGTATTTAATGAGCTAATCAGTGGTAAATGCTGGAATCATTAGTTATTCAAAGCATTTATTTGCAATCACTTCATTTTAATGGCACGTAATTAGGATTAAGTATTGTTATCGGCCACCTCCTGTTCAATTAATGGTTGCAAGTTTGCTTGAAGAAGAGGTCGGTTCTCTTACTGCTGTCGTAAGAACTTTTTCTCTAAGCACCAGAACGTCATCTACATGATAGGGCGGATTTTTTTAAAATGCAACAAAGGTACGGTAATTAGATTTGGAGAACGAAACGAATGGAACGTTGTAGAAGACCCAGTGCTCGATTCTGAACAAATACAAAGCAGTTAAGCAACTTGAAAGCAGCATCTTATTGGCAATGGACGGGAAGTCATATTACAAGAAATTCTATAATAACTCTGGAACACTGCTGCACCACAACCTTTTTGCAGGTAGTAAAAGTCGAGAGCAGTCAACTTAAAACAATTTCATAACAGAAGCAAGATAAGCACTACCACTAACCATTATTTGTCTATGTTACAAGGCCAAAACACTGAGATTTATTGTTTTGGCTCTGGCCTCGCACAATGCAATAAGGCAAAACGGATACAATAGGTTATTAGCCAAATTTAGAAGTGAAACGGACTCAATTCCACCCAGTTGGCTTCATGAGGCAGACCCATGCCAAGTTTTCCTGCTTTTGGAAAGGCTTTCCCCTTTAAAGCACCATGCTATAGACCTTCAGTTGAAAGAGCACAACTTTATCAGTCTTCTGAACTTCCCAATAAGATGTCCGGGGGTAGCGAACTTGATAAAGCTGTTAGTAGAAGATGCAATCTTACTATACGTGCATGAACTGTACAACCAGAACGATGCCAAGATGTCAGGATTATAATCCAACTGCATGACCATTGTCCTTACTCTGATTGGACTAGAATTGAGCAGGGCCGACGAGGAAGCCTATTAACACCAAAACCAGATTAACTTTGCTGCAAAGGCCACAGCTAAGAATCATCCAACTCCACAAGTTGCGCCCGCCTCTCAGCAGCTTTCTTCCTGATGAAAATACCCCACCTCAGGGCTGCCTTCAGCTTCAGCCACCCAACAACAGCTTTGCCAGAGGAACGAGAACTCTCATCATCAAAACTGTAGTTTGGAGACGGATTGGCCATGAATGGAGAGGAATAAGGGTATGCATCTTCTGCAACATTGAAGGAGGGATGCCCTTGACCTCCCATGTTGAAAATACGAAGCAGATGCTGCTGCATATCTTCATTTTCAAGCATCTCATGACTTCTCATACGAATTTCCTCCTCTGAGAAAAAGTCCTCAATTCCCCTATAAGGAGCAGGATTTGATGTACCAATAGTCTGGGAGACCAATGAGGATGATTGTGGTGGACCAAGGGCCAGAACATTTTCACTTCTTGGAATATGTGCTTCCTGTGGAACACTGACCAGTGGACTCTGTTGAGGGAATAAAGTGCCATCAAATTGAGAATTGATATTTACATTCTGTGGCTGTAGTGAGAATCTGGAAGGAATGCCATCATTATAACCTACAAGGAGAAAGAACAGTCACCAATTTAGTGATCAAACAAGTGAACAGATGCAAGCTCAGCCTTAGAAAAACAAAATGGAAAGCTTCAAAATAACTACCACATTATAATAAATTTTGTCTTCCCATCACAAACAAATTTCAAGTAATGCTGGTGCTACATTTAACAATTTTTCCCCCTTAAAATATAGTACCTCCAACTCTTAAACCTGAATCCATGGAAGGCTGCTCTGGAGGAACCGGAACTGACAGGGTTGGTAGAGCGAGCTGTTGGCCAAATGGATTTGTATAATTTGGTGGACCTGTTTGAAAATCAGTTGGAGGAGCATCTACACTCTTATTCTGTGAAAAGCCTAACAGAGACTTGCCATCATACTCTATTACATGCATCCAATTGTCATATGCCTTCTTGACTAAGGTATCCACGTGGACCTTCAAGAACCAAATCATTCATAGATTTTTCAAGTTATCATCCTTCTAATAGAACACAAACATATCTTTAACAGAAGTTTACACCTTGAAGGAACAGAAGATGATGTAGTTCACAACTTCAGCATTTAATGAAATCATCAACGTATGCAACATATAAAATCATTATGTTTTTTAATATTTGAGTTACTTTTTATCAATGTTAATATAAAAGACAAGCTTGTGACAGTCACATAGACGAGTAAATAATCCTGATTTACAGCTTGGTGGTTTAATGATCCAGAAAAAAAAAAGTAGCTGACCATAGCAGACTCATTTTTAAAGTATGAACCAAAAGTGAGTTGCAACAACAGATCAGACAAAAGGTAACTTATGAATATAAACCACAAGATTATATACCTTCTGACTTTCAGATAGAGAATCAGCTGAATGATATTGTCCATCAGCAATAAGACCACAGAACTCATAGATATTGTTAAAAACAACACCAACGTTCCTTGGATCATCAGGATAATACACATAAAGTTTCCCACTTAGCACACAAGTCTTTGCATGCTCCACAAGAACATCCCACATCTTATTGGACATGCCGCTTCCAAGGATCTACAAAAAATGGATAGTAAAACAATTACAAACAGGAAATGCAGATTTCATCACTGATTTGACAACCAAAACTACATTCTTACATTTCGCAATCTCTGTGAATCCCTAACTACAAGTCGTAAGAAGTCTTCAACAGTGAAAATTCCAGCTTTATTGAGCCTCTTGTGAAACGATCCATCTTTACCAATCTTCTCCAATCTCCAAACCTCATCATTAAGCGCAGGTGGGTAGTGTTTCTTATACACTGTAAAGGGGAAAAAATGCAGATTTATCATCTTCATCAAAAAATGAAAATAAAATAGACAATAAATGAAAAATCTAGAATAGACTGTAATTAGGAATTCACATTCTCCTCGATGGTCCTTAACAGTGAAGGCATCTGTTTTTGCTTCACGAATGCGAATGCCTTCACAATAACCAGAGGCAACCTTCAGCCCTAGCCTGAACTTCCTGCTCCTTATCCAGCTTGAATTGTCAGTAAATGTGAGATCCCCTAATGTTCCTACTCCTTCCTTTAAAGTCACTTGCAGATCCCCAGAGAGAAGTGGCCTCTTTCCTTCACGCTCTTTAACCACGTGACTCGCAAATTCTTCTTGCGTCCAATTATCATCATCTTCATTGTTGAAATCACCTTCAAGAACCACAACATCTAGTTTCACCAAGGACTCTGGACCAGTTGTGACAACATGACCAGTGTTTGCATCAATCAAGACGATATGGATTGCGGTACCCTGTTCCCCTTCCACTTTCCCTCCAGTAAAGAGAGGAAGCGACAACCTAGTCCTGAAGTGCAGCTGTAAGTTTCTACCATCAGGTCCTTCGATACGTTTCGGGGAAGACCTGAATCAGAATACCAAGCATCACTTTAAGGGCAATAACAGCAAGCACAAGAATCAAAGAAATTGTACACAAATGCTACTCTTTCATCGATCTAAGTCCTAGTTTGTTATCAGTCTCCGGTGATGGCTGATGTCTCAGCAAACTTAAAAATCATGGTGTAGGACACTAGCATGTTTGGTGAGGTTTCATTGCACAGTTGAACTGGGATCAAACCCCACTAACTAGGCACGGAAGAATTCATGAAATGCCCCGTGGTTCCCCAATGGACTAAGAAAAGTCCAGGGATAGATAGAGACAGAATTTGGTTCTGATATTATGTTGTTATAGGCTGAGGAATAGATTTCATACCTCCCCGTAAGCTTAGCAGGGCCTAATTTTGCCAGAGCACGTTCCACTTCTTCACTCACCTGTTCAAAGTCAAAGACAATAAAAGTGCAGAACCATCCAGCATTGTAAACAAGCATCCCGATAAAAAATTGAGCACTTCATTAATGATGCATCTCTGACCAAGTAGCACAGAAACTTCTCTACAAGTAGTATAAAGTATTCAATCTTACCACCCTCCGAAGAATAGGCTCCAATGACGAGCAAAGCTTCTGTAAACTATCCACCTTTAGAGCCTCAACAATTACGCTGCATATTAAACAATGTCTGACTCAGCCATCAAAACCACTAAGTAAATTAAGTTGAAATTCAGTAACTAAAGAACTAAAGAATGGAGCAGAAATATTCACAATTCAAATTTTACGTTCAAATATATTCTCTTTAACTTGGCAACTAGAACTAATAAATTTTGGGACCTACACAGTAACACCCTAAAACAAGTGGTTTTACCAAAAGTAAAACAAAACAAAATCAGCAAGCCTTTTTGTTAAATAACTAATTTTAAGAAAAGCATGCACCTTAAGATAAGAAGTTGTTGGCCTTTTCGTGATTAAATTATGTTAAATTACCTAGTCAGCCTGTTTGCACTGAATACAGCGACAACCACTGCAAGTGCAACCATCACGGCAACAACAAGATTAGCAACAAAAACATTCTCAAAAGCTCCTCAGTTATTCCTAGTTATGCCAAACAAATGCAAAGGTCCTAGGTCATTTCATCACAGAATCAATATGACTGACACCAAGTCGACCAATTGCTCAAATTTACCCGTCTGTCTCTACACGATCAAGTTTCAGAATACATCTAATCCGAATATGAACTTGAAAAAAAAAATGCTCATACTATTACTTCTTGTCCGTTAGAAGCCAAAATCAGTTCCAAGCTTTCGGTTCTCTCTGTAACTAAATTAAGAATATTCTCTTTCAAACTTGCATATTTTCAACCAAATTAAAAGTTACTTATATCCAAGTCAAGATTCTACGAACAAACTCAAACGAATTCTGCTCGGCAACTGACTAATAAATTAACCAACCAAAGTTAATAAAAATGAATAAACAATTTATTTTTTAAGGAAAAATAATAATAATTACCTGGCCAAAGCAGGTCGTTTCCTGTCCGGCTGGCCTTCTTCAGCCGAACTTGAATCCAAACCTCTCTTACTATTCGATCTCTCCATGTACCTCGTTTGCATCTTCCGAAACGATACTGTCTCAGAAACTCCACGTAAACGAACTCAAAACAAATTCAGAAACCTTTCCTTCAAGATTTCAAGTGCTTTGATATTTGATTCGGCTTCAAAAAGAGAATAAAATTTAGAGGGAACAGGAAAAAATAAAGGAAAAGGGAAGGTGAAAAAGCGAGCGGGAAAGTAAAACCCAAGAGTGTGGAATTTTAATTTTTGAGTATGTAAGAAGTTTCGACGAAACGACTGCGAATTTTCGCTCCGCTTAGTGTTTTTTCTTTTGTCGAGTTCTGTTATTGTGACGGTTTTGCATTGTAATGAATGAGCTTGTAACAGGATGGTAGATGGACGGCGGCTGTGATGATTTGAGATCCGGGACTGGTTGATCTGGACCGTTTGATATGATGAAGTTTGGGATCCTTTCATTGTTTTAAGGTTTTGACACGTGCGTGATTGGGCTTCGTGAATTATGAATCGTGGGGAGTGACTGTGCCCTGGATTTTGTAGATTTTATCTTAATTAAAAACTATGAATTCAGTTTTATAGACGAAAGCACTAATTAATGACAAATAATCAATTTACTAAAAAAAAAAAAAAACGATTGACAATCAAAGCTCAAACCCGGACTACCTAGATAATTCTTCAAACAGGAATAAGATTTTTATTAGGATAAGAAGGCTTTGACAAGTTTAATAATCTGTCTGACTAGCGAGCGCCAACCAAATTTAGGATAGCCTTAGAATTCAAGGGAGAGAAGACAAAACAGAGGGAGGGACCGTTTGGATGGCGTCGGCAAATCAATTTGTCAAACCTGGGGGACTTCATGCCAGCATTAGTCCCGGCGAAAGGAGCCCAAATTGGTTTTCTCTTTTTCCTCTTATTTTTAATTTTTTAAAATAATTTTAATCCCAAGAGTTAAAGTCAAAAAACTACCAAAAGGTTGTGATGAACCAATTTTTGCAATTAAAATAAAGGAATTAAAATATAGTATGCATAACGTAAATGTAAATATATTTAATGCCAGTTTAGTATAATTTATTTAATAATTAAAAATATTTATTTAATTCTATAAATTTTTTTTTCAAAACTTTTAACATTGTTTAGTTTATTTGAATAAAATTTTTAAGAATTAAATAAATTACTTTGTTTAAATTTTAAACTTTTAAGAGTGAAGGTTATAAAACTTATTCAAAGTATTAAATTATTTAAAATACTTTTAATTTATTCCACAATATTATTTCATTTCTTTCATAACCTAATTTTAAAAACTTATTTATTGAAGTAATTGTATAATATTTAATAAAAACTCTCATTACTAATAATCATAATATATTTTTAAATAAAAACTCTACTTGTATAAATTCTATTAGTACAAGCTCTATTGGAGCTTAAATGAGTTCTATTTGAAAAATTATACTAAACGAAACTGTAAAATTCAGTAACTGCAGGAAACAGAAAGCATATAAACAAGAAACCATACAATAACTCAGCAGCACTTTAACAAAAAACCATAGTAAGTTAAAGAAATCAAAAGGTTCCCAAGAAGAAACAATTCATTGACACGAAAATATATATTTTAAATTAGCAACAACCAGTAACCAACTAAAACTCTACATGGCTATGCAGACATCTAACAAGGCCGCACTTGTTAATCTCTATAATACTTTCAGAACATTTCAACCCTGCAACTCAAATGACTTGTTGAAGCAAAGACAGCTACCGCCTACCGCCTTTTCTGGTTCTTTTTCTTCCCTTTCTTTTTGTTTCTCTTACTTTGCGGCTTCCGTGATTTTTGTTTTGCAACTTTCTTGAATGATTTACATTTACTTACGAGTACGTGGTGCTTTTTATCAACTCCAATAAAATGTGGAACAGCTGTGGGTGTCTTTTCACTAGAAAGGTTTTCTGCTTCGCGAGAGATCTCACTAGTCGTTACTGTGACTTTCAAGTCCCCATTGTCATACATTGATGTTCCTTTGACCAATAAAGAAATACAAGAGCCGATTATTAGCTAAGTGTAAAGCTTAAGCTCATCATGCAAGAATGTATGCCAGATCAACAAGAGCAATCAAAGTGTCTGGATCAACATATCCAGCACCCAGAATAACAGAAGATCCAATTAAAATTTATATGATACGGAAAATATCCAGCACCCGGTAAATCTGTGAATAATGCTACTGCTATTTCTAGTAATGCTTACAGAAGGCAGAACAAAACAAGTCGCCAGTATCAGTGTTGCTGTGGTGCTAAAACAGTATGACAAGAATATACAATGGGGATATTCCAATCAACCAGGCTGCTGATTGTTTAGCAACTTCATAAATAAGCTCATCCAATAAAACAGAAGATCTTTTTTTGCATGGTACATTGATGGGTAAGTGGAGTGAACAGACAGTGTCTGCGATATTTGGCCAATATAGGAGATTTTAAATGAAGATTGACGTCTTGGAATATAACACTTTTGAAGTTTGTGAAAAGTACCTGTAATAGGAGCAACTGGCTCTCTTTGTTCATCATCCTCACAGTACTCCTCACCTTCATCAGGTGCCGAGTCAGTGGGTGTCGGCGCTCCGCCATATAGCACAATCTCTCTCTCCAATCTCCTCTGCCACAAAGATGAGACGAAGCCGTTAATATTTAAGGGAATCATACCTTCGAAATGTTTGTCAAACCATACATGAATCCAATATAGATATGTAATTGCTTTTCATGTCCAACAGCATTTAGTCCTAAAGTAAAAGGACAAGTTTAATTGACTCAAGGAGGTTATAACTAGAAATGTACAGATATACTGGTTATTTGCAAAATTTACACTATTTAAACCAAACCCTTATTGCTGTCCAGGTCTAACCCGGGCCAATACATGTTTAGGCTATTTGCAAAGAAACACAAACTTAGGAATATAGAACGAAGTTCAATTGAGGTCGTGGGAGAAGCTCAGACCACAGTCAACATAAGTTATCATAAGTTCAATTTTTATCTCAAACCACTAGCATAGGCAGTCTACATTGTATATTCCAGTGTGTAGATTCATTTCAGGGGCTCGACGTCCGGTAACACATCACGAGAGGGGGAAAAAGAAAAGAATTGCTAGGTATGATACTAGCAAGTAACCAATACTCAACAACCTTCAAACTCAAATCAAGGCAACATCTAATAAAGACACACCAATAGATCACAGGATATCAATTGAAACCAAAACGACCCATTGAATTTTGCAAATTGCAACAACGCAAACTAAGTACTTCCCTCTTACTCCTAGGATATGCAGACTGCAGAGTGAAAAAGATAGAAATAGGGAAACATATTACTTGGAACGAATGGTCCATTTTCTGGGAGAGTGTTAGCTTCAACCACAAACTTAGTATCACTGCGTCGAAATAAGCGGGAGACATTGAAAGGGAAACAAGAGAAATAAAAATCGAACCTTCTTGCGTTCTTCAAGACGCTTACGCCTTTCCGCCTCCTCTTGATTCTTCTCAGCTTCTTTTCTCCTCTTCTTCTTTCTCTTCTGAAACCCAGTCACGTAGTCCCTGATCGAAGCAATAAAAATTAATTATACTTGTAACAGAACTAGCTTCCTTTTCAGCTAAAAATAAATGGAAAGAAAAAGCAGGGATCGCGCTAGTACTTGAGATCCTTCTCGTCGAAAGAAACGGAGATAGCTTTGTTTTTGAGAGCCCTTTTCTTTATGTGACGGCGACGAACTTTTGGGACCTGCAGCGTTTCCTCTTCGATGTGTTCTTCCATCGCAGCTCAGCTTCAGTGCATTGCTTGTCCAAGGTCTCGGTTAAACAATTAGGTTCGGGTTATTTGGGCCTTTGAGGCTGGTCTAATTTCTGTAAGGGCCTTCGCTTACAGGGAACTATTTTGGACTAATCAAGTTTGGAATTGCACGCTGCTAAAAACATTTAAAATTTTTTCTAAATACACCTCCCACCAAGTATTACGAAATTGGGCTAAACCAGATTCCCATGAACGATTATTGAGATTTGAGAATGCACTTTTCGCACTCGAAAGTGGAGTTAAAGCTTTAATATTCGCTGATTAAGGAGAAAAAATAAATGGGATTAAAGTTATTGCTTTTAGTCTAATTGAGACTTGAGAGGATAAAACGATAACACACCACAAAATCATTCTCGAGCTTGAATTATCTAAAAATTGATATCAACCCCTTTTAGTAAATAAAAAAATAAAATGCTACACAATCATAATTACAGATTATAATCATTTTTTCATACTCTGTAAAAAAATATATTTAAATTATATAAAATTATTTTGCAAAGTATAATATGAAATTAGTTCAAGTCGAACCGTTCGACCGGGGGTGGAGGCAGCCAACTGGTGCATCGGCCTTGGCCCGTGAAGGCCCAAAAAGAATATCTACGTATATAATAATATAAATTTAGATTCGTTGTTAACCTTAATTTTGTATTAATCTTTTTACAATTTTATAATTAACAGTTATTGAATAAGAATAATGAGTTAATAATTCTTATTATATTGTCTTGCTATAAATGCATATGTAATACGAAATCTTTAGAAGATCGGGATAACTTAGATTAATACCAAAATTAAATTTCTAAATGATTAGACTCATTTAACATGTTATGTTTCTTTTTATTATTTTTAGCAGTGTTAAGAATAGTCAATATAAAATTGTTCTTTAAATTTCTATTGAGTTTGGCCTCTTTATATCATGTCATATTATTGAATATTGATATGGTGGTCATATCTCTCTTTAGCAAGAGAGAACTATAATTATTTTCCTATATAGGACACACTTGGGACACATGCTCTCAGTAGCATATAGTGTTGCAAATTACTAAGGCACGCTATAATAAAATGTAAACGATATATTAACTTGCAAAACAATAATCACATCTCGTATACTGAAGTGGTGTTTTTAGTGGACTCTACTATGTTACAACTGTGATACTATATCACACTTTTTGTCTTTATCTCGTGTAACCATTAGATTTAAAAACACGCGATCCAACGCGCAAGAGATGACCACATTTGTTTTAAAGCAAACTGGAGAAATCGGTTCAGAAAGAATCTAGTAATCAATGAACGGCAATCCAAATTCAGAACCCGAATTATCCTCGTCATCCCAATGGCTTCCAAAGCTTGATCGCTAATCAAACTACATCTCCCTACATCCAAATTCGTCAAACTTTTGAGCTGATTTATTAACCATCGAAATAACCCCAACATTGCCAATACTCTTTCTTAATGAACTTTACATAACTTTGGAAGCTATAGCACAAATACCATCATCACCGACATCATCAAAATCTTGACGTGTTTGTTTAAGATTAACACTAAAAATCTAGATTTTAGGAGATGTCTGGCCACAGTTTGCAGATGAGCATTGCTGAGAAACTTGGTTGATTTAAATGAGCCTAAATTTGGGAATATGGGTAGAAAATTTTGGAGAGAATCGGGTTCGATAACCCAAATAGACAAATGGTTTGACCCTCAACTCTTAGCTATGGCGTGCAAACAAGAGAAAATGAGCTTCTGTCATTTCAATCGTTTATCCAAGTTAAGGATTAAACTTAATTCATCATCACCTAGCGTTGAAATAACGATTTTTCCCTCTTTTTTTTGTATTGAAGTTGTTTGTTAGAATGATTATGGGAAAAAGCTGTATGGAGAAATCAGGGGACTGTGTGACTGCAAGTGTCAGGTGGGAAACACTTCTGTTTCAAGAAATGCTTGCTTGTGAGTTTGTTGGACTTTGTGCTTAGCTTTCTTCGACTTCTCGCTCCAAAGTCAGTTGTGGGAATAAATTAATCGCTTGAAATAAATTTGATTCTGATGATGGCGAGAAGAAATCTGATAGCAATAAGGATGAGACCAAGTTGGAGGAGGGGTCTTGAAAAACGCTGATGGTCAGGAAGAGAAGAAGGAAGATCAAAATGGAAATAGTGATGATAACCGGCTCCAACAGTTGACGGTCTACACCTCAATTATCTATTATGTAATTACCATTAGATTCAATAGTTTTACATCCAACGGCATTTCACAATAAGGATAAAAAGAGTGGTACGATATAACAGTTGTAACATAGTTGGACCCATGTTTAGCCAGCATAAACATTTTTTTTTCTAAAAAATAAGTAATTATTTGGTGTAAAAAAAACACAATTCATGCTAAATAAATAATCATTCATCGAAAGTCAATACTATTTGTTATCGACAAATTGAAATGTCGGCATGATTGATTCGTTTCAATAGAAGAGTATTGTATACAAGGAGTTGATGTGCTTTGTTGAAGGATTTTTTTTTATTTTTTTATTTTTTGAATTAGTCAAAATAATAATGTTGCTTTGATTAATTCAATTAAAATTGCATCTTCTTATTTTTAATTCATTTTAAATAATATCATCACAAATCATTCTTGATTTTCTAGAGATTCTATCTTCACGCTGCATTTGGAATTAATGTTGGAACATTGTAAGCACATTATTTCATGAGTTTTGATAAAATGGCGTTTGGTTAATTTTTTAAAAGTTGCTTATTCATAATTTTTTAAATTTAAATAGTAACCTTAAAAGCTAGGTATGGGGTCACTTCTTATAAATAACTTATTAAATAAGTTACCATACATTTTTTAATTTTTTATTACAACCTTCAAAAGAAAATTATATCTTATTTTCATAAATCCTAAAACGCAAATAAAAGAAAAATTAAACTTATCTCTATTTTTTATCATTATATAATAAAACATATTTTCATAATAAAATTTACCAAACACACATATATAAAAACGTTATTATAATATCAAACCATATGACTTAATAATTTTCCCAAATTTGAAGAAAGTCTAAAATTATATATATATATATATATATGTATGTATGTATGTAAATGTATATATATCTCACAAAACAAAAAGCTCTAACGTGTTTATATTTTTTTTGTGGTTTTATTTTTTATTTATTTTTTTGCATTGATTTTTTTAGTTAGTTCCAAATTATATATCTGTTCAGGTTTCTCTTATTTAGCATACAAAGAGGACAAAAACTTGGCATGTGTGCATATAACTATATAACTATATATATATATATATATATATATATATGCACACATTCCGTTCAGGTTTCTCTCATTTGGCATATAAAGAGGACAAACTTAACAGAAATTCAAAATCCTATAACAAAGAAACCATCAAAAACCAAGGGAATCCATTTTCATCTTCTTTGACCTTTGTAGACGCCAACGCCATCAAGGCGCGTGGCGTTTACGCATCAACTAAGCTTCGTAATTAATTATTACATGAAACAATCAAACCAACCAACTCTTCTTATATGGCGTGAGAGTCAAAGCAACGGAAAAGAATAAAAAATTTTAAATAAAATGATCTTAAACACGCGATAAAATCGAAGCTCGAAACGGAACTGAACTCTTTCTCTGGTTCTCATGGATCAAATAGTTCAAGACATACTATCGGACCGGGTCCGTGTTAGCGGCAGGATAACGGCGATGACGTTGACTGGAGACGGGAGGCTTCGGTGGACAGATGGACCTCAACGGAGTTTGACTCTGGAGAAACAGGTTCTCGGTTTTGTTGTGGATGGTAATAAAATCAGAATCAGGGCGGTTGTTGATGGAAGAGATGAAATCTGCTGCGGCGGGAGCGCGGGAAGCGTCGTGAGGAAAGATTTTATTTTCGAGCCTTTGTCTGAGGATTCTCAAAGACTCTGGTGCGAAAAACTTCGTGATTTTATTGATTCTTTTGGTAAGTTCATGTTATTGTTGTTGTTATTCTGTACGTTGTTTAATATGTTAATGTGGTATTGAGTATCGTGCTGTTTTTTATTTTTTTTGGTGAAATTTGTTTGTTGGATTTGATTTGGAAAACAGAGGAAATTAACTGCAATGGTATTTGTTTCTAAACTTAGCAGTTCAATGTGTTTACATATATATGGTAATAATATTATGTCTAATATACTAGGCAAATGTAGGGTAGTTTAGGGTGCGTTTGGGATTAGGGTGCTGTATTTTTTAATCTACAGTTATTGTAGAAAAAAACTGTGATTATGAAATAAACATTAATAATATGTAGTAAATATAATTTTTAAATAATAATTTTGATAAAATTATTAAAGACATAATAGATTTTCTATTATATAGGTTAAAATTTATAGTAACATACTTTCTAAGTTACAGCAGCTAATATTTACCAAACACTTTAGTGCTGTAATTTAAAAGGTACAGCTGCCCAACCTTAATCCCAAACGCACCCTTAGGGAGCGTACAGACTAGATATTGCTTTTGAAAAATACAGAAACGCCTGAAATTAATTCTTTTAAGAAGTGTACTTGATTAAAAGTGCTTGAAGTATTTATATCATTCAGATATCTCATTTTGGCTCTTCTAAAGAGGGCTGTGATGGTTTTATTTATTTCTCAAAAGGACTTTTGGTTATTTTGAGAGCATTCAGTGACTGTCTAATAGCTCCTCCATTGCAATAGTAACATTCTCTTCTATTGCAGTGAAAATAGGGAAAGATAAAAGCATAGAGAATTAAAGATAGTTTAGAATCTATTGGTTATTTGGACTCCATCATGTTACGCGCTTTTTCATTCTGTTATATAGGTCGGCCGAAGAGGCTATACATTTTTGTGAATCCATTTGGTGGGAAGAAAACTGCATCCAAGATTTTTCTTGATGATGTGAAACCACTCTTGGAGGATGCCAACATCCAATTTACAGTGCAAGGTTTGGGACATTGCTTTCTATGTGATATGAATTGATACTGAGTTGAGACATTTACTTAGATTTGGACTGCAGCTCATACTTTTTTAATATGCTCACTTATGCTTAGAAACTACTCAACAACTGCATGCCAAGGAGATTGTCAAAGGGCTGGATCTTTCCAAGTATGACGGCATAGTTTGTGTCAGTGGTGATGGTATACTTGTTGAGGTTAGTTAGATATGTTTAGCTGCGACATCCATTTCACTTGGATGCTTCTATTTCACTGTCTATTCCTTTATGTTTAACGTGCTTTCTTATGTAGTTTATACAAATATGGTAATAACTTGTATACTCTGTATTAAGAAAAATTAAGATATCAACGGTTCTCATTTTTATGTCTGCCTCTGATTTGTGGTACCCTCAGAGATTAAGCACAATTTTCTGTTTAAAAAAAAATTAGTCTTTATGAATTTGTCTGCAGATTGTATTCATCATTTATCCCGTCTTGAGACTTGGGTTGTGAGGCCAAAAGATCAAGATAAAATCGTTACCATACTGTTGTATTTTCCTTTTATTCTAGAGAACCTGTGGGTTTTGTTCTTATTTTTGTTTGGTATATTACCTAAAGGCCTGAATGGATTTTACATCACTTAAAGAGTGTGCCGCAGAGCATATTATTGAGTGACTTTTCTTACCTAAGTAGTTATAGCATCTGACTTTATTATATGACGGCCATTTTGGGATAATATTCTTTTGTCTGCCTTGAAGAATCGATATCACATTTTCTGAAGTATGGTAGTTTTTTCTTCATTTTAATTCCTTTGTCTTTCTAATAAGTGTTGGCACATTTTAGTAGGTAGTGAATGGACTACTTGAGAGAGAGGATTGGAATGATGCAATTAAAATGCCTCTTGGAGTGGTTCCTGCAGGTTTGCTTTCTTCATTTTTAATTCTAATTTGGTGCTATTTCTTCTCAAAGTGGGAATGTTGGATGAGTCTGGAAAGTATGTGGAGTTAATCTGAATTGAATGGAACAGAGTACCATGTTCATTACCAATTTGACTATGATTTTGTCCACTCTGGGCCTATAAAGGCAATCGAAGCAAAAGCTAAACAGGTTTTATCTTTCTGAGATAAACATTCATGATTATAGTATGAGTAAAAAGCTGGAAGCTTGCTCCTTTTCTGGTTGGAAAGAATTGGGTTGTGCTCCTCAGGGTGTGATCAATATTTAAAATAATAACATTAGATTTTGCGGTTTTGCAATTGAGGATCTCTTCAATAATGGAAAACACACTTTTGGTCGCTGATTGCTGTCATATATAGCATTGGTTCTTCTTATGTGTGAAACAGTCACTTCTTGTCTAGATCTTTGCTTGAAATATTTTTTAATCACTTTCAGGAGCCATTTACCTGGCAAATATATTTGTTCATTGAAGTCATTACTTCTTATTCACTCAGTCCAACCCTTTCTACCATTTCCTGTGTGCTTGTATGATTATGATGACTTTGAATTTCTTTTCTTAAGCATGCCGTGTTTAATTATTGGAGTTCTTCTTCTTCTTCTTTTTTCCCCCTTTCATCATGTACATTAGGCATTTTGCTGACATATATACTATATTTTGATCTATGACACCTAGATTTTCTGGACGCAGGCACGGGAAATGGCATGATCAAATCACTACTGGATTTGGTTGGTGAACCGTGTAAAGCTTCCAATGCCATTTTAGCTGTTATTCGAGGTTAGAGATGGCGTCTATTTGTATTTTTTCATTCTAAGATTTTTTCCCCCTGGCTTCCTGAGTTTAAATACATATAAATGTGCCTATTTATATTTAATAGTTGGTGGTTTATCGTGATCAAATGTTATTAATTTCAAGCTGATTACTGGCAGGTCATAAACGTCTTCTAGATGTAGCCACTATCTTGCAAGGCAAGGCCAGATTTCATAGTGTCCTGATGCTTGCATGGGGTACGCAAATAATTACTCATATTGCAGCTAGATATGTAGTTGACAGTTTCTTCATATATTATCTACCTTAATTCTATTGCAGGTTTAAGTTTTAGGGCTAACTATTCAGGTTTTAACCATTGCAGTGAGCTTTAGTATTCACTTTCTCACAAATTCTCTCTCTCTTTTTAGGTCTTGTGGCAGACATTGATATTGAGTCTGAGAAATATAGATGGATGGGGAGTGCTCGCATTGACTTCTATGTATGTTCTTACTCCTCTCTTGTATTTACCTATATGCATGCTCAGACACATATATAAATTCAAACATGCCTACTTGTATGTATTCAAATATACATATGTCTGTGTGTGCATACTATGTTCTATATTAGTATTAATTTTATCATTGAATCTAACATTTTGCTTGTAAGTTGCAAATACTGGAGTAAGTGTGGAAATTTTTAATTGTTAGAACTGTATCATCCTAATCCTGATAAATGTTGCTGGAACATGATTGAATGGGAATTTGGTGCATATAATTCTTTGGGATAAGGTGCTTTTGTATTGCGTGATTTTCTTCCCAATTATCTTGATGGACAAGATGTGGAAGAAAAGACAAAATTTACTTTGCTACTAACTGTTGTTAAGGAACCAATATCAAATCACTTATGTCCCTTCTGGTTTAGGCTCTACAAAGGATATTGTATCTGAGGCAATATAATGGACGGGTTTCTTTTGTGCCTGCACCTGGCTTTGAGAATCATGGGGAACCATCCACTTATAGTGAACAGAATATCTGCAATCCAATTCCAAGCCAACAGCAGCCCATTAAGATTTTGCAGCATGGCTACCAGGGACCTGATGTTGATCTGAAAAATCTAGAATGGAGGATAATTAATGGACCATTTGTGGCAGTGTGGCTTCATAATGTACCATGGGGCAGCGAAAACACCATGGCTGCTCCAGATGCAAAGGTTAGTTCATTTGCATTCCTTCTGGGATACACTACCTTGTGAAATACAGTCCTTCTCTCTTTTCCTTTTTTTTTTTTATTTCATTGGTTTAATTTCTGTAAATGTTGTAAACTTGCAAGCTAATCTTGTTTACATGGTACGTGTATTAGGATGATTGAAAAATTTTAGTGAAACTTAAGGCTTGACTGGATTTCAATCTTTCTTTACTACAATTTTTTCTGAGAACATTATTTTTCTTGAGATAATTCTTTCTTTATTTTTTTTATACACACACACTTGCATGCATATGTTTATGCTTATTTAATTTATTTAATTTTAGAAAAAAGGTAAAATTGGATTGCTGGAGATAGTGACTGGGCAACTGTCAAGCTGAATATATCATTTCTACTCTTATGTTTTTGCCTTCTATGTTGATGAGATTTGGAGAATTGGTCTTGCGCTTCCACAGGTGGTACAGTTTGAGCATTTTTTAAACTTGTTTTCCCTTGTGCTGTTCTTGGCTTGCATTATGTGCGTGAGCACTAGTGCACCTGTTGCACAATAAGTTTGACTGACCACTGTGATATTTATTGTCATTGATGTCATTGTATAATATTGTGCCTGTTAGCTAGGCATATCTAATAATATTTTTTCTGGTTGATGTGCAGTTCTCAGATGGGTATCTGGACCTGATTATTATCAAGGACTGCCCAAAGTTAGCTTTATTGAGTTTGCTGTCAAACTTGAACAAAGGAGGTCATGTCAAATCACCGTATGTTGTATATCTTAAGGTGAGCTCATAGCAATGATATTTAAGCTCGTAAAGAAATCCCCATATCACCTACTGGTGCCTGGTGGAGAAGATTGCTGATCACAGCCAAAAATATAAAGATTGACAACAATAAGAGAAACAGGGAGTGCATTCTTTTAACAAAATGAAACTGCTTGTCTTTTGGTTTATGCTCACGAGCCAAGATTTATCAACCTTCACCATTCGAAGGAGATCTTTCTCTGTTTCATTATTCACAAGGTCTAAAGAATCCTCTATTCTCACTGTTCATGAATCTCATTGGCTTTTCTAAACTATGCAAATGAACTACAGGTTAAAGCATTCATCTTGGAGCCTGGTGCACTGACTCAGGACCCAAACAGGGAAGGGATCATAGACTGTGATGGTGAGGTCCTGGCCAGAGGAAAAGGCACGTACCAGTGTGATCATCAGAAGTCCCTGATGTCCTATGATAAGCTACAAATAACTGTGGATCAAGGTTTAGCTACTCTATTTTCCCCAGTATAGAAATTAACTTACGTATGTATTCAAGTTTGTAGTTACATGGATATCAAACATGCAGGAGAAATGTTAATGGGTTGTTTATTTAAAATTTGCCTGTACAGAAATAAGGGAATTTAAAAGGGAGAAAAATTATGGAAAGTTACTTGCTGAAAGGGCTTTGCAAATGTGAATTACTCACTATACTTTCAACAAAAGTTATTGTGCATTCTTTTCTGTTGGTCCATGAAATTTATTATTATTTTTTTTTTGAAGTCGGTTCTGATAATAATTTGATATGTTGCTGAATGATTGTTGAAGCTTAGTTCAAGCCTTACGGACAAAATGCTCAGGTTGTTTGCCTCCACGAATCTAAAAAGTCAGATTTCAATTGAGCTGAAATGCACTCTTAGCTCAATCTGGTACTTCGACACTCAAAAGTTGATCCTGTGTGTGCGTAGTAATAATTCAATCCATCGTTAAATAGAATTTAGTGGTTTGCTGAAAGTATATTAATTGTTGGGCGACATGTGAACCTTACATTATTCTCCTCAACTTTATTCCTATTACTATTCATCCTCCAAGACGACGCATGACACGATCATCTCACTTTTTGGGCTGACCTGTCATATCGTCGGAATATTGAAACGACAAATATCTTATAATTAATAAGATAAGGGTAAGGATTGACGATGCCGAGTACGCTCCCTTGTGACGAATTGGAGGTCTGTAAACTAACCGGCAACGCGTAGCAACAACACGTGTTTTGGCCCGCTTCTAAATGATTCTTGCCAGGCTCTTTGTCTGTCGTAACTCGTAAGTCACGAAGTCACACCACCCAACTATACATGTTTTAGAGGCCAGGTCAGCAACAAAAATATCGCTGTCGTGATGCGATAAAGGGCGCAAGAAACGTTCTAATTACGTTCGAATCCCTTGACTATTGTGTGCCTTTTTATTTTTATGAGAGTTTTCTATTTATTTTTATTATGCTATTTGTCTCTCCTTCTTGTGAGGATTTTTTTTTTTCCTACTTTGAATCTTTGATAGATTTATTTTTCGGGCATCGTGTTTTCACTTATATTGCTTAGGTTGTTTACTTTCTTCTAGTCGAAATCTTTCATGACAACCCTTCTCTTTTAAATTAAAGGTCTTGTTACTTACGAGAGGATCCATGAAATTGACTCGTAAGGAGTAAAATTATGTGAAAATCACTAGAAGAATTAGAGTGTGTTTGAAATTAAGGTTAGGTGGTTGTACTAAAGTGTTTGATAAATACTAATTATTGTATTTTAAAAATTATGTTGATATAGTTTTTTACTTGTACCATGAGAAAATTTATTATATTTTTAATAATTTTATCAAAATTATTATTTAAAATTTATATTTATTATAAATTATAATATTTATTTCATAATTATATTTTTTTTTCCACAGCAGCTGTAACTTAAAAGTTATAGCACCTCAATTCTAAACATGACTTTAGTATTTTAGTTTGTATCATTTGGAAATACATAGAATTAATGGAGCAATTAATAAACTACTAATGTAATCTCATACATTTTCTTTTTAAACATTATAACAAATACATATTTAAGATGAAAAAAATTCTTTCTTGTGGAGTTAATTGCCCCCTCACCCTTATTAGTAGATCTAGCCCTGTTACCCGCGAGCTACCAGTATGTTACACCAGATTTAAAAATTTTGAATTTTTTTTTTTTGTCTCTATGGCTTTGAGTTATTTTATTTTTATTTTTGTATGATACGAAATATGTCTTATTATAAATCTCACGTTTAGGAAAAAGTGGAGAGATTGAAGCGGTCCATATTAACTTATATGATACAATGATTAATGTGGTATATACACAACATGCATGTATGTCATTAGATTACTTATGAGCAAATTAACTAATTGATTACCATGCTAAATTGATACTTTAATTTAAACATCCAGATAAGAACGTATTCGAGCTGAAGCTTAAGCGTCATGACTCATGATCATCTATTAATCTTCTCTTTTTCTTGCTTATCTTCTCAACACCAATAAAAAGTTCCTATGAACATCCAAACAATGTAAACATCACTCAAAATAACCACAAACATTCTTCAAGACAAACAAGAAATAATTTTGTCGTCATACTTATCTTCCAAGAGTATCACCGATACCATGTAGCAAAGAGCCATGCGTGAGATTCCCCACGATCTCTTAAGTCTTAATTATGCTATATGTGGCAATATCACTACGAGAATAATTAACTACATGTGGCTTTCCGTCCAAGATCACTACATTATAAAGTTGTTAGCTTTCTCCTAGGAAATCAAATCAAGTCAAACAATAGTTACAAGAAATAATGCATAGTTATTGTATAGGTAGATATAGTTAATGTATATGTATAGATGTGGCCGAGACTCAATGCTAGCTCGTTTTTGAGTTATCAACAAGTTTAGAAGTTTTCATTTATGCCCTAAATATCTTCAATCTATGCCTTTCTTGTTTTGTCTCTACAATTTTCTCCAGAGTTTTCCTAGCTCTTACGTTCTTCTCCACAAGTGATATATCCTGCCACATTTTTCTATGTCATTTTCTTTAGTTTTTTTTTTTTTCCTTTTGTTTAGATACATGCAAGAGCGAGGTTACTTTTATATACACAGTATCATATATTGTACAATTTTATTAATTTGAATTTAATTTAATTCAGATCTTTAAGGAGTTTTCATAGTCGAGTAGCTTCATTGCGTTCAAACGTAAATGTCACATCTTGCATGAAATTTATCTTAAAATGAAGTATAACAATTAGAAACTAAATAGTGTATAACAATTAGCAAATAAACAGACCTCACGATGGACAATACATAAGTGCTCGAAACTAAAGTTTACTTGCCATGATCCAATAATTCTATAGGTCTGTTTGAAATTACTTATGTGGGGCTTAAAAGTGATTTTGAGTTATAAGCTAATTTTAATGTTTGATATTTTTTTCTTATAAATTACGTTTGTTAAAATCACCTCATCCTCCGGTAAATTTTAAAAAGCAAGTAGAAGTTTTTTAAAATCGGATTTTGAAAATCAGTTTTATAATTAATAAAATTTCATATATATCCTTATATATAATAAAAATTTAAAATTATACTTATTAATTAGGAAATTAAATTATAATTTTTAAAGAGATAATTATTATTACAAATTATATTGAGATAACAAAATAAAAAATAAAATTAATAATATAAAATATTTATTTTAATTATCAATTATTATAAATGAACAATAAAAAAATATTATAACTTATTTTATTCAACATTTTGTCAATTTCAGTCATTTACATTTTTGTAACAGTTTAATAATAAAATTTATTAAACGTATACGTCTATTTTTAAATCTTACAGTATTTTTAAAAATAAATTTTATGAAACGTTTAACGGTTCTCTCCATATCTGATTACTTAAAAAAAATTAATAATTATTATTTTAAAAACTACAATATTATATTTTTAAAGCTATTATGAAAATTGTGGGGTGAACGTTCCCGGCCACATGGCTAGATTCGTATGCCGTGCAATTATTTAATAGCAATCCATGCATTTTCACTAACCCAATAACTTTAATTATCCGATTCTCTTCAGAATTTAGAACAATTTTTTTTTTAACATTAACAAATCCCTTATTTAATCATCACCTTCAGTCATTAATTTATCTAACGGTCATATATACGATGGGTGACGTTTCGCGTAGAAAATAATTGCAGAGGATTTGACCTTTTTTTTAAAACACTAATTAATATGTATATTATAAGACAAAAATTTATTGATATTGACCATTATGATATAAATAAATAGAAAAAAGTTTGGACTAAAAACAAAGCTATTATGTTTATACCTGATAAATGATTTTTATCTAAAGCTTTAAAATTTAATGATTTTTGTTTCTTTTATGATAATCATCTTAAGACATAATACACATATTTATAGTATAGGTTAAACAAGAGGAGGAAATGCTAAATTTTTGTCTCAACAAATAGTAAAACCATCATTTACAACATATTAAAGTATATTGGGACTATCTGAAATAGAATAAATGTATACTTCTATCTAAATATATAATTAATAAAAGAATAAAATCATTAAATATACTGTAGCTGGAGCATGTACCTTAAAAATTTGAAAGCAAACCAGTTGTCGTTGGGCTGTAAGTCCGATATAAGTCCAGTTTTCGAATTCTCAGTTCTCACCGCTTTTTGACCCAACGACAAGAATACTTAAAACTGCAAATCTGCAATTGTTCCTATGGCAATTCGAAAAATGTTTCCATACCGTAAATCATCGCAAAATCTCATCCGTCAATCACGCATCAAACATCATGCGCAATGGCCCCAGCCTTCCTACACGTGACCACAAAACTTCTCGAGCAAATTGTTGGAGTATTATAATAATTTTTTGAATAATGGCAGATATCTGAATTTTTTTTTTTAAGAAAGCGTAAGTAATGTAGTTTTATGTAGACAAGTTCACACTTGCATTAAACGCTGGTTACACTACAGTGTAATTATGAGTGGCGAGTCACATCATAAGTAAGTACTGCGAACTAAACTAAAAAAATCAGAAAAAGAAAATTCAAAAAAAAAAAAGTCATGACGCGCGTGTCTTAAAAATTATGCGTTACGTGTTTGCATGACCTCCGCAGCGGGGCCATGCATGATTATCACATTACCTTAGAGGGATTCGCAAATTTTCCCTACTTGCGACTGTACGCAAATTATTCTACTCGCTTCTCTTTTCCCACGTGTGGCATTTTTCTAAAATCACGATAAGTATACTTCAAGTCAAACTACAATGAAATGACCAAAGCCCCCTTGCCTTGTTTGCTCAGTAGACTACACATTTATCGTTTTCTCGGATAATTTAGAATTATCTTCAGCCAATTAAATTGAACAACCGCAAGGACAAAAAAGACAACAAAATTGTAAAGCATGAGTCACGCACGCACGTATATACAAATGACCAACTTATTTCGACGCCTTTTATTAATCTCTCTCTCGTTCTTTGAAAAGAGCAGGGGATAAAAAAGAAAAAAGAAAAAAAGAACAAATGAAAAAAGAAAAATACTAAACCAAAAACCCCTTGGAAAGCCGTTATTGTAAGATTATTTTCACAGATCAGGCCATAACAGCCATTTTGACAAGCTTCCTACTTCCTCTTACTCTTTCGACGGTTTCAAAACGCAAGGATTTTAGGATTTTATGCGTCGTTTTTTGTGCTTTTAAGGTGGTTGCCGATGTCGTCCTCGTCCAAGATTTGCTTTAACAAAGAGTGTAAGGAGTTGAAATCGGAGCGTCCCAGAAAAGGCTGGCTTTTACGTGGCGGGGAGTTCGCCGAGCTCTGTGATCGTTGCGGGTCAGCTTTAATTTTTACTTTTTGTTGACTGTTTTATTTTAAGTTGAATTTTGTTTGAAATTATAGGTTTTGGACTTTGGTGAAGTGTATACAGTCTTTTGTGGTTTTTTGTTACTTTATGAAACTTGGGTTTCGAATCAAATTGTGTTTGCTTTCAGAGTTAATTGGGATTTTGGTTTGTATATGTTTTGTGGTGTCAATTTCAAGTGTTGTATTGTTTTGAATGTTTGCATGTGTATGCTCATTTCTGGTAGAAGAGTGAAATAATGGAGTAAAGAAATATTTTTTGAACAAAATTTTTCAGTTTATTCGAGGTTTCTACTTTCTGATGTAATTCTCCTTGTCACGTGCAGAAGTTTATTTATTGATGTCTATGTCTTTTGAGATTAATTAATACTGTTGAATTTGGGGTTTTTGTGGTTTGGAAGTCAGATTGTTATTTGTGAATCGGTTTGTTGAGAGGTAGTAAGGCCTTAACCAAACAAGGGCTGAGCTTAAAGCCAACCAAGTTCACATTGAAGTTAGGAAAATCATAATCGATGAGAAATGATATTTCATTCAAGTTTCACTTTCCAAAACATGGGTCACATCCTCTACGAGTGGGTTTGGTTACAAATTCTGCCTAAGAGCAGCCATAAAGAGTCGTACTTTTAAGGAAAATTCTTCCCTTCTAAAAAATGTTAATTTGTGTTAGATTTGTTCTCAATCAGCTTCTAACTTGCAACAAAACTAGAATATACTCCTTTCCAAAGTTTTCATGAGTGGAGGTACCAGTCTGTCATCTGATTGATTATGCACAGCCTTTTTCCGATTGAAAAACTCTTTATACTTATTGTTTGGAATCTGCAGCTAAAATTCAATGGTTGAATTTGATGCTTCCGGTGAGAGTCAATGCATAGTGCACGTTAGCTGAAGCATAACGCTTGGAACTACTTTTGGCTTATCTTTCTATTACAATTAGAGATTGCTTGGGTATTATCACGGCATTGGCTATTCCTTTTTTTATCTGCAGAAATTCCAGGAGCTTTTACCTATAATCTGTCTGTTCATTGTGAAGCAATACTTAGTTGGAATTATTATTATTATTATCATTATGATGATGATGATGATGATGTTTGTGTTTTATTCTGTTCTAATCATGCCTACTTGCCGTTTTATGTATCTCCATGTTTTATGATTTTTTAAATTGGTATTAATGGGATTCTACTTAAGAATTTTGTAATTAGGCTAACCAAGGAAACATGAAAATGATGAATTTTTGTCCGCAAATTCCATGCATGGAATTGGAATTGTTTTAGAAAGGGGATGCATTTTCTGGTTTGTTTTCATTGTGAAGCACAGAACACATCCTTGTAATACGGTGGCACTCTCTTTTATTTCTGTTTCTGTTTTTATTTTCAATCTAGATCTAACTTGTCTGTCATGTAATTATTGTTATCCTGTATTGCAAATATTAAATATCCGTTGTTTTGTGTTTTGTGCTGCAATTCTGACACTGATTCTTTGTGTTTATAGATCTATTTATGAGGAGGGAAGATTCTGTGATACTTTTCATGTGAATGCTTCTGGTTGGAGGTGTTGTGAGTCATGTGGTAAGGTGAGCAGAGAATTATCTGATTTGTTTATTTGGTTTTTCAGTGATAGATATCAAATTTGTTGCTGAAATCTTTAAATTTCAGGGTTGGATCTATAATGATTTCTCATTTGGTTTTTGCAATTACTCTGCAGAGGGTTCATTGCGGATGTATTACTTCAGTTCATGCATTTACATTGTTGGATGCTGGGGGAATTGAGTGCATGACATGTGCAAGGAAAAATGTTCTTGTGGTATGGAATATTTTGGTTGTTTCTCATTTTCTGCATCTTCTATTTTTCTCTATGATTATGTATGGGTTTGAATACAGAGCAGAGGATGCTTATGATGCCATTTCTGGATAGTGGCCTACCATTTTTCTCAGTTATATCGAACATGCTAAGCAATTTGTTTCCCCATTATACTGAGCTTGTTTCAAAGTTTGGAACTTTTTCTGTAGACGAATTTGCATTTTTTGCTAGGCAATGTTTGTTTTTGTTTCCTATGCAAAGGAAGTTGGAAGTCCTAAGATGCTAAATGACTTTGGTTACCTTTATTAATGAGGTTTTAATCGAGGTATAGGGAGCTGCTTCGTCAATAATTCGTGGGGACAGTTCAGAGTGTAAGGAGCCATCTTGCACAGTTGCAGTATTTGTTGACTGCACTTTTACATGCTTTGACTCTGATGATTGACTTTCTCCTCTACTATCGTCCTTGCACATGTCAAAACATTATTAAATTAGTATCTGCATCTTTGTAATCTGAGTTTTCACATGCGGAGAAGAAAACATTTTGTCGATTTATTTATCTGCAATTTTCGAATTCTAATCATTTGAAGTTATTTTGGCTGATTGAACTGGATGACATTATTAATTATGTTCCGTTGGATGTGAGGTAACTAATATAACTCTGTTTTTCATATTATATTCTATTTTACAGGCCCCAACACCTTCATGGCCACCTTCTTTGTTTTATCAAACGCCCTTTCCTGAGAGAATTAAAGATCTTTCTGTCAAAAATTGGACTCAGTTAGCTGGTTCAGGCCCTGTACCATGGCGACAAGCACCCAGTCTGTTCAATTCTTCCATTCCTCAGTCTGAACTGCATCCAAGGTTGCCCTATGAAGTTGACTTATCTGCTGGCCTTGACAGAATCAATGCCAGTGAAAGATTATCTGTCCCTTCCCTGGAAAAAAGAAAACTTGAGGATTTTTCTGAAAGACTGATGAATGGAGGATTGAAGAGTGGTTCAAGGGATATACCTGAGAATGTGAATGCAGGTTGGAATCAGTTCCGTGCATCCAGTATGTTAATATTAAAATAAAAAATGTATTCTTGTGACTGTCAATGCTTCTTCTGCCATGCTGGAGAAATTGTTGGCAGAAACAACAGATGAAAGTGGTTTCTAAACCTGGTCTGATGATTTTGGTGCAGGAAGTAACTGCGATATGCAACCTAGTTCGTGTTTAAATAAACCTCAGCAGTCTTCCACTTTGAAGGATGATTCATCCACTCCACATTTTGGTTTGGCTGTATCTTATGCATCTCCAAGTGAAAAAAATAGTCAAATTGGGGTCTCTGGAAGTCATTTGCGACCAGTCGTTCAGCCACCACTTGTTAAGCAGTTTCATGGTAATTTACCTAATGGAGCTGATTCGTTGGGCGAAACTCAGGTTCGTAATGGAAGGCCTCGAGTAGATGCCCGTGGAAGAAGTCAATTACTTCCTCGGTACTGGCCTAGATTCACCGATCAAGATCTACAGCAGATTTCTGGAGAGTATCCTTTGATTCTGGAAGTTTTATTGTTAAGCTTGAAAAGTGCATAAATATTATTAACTATAACATTCATTGTGTAGGAAGCTTGGAATTATGAATTCTTATTTCTTGCCCCATATTTCTTTTAATTATATAATCTAGAAGACCTTTGCGCCTTCCTTTCTTTTTATTACTTAGAGGCTCCTATAAACATTCACCTTAACCATATTTAAGTTCAAATTCTGTAATCACTCCGTTGTTTGAGAAAATGTTGAGTGCTAGCGATGCGGGGCGAATTGGGCGCTTGGTGCTTCCCAAAAAATGTGCAGAGGTGGGTCCTTCGGCCTCTTACCCAATTTCTCTATTTGTTCATCATATCCATTCTTTAATCTCTCTATCCTAGAAGACATTATCTGTAGACAATTTTCATTGAGGTGATCATTGTAGTTGACATGTAAAACTGGATTACAAATGTAGTCCATTTTTTAACTTTGGGTCCTTGATGCTTAATCTGAATAATGATAGAATCAACTTGCATATTTTCTTGATTACATTATTCTTTTATCTTGTCCTGCTTTCTTTTTATATATATTGACGAATCTCTCTAGAATGGCTAGACTCTGGCATGTTTGCAAGAGTTGGTGGTTCCAGTAGTCTACTGAATAGTGTCTTGCAATTTTGGCATGCTGGTCTCATGTCAACCTCTTCAGTAGATGTGGGGGTTTTCAGTTGGAAGATCATAATTTTTCCTGCTTTCAATTTTGTTACTGTTCGGTTTGTCTAAAGATATCTTCTGTTTATGATCTTCTTTCTCTTGTGAACTCATATTTGACATGATAGTTGTAGCACTAGTTAAGTTATTAGGACTGCTAGTTGGCCATTAACTCATTTTTTATTCTAGAAGATCCTTGTCGATTAGGCTTAAATTTGGTACTTGTTCTCAAATTTGCATCCAAACATTGCACTCTAAAATGGATTTACCAATGATGCAGGCCTACTTTCCACCAATTTCTCAGCCTGAAGGTTTACCTCTTAAAGTCCAGGATTCGAAAGGCAAGGAATGGATATTTCAGTTTCGCTTCTGGCCGAATAATAATAGCAGAATGTATGTTTTGGAGGGGGTTACACCTTGCATACAGAACATGCAATTGCAAGCTGGTGACATAGGTAATCAACCAAAATCACAGGAAAGCTACGAAATGCTCTCTTTCATGTGGAAGGTGCATGTTCATGCTTTAAATTAATGTGTACATTACCTACTTAGTGTCTGTTCTATTCTTGGAATTTTTTCGGGCTTGATATATTTGCTGCTTTGGGTTACTGGATTTTTACATGTGGTTTTAAGAACCTGTCAAACATCTAGATATTTCCTCTTGTGGGTGGCATAATGTTCATGCATTTTGGTGCATCATGGTTGCTGTGTTATCTGTTTATGGAACTCAGATTCTGTTCTACTACTCTTCTCAGTAACATTTAGCCGGTTAGAACCTGAAGGAAAATTGGTTATGGGATTCAGAAAGGCTTCAAGTGCTTCAGCATCTGATCAGGTGTGGCCTTGAACAATAGCCATTTATCTTTATTATGATTCTATACTTTGTAATGAGTGCTAGATGGTGATGGCAACATGCAATGCTATTGGCTAGCATAATAATTTACTGTTCTCATTCTTTTTGACATCTAGAGGTGCAGCAAGGAGCATATGTGCTGCTTTTATTCAATTTGATGTTGGTTGTACTTTAGTATTGTCGTCTTACCACTTAACACTGCTCGATCTTTTAGCTAGCAGAAAACTGTTTATTTAGAACCCACGTAAACTGGCTTGTCCTAATTGTCCTTGTTAAGAGTCATTAATTTTACATGGATTTATCTGATAAATGGTACAATTGTTACTATTACACAAGTACTAGTATAATTTGAGTTTGACAATTAGTTATGCAGACTAGAATTCACATTTTCTTGTATTTGTTCCTCGGCAGGACAATGAAGCAAATAAGGCTGGTACTGGAATTCCCGCGAATGGACATGTTAGTATTACAAAAACTGAAAGTGGTTTTTGTTTGAACTTATTTATCACTTAAAAAGATCGCCTAGCTCACCTAGTTTTATATGAATCGATCAGGCTGAACTGGCAGATCCTAGTTCATGGTCAAAGGTCGATAAGTCAGGATATATAGCAACAGAAGCACTCGGAGCCAAATCATCAATCTCTAGAAAGAGGAAGAACACCACATTAGGTTCAAAGAGTAAGCGCCTAAAAATTGAAAATGAGGATGTGATAGAGCTGAAGCTAACATGGGAAGAAGCTCAGGGACTTCTCCGTCCACCTCCTAACAATGTTCCCAGTGTTGTGGTGATTGAAGGGTATGAGTTTGAGGAATATGAGGTACCATAGTTGACTCGTTCTTTCTTTTGTTCAAAGCACACTTAAGTGATCGTTTTATTTTCTTTGTTACATGTAATATGTCCATGTGTTTATTCTTGCCTGTCCTTGTAGCAAGTGAAGATTAAGGTTAATTGTATTTGTGACTCTGGTTTTGTTAAATGTAAGTATGTTCCTTTTCATGTGGCTAGGATGGGATGAAAGCACATTGTGCTTCTATGGCATGTTTTATTGACCAACCATGATGGACCTAATGAACTGTTAGCTATGAAAATTAGAGCCATGCAAGACTTACAAAGTGGGGATGCAAAGTGTTTCTCCCAAATGATGTGGCAGTTTATGTGAAAAGTTACTTGTTACCATACATGTGGTGGTCATTGATTGGTGAAACGTGATTTGGATACAATTTGTATCCCAACTTTATAACCTAGCATTATTGTTAAGACTACTGTAGTTAGGCTGCATGGTTTATTGACAGTTGGATGTTTTCCTCTTGTAAATTTTTCTGATGTCAATGAATCCCGAATTGGTATGATACTTTTTACTTACTTAGTTTATGACGTTTAGCAAGTTTGTTGTCTCTTTTTTCCTTTTTAGCTACAGCTCATTGTCAACTTTGGTATTGAATCTCCAAATTAACTGTTCTGATAGGTACATAATTATGACAAGTGTTAGGTTATTTTGAATTTATGCACCTTGCATGGCTAATAATTACTAACTGCGTTTTACACTCGGCTCGTCAATGCCACCAAAATTATATGTCTGAACTAGTAAACTGATAGTTCTGCAGATAATCCTTGCTGCGCCATTGATTAGACATTTTATTTTCTATGAATCCATTGACTAGACATTTTATTTCTATGGATGCAAAAATATTTGTCCTCATCTTATTGCACTCTATCGCTGGGACTGCTTATATTTGACTTTTCTTCTGTATGCTTATGCTTCGTTGGTGTTACATTTCATTTTTTGTGGCCTCAAAACTATTCTGAATTTTTTGTCTGCTACAACAGGACGCACCAATCCTTGGGAAGCCAACAATATTTGCAACTGATAATGTGGGGTAAATCACTAATCTGATTAATTAACATATATTATTTCTGCTGGTAAACATAGAGCGTACTGGTAAACATAGAGCATATAAAGTCTTCTGTTGTGTGGCCACATCTTTTAAGTGATTGTAGAAGAAATATAGTTCTTTTGGTTTAAGATTATGGGAAGTTTGTGTACTATGTTTCTACATCCCAGAACTCTTTCAAATTTTTAAACAGCTACCTTTACGAGTAGGATTGTCCACATTCATTGGATTTATTTTCTTGAAACTACAGGACACTCCTAAACTTCTAATATCTTTAGTTCCATTTGTAGGGTTTCAGCATGACGAAAACCCATTCTGCCAAATGGTACTACAATTTTAAAAGGCATTTACTGATATGATCTTGAATAACACTCATTAGAGATAAATATCTTTACCAGCATTCCAAAATTGTGAATTTTTGACATTGCTTTTCTCGGCTGACTTAAGCTGAGACCAGGGTTCAGAAGTAAAGCTAACATGAAAATTTTGAATTCTTACCATCATAGAGACTGGATGCAGGTTTCAGTCAGCAAGATAAGAAAGATATCTGTGCTGTTAGGAAATAGATCATGATTATAATGGGTGATGTTCTTACATATACGGATGTACACGGTTTCTTTAATTCGCTGTCATTTGGTTGACCACCATAAATCATGCTTCATTCGCTCTTCTTTTCATTCTGTAATGGGACTAAGTAATTAGCTCTTTCCTTTTAGTGTGCCTTAAAATTTTGCTGTATATTGTTGTTCAAGTGGATTGTGATAATGGTTTAATACCAAGCCAGCAAAGCCTAATTTCTTTCGTTTTTTTTTCATGTCCCTTTGTGTCAGTGAAAAGATCCAATGGGTTCAGTGTGAGGATTGTTCAAAGTGGCGCAAAGTGCCTGCCAATGCTCGTCTTCCATCCAAATGGACTTGTTCTGGTAACTTGTGGGATCCAGAAAGGTACAATCAGCACCTTATTATATGTTTAAACCCTGACATTTTCATCTATTTACAACGTTTGTGGATTTTATTTATTTATTTATTTATTTTGGGGATAAGAAACTAAAAAATGTGTTAGTAAAGAACATGTAAATATGGATAGTGGACTTGCTGTCCACTCAAAAAGCAAAGACTAGCACTATTTGTGCTATGCAAACGTATATCCAATCACCCCTATACAAGGTTAGAATAAGTTATAACTCCCTATTTCAAAACCCCATCCCAAGTTTAGATGTATAAAGAAAAAGGACAAATCTTGAAACTTAGAAACTAAAGCCCAAAGTGAAGCAAGAAGATGAACTCTATCCCACAATTCTTCAGCATTATCCACGCTTTCTCCCTTAAAAATACAAAACATTTCTTTCCTTATTACCCAAAACAGTGCTGTCACTGCACATTACCAAACAGTTTTAGCCTTTTTTCCTCTACCAAAAGCAAAGTAATTCTCCATAAGAAGAGAATCACAAGAACCCAGAATGACCCACAAGAAATTAGCTTCTTTGCACAACTCATATCACAACTTTGAAACCACAAAAAGTGAAGAAAAAGATGATTTGAAGTTTCTCTCTCTTACACATTGTACATCAAGGAGGCGAGAGACAAAAATTAGGAAACTTTCTTTGCTTCACTTCTCCAGAATTTAATTTTCCTTGTTCCAACGTCCATAAGAAGAGTTGAATTTTAGGGGGGATGCTAGCCTTCCAAATCATTTTGAAGGGTTTAAAAAACCGTAGCAGAATCATAATTGCATGTCTTCTCAAAATACGACTTGCAAGTAAATTGTCCAGAGGCTTCCAGCTTCCACTTGCTCTTGTACTTCTCCAATTCATCATATTGATATTTTTAGTACTTGACATTAGCATTGCATGTTTTTCGACCTCTCCATCATCAAGTTTCTTTTGAAATTGAACTTCCAATTCCAATTCCTAGTGAGTGGAGAGAAAGCCATGCTAGAGAAAAAACGAGATATACTTAGAAAGGCATAACCAGTACAAGTGGAGGAATTTCTCACACAACAAAACATCGCCCCTCCATTTATCCTCCCAAAAGACGAATAGCCTTCTCATTACCCATTCCTATTGCAACAAAACTAAGAGAAGTGGGGTACTCTTTAGATATAGCTTTCTTGGGGCTTCTACTGGACCCATTCCTAACCATGTTTCCATCCCATCCATTTGGATGAATCCCATACCTGCTGTGGATAACGAGTGCCAAAGAGAGGAGGTCCTCACCAAGGGAAACCTCCAAAGCTGTTTGACTAACAGAGCTCCATTTTTCTTTTCCACATTGCCAATTCCTAAACCACCTCAAGTTGTAGGCATTGTAGCCTTATCCCTCTTCCTACGATGAGATCCATTGCCATTTTCACCCAAAAGACCTAGGTACTTCAAAGGCCAACTTCCCACTGTAAGCCCAAACTTATTTGCTAAGATTTTGACTTTATCCTCAACTGACTATTATATTTTTGGCCATGTGGATGTTTTCTGGCCCACTTTATCTCATTTTTGAGGTTTAATATCTTAGAAAGCTGCCCATGTAATCTCCCTAGCAATCTGCAAATATACAATTTGAAGAGATTTCTCACCACACCAGAACTACTTCATTTGGGCAATCCATGTCATCAAACTGCTGCTCCCCTGATGTGCAGTATAAGGATAATTTTTCATGGATATTAGGGACTAGTTGTGATTTCGAAAGTGCGTTTGTTTTTTTTTTTTTTTTTTTAGGAGATTGTTGCCCATGATATTTACAATCATACATATACTGAGACCCGTTTACATTAATTCTGATATGACACTACTCAGATTTTTAACCCTCTCAAATATTCGAGGGACGTCAACTCTCCTCCTGAGAGAAAGACTGCCTTCACTCAAGCTCTGGGGCTCCGAGGAAGGAAATTTAAATTAAACCCCTGCAATGCGTCTGCGGGGGCTCGAACCCCTTCCCTCACATTTGTGAGGGATGTGAGGGAGGGGCTCTGGCCACTTGGGCTGAGCCCAAGTGGTTGAAAGTGCGTTTGTTACTCCTTTACTTTTTTGGCTTCTTGAACAGGATGGAGTCATTTTGGCACTTGTTAAGGTAAAATCTCTCATAGGTTTGAAGGGGTGTGCCCCTTCATATGATATAATGACATAGCTGGTGCTCTTAATTTTATCTACAACAGGGAGCGTATTTTTCTGTACTTCCATTTGATTAATATTTATGAATCCTCTCTGCTGCCAGATCTGTGTGTTCAGCAGCTCAAGAATTGAGAGAAGAGCAGCTTGAAGATCTGATAGCTCCAAATAATTCAGGTAAACTATTGCCTGAGACGAAATTGCATTGTATGCACCTTACTGGCCCATATGCAGTTGGCTGGAAGATGAGCTTTATTCTACTGAAATTTACTAGTTTTATGATAATATATTTGTGTAATGCTTGCAATTTACCAATTGTCTAATTGCATTTGGTTCTGTTACATGACAGCTTCTTCGAAGAAACTGAAAGCCACAAAGCAGGAACCTGATTGTGTTGAAGCTTTGGAGGGACTTGACACTCTTGCCAATCTAGCTATCTTGGGAGAGGGTGAGGGACTTACTGCATCATCCCAGGCCACTACTAAGCACCCCCGCCATAGACCTGGCTGTTCATGCATTGTGTGTATTCAGCCTCCAAGTGGGAAGGGTCCTAAACACAAGCAAACATGTACATGTAATGTGTGCTTAACGGTGAAGCGTCGTTTCCACACACTAATGCTGCGACGTGAGAAGAAACAATCAGAGAAGGATGCAGAAACTTCACGGAAGAAGCAGCAGCAGCAGAAGCTGCCACTGCCTGAAAAATCAGCGGATGATGACCCCCTTTCATGTAGCAAGACAGGAAATAACAGTCCGAGTGAGAAAAAGGTAGTTAGTGAGGGTTCTGATGATGATTCTAGCAGGATAAAATCCTCTACTTCTCCCTTTAAAGGCCAAATTGACCTTAATATTCAGCCAGAGCGGGAAGAGGAGCTGTCACCTGGTTCAGATTCTGGCAGCATGATAAGGCTGCTCCAAGATGCCACTGAGAAGTACCTGAGACAGCAGAGACTGTCAAGCTCGGGTGTCAATACTAGTTCAGTTGATAATGAGGGGCTTCAAGGTGGAGTAACAGGTGAAAAAATCAGCAATGGTATCACCCTAGATGGCAGTCATCAAGATACTGATGAGGACCATCATGGTAGTTTATCTGTGAAAGCCTCTGCATCCATATCTGCCACTGGATAGACCACTGCAATCATACGTACAAACAGAAGGGATATTCAGGGCTGTTTATGCTGTATGGTGGGGACTGTCTCAGACAGAAATTCATCCATATTGTCATTTTGCTGCTTCAGGTCTGTACATAAAGAAGAGGGCGTAGGAAGCCAGCTGACATGGTTAGGAAACCAATAGTTTTACTGATTTACACACTGTGAAATTGCCTACATGAACATTAGCGCACCTTTGGAGTATTAAAACATCAGAATTTATGAAAATGTGACAACGGAAGGTGGTAGGTTGAAGTTCTAGTTTCCTTTTAGGAGCTCACCTTCTGCCTTCATTGAGGATGTAACTAACCTGTGCAAATTTTACCAGTGAAATGAGAAATTGTTTTTGGAAATTAAACCGTACCCAGCTGGTGCAAGTATAACAGTATTGTACCTGGATTAAAACAACAGGCAGTGGAGAAAGCACCATCATTTTCTTTTATTTGGTTTCAGATTACATAATTATTCGATGGTTAAATTGTTTGGGCTACTGTAAGCATTGACGAAATTTAGTGGATGTGAGGCAAAAATTCGCTGTGATTATGTTTTCTTGGAGAATCATGCATATAAAAAATTGTGATTCGTTACCGTTTTTGAAACTTGTATGGCATTTTTCTTCTTTACCAGTAAAATCTTAAATTTTAAAGCCTTCGTTGCGACGTGTAGGATTCGAACCCTCAACAGCGGGCTGATTAAGGCCCATTTAGGATTAATTTTATAAGATTCAAAAGGGTTAACGGTCTGCGATTATTTTTTAAGCCAAAAAGTGATTTTAAAAAGGTGAAATTTAATTTTGATATTTAGTACTTTTTTTAGAAATTATTTTTAGTAAAATTACTATATAATACAATAGACTTTAAAAAGTAGGGAATTAATAGTTTTTTAAAATATGATAATCACTTTTATATTTAGGGCCGATTTCATAAAGTTATATCTTTTAAAATAATTATTGTTAGTTTTATTGTAGAAATTGTCAGTTGTGAATAAAATTAATTAAACATTTAGTAAAATTTTTTAAAAAAAATTTAAGTTTTAAAAATAATCATATGTATTTGGTAAATTTTTACTATTAAAACACTGTAAGAATATAAATGACCAAATTCAACATAATGTTGAGTAATGTTTATTTACAATTTATAAACATGTATATAAAATACTTTTAATTATGTACACATAATAATTGATTAACTAAACTAAACATTTTATATTTTTAATTTTATTATTTATTTTATTATCTCAATATAATTGATAATAATAATAATCTCTTTGAAGTGAATGATTTTTTTTCTAATTAATAGCGATAATTTAGATTTTTATAATATATATGAGGATATATGTGAAATTGTAATAAGTATAAAAATAATTCTTAAAATTAGATTTTCAAAAGCTTCCTGCTTTTTAAAATTTCTTGTGCTATGGATGATTTTACCAAAATGGATTTCTAAAAAATTTACAAAATACTAAAATTAATTTTTAGTTTTTTGAAATTATTTTAAAACCTTTGACAAGCAATCTCAAATAGGCCTTTAATTTAATCCCATAAATATTTTCATATGTATTATAAGAATTCAAAATTATCCTCATTAATTAGAAACTAAAATCATTAACTTTAAAAAGATTATTATTATTATCAATTATATTGGAATAATAAATAATAATAAATATTTATTTTAGTTATCAATTATTATATATAAGTAGAAAATCAGTTTAAAGATGTTTGGATGTTAAGAAAGTGAAAAGAAAATTAAGAACTAAAAAACTTCTAGATCATTTTATCTTCTTATTACTTGAAAACATTAACGAAATATGTATACTTAAAATGGTTTATATACACAGCAACTGCTCAACTTAATTGGTTAACCAACTAATGTTAATTCTAACTAACTATAACAACTTCAGCTGACTATCATGTGTACAAGTGATCACATAACCACCAGGTGCCAGCTGGCATGCCATATCATCAACTCTTAACCGTGAGCTGGAGCTGCTGCTATCCTCTGCTTTACAATCTAAGCTGCTGATGTGAGCTTCCTTAACAATATAAACAAAATAAAAAATATTTTATATGCATGTTTATAAATATGCAAATAAATTTTGTTTAATATTATGTCTAATTTAATTATTTATATTCTTACAGCAATTTAGCAGTAAGATCTACCAAATATATACAATGCAGTTCTAAAAATACTTTTAAAATCTATAGTACTTTTAAAAATAAATTTTACCAAATATTTAACCGATTTTTTTCACAATTGATTATTTCTAAAGTACAACAAATAATAATTATTTTAAAAAATATATAATATTACTAAATTGATCCTAATTATTATAGAAATATTACGCTTACGAATGTGAACTTTATTATTGTACATAATTAACACATTAAAAATGATATAAAAATCATAATTATCTGGCATGTGACATTCATTGCATATTGCCGCACTATTTGTGGGATACAAATTGTATCACAATTTTGTGAGCTGAACATTGCAGATCAGGGTACAATAATTATCAAAAAGATAATAGGGTATCTGCCTATTTTCGATATTTCAAAACTTCATAAGGGAAGTGGAATGGTAAAATAATCTCTTTTAGAGAAATACTGAGTTTATTTATTATAGAAGCAGCATCTAGAAGCAACTTCAAGTGCTATGAGGATGCGTTTAGAAGTGAAGTGTTGTAATATTTAAGTTGCAGATGTTGTGCCTAACTACCACACATCACTCGCAAACGTGCTCTCAAATGATGCATAATAGAGCAGAACTTGCTAGAAAAACAGTTGAGTACGTCCAGCCCTTCACGAAGTAAAAAGGGAGAAAAAAAAAAACATTTATGTCTGTTACATGTCTATCTGTTGAGAATGTGTGTTTGTTCTAGAAATGGCTAGCATTTCTCTACGGTCAGCTAGCTTCTGTGGTTTAGAGGAAAGAAAAAGAAACGACTGAGTCAACCAAACAATCGAATAAAAGCCAGTTATGACAAATGGAATTTTAGATAAAAGCTTAGCTGGTCCTCATTCCCAAATAAGCCTAGGCCTCACATACATTCCAATCCAATCATGCACACTAAAAATAAGGAAACGTAGCCCTTACGTCCATTTGTTGGTGACACTTTTGCTTTTGTCACCTCCCCTCTCTTCCTCCCATCCTCATTACGTACTACTGGTTCCATTCATGTTGATTTTGAATGCATGAAGCATTAATTAAGCTCTTAGTTTGCATGCACGGTTTTTGACAACAGTTTTCACTTGGACTTCACTAATCTGAAAGACAAGACCCGACCCCCGCCGGCTTCCATTAATATTAATTTGCTTTTGAAAGTCATTCAAGATGAATGATCTGTTCTCAAATTCGTTCAAAAAGTACACCGATCTGAAGACGCAGGCATATCAAGATGACATGGAGGCAGGGAGAGAGCGTGACAATCTCGATAATTTTTTTGAAGATGTTGAGAATGTGAAGGCAGAGATGAAAACTGTTGAGAAACTGTACAAGAGGTTACAAGAAGCCAATGAGGAAAGCAAAATTGTTCATAATGCCAGGACAATGAAAGAGCTCCGTTCTCGAATGGACGCTGACGTTCAGCAAGTCTTGAAGCGTGTCAAGATCATTAAAGGAAAGCTTGAAGCCTTGGAATTGTCCAATGCAGCCAGCCGCAACATCCCTGGGTGCGGTCCCGGTTCATCATCTGATCGAACCAGGACCTCTGTTGTTAGCGGGTTGGGGAAAAAACTGAAGGATTTGATGGATGATTTCCAGAATTTTAGAAACAAAATGCAATATGAGTATAAGGAAACAGTGGAACGGAGATATTTTACAGTTACAGGACAGAAAGCGGACGAAGAAACGATCGAGAATTTGATTGCTAGCGGTGAAAGTGAAAGTTTCTTGCAAAAGGCCATTCAGGAACAAGGGAGAGGTCAAATTCTTGATACCATATCAGAAATTCAAGAGAGACATGATGCTATAAAAGAGATAGAGAAGAATTTGCTGGAGCTTCATCAGGTGTTCCTGGATATGGCTGCTCTTGTGGAAGCACAAGGCCACCAGCTTAATGACATTGAAAGTCATGTTGCACATGCAAATTCATTTGTTCGAAGGGGGACTGAGCAGCTCCAAGAGGCCAGGGAATTACAGAAAGGCTCGAGAAAATGGACATGCTATGCTATCATTGCGGTTATTATCCTCATTATTGTTATCCTGTTGCCATTCTTTCCACATATTATGATGATCACCAGGGAGTATTAGGAGTACTCGTAATGATAATAATAATGGGGATAATTCTTTATTCAGAACTTGCAAAACAAGGATTCTGATGATTTCCACTCGAACAAACATTTTAATCTCAAGTAATATGGAGAAGTTATATTTCCTTTCTGAAGGAAGCATGCACCTCCAAGGGGAGTATGGGAAGTTCCTGCACATTTTTGAAATCCTATGTGTAATTTCTTGTTTGCGCCAGAAAAGAGGGATCCAAGCGGCGTGGCGTCATGTAAATGCTCCATTGAAAAAGAATAGGAATTAAAAAGGAAAAAAGCCGCTTTTTGGTTGGATTAAACAACAGCTCCATGGAACAGAGAGAAATCAAGGCAATGAACATTGCTGTAAAATTAGCTTGAAACCCATTTGATGAATGCATTTCTGCACTTCAACCTATTTTTTACCCTCCTTTTAGCATTGTTGCATTGCAAAGCCAACAAATCTGGAATTCTTCTTTTTGAATCATATCGTGTGAATTTGAGTTTCTTGTCACAACAATCTTCCGATTTTGTATTCTCATGTTCCGCGTTCAACATTAAGTACAAGCAAAATACTGGAGGATGAACTTAATGTGGTTCACATTACAACAGTGCAAGTGATATTGAGTATATATCTAAGTATCTAACCTCAACCATAGACAATTATTCTCCAAATTTCAATGATACTACTTTTGCAAGCAGAGTCCAAACTGAGAAATTAACCAGTCGCACGTACGCTTTCCAGAGGATTCTTGAAGAACAATTCTCATTTCCTTACTTAATGAAGCAGATGATCCACCCGCCACCATATTGATCATCTACAAACTATTCTTCGAATGTGGGTTAAGATAATTTTACTATTTGAAATGAGTGTTTTTTATACCAATTAAAAGTTGATATAGCTAATAGAAAATTGTCCTCCAGAAGTATACCAACAAGGAAAAGCAATATGTGTGTCATTTATAATTCTAAGATATCAAGTGTTTTAATTCAAAAAAGAATAGGCAAAAATTCAAGAAGTAGAAAAATTTGCAAATGCTGCACTAAGCATTTCCAGTTCTACTAGAGTGCAGCTTGGCACCCACAGTGTCACAACACATAAAATTCCCTATTTACTTCTTATCCACCAAAACCACACATATCATAGTCTGGGGGTTGTGGTGAGGCTTCAGGTGAGTCCAGTTGATTGAGAGATTAAAAGAAATAAGAAGAAATAAAAAGTAATAAAAGTAAGGTATTAACCAAGAGCGTACAATTACAATACAATCTCAGAAAGCAATCCTAACAAGGCAAAATGACACCATTAGAAGTTTTATAACACCCTCTTACCTAGTTTTCTTGTATCCAAGATCCCAGGAACAAAACAAAAAATGAAAAGAAACACAAAAACAGAGTGAGTTCCGTTTTTGAAAGACACTATATTTTTTTCTAACACTTAAATCTCAATTCCTTGAACTAAATCACTGAACTCAAATTAATATTAGCTTCACAAATAGAAGCCTTATGCCCTACACGTCCATCAACACATAGATGCTGATATCTAATCAGCCTCTTTAGAAATCAGTGAATACTTTGCAAATGATAGCTTTGACATGGTCAAATTTCTTTTAGGAATTAAGCTTATTTTGGGGAGGAATATCTCCTGGATAGATTTCACAGGTTTCAAGACCATCAGCAATCAACTATAAAAAAAAAAAAAAGGGAAATAACAACTTGCAGTTGTGACTCATGCCTTTGTACAGAGTTTTCACAATGCTCAAAAAAAATTGATGACAGTCAGTATTAGATGAAATAACAGTAAAAAGTATTCATCCATGTTAATAATAAACCATACAAAAAGTCTATTTGGGATTGAGGTTGGATAATTATAATTTAAAAGTTATAACATTAAAATGTTTGGTAAACACTAACTGGTGTAGCTTAGAAGCTAAGTTCATTTGATTTTACACTTCCATAATGAAAAATGTATTATATCTTTACTAAATTTGTTAAAATTATTATTTAAAAATTATATTTACTACATAATATTAACATTTATTTCATAATTATAATTTTTTATTTCCACAACAACCGTAACTTGAAAGTTAGAGCACCTCATTCCCAAATAGGGCCATAATAATCTCTTTTGAGATCAGCACAAACAATCAATTTTTCACTACAATAATGCAGTCATATCCCCAAATTTATAAGCAATTACAAAATTAATAAGAATCCTTCCAAGTTATCACTCACCAATGAGGTTCAAACAACAAACTATCTTATATATGAAATCAACAAAACAAAACAACTATGCTTGATAATCTTTACAAGCTTACCTAGATCATCAATTTAAGTACCGGCATTAGGAAGAGCTGCCATGAATGAGTTGTATGAGGATTCAAGGTCAAAGTGAAGTTGCCGGGACTGCTGCTCAGTCAACTCATCTGCAGCACCCATCTTTGACAACCTTGAAATCCAGTCCTTCATTTTTGTTTTGCCCTCAAAATCCGGGGGCAGAATAGTCAGCTTATTGAGTGAACCCAGCAAATCCGATAACAGCGGATGCACCTGATCAACTGCCACCATATTCAATTTTAAAGAGTCCATGGCAGTAATAAAGTTCTGGACACACTCTGCCACAATGGCAGCAGAGGTGGTAGTTGAGGCAACTGCAGCCGCTCTATGCTCCACCGTAGCAGGCACCCCAGAGGTGACCAAGCGATTCAGAGCAGCTGGACAGTCCATTTTATATGTATCAGCAAACCGTTCAATGCTCGGAACAATATCTTTCAAGGTCGAAGATAAGGTTTTAAAATGAGCAATGAGCTTTTGGCATTCTGTTTCATACTCAGAGGAACTAATAATATCACGAACATATGCCTTTTCAAGCTTTTCTGTGGCTTTAATTATAGCATAAAGCTCAGCAAAGTTTTCGTACATTTCTCTCTCGCGCTTGTCGTTCCATAGCTTGACCTCCATTGGGGTATTTCGATGTATAAATCTATATGTAAGTATATACTGTTTGAGGGGTTGGATAAAATTTTTTTTAAAATTTTTTTTCTTTTTTAAGCAATAGTGGAGGATTGGAGAAGAGAACGGGACACGCGCAAAGAGAACTAATCTTCTTCACTGCAAAAAAATGCAACACAATAAAGGCAAGAAAATAAGATAAAATCAATCAAATCTCCTTAATCTTCTCAATATACAAAATTATACAGAGTATTCTAGGATAACAAATGCATAAATTCAATTAAACACAATAAAAGTAATTCTTAGATTACAGCCAGAAATTAAAATGCAAATATATTACGATAGATAATAAGCAAAGACAAGAACGTAGCAGATGTTTCTGTTAAATTGCGCTACATGAAAAGATAAAATGACGAGACTAGCAAAGAAACAGGTCATAAAAATACATAAAAGTAAAAGAAAAGTAACCCAGAATTACAAATCAAAATATCAAATGCAGCAACTAATCTTTCACCTCAGATCATGGCTAAATCGATGAAACAAAAAGGCCCCAGAGAGGAAAGGAGAGAAGAAAGAGTTGAAAGAAAGAAAAGACTTACAAGAGCGGTTGAAACGCGGCTTTGATCGTCGTGAACCTTTCTGTTTTGCAGGGGGGAGAGAGAGGGATACAGAGAGGGATGATATGATGAGGGAACAGAGGGTTGCGTGTGGGCTCGAGTTGATTATTATTGCTGACGGCATCTACGTGTAGCAGTTGGGATGATCAGTCATTCTGTAAGAAAAATTGTTCTGTTTTTTTCGCTGGGTGAGGGTGCATCGTTCTTCATGGTTTTGCTTGATGATTAGAATTAATTTGGTTGCGGACTTTTGATCATTGGGCTCATTTGAGGCCAATGGAGGGAGTAAATGGGCTTCAGAGATTGTCGTTAGTGATGCATCTCTCTTATTTCCTCTGATGACACCCCACACTAATGGGCTTAATAAGTCCATTTGTTCCATTGCATGGAAGGTTCAAACAAAAACGGGTCGGTTGATTCCCTAACTGCGCTCCACAGGCTGCAGTGTTACTCGTCTCTTTATTGTAGTTGCCAGGTGTGCCGCCCCCTCGTTGTACCGGTGAGGAGAAAACCAGTCGTCGATGTCGTGTGCTCTAAATTATTTTTTTCTCCCTTGATAGAAGATTGATCATTTTTAAATAAACTTGATGTTTCGAAATTTACCATAATCCTAGCAGCATAATTCACCTTTTTCCCTAATAATATAACCGGGTAGTTTTCATACAATTTTTTTATTCGCTACTCAAATTTAAATTTTAAAAATTGTAAGAAGTTAAAAAATAAATTTATACTTTAGCAATCCTCCAATACATATTTTCGTTAATAACTTACATGGTTGACCTAAATTTTTATTCTAAATAGAAGTAAAAATAAACTATTACATGTATTTCACTAATGAACCTTTATTTGGTAGTGTATAAATCATTCATTACTCAACAAAAGTTCATTTTATAGCCTAACTACTTCTTTCTTTTCTTTTTCCTCTCCTCCATTCAAGAAGTGGGGTCTCACAATCACTAGCTAATATGCTTTTATGGCATGCCTTTCTTCGTTCATGGTTCGATATTATACTGTCTTAGGCGTAGAGGAACCACAGTAATCCATCTCGAACTAACTTTTTTTTTTTTATTGCTAGTATATGTGAAACGTGCAAAAACAAAATATGAGAAGCTTAACAAGTCTTTAAATAGCTAATATAATGTCAACTAATGACGTCGCAAGTCAATTATCCACCTTGGCCTAGTGTATAAATGAATCAATAGTTACTTGTTATGTGTAGATATTTCCAGAAATTTATACAGCTAGTTTGTTAGATCTAATGAGCTATTACAAATAAAAGTGCAACCATTTTCTTGAGTGAGTGTGATATTAATAACAAATCAATTTTCAAATTGTTCTCTTAACTTTCTCTTATATTTTCTATTACTTGCCTTGTTACCAAACACTATATACACTTTTGTAAAATGACATAAGAGTTGATGGTTAACTCAAATAAAAAATCACACTTATATGACTTTGTCGCTCCTGTGCAATTAGATTAAAATAACTCTACGGTGTGGAGAAGTCGAGTTCTTGCTTCGGGTAAAGGTAATGGGCTAGAAGGTTTCATCACTAGTATTAATTAGTATCTAGATCAATATCTTGCTCAAGTTGATGGTGCTTCAAGTTCTTCAAATGCTGGATCTGGATTTAAAGTAGAGAATCCTACCTTTGCTACTTGGATTAGTACAAATCAATTACTTCTAAGCTAATTTTTTTTTTCAATATAATAGATCTGCTTACCGTTGTAATTCATTGTGTCACCTCTCATGAATAGTGGAATCAGTTACTCATATGTTCATTATCAAACTCGAGCTATAATTGTGCCTCTTTAAGATGTAATTACAAACTGCTAAAACATGATCTATTATTATAAATACTTAATTTGCAAAGATAGTTTGGTCAATGTTAGAAAGCTTATTGAGCTTAATGATCTAGGTGCTTACATTTTAACCAGTTTAGATTTCTCAAGATTATGAATCACTTGTTACAATTTTACTTGGTAAAGGTGAAAATGTGACCTTAGATAACCTGCATGCTTTGATCTTAAGTCATGAAATTAGAATTGAACAAAAGAAAGGCAAGGTTGGTGCTGATGTCATTCACAACCTCACTGCGAATGTGGCACAAAAGAATAAGGGGTTTAATAGAATTAGAGCTAGTGGATCTTGTTATAAAAAAGGTAATAAAAATAGTTTGCTTAATATCTAGGTTAAAGAGGCAGTATTACAAACCTTGAATTAGCTTAATTAGTCAAATATGTTTCACACTTGACCATATTACTAACAAGTGTAAGAATATATACAACGCTGGTTTTGTACCTCAGAAAAATTTTAATAAAAGAGGTATTAGTTTTGGTTATAGATAAAATGATAGGGGTTTTGCCATATAATTTTGCATAGAGGTTTTTTCATAGCTATGGCAGAGGAAATGATGGTCAACTTAGTAGTTTTCCAAAGGGATATGGCCATTAAGAGAATGTAGCTTGTCAAGATCCAACTATTGCTGCCATTTTCCCATCTCAACCACTGGCACCTATTTTTCCAAATCCTACTTTTGGCATTTATAATCTTAGTCATAATAATCCTATTACTCTCAATTGCTACAATGGAAATATTGATGCTAAAGAAAATTTATCGATATCCTATTGCTCCTGTAACTCCTTCTCTAAAAGCCATGGAAGATCCATTTTGGTACATACAATATTGCTTTCAATTATATTACTAATGATTTAGTAAACTACTTAGATTATTACATTAGATCAAAATTATTGCTTGGTGGAAATGGAAATAGATAAAAATTAAAAAATGTTAGATCTATTTTGATTGCTACGTTAAAACATGAACTATTATTATTCAATCATGTATAACATGTTTCATATATTAACAAAAATCTCTTAAGTATCTTTAAGCTTTTAACTAATAACAATGTTGTTGTTGAACTTGTTACAAAATTTTGTTCTATCAAGGCCAAGATAATAGTAATCATTTTGCTTAAAGAAATTATTAAGAGAGGCTTGTATTAGCTATAATGTGTATCTTTATCTTCTCAGTTTTGTTTTGAAAACCCTTTTGTTTTTTTATTGTTAATCTTTCTCTATCAAAACTGTGTTTGTGTTTTCAAATCTTTCTAATTCTAGTTAATTAGATAATTCTGAGTCAATCAGCTTGAGTTCTTCATCCTATTTGAATAATATGACTTATATTTCAACTATTATGTGAGCTTCTGTAATATCAGTAGATCTTAACTTACTTCATTAAAGGCTTGGTCATCCAGCCATACACACTCTCAAAACTGTAATGAAGTCTTGTAATACATTTACTAAATTAATAAAACTCAAAATCTTACTTTCTTTAATGCATGTCAATCTGGCAAAAATCACAATTTAATTATGTTGAAACCAAAACTACAAAATCTTTACAACTATTAGATACAAATCTTATATGATTATAGTAGGTCCACTTGGATTTTTCTTTTATCGACCAAATCAGATTCTTTACAAATATTTACAACCTTTTATATCTTTATCGAACATCATCTTGATGAAAAGATCAAAACTATTCAAATAGATTGGTGCAGAAGATGGAGAGTATGAGTACATATCTCTTTCTCCTTTATTTGCCGTTTCTAAAATCTACTTTAGACATATTTATGCACATATTCATAATCAAAATGGTAGAATTAAGAGAAGGCATAAACATATAATGGATATTGGCTTAACTTGATTGGTTGAAGCAAAGCTACCGCTGAAGATTTAATGGGATAATTTCCATGTTATAAAAAGGTTGCCTATACCAGTTCCAAACGATATATCCCTATACTTTAAACTTTTTAGTAAAAAAGAACTAGATTACTTTATTTTAAAAGTCTTTGATTGTACTTGTTTTCTTTATCTTAGACCTTACAATAGATATAAACTTGAATGTAAATCAAGTAGATATATGTTTATAGGTTATAGCTCTCATAACAAAGATTATCAATCTTCAAATCATCTAATAGAGTCTATATGTCAAATCATGTTGCCTTTGATGAATATTCATTCCCATATCAATCAAGTGTTGATTTTTCTTCTGTCTTAAATTCTTATTTTTCAAATTATGAGTCAGTAGTTTTAGCTTTATCAACTTTTCACCAAAAATATTATAACAAATATATTGCATTTTACCTCAAAATGGACCCTAAATATCCATTTTAACATCTTGTTCCTCATCTTTTTGTATACCTATCTATTAGTTACCAGTCATATAATTTGCTGGTCATTCCCTGATAATTAGATCTAAGGTTGTGATCTTTAAACCAAAAACTTAGTTGTTTTACTCATTACACTTACTGAACCCACATCTGTAACACAAGCATTAGCAGATCTAAAATAGTTGAAAGCTATAATGCTCTTTAAGCTAATCACAATTGAACTTTAATTTAACCTATAGCTTGTTAAGGTAGTTGTGAATAAATGGTTTTTAAAATCAAGTATACTCAGATGGATTCATCTCAAGGTACAAGGCTAGATTAGTAGTTAATGAGTTTCATCAGATCTATAGTGTTGATTATAATGAAATATTTAGCCTTGTTAAAGTCTCTACAATAGGGGTTGTTTTTAGTGTTAAATATGTAGGTGATCAAGTAAGTTGATGTTAATAATGCTTTTCTCAATAACATTCTTGTTAAAGATGTATGTATAGCACAATTTGAGGGGTTTATTGATCTTTCCAAATCTCATCACGTGTGTAAATTGCAAAAGGCTTTTTATGGCTTAAAATAAGACCTTAGGGTTTTGGTTTGATAGATTCAAGAATGCAATAACTACTAAGTGATGTTTTACCAATTTCAAGTCAGATTTTTCGTTCCTCTACATATGGGATAGTAGTTACTTTTGCTTGTATTAATGTATGTTAATGATATTATTATTATTAGTTCAAGTAATCAAAGAGTGTTAAAGCTAATATTTAATATGTAAATTACATTTGCCCCTAAGAACCTCTAAGAGCCTAACTATTTTCGTAGCATTTAGGTTAATAAGACCAAAGAAGGAATTCATCTATCTTAGGTAAAATATATAGCTAATTTACTATTCAAACATGCTAAGAAAACTTACAGTTCAATTCTACCTTTAGTGGAACCTTCTCATTACCTCACTGATGATTCAAGAATAGTCACTTATAATGTTTTACAATACAAAAGAATCATTGGAACTTTACAATATGTGACTTTAGCAAGACTAGAAATTGCCTTTTGAATGAAGAAATTAAGTCAATTCATGTTAGCTCTATCAAATGAACTTTGGCAAGCCTGTAAGAGGTTGCTAAGGTATATCACAGAGATAATTCATTATGGTATTTAATTTTACTATTATGACAATATGTGAGATAGTTGTTTCAATAACTCTGATTGGGCATGTGATAGAGATGATAGGAAGTCAATGGTTAGATATGCAGAATATCTTGGCCTAATTTTAATTTATTAGTTTTCAAAGAAACAACATATTGTCTCAACATTAAACACATAGTCAAAATGTAGAGCATTGACCTTACCTACAACTGAAGTATTGTTGATTCAAGCCTTATTATCAAATTTGAAGATTCATACTGTTGTACCAGTCATGTGGTGTGACAAACAAAGAGTTATTGCTTTGGCCACCAATCTAACGTATTATGATAAAACCAAAATACACTGAGCTTGATATACACATCCTTCGAAAGAATGTGCAAAATAAACAAATGGCAGTATATTTTGTTCCATATGAAGACGAAATTGCTGACGTGCTTATTAAAGGTTCGACCTATGACCAATTTCATTCTCTTAGAAACAAGTTAAATATTCTTCTTAAACCATATAGCTTATGGGTGGATGTTAACTGAGCATGCAAAAGCAGAACATGAGAAGCTTAATGAGTCTTCGAATAGCTAATGCGGTGGTGCAAGGCTGTTATCCATCTCAACTTAGTGTATAAAAAAATCACTAGTTACTTGCTGTGTGTGGATATATCCAGTTGTTTAGTTTTTTTTAGAACTAATGAGCTACTATAAATGCAAAGTGCAATAATTTTCTTAATGACTGTGATATTTATAACAAATCAATTTATTTTAAATAACAAAACTTACTTTCATATTTTTTTATTACTTGTTTTGTTATCAAACATATGTGCACACTTTTTTAAAATAAATCCATCAAATTTATTTTAAAATCATGCAATTTTTCTTTTTCTTCAAGATCGTGCGCTTCTACCAATCGCACTGTAGCAACACAAAAAAAGTTTTTAACAAAACGTCATTTTATAGTGTCAAAAATTATTAAGTACAGAATTTTCAGTGGACCGACCGTTATTAAGAATCAAAATCACGAGACATGGAATACTTGACGCCGTTTTTCAAATAAAAAAAAAATAATTAAGGGATGGCAAACTAATATGCGGATCCGGATCGGATCCGGAATGTGCCAATGCCGTCCGAATTTTACATCCCACATTTTTTTAAAATTGAGATGCGGGTTAGGATCAGGATTTGCTTTTAAAAATAAAAAGAAAATGGAAAATCGAAATCAAACGAAAGCTTAGCAGAGCAGATACCAAACCCCAAAACCAAAATTACCAAAACACAAAACCCTAACCATAAAAAACGCTGCCACAGTTTGCTCAGCAGCAAATCCCACCGGCTCGACATCGTTTCCGGACGTTTAATTGAAGTGGCTACATCGCCACCGTTCCTGCTGCTGCGTGAATCGACCCCTACTGTTGCTTGCTTGGACGCCCCGGTCATTGCCGCTGCTCGCTCCATACGACACCCTTTATTGAATCAATTTTCTTGGAACTGAAAATTGCAGCCTTTAGTGTATAAAAATTATGCTTTGTTGGTAAGCATTCTGCAAGCCTTGTTTCAGTGTCTTAAAATTTGGATTAAAATTTGGGATCCAGTATCTAGTTTTCTAGAAGTCGGGCAATTATTATTCTGTTCGCTTATACTAATGGCTATATCAAAAGAATTATACCCTTCAGAAGACGACCTCTTATATGAGGAAGAGCTTTTGCGAAACCCTTTTAGTCTTAAGCTCTGGTGGCGCTATTTGGTAGCGAAACGTGAAGCTCCTTTTAAGAAGCGTTTTGTGATTTATGAGCGAGCTCTAAAAGCATTGCCGGGAAGCTACAAGCTGTGGCATGCATACTTAATTGAGCGCTTGAGCATAGTAAAGAACTTACCCATCACTCACCCGGAGTATGAAACCCTTAATAATACTTTTGAAAGGGCTCTTGTGACGATGCACAAGATGCCCAGGATTTGGATTATGTATCTGGAGACATTAACTAGTCAAAAGTTTATTACTAAGACACGCAGAACTTTTGATAGGGCACTTTGTGCATTGCCTGTGACGCAGCATGATAGGATTTGGGAGATCTATTTGAGGTTTGTGGAGCAAGAGGGAATTCCAATAGAGACTTCACTTAGGGTTTACAGAAGGTACTTGAAGTATGATCCAAGCCATATTGAGGATTTGATTGAGTTTTTGGTGAAGTCAAAGCTTTGGCAAGAAGCGGCAGAGAGGTTAGCTTCAGTTTTGAATGATGATCAGTTTCATTCAATAAAGGGGAAGACTAAACACAGGTTGTGGTTAGAGTTGTGTGATTTATTAACCACACATGCGACTGAGATTTCGGGGCTTAATGTGGATGCCATAATTAGGGGTGGGATTAGGAAGTTCACGGATGAGGTGGGGAGGCTGTGGACTTCATTGGCTGATTATTATATTAGGAGAGAGTTGTTTGAGAAGGCTAGGGATATCTTTGAGGAAGGGATGATGACAGTGGTTACTGTGAGGGACTTTAGTGTGATTTTTGATTCATACTCGCAGTTTGAGGAGATTATGGTTAGTGCTAAGATGGCGAAACCAGATTTGAGTGTTGAGGACGAAGAAGATGATGGTAAGGAGCATGGTTCAGCAGAAGATGAAGATATTCGACTGGATGTGAATTTATCAATGGCTGAGTTTGAGAAGAAGGTTCTTAATGGATTTTGGTTGCATGATGTCAGGGATGTGGATTTGAGGTTGGCCCGATTGGAGCATCTGATGAATAGAAGACCGGAACTAGCTAATAGTGTTCTCTTGAGGCAAAATCCACATAATGTGGAACAGTGGCATCGAAGGGTCAAGATATTTGAGGGTAACCCAACTAAGCAGATTTTGACATATACAGAGGCAGTGCGGACTGTTGATCCCATGAAAGCAGTGGGGAAGCCTCACACTCTATGGGTTGCTTTTGCTAAGTTGTATGAGACTTACAAGGATATTGCCAATGCAAGAGTTATTTTTGACAAAGCTGTGCAAGTTAATTATAAAACTGTGGACCACCTGGCCAGCATTTGGTGTGAGTGGGCAGAAATGGAGTTAAGGCATAAAAATTTCAAAGGAGCATTGGAGCTGATGAGGCGTGCCACAGCAGAGCCATCAGTTGAGGTCAGACGAAGAGGTAACCCTTACTTATCCTCATCCGTTGTTTATTTGCTTGAACTACTTGTCATCATCTCCTCTTTGTGCTCTCTAATTCTGTCAATTGAATGTATTTGTGCTTAAATGTTATCAAATGTGTCATTATATGTTTTCCATGTTTAAAGCAGAGGTTATAAAGTGTAGTCTAAGCTGATAGGTTTCAAAATGCATGAAACCTCATATAACCAATTAGCAATTGTGGATTCTATACTATTAATAGCATCTTCAATTTTTGTATACTATGTTACCATTTCAGAAATACAAATACAGTGATTCTGCTGTGTTTTACATGGCATTTGAAATTGCTTATCAACGGTTGCCTGGGAAACACAATTTGATTTGTAACCTTAGAACTTGGTATTTATTATGTTATTGATCATTTGGTGTTTCTAAATCTAGAATTGACTTTTTTTTTTTGGGTTGTCTTGCAGCATTAAGTTTCAACAGAAAAAAGGTTGAATCATTACTAACCTTTGAGCCATTTACTTACGTTTTCATATGCAGTGGCTGCTGATGGAAATGAACCTGTTCAGATGAAGCTGCATAAATCCTTGAGGCTTTGGACCTTTTATGTTGACTTGGAGGAGAGCCTGGGTAACTTGGAGTCAACACGTGCTGTTTATGAGCGCATACTAGATTTAAGGATTGCCACGCCTCAGATTATTATCAACTATGCACTGCTTCTGGAAGTATGGACATTGCTTCATGTATTCCTTCTATCACGTTCCTTTTACCTTTAGTGGACTTTGTATGTTCACATGTTTTTACTGTTTCATGTTGTAAAGGAGCATAAATACTTTGAAGATGCATTCAGAGTATATGAAAGAGGTGTCAAGATTTTTAAGTACCCTCATGTTAAAGATATATGGGTCACATACCTCTCAAAGTTCGTTAAGAGATATGGGAAGACAAAACTTGAACGGGCAAGAGAGTTGTTTGAAAATGCTGTTGAAACGGTATGCACTTCCTTAGCCTTCTTACCTATGCTTATAGTTACTTGCATGTCCTGTATTTCTGTTTGGCAATTGACTGCTTATGAGTCTGGTTAATGGAGTTTGTAAGCTTTAGCCTATTGAGTTGTGTTTGTGTGTTTCGTACATATTTTTTAATTGCTTGTGGAAATTCTTAATTTTATAATTTCTTTGCTTTGGCTGAGGCTCCTTGAACCCAGAAAAATGATCTTTAAACCCACTTTTCAGTATAAAATAACAACTATCAATCCACATTATGTTTGATACTGAATTAATATCCACGCTTTAATATCCACTATAGGTGATACTGAATGAAAATTTAGGACATTGTTACAACTAAATAAAACATTTCACCCTCTACACCCATCTAATATTCTTATCTTGAAACCCTAAATTTTCATTCAGTATCACCTATAGTGGATATTAAAGCGTGGATATTAATTCAGTATCAAACATAATGTGGATTGATAGTTGTTGTTTTCTATTACAAAATTAGTATTTATTACGATTGCTTGGGGTTGGTGGTAAAATGCTTCTACATGTGAGCCTTTGGCATATCTAAAAAATTGTCATACTTCTGATTGGATTGGAATTCAATGAATCATAAACAGATTTTTTGGGACCATTGTGCCATTTTAATTTAATTGCAGTTCCTTAAATGTTGTCCAAATGTGCTATTAATTTTGCATATTTCTTACCAATAAATTAAATATCGGAAATTTGATTAACTGGAGATGGTTTTGGGTTTATGTTAAATTGCAAAGTGTCCCATGCCTTGAATGTTCCCAACTGGCTTAGTTTCGCACTTTGGGTTAAGTGCGGGTAGCTCTGATGACTGGGAAAGAAAGGAAGTAGATAAAAATAAAATAAAACAAATTAAAGACCTTGGGAAGCTTTTGTGTAATGTGCACAGGAAAAAAAGAAAGAAGACATTAATTCCAGAAAAATTTTCAATTGTGGAATTTCATATCTAGAATTAAGTGATTTGCTCTTAGCCTATTTTACATATTAAATAATTTGAGTTGTAGATCTGTTAATTAGTTAACGGGCTTATTTAGTAGTATAATAGTTAGGATGAAATTGAGTGAGGATATTTTTTGGCATATAATTGGGTGTATAGAGTAAAATTTTAATTTCCAATTTTTTTATGGGTTATTTAGTAAATGGGTATGAAGAGAAATTTTGTGGGCTCAAGTACTTTACATCTTAATGAATTTTAAATTTCATTGAGATTTGCATGAAAGTTGCATGATTGTGCCAATCTCATGTGAAAGTTCATAGGGAGGTTTCCAATTTACTCTTGCCTTTTGCTGTACCATGAGAAATCTTGTACCAATTATTGGAACGTCCATTCAGAAAGTCAAGGGGGCAACTAGGGGTATTAGGGAGGTCTGCCTAGAAATACATTACCTTAGATTTATTTAATCATATGCTTTCTTGAGGGATATTTATCTCTTACCACAATTATGATATAGAATTGATTATTTCATGCACATATACTGTGCACTATTATTGGTTGGTATTTGGATTGAATGATTCTGACCTTATCATGTTTCTTTTCTTATGTTTGTCAGGCCCCTGCTGATGCAGTTAAACCTTTATACCTTCAATATGCTAAGCTGGAGGAGGATTATGGTCTAGCAAAGCGAGCTATGAAGGTCTATGATCAGGCAACTAAGGCAGTTCCAAACCATGAAAAATTGGGCATGTATGAAATATACATTGCTCGAGCAGCTGAAATTTTTGGTGTCCCGAAAACAAGGGAAATTTATGAGCAAGCAATAGAATCCGGACTTCCAGACAAGGATGTGAAGGCGATGTGCTTGAAGTATGCTGAATTAGAAAAGAGCTTGGGAGAAATTGACAGGGCCCGTGGGATATATGTATTTGCATCTCAATTTGCCGATCCAAGATCTGATACTGAATTCTGGAATAGATGGCATGAGTTTGAGGTGAACCATGGAAATGAAGACACCTTCAGAGAAATGTTGCGTATTAAGCGAAGTGTTTCAGCAAGCTATAGCCAGGTAATTTATTTTTCCTTTTTGTTGTTACTCGGGATTTTTTTGCCCAGTAAAGAGTGATTTTTGTGTTAAGAAATTGTATTTTAGCAGGGAACATGCTTTTGTAGGCTTCTTTCTCTAGAAGGACTAGAAATAAATCGTAATACTAGTGGAGAAGAATGATGTTTGAAATTTCTTTTTCAGATTCTTGTGTATTTTTCAATATTCCGATTTATATTTAGCATTTTTGAATTGATTCTAATTCTCTCCCCTTTTACCCCCCTTTTCAGACGCATTTTATTCTTCCAGAGTATCTGATGCAGAAAGATCAAAGATTATCCATCGATGATGCAAAGGACAAATTGAAACAGGCCGGGGTGCATGAAGATGAAATGGCTGCACTGGAAAGGCAATTAGCCCCTGCAGCCAACAATGGTAATGCCAAGGATGGCAGCAGAAAAGTGGGATTTGTGAGTGCTGGAGTGGAGTCCCAAACTGATGGAGTTGTAAAAACCACAGCAAATCATGAAGACATTGAACTCCCAGATGAAAGCGAATCAGAAGAGGAAGAGAAAGTGGAAATTGCTCAAAAAGATGTTCCATCAGCAGTGTATGGAGGTCTAGCCCGAAAGAGGGAAGGGAGTGAAGAGGATGGAGATAATTCTGCTGATGCTAAAGGAAAAGATGGTGAGAGTCGCCTTGGTGCATTGGCAAGATTAAAGAGACTGAAACAAGCTTGATGATTATCAGACGTTACTTCAGAGAGATATTGTCTCTGGAGGTAAAATTTTGAAGCATCATATTGTGTTCTAACTGCCTAAACTTGGTTATCCACAAAGATATGTTTACTGTACTCTGAATTTGTACATATTTCTATCAAATGTGCCGAGATATGAGGTTTTTACCCTTTGTCATCTTAATATTTTTTTCTGGTGTGTTTGAGAATTAAGAATGAAATAATAGTTATCATGTTTACCTAGAGCCATACTAGAAGTTTTGCACCTTTCTCTCTGTCCTGTTATGTAACCATCTGCATGATTACAATCAGAACTTGTCTCGGGTGCGGAGCATTTCAATATAACGGTCTAGAGCGATTCAGATTTTATTTATTTTTTTAACAGTTCGAAGAACATCTTTTAACTATGAAGTGTGGACTATACTTGAAACTTTATAACAAAATCTCACATTATTGATTGACTGTGAGTTACAACTTGAATTCATAGTCTCCATTTATAATTTTGTATGTGACCAATTGTTTTTGAATATTCTTTTTTTTTTAAGAGAACTATTGATCATGATATTTACAATCATACATATATTGAGATTTGTTTACATCAATTTTAATATGGCACCGCTTAGATTTTAACCCTCTTAAATATTCGAGAGATGTCAAACTTTCATTATAGAAGAAAAACTGTCTTCATTTAAACTCTGAAACTCTAAGAAAAGAAATTTAAATTAAATCCGTATAATACGTTTGTGGAAACTCGACTAACCACTTGAGCTTAGCCCAAGTGGTTAATTACTTTTGAATATTCTGATTTGTCTATTAGCAATTTTGTATGTGATCAATCCCTTTGAATGTTCTGATTTGTCCATATTGATGATATCACTCCGGATGGGGCTAGGTAGTGGTAGTAATAATTTACGCGACGACCACGTCACTGTTCTGTTCGTCGGTGGAAAGCGACAAAGCTTCGCCGGGGCATTGGGGAATGAGAGGAAATCCGGCAGTACTAAGGCCATGTTTGCTTGGGGTAGAGGAGTGGGGAGAGGAAAAAAAATTTAATTTCTTTTTCACTTTCCGACCAAATTCCATGAAATTGAATTTCCATTAAAATTCAAATTCCATCAAATTGAAAAGTTTATATTCCTTATCAATGAACCATCTATTGGAATTTTAAATTCCAATATTATTCCCTAATAAAATTAATTTAAAATAAGTTAAAGTGTAAATAATTTATATTTATTTTCTTAAATTAATAGGATTATTTATTTGAAAAAGAAAAAGCATTAAGGTGAATTGTCGGACCGTCACCGGAGACTCACCAGAGTTTCGCCGGAGATGCATTTCACCATTAAAATCGATATCAAAGAAATCTTCATGAGTCGATTTGCAATTCTATGGAGTTAAAAATATTAATATACATTGTTATTTACCTCATCTTGTTTAAATGTTTGGGAAAATTTTAAACTCTTATATTTCCAGTTATATAATGTATTTTCTGTAAAATTAACACTTCCAATAAATAAATACTCAATTTCTAATCATTATTATATATTTAACGGGAAAAAAGATGGCGGTTAACTATGGTCAACGGAGGTAAAAGGAGGTCAACGGTAGCATAATTTTTATTTTAAAAAATAAAATTCTTTATGTAACTAGGTCATTTCAATAGCCTAACATATTATTGTTTTCAATAATTATACATATTTAAAAACTAATTTAAACATATAACTAACTATGCAATGTTACTTATTTTGATTATAAAATAATAACGAATTAATTAAAAATATAATATAGTTATTTTCTATATTAAATTAATTCATAACTTAATTATTTTACTTAATTATTTTTTTATTTGTTAACAATATTAACATTAAAGATAATGAATATATTTATTAAAATAAAAAACTTTTCCTTTCAAATTTAATGTGAAACCTCAAACAATAATAATTAATTTTTAAAATTCTCTCCTCTCATTACCTCTCCGCTCCTTTCCTTTTTTTTTTTCCCCCTCTTCTCTTCTCTCTTTTCTTAAAATCAAGCACCACTTAAAAATTTCCCTTTCTTAAAACTAAACACTACCTAAGAATATACTATGTAATAAGAAAGAAAGAAGCATTCGTCAGACACTACAATAAAAGTTTATAGATAAAATGGGGTCCATTGTCTCCTTCATTTGCTGTCTAAATTTTCTTCGCACCAACTCAGGTTTTTGGGCGCCTTCAAATCTTTTCTTTTTTCCACCTCTTTTATCTTCCATCTCAACATTCTTTAAAGTTGCTTTTTACGCTTGGGGGACAAACACAAACTATCACTTTCGGGTTGCCCCATTCAACTCATCATTGTTCACGATATCCAATTAGCAAAAATCCACACACACACAAACACATTTCATGTTATGCACCCCCGCATGAATCATCTAAATATTACACAGAAAAATCGCCAAAATTTTCAACCAAAGGGCATGACTGTAATTTTTGCCAAAAATGAATACACAAAAGGAAGTAGAAATACAATTGTTGCTACTACTAATAAATGCATCATTCATTAAAAACTTGCATGAAAAAGAATACTTATAAGTCTTACACCGCCTTAGTTTTTTCCTTTACAGACCATTTTCTATCATGGCTTAAACGCACATCAAAATCACATCTGTATATAACACCAAAATCATCATTTTAACCCCAACCTTCAACCTATTGGAGAAAAAAAAAAAAAAACATTTTCCTAATACTAAATAAACCCATTTCTTTTTGCTTTTCTTTTCTTTTTCTTTTTCTTTTTTAAAGAAAAAACAATAGTTCGGTTTTTATATATACACATATATATATATATATATATAAAAACAGAATAAAATAAAATAAACCTATACCCCACGGCTAATCATTTCTTGATACCGTCTCAAGCTCTCTTGTCTCTGCAACCTCATCTCATCGTTAAACTTCTTGATAAACGCCTCGACTCGGCGGTTCAACTCGTCCTGACTCAGCGATGGCTCTTTCCTCAGCTTCCCTGCAGACTCCGGAGAGTTGTAGACAGGTGGCAATTGGAAATTGGTCCTGTCCTTGAACGTCTCCGATTTCTTAACCGGCGACGGATCCACGCTGACTTCACGGCCGTGATTCTCCCACGTGTCCGATTTCTTCAAGTGCCTCGTCAACGGCATTGCTCTCCCTTCCGTGATCGTTTTCCACGTGTTCTCCAACGTCTCATGTCGTTTTTGCTTCGTCACCCTCAGCTTCTTACCATCTTCAAATTTAAAAATTTTTACCACTGTTAAGCAAGTAAATCACCATGCATTTTCCCCAAAAAAAAAAAAATTATCTAATAAATTCTTTCAAAATTCAAGAAGCGCAGTTTTGGACGTTTAAAACTTGTGCGTAACCTAGACGCCATCTTTGAAATTCAACGTTCTTCCGTCTCCAAAAGCAAGCAAAACGACAGTTGTCACAGCTAAACCAGCGTCGTTTTGACTCAAATTTTTAGGTTTAAAATTTTAATTTTTCAAAAACGTACTATAGACAGTAATGAAACAGTCAAACGAAAAAGACCGTCAACGCCCCCGCAAAAAAAAACCTTTTACGTTTAAATTATCTAAGATAACATAGATTGATATATGATAAAATCACATCTAAATATTTTAAGAAATTAAAAAAATAAAATTTTAAATAAGAAATACCTTCAGGACTGGATTTAATCGGTTTCCGGTGACCGAACCGAGCAGAAACAAGAGGTTTCTCTTTCTCCGCCAGCAAATCAAAGTCCGTCAGAATCTCCAACGAATCCGTTCGTTGTGGCGGGGGCCACGGGGCAGCATCTCCATAATTACCAACCTCGACCTGAGTATCATCACCACTAACCACAACACTCTTCTCCTCAAAAACCGGAGCTTCATTCTCCTCCTCAGCCACCACTATCATTTGCTCCCGCTCGTACTTCATCTCGTACTGCACATCTGACGGTGTGGAGTCAGTGCTGGATACGTGATCGTTTTGATACAAACGCGAAGAAGCAGCAATAATGATGATGATAGCGTTGATTATAATGTAAAGATAGGGAGGTTTGAGCCAAGAAACAAACGAGCTCCATATAACTGGAGCTCGAGAGAATGAAAAATCCATAACAAATGGAACTGAACTCTTGCAAAACAAAGCTATGGATAAAACGCCAGTTGAAATGAAGAAAACTTTTAGAGGAAGAATCCAGGAATTTGAAAACACCATTTTAATTTTTGTTGCGCGCGTGTGTTTGCGCTTTTGCAGTGAAAACAGTATGTGGTGAGAGTGTTGGGTGACGAGCGTGTAGGAGTGGAGGGATATATATATAGAGCGAGTGTAGAGACGCGGTTTATGATGGGGTTTAAACCGTTGGATTTCGAGTGGGGGGTGGGTGAACGGTTGGGATTTTAAAGTGGATTTTGAGTCTTTTTTTTTTTTTTTTTCGTCTTGCAGTGGCCCACATAATAAAGGATATTTTTAAAAGAAAATGGTAAAGGTTAAAAGGTGTGTGGTGGTGGTAATTGTTGGAGGTTAGTTTAATTCAATTTAACCTTTGTTATTTATGGTAATTACTGAAAGAGTAGAGCGGGGGCAAGCTTAGCTTCTTGTATGGAGTCTTGTTTAACAAGTTTTCTTCGAGTCAAGTGGGAATGAGTGATGTGGTGGATGAGGCTTCTCAAATCAAATCAATTCATCAATATTGATTAAATGAATTTTTTTATTTAAATGAATTTTTTTATTTAAATGAATTTTTTTTATATTGTTCGCTAATTAAATTTAATTTAATTTAATAACACGTTCTCCCTCTAATCAATATACTTGATTGTTATATTTAAAATTTCTTGAAGTACAAGTGATGCGGAGTTTCAATCTCATTCAACTGTTGATGAAGAGTTTGATTTTATACTTCATGCAGTATTCTTGCAACTTTGACAAAACTTGTTAATTTAAAATTAAGATATTTACTTCAGGACTTTTTTTTGTTCAACAGAAAAAAAAGTGCTTTTATATATCGAACAGCAATATTTGTTTACACAAATTAAACCAAAGATAAAAGATAATTAATAAATAAAAATTGAAGCTCCGGCGGAATGGAAACATTAGCCAAGAAGAACGGAGTGTTCCATCGCTATTTGCTAGTATTTGATAGAGAAAGTAGGGCCAGCTCATAATTAATGTAGAGGATTCAAGAAGTAAGATAAGATTAATCTTTTCTTAAATGACTTTCACGCAGTTTGCAATCTTTCTAGAGGCTGTAAAGTGTAAAGCCAAAACTGCGAATTCGGGGCATAATCAGAAGTTCTATAAAAATTTAAAAAAAGAAAAAAAAAATGGGGACTCGCTCCCAACGGTCATTTAATTGACCGTTACACACGGAGCATGTACCGAGATCCTGCAGCGCTGGTCCGGTCCAGTTGGTACGGCGCGTGCGGGAGAGGCTCGCCCCTTGGCACGTGCCAACCAGCTTTGTGGGTGTACCACGTTCCCCACACTGACCGACTTTATCCCTTTCTGCACTGAATATATGTAATTATGTAAAGTTCATTGCTTCTTTTAAGGGGGAAAAAAAAAGTTTTTAAAGGCAAATATAAATAGTAATGAAAAATCATGTAAAAATGTGGTCGTGCCCCCACACTGGTGAAAATTTTGATTTCAACAAAATAAAAACTAGCTCCCATCAGATTCGACCCTACATATATTATCATCTATCTGTTAATTATTATAATTTCGGATTCAACTATGCTTTTCTTAAAAGTTTTTTACTTATAAAATTTGATTTTTTTTTTCTAAATACACACGTAGGTGTTTTTATTTATGGTTACACTCCACCTAACCTTAAGTACGAACAAAAGATAATAAATTGATTTATCTTTATCATTGATAGTAAAGTTTTTATTGATTGCGAGAGACATAATTGAATCTTTAGGAGATATTTTATATGTTTATATGAATATAATCTTCTATATATTTATTTAAGATTAACTAAGAAATGCATTGACTCAAAAAAGTAAATAAATGCTTCAAGTAGAAGTAACATCGCAATCTCAAATCACTCATAATTTTAATAGTAAATTAGTGGAAAATAGCAAGAAACACTTGCTGTGTGTCGTGTGCGAACCATACAAGTCTCGTGTGATATTGATGTGAAGTCACGTGATCTGGGGGCCCTACGGCTATGAAACCTTTTGGTCTGTGTTATAGGCTTACAAACTTATGGTGTGTTTACTTCATGAAATGAGAATGAGTTATAATGGAAATGAGATTCTAATGTTTATTTGGCAAAAAGAAATAGGAATGAGAATGTGCTGAAATGTCATTAATGTGTTTACTTAGTAAAATAAATGAGAACTAGAAATGAGAATGAGAATTAATTAATTAAAATACCTATAGTATTAATAATTAATAAAAATAATTAATCTACCATTATTAACAATATTATCAATATTATTGTTGTTGTTGTTGTTATTAAATTTTATTAACTTTATTATTTTAGTTATTATTAGTTGTTGTCAGTATTATTTTTATTAATATTATCATTATTATTATTTATTATTATAATATTTTATTAACTTTATTATTTTAGTTATTGTTAATTATTTTTATTAATATTATCATTATTAATAATATTATTATTATTATATTTTATTAACTTTATTATTTTAGTTATTATTAATATTATTTTTAATAATATTATTATAATAATAACAACGACAACAATAATAATGATAATATTAATAAAAATAATAATAACGATTAATAATAACTAAAATAATAAAGTTAATAGAATTTAATAATAATAATAATAATAAATAATATTATTAGTAATGACATTTAAAATAATAAAATAAATTATGATTTGAACTAGGGTAATTTGAGAAATATAAAAAAAATTATAGGGATACAAAAATAAACATATATTTCATTCTCATTCTCTCATTTTCATTCCCAACCCCCCATGGGAATGAGATTTTCATTCCCTATTTCCAAATTGTGTGAGACCTACACATTTTATTCTTATTCCCAAATTACATTTTACTAAGTAAATATGAGCCTCATTCTCATTCTCATTCATTTATTCTCATTCACTAAACCTTCAAGTAAACATACAATTAAAGTAGATGCAATACAATTATGCATGCAGCTGAACACACCATCCCGGCAATGATGGAAAAATAAATTTATGAATTAGAAATAAAGTTTCATATCATAAAATCTCAGTTGAAGAATCGTGCAAATAAATAGATTCATTAATTTACAAGTTTTTTGAAAAGATATTATTGATATTGCTCAAACAAAGTCCAATTTGGAAGAACTGAAAAAAAAATGGTGCAAATAAATAGATTCATGAATTTACAAGTTTTTTGAAAAGATATTATTGATATTGCTCAAACAAAGTCCAATTTGGAAGAACTGAAAAAAAAAAAAAATATCGCGCTTGCAAGTGTACGCTTAATACGTCACCACCACCTTGCATTATTTTTCAATTCTTAATTTTTTTCCGTTTCATGAATTTTTCTCGGCATATTTTGTGTTGGTTGGTAAACGGGAGTTGAAAGTTGAAACTAATAAATTGATCCATCAAAGTTTCATCATCTCACCCCATTAAGTGTTTATTAATAGAAAAAAAATTAAAGAATGAATTATGAAACGAATTATAATGTTGGAAATTTTGATTATATATGTATATAAAACAGAAATTATAGTAAATTAATTTGTTTCATTATTTGTTGGTGTCTTTACATATAATTATGTAAGATATGTTAGAGAGATTCTCATTCGCATCACGGTTAAATCATATTTACTAGTGACTTTAAAATAACCAAAAATTATTAAAAAGAACCCAACGAATGAGAGAGTATACACGGAGCACCTAAGGCTGTTTTTGAAAAAAAATAAGTCCATATAACCTTGTCAAAAATATAATGTGATTAACAATTTTCACAATACTACGTGTGGGCTAATTTCATTGGCCAAGAGTATTAAGTCAATAATATTAGCTTAAATTAGGAGAGTACATGTGTATACACGTACAAAATTTACTATCTCAATCAAACGTAGGGTAACCATCCTAATCAAAGCAGTTATCAAGATTCTATTATATAAATAAATTAATAAGATTAACCATTCAGGAAAAAAAAAATGTACACCCCAAATATGCAGAAAAAATATTCAAAAGCTAGAGCACCACTTTGGCTCATCTCATACGTTAGTTCTGAGATAAAGAAACAAGGTAATTTAATGAACTGATTACGACGGTCAGCTAGTAGATTTAGTAGCTCTTTCTAGATGATGAACGTTATCTTATCAAGATTTCAAAACTTGGAATTTTTTTTTTTAGGCAAAGCTTATGTTACATTCGCTGTAACAAACAGTTAGTACATTTGGGTGGTTGGATTTTGATATTTTTTAATCCAATGGATGAAAATAACTTTAACCTAAAACGAGGTATGGGTGTAATAGCTTTTTATAAAAAAATTTATTTTGAATCACATATTTACTTATTTTTTCAACTAAGTCCTCATTAATTATAACTAAATGATTTTATTCATCATCTCTTCTACATTTATTCTTAAATTTTTTTTAAGTTTTTACTATATTTTTATAAAGATTTAAATAATTATCATATTCATAAAGATTTACAAATTTTGAATATATATTTATATCTGCATTTATATTTTCTTATCTCTCCTAAGAATAAAATAGATTATATGCATGTATGTATATAAATTCTAAATTTAGCATCTTGAATTATAAGAGATATTATATGTCATAAATATGTTATGACTCTAATAAATTACTAAAAAGATGTTACAATAAATAAATCATTAAAACCTCTAATAATTTTACAAAATATATAAACTAATGAGTTACCACATTCTAATTACATACCAAGAGGATTTTCTTATGAAAAATATTAATCTTTTTATCCGATCAATGATTCAGATAGGGGAAAATAATTAATTAAATTGAATTTCACTATATTTATTAAATAAATTAGGAAATCTAAATTTATTTATAAATGATATAGAAAAAGCAAACGATACCACATTCTAGCTATATACAAAGATGATTTTCTTATGAAAGATTTTAATCCTCTTATCCGATCAATGATTCGTACATGCAGGAAAATAATCAATTAAATTGAATTTCGCTATATTTATTAAATAAATTAGGAAACCCAAATTTATTTATAAATGATATAGAAAAAGCAAATGAAATATTAGAAATTAATAATTTTAATGAAGAAAACATAAAATAAATTAAAAAGTTAGGAGATCAAATGAGTAAAAAATTTAATAAAGTTAAACAATTAATAAAAGACTTCACATTGAAGATCATGATATATTAAAGTAAGAAATCATTAATATAATGAATAAAAACTTAATAAATATAAGATTAAATAAATTAGAGATTCAATTAGATAAAATAAAAACTTGGTACTGAATTTGCTATAAATATAAATAAAAAAGTTTTAAAAATTGAAGTACTATTGCAGTGAAGCTTGGGGTTTAAAATAAAACTTTAAAACTTATTGACATTTTCATAATTATTAACTTTTTTGAGGATTCAAAAATTTATAACTGTAACGTACAGTGGATGTAAGATAAGCTTTGCCTTTTTTTTAATGTGAATATTCTCCAAATGCATGAAGATACTGCAACTATGACTCAATGAATAAAGCTCGCTTTTCGGCTACCGCGTGTTGGAGCATACTATCACAACTGTGGTCGGCTCGGCCGTGTAAAGCCAAGAAATTAAGCGCCAAAGACTTCTTTATACATAAACACGATAAAATTGACTAGTTGAATTATTTTAATTACTGGGAACAAGAAAGGGCAAGGCAATTGCATTAAAAAATGAAATTCAATTTTGATTTTGCAAGCCGTTGATTAATGGATATTATTATTCGCTGGATTGTTGTAGCTCTTGTGTAAAAGATAATAGTAACAAAGTATATGCATGGCGTACATGGCCCGCGTCTGCGGTCCAAATGGATAGTTTTTTTTATATTGTTTATACGTTGATAGTCATTTCAACTTTTTTCTTCTACACCAAAACCTTAATGTCGTAGACTATACCGACGGGTCCCTCATTTAAACCAAAAACATTACCCATATATTTATGTATTATATTCAGTTCAGTAGAAGAAGAAATTAGAGGTCCACACGGAGAATCAATTTGTCCATAATTTGTGGGAACGTCAAGATTTTTACAAGAAACATAATAAGATGAATGTATTAAGGTAGTAATAAGGGAGGTGGGTCCCATTTTAATGGATTGGCGGCATTTGGCAGTTATCCGTTATATACAGATAGATCATCATCTTCAGTTGAACTAACAAAATCCACCAGTCTATTTAGATTGCTTCACATGAGAAGTAGTTTTGCCTGAAAAAGTGCGTTACTTTTTTGACAATTATAAATAAATAAATAAATAAATCCAAATAAACCTTAAAGGATAGGAGTGGATAAGCAGTAGAAAGCGACGGAGAGTTACGGTGTCGGTGTGTGGCTGTTACCAAAGCCAGCCAAGCAAGATGAAACGAAACATCCTGGAAACGTCTTAAACGATGATAACGTTGTTAAGTGTCATGACTTGCTATTGCCGTTCCTATTTTGTTGGATAATGGCAACCGTTTTGGTGCAACTTTCCGTTTTTTTTTTTTGTTTTTTTTTTTTTGTTTTGTGGACTGGACGCCTGGACGGTGGTAGAAGAGCCAAAAATGGTCAACAAAAATTGAACGTTTCTGATAGGCTTCCCTCTTTCACACGAAACGGGTCAAGATAGAAGAAAAAGAGTGAATAGCCTTGGCCCCTGTAGGTGATATAATATTAAAATTAATGCCGTTTGTACAGTAAGTGAAGTTTTGGTGAGTCCACCATGTCCGTAGAAAAGATGAGGAAATATGTTAAGGTACTTTTTCAGGTCAATAGTCCGCAGTCAACAGACGTTAACCTCCACCGTCCATTCTCAGCCGACCACCAGATGTTCACTTTTGCATGGCGATTTTTCTTGTGCGTGTATGTGTATTTTTTTGCTTTCACCGATTTACTAACAAATAATTACTAAAGGGATATAAGAAATTAATTTCATCTTGAGATTGTTAATTATTTTGGTGTAATACAAACGTAATGCTCTCTCGTCTTCTCATTATGTCACCCAACGGAAGCCACCATAGGGTAATAAGATAGCTACCTATTATACAAATACGAATAACAGTACACGTGTATGCACGTGGAATCATCATCTGGTCTCAATATTTTTGATAGTTGACAAGTGGAGTCTTAACCAGTAACAATGGTCCAAGCGTATAAAAATTGCAAATTATAAATATTCATACGGATTGGGACTTGGGCCGCAGGCAGGTCAAGCTTATTCTTTTTCTGGTATATTTAGAACAACAAATTCTTCAGTTGCTTCTGGATTAACACTAAGACGTTGCTTTCCAAAGACAAAGAAGACAAGTGTAATACTTTTGGTTGTACCATGTGGGAGATAAATGAACGGTTATGCCCACATCAGGACTCAGGATCCTTTTGGAAGTATTCTGATGAGAAGAGCAAAAATGTTTTCATTCGCTGATAATTTTTTACTGTGTTCGTATGAAAAAAAAAATTAATTTATTTAAAATTTACTTGTTATTTCTCCGGGTGTACTTAAAATTATACTTACCATTGAAATTAAATAACTGTAATTTAAAAATTATAATATTAAAATATTTAATAAATATTAACTGATATAATTTAAAAATTAATTTAATATAATTTTTTATTTATACGAAAAAAATTTATTAAATTTTTAATAATTTTATTAAAATTATTTTTAAAAAATATTTATTATATATTATTAATTTTTATTTTATAATTATAATTTTTTTTCCACGACTTAAAACAACTTAAAAAAACTGCAGGCTACCCGTCACCCAAACAACAATAACCATAGAAAACAAAAAGCCGCTTTTGATTCTCACCAGCTGGAAAACAGTATTTGCACTTTATTGATGGTGATGATTGAAGGAGAAGTACAACCAAGCTAAGCTATATGATGAACTCAACTTTATTACATTGTATAAAAAACCTACTAATACAAATGAATGCCATAATAGTTTAATAGAATAAAATATAAATAACCCAAAATAAATGGGAAAAATAATAAAGGCTATATAACCAAAATAACAAAGAATACACTTTTTAATTAATTAATTAATTTTAAAAAAAAAACTATTCCTGTCATACGAAAGAAAAACAAAGCATCCTCTTGACTATGAGTTACTGTTTTGTAAACATCCCTCGAGTTAGAGATGAAAAATCATGATCTTTTCCATTTCCTAGTTGAGTATGAGTGACTGAGGAAACTGCGGATGCTGGAGGACTTCTTGTAGCTCTGATATTCATTGCACCGTTAATTGGAGCCATTGGCCGTTGTGTATAAATGCTGCAAGAGGAATTGAAGAAAATGAACACAAGTCTTTTTTTTTTTTGTTTGTGGTGGGGGGTGAGGGGGTGGGGTTTGTTGGGGAATGGGGTCTCAATTACAAATGAGTCTGAGCGGGGAGGGTGCTTGTAGGGCGTGACTTGCATTAGGCCAAATCAATGAAATTGATTTTACATTAATTTTTGGTATGAATGTGTGTGCACACTCTCCTTAATACCAAAGCAAGCTTAAGCTAGTGACCTTCCCAAGCCTATGATCCTTCATCAGTCCTTACTCATTATAACTGCATAACCAATACACTTAAGAATCTTTTGAAGCCATTTGAACTTTGAAGCATAACTAATGCAAAATAATTAAGTAGGCTGTAGGGTGGTCGACCTGATAACCTCTCTTAGACTGAATGATTATGATATACTAAATGCATACATATCAAAAGCAAAAATATGAAGAAAGCAGCATCTGTGTACCTGGATGTCGGAAGATTAACAAAATTCCCAGCTGGATACAAAAGTTGGCTATTTCTCATCTGGAAAAGCAAAAAATAACAAGATCAGAGAGGGTCTCAACCTTAAAACACTCATATAGAAGCATTTTACGAGGTCAACCTGCACATATTTCTCTTGATCGGCAATGGGCATCATCATTCCAGGAACTTGATGGCCAACAATTCCCGAGCTCTGAATGGGTACGTGAATGCCATTAGAACCAGGTTGATGTACATTGACTGGAACGGTTTGAGATCCACCATTAGATTTTACAGAAGCAGCTGCAAGGAAAGACTGTTGTTGTGAGAGCGTAGCTAGCTGTTGTTGATGGATAGAAAATGGAGACACCATTTCAGACTGCACAAAGTTCCCAATAAAAGGGTTAATAGCTATCTTTCCACATGTTTTCTCCAACAAATAGAAGCATTTAATCTTTTACACTTAAACTTTAGTTAGCATCCCATGTATAGAACATCTACTTGTACTTCCACCCAACCAGTCAAGGCAACTAATTGTTTACATCAGCATCTTTGTTCACATTATCAAATATTAAACCACTACTAAGATAAGCATCAAGTCAATTTCATGCTAAATATGTAGTACCTTTCATAAACAACCAGTCTTACTCCGTAAAGGATGGCATTAACAACAGTGAGTCCATAGATAGATCCTCCGTAGAACTGCCAATACATGCCTAAATGGTTTCCATAATTTCGACATAAAATTTTCAAACATTTACCTTTCCGAAGAGGTTCATAATATCATTCTTTACATCTTTCTGGGACTTCTCTGAAACAGATGGTATGCTTGATGGCGAACCCATAAATAGATCCTCAATTCCGTATCTCGTTTGTACCTTGCTTTCAGTTGCCTTTGACGAATTAATTGGCTCAGCAGTTGAAGCATTGGTAGCTGCAAGGTGAAAACGACAGTAGTTGTGGGTGACAAAAAAATTAATTCATCCCAATTACTATTAACCAGATAGACAACATTGAAGTGAACAGCCAAGCAAATGGGAAAAATATAAACAAAGTAGCAATATGAGCTTTTACAAATTATTAACAAAAAAGGCATACATTTTAAATTGGCACATGATTTCTCATCAGTAGAAGTCTTGGAATCATTTTCTCTTGAATCATCCATGCAAAGCAAATTAAAAAGATCAGTGGCATAATCCACTTTGCGTTGTGGAGTGGTACTAGCTTCCTGCTTTGGTGGCTCATACTTTGGTACTGCACGTTCTGAATTCTGCTTTTTGTGCTGTACTACAGCTGGAGTAGTAATAGCTCCCTGCTTTGCTGGTTCAGACTTCGGGATAGCAGGCTCTGAATTCTGCAACGGTTCTTGGATTTTTAGACTGGGCGTGACCTGCTCATCAAGTTCATTAGTTTTTTAGCATCTTAAATATCTGAAGAAAGAGGAAAAAATGAAAGGCAAAGAGAAGGCCCCTGGCCAATGGAATATATGCACAGAAATCGTTTGAAAAGAACCGTTGAAGGGTTCCCAACTAATTTCTCTAAAACAATCTGTTTCGCAAATCTAATTAGTTTCCTGTTAGGCATTTCCAAGCGGTTGGATACTTCATGCTATTTACAAACTGTGTTTCCAGTTGCTTTTGCCTCCCAGATAAAGACAATATCAAATAACTTTCATTGCTTTTAATATTCAAACATGCATTGAAACAAAGGTAAAGAAAACTAAAAACACTTCCTGATTTCTATCATGAGATTTTCCTACATCTAATGCAGAGATAAATCATAACATATATACATACTACGAGATAAGGTAACTACAGCAGCCAAAGGAAATGAAGATGTTGATGATCATTTAGAGAGACCAAATCGGAGAAATTCTTTGTACCTGTTGAACTACTTTAACAGTTGCTGGAGAACTATGTTTCGGAGCAGTAATGTTATTGCTTGTATTAGGTGGGTGACCAATATTCCTCACGTCAGGAACACGATTTATATTAGTTGCATATCTATGTCCACTACTGCTGGGTAGAGGTCTGTGAAATGAAGCCTGCTCTTCACTCACCCTTGAAGGAGATTTTGTATTCCCACCCCTAGGAACCCATCTCTTCTCTTCATACCTAACAAACAATGTAGGCTCCCTTTAGCCTGTGTCAGGTCATCATTATAATTGCAGTAAAACAGAAACAAGTAAATAATTACTATTTCAAGCTTATGATTGTACTTTGCACGAATGAAATTCTCGATTCCAACTCTATCATAATTAGGAGGCAACTCCGCTTCCCAGTAGCTATTTGATTTCTCATTCCCCATTGCTGCAACCAATAAACATACCAAAGATTACTGAAACAGCATTTTATATCTTAAACTTAGAAGTGATTTGATAACAGTTAAATCAGATCCAAATCAGAGAAATATACATTGAATAACTGCGACCTGCTCTGGAAGCCACGTGTCTAAAGTAGCAGATCTCACCTGCATCAAACCATTCAAATTACTAAATCTGTGAACCTCTAATAGCAAATCCATAATTGCTGTACCATCTTACTTAGAAACCAGACAAAACACGTAGACACACAAGACAAAATGGCATATGAACCTTTGAAATGTGCACTCCAAGACTTCTGTGGATCCCAGAACATTGCATGCATATGAAAATTCCCAAATTCACACTTGCCCATCGTGGGCCTCTGCATGACAAGCCCATATTACAAGTTAGAACTTATCAACATAATTAGAAAAGAGAGCATTAATGATCAAGCTTGAATGTTTGATTGCTCATCTTGTATGCTGAAATATAAACGACTAACTGTATCTTTCGCCAGATACCTACTTGGCTTTGCAATCGGCACACTCCCTATTTTCAGGTAGTTTAAAGAGGCCATCCAGGATCTGCATAGACAGCACCAAAGAAGACGATATTACTAGAAATCATGGAGACAAAGCAAGGTGAAAAGGAAATAGAAAGGGTCAAAAGAAAGAAATCAGTCTGATCAACATCAACTATTCAAACATGCAAACTCTAAGAAGCAGCAAATCCCGATATGCACAGACTATAGTGACAAGAAACATTCGAAACTTGAATTTGCCAAATGTCTCAGCATAGCATACATAATGTCAGGGAAATGAAAAAAAATAATTTTGACTTAAAAGATGGAGATACACAAAATATTGCTACAAATTAACTTTGCAATATCTGATTATAAACTTGAAGAAAATAAAGTCAAATAAGTGAGTATCGCTTGAATTGAGCTTACAAATAACTATGATTAAAGAAAGCAAGTGTAAGGACAGATGACACATTCACAACAAAAATATGGTAGATGTGAGACAGATGTAAAATGTGAATAACAGCTTCAAATTACAGGCTGCCAACTGTTATTGAAGTAGGTTCATTTTCAGGCCAAGCACAGACCGATAATGGAAAATTGATGATATCAGACCCAAATTCATCATATTGATGATATGAAAAATTAATTTTCTAAAAGCAACAATCTACAGGATATCTTTTCTCATATACGTTGCAAGCATTATATACTGCTAACAAGGGGAAAGAAACAGAGTAAAGATATCATTGTCAACTTATCAGAGGTGTTTGGAATTCAAATGAACTTAAAAAAATTCATAAAATACAGACCTAAGACATATAAGTATTCCCTACCCTATCAGACAGCACATACAATACATAATCTTAGAAAGTGTACAGCTGTATCATTTTGAGCCCAAAAGCCATATAACCACCACCAGGTTATTAATGAGTTCCAACTCATAAGGTGGGTCTTCGTTTTCAAACAACTTGCACTTTAGACAGCTATATAATGAACAGCAGCCAACTTTCTTAACTGGTTTATCAACAAAAGACAAATATCTGCAGGTTTACTCATGGTCATGGCTTTCCAATCACAAGGGATAGCCCAGCTGAGCAAAAGTAATCATTTAAAGAGCAATAATTGTTAATTGTAAAAGTAAAAACTATTCTGAATAGAATCCAAATCTGCCGAAAATCTAATCTCAACCCATAATAGAACTGACTCAAAACTGTCATATAAACAAACGTGTATACAAATAACGAGACAAACAGATTGAACATGGCCAAGCTCCTATGATTTTTGAACAATGAAATTGATATCCATTTATAACTGCTGAAACTCAATAAATACAAACATGAAAATAAGTTTAAAAACATAAAACTTTGCAACCATATAACATGAATCATATTCATCAAACAAATGAATTTTCAAAACCAACAATCAAACCCAGATAGAATAATAAAACATAAGCATCAAATGAACATAAAAGAGAAACCTTTCTGTGCTTAGCATTAAGCTCTTTGGAAACGTTAGCCTTCTCGTTCATGTTGCAAACTTTTTCTTTCACAACAAAACGATTTTTTTTTCCCTCCGAAAAAAATCTACCTTTCTTTCTTATTTTATCTCAGCATAGAAGCAGAAACCGTACAGACAAAGAAAGCCAAGAGGAAGAGGAAGAGGAAGAGGAAATGGCAAAGTTCAAAGTGGGTTTCTTTTCTTTGAGTGTTTGTCATTTGTTCTGTCCTGCACCTTTTTGTAGGCTTGGACTTTGATTTGATGACTCGCGTGTACACACACGCATGCTCAGCTGACTTATGATTATAGGCTTTTTTTATGAGTGGAAGTGGCCTTTGAACCGCATGGCCGATGGCCGGTCTTCTGTTTGGTTGCTCAGAAATATAGGAGAAAATCCAAAAGGGAATTCTTGACTTTAAGGCTTCTTTGGCTTTTTGAGTAAATCAAATGCCACATGCATCGAGGTTGTCACACTGTTGCCTAAAGGAGTTTCTTCGTATTTTTTTATATATTAAATTATCTTATATCTAAAACTTATATTATATTTCGATTAATTTAAATTCGAGTCGAATAAAATAATTAAAGTGACAAAACTCTCTCAATAAATATGTAACGCAACTGCATTCTTAAGTATAGAACCGAAACCATAACCAAAGAGAATATTAGGTCATATAATTTTCTTTATTTATTTATTTATTTATTTATTTATTATTATTATTATTATTATTATTATTATTATTATTATTATTATTATTATCATCATCATCTACTGACTGTTTAATTAACTTTTTGCGTAAAAGTCAATAGAGAGATACAATAAATAACAATAATAATTTCGATTGTGCATGTTTCATAACATATCTTAAGGACGACTCTAGTTAATGTGTTTATTCAATTATAAACTTTTATAATACAACTATTGTAAAATAACCGTGGTCGTAATATGGTACCAAGGAATCTTTGGATAATCGTAATATGGTACCAAGGAATCTTTGGATAAAAACCTGTCTTGTCAATAGAATTAGATGTTGAATTATTTGGGTTTATAAGAATTTTACCTATACAATTGGATGGTTAAATTTTTTTTAATTACACGACATTATTATTTAAATTATAATTCATATTTTATAAAATTAATATTTTGATATTTACAATCAAATAATTACTAAAATTAATTTATAAATCTTATAAAATATAGTATAAATTTTTACCATTTTTAATATTCGATGACGTCTACTCCACTCATATTTTAAAATTTTATATAATATAATCTATATTTTTATCTTCTCTAATATTTAAAGTCGTTTGTTCCACTCAAATTAAAAAAAAAATTCTTATAATGTGCTTATAATGCGTTGTGAGGCTCGAACTCTAGACTATGGGTTCTAACGCCTAGTGGCTATTGGATGGCCAAACCGGGAGTAATGATTGTGGTAATTTTATATCAGGTTACAGGGGAAAGTAGAATAGGCCAATAATGTAGTGCATTCTTTTAAGTTAGGCCAAATTTGCAAGCGACAAATGGTGGCATGGTATTGCCAAAATATTATTCATTTGTCTGTAATAAAATCATTTGTGCTGCTATCATAACTTCCCGGAAATCAGAGTCTCTTTATGTCAAAATCATTTTGACGAATTGGTAATAGTCATGTGTTTTACTGTAATTGGACTCTCTCCGTGATCCTTACACGCGCTTATATGGGATTCCGTCTCTACCCGTTTGGCATTGGTAGCTCGTAGATTAAACAAAAACAAATCATTCTTATTTTACACATTACAATAATGTGTGAGGAAAGAATCCAAATTCAACGTTTAGATGATGGTTTAAGATTTTTCCTCTTTCAATTCCATTTCACAGCACGTCTAAATTGGTGGTGGTCCTAATCCGGCCATTGCACCATTTTTCGTGATTTGTTGTTTTCATAATAATTTGAGATCTATTGATCGATTGGATCGATAATCCATCATGTGTGTGTGTGCGTGTTACACTTTAGTGCTTGACCATTAGCTTAGTGGTCTCTTTCAGCAGCATGCTCCAATTGCAGGACTAACTGGATTTTAGTTGGCACTCAACTAAAGGCCGAACAAGAAATTACAAGCTGAGGCCACTGGGGTCGTTAATGGTTCAGTATGTTGACGTACAACGCCACTATAGGTAGCTACCATACTATTATTTCTACAGAACAGAGGAATGATCGACAAGAATGATATAATACTAGTATGTGTCTTTGGTATTGGTTCAACAGAACCATCATTCTAAAATCAGAGTAGAAGCTGACCCATGAGTTGTATTATGTGATTTTATATAATATAATTAAGCTGTACTGATATGGGTTTCCGGAGTTGGGCCATAAAATCCAAGGACAATATATATTGTACTTTTACGATATAAAATCTCTTCAAAAATCCAAGGTTTCGATAAGAAAATACAAACCCCAAAGTCCCATAAACAGCGGCAATACTGAACTGATAGATAACATAACTTCCAATCTCCAAAAATCTCACAAAGTATCTTATAACTAATAGCCATTAAACAACCAACTAGACATTAATATATTACAGCTGCGTGTATGTCTAATATACACCATTCTTCACTCCATTCGATGAAACTATCAAACAACAAAATATGGCAATCCTTGAAGATGTGCTCTTGCCAGTACATATAGTCTCTCATGATCAGTTTTGGGGTTCAAGTCTTATTCGGTCTTCTTGTTCAACTTCAGCTTAGCTTCCACATCTCCACTGTAAGGTCTGGCAGGGTATGCATACTGCTGGATAATAGAGAAGACAACCATCTCTAGACAAACCAAGACATTTTGAATAGCTTCATTAATGTGCTCCACATCCAACCAAAAATGATGAGATCGGATGATGCCCATGCCAGCTAGTATTTCAAGCACCACATCCTGCATGTGACCAAAGGTGACATTTACTGTTATTCATTAAAAGAAACAGATGAGAAAGATGAAAAGATGAAACAGAAACAGTATAGAGAAGAGAGCGGCAAAGAAGACGTTTAAGGCACAACAGCAACTAACATTGCCAAAGGCAAATATCATCCCCATGTTCTGATGATGCATACACCCCCCATCATTCAAATAAGAAGTACAATTATCTGTGATTACTTAATTAAGAAACATATTAATGAACTCTAGGAATTCCATATGATTTAGGTAAGGCTTCATTAAATTAATGTTTTTCTCTGAAGTCAAAAAGCGAGGCAATAAAATAACGAGGCCTTTGTCCAAACTGCAAAATAGCTAAACTTGACCTGAATTAAGAAGTAACAGTAAGGACTATCTACCCAATTCAACATGCCAAATGTTCACCAAATTTAGTTTCATCAATTCACATCTGCTTAAGTTGGAAGTGAACATTAGGAGTCTGGTTGATGGGATCAAACAAATCAGATTTCCATGTTCTTGGTCTAATGTAACAGTCAAGTACAAGAGTTATTAATCTTAAAGAAGAAGAGCTCTTCAGAAAGAGCCTCAAACTCTTGAGTTGGTTTGATAAATCTACTGCCTTTTGCCTTTCCTGTCAGGGACTGATAGGCTGATTTCGTTTGTTTCCATGCTGGTGCTATGTTCATTGCATTTTTAGGCTCCGTTTGGTATTGAGTTGTTACTGTTCAAAAAAAGCTGTAAATTGAAGTAAAAATGATAGTGTGTGTGGTATATATGACTTTAAATAATTATACTACAACAGTAAAAATATTATATATTTTTCATTATACAAATATGCGACAAAATCAACTTAGCTTCTAATCATAGTAGTAAGTGTATCAAACACTTTAGTGATGTAACTTTTAAGCTATAGTTGCCCAACCATGATACCAAACAGGGCTCTTCCTGTCTTCCAGGTTAATATCTCAGCTTGTCTTTGTGAATAGATTAAGGTTATGTGTAGTGAAGAGAAAGAAGATGAGATCTTTATACCTGCCAAAAGCAGAAGAAAACAATCCCCTTGATGCACATGAACTTTGCGAGCGGTTTGTGGGGTCCCAACTCTTTTGCAAAAACATGGTAGAAGACCACCAAAGAGTACAATGCCAATGTAACTGAAACGTTTAGAATGATTGTAAATGTCCAGCTCAACCAAGAGGGATATATCCGAAGAAGTTGCAGTGTAATCATCAATATGGAACATATTGGACGGATAACAACAAACTGCCACGTCCAGTATTTGAGGAGCTTCAATGTATGTTGATCCAGGCGGACAGTGCGCGGCTGCAATGTTTGAAAACAATGTGTTCAGTTCATAAACATAAACATAAAGCTGAAAGATCATACTAAAAACAATTATTTTACTAGTGGGTGCCAATTATTTAAACAGTCCAAAATTAGTATTCTCATGCAGATCAGAATTTCATCACACCAACAAGTAATTCATGTTGACCAACAATAATAAACACATTAAAAGAGTGATTTGCCATATTACCTCGTAAATTTGTTTTATACACCTTTACAGTAAATTGAAGTTCTTGTCTACACTTACGGGCCAAGAAGCGAGAGGGAATTCCCTTAAATCTTCTTGCTTATCACCTTCTTGACATATTTATATTACCATTAATCCTATTATTGCTTCTGTTTCAGGTAACTAAAGTCATTTTCAATTAATTTTGAAGAGACTCAAATGCTCTCCTTTATTAATAAGTTCTGTCATTAGTCATCTTCTGTTTCAGCATTTCAATGATTGATGATTGACAACAAATTGCTGATAACTATGTAACTAACAAGAAGTAAACTAGGCAATAATAAACAATTGCTGCAAAGCAAAGGCTCTGAATGACAAGAAATTAGAAAATGATAGTCTTACAAACCTGGAAAAGAGTCATGGGAAAGGAATGATGAATCTCTCTTCCTTTAATTTCATCCGGCACAATGTTCTTACTAATCGAAATCTTCAAATAACTGTACATTAAAGCCATAAACTTAGCAATAACCTGCACATTAGAAAATAAAGAGTGTGAGAAACAAAATTAGGAAGCCAAGAGGAAGAAGCGGAAGAGAAAGAAACAGAACTCACCAGAGCCTCATAGCATTCCTTGATGGAGTCCAAAAAGGTGAAGAAGGGTTTGCTACCCTTGATATCCAACAAACCTACAAAAGAATCAACAGCGTAAATGGGAGCCATAAGGATTATGATAATAATAGCCTTCTGCTCCTTCGGATTCTTCCAGTAAAAGAGATGCTGTTGCAAGAGCCGCATCGTGAAATGCATTGTCAGCATCACGCACAATCCCGATCCCATCACTGTGATTTGCGCCCGACTCATCGTGCTCAGATCCATCGCTCACCACGATAATGATGATGATGATGATGATGATGATTCAAACTGTGTCTCTCGTGTCTGGCTCTTGTATCTGTGTCTTTGTATTTGTGATTGATTGTCTGATTGATTGGTCTTTTTCTTTTGCCAGTTGCTATACTGTGGCGTTCTGCTGTGTGTCCCCCATCCCTTTCGTACAAGGAAAATTTGTGGAAGCAGATTGTATTACGTGGGACCACTGGACACGTTTTTTCACCCTCTTCGCCCTCCGCTGTTCGTGTTGACCTGGCGGGAAAGTTTAACACGTCTGGCTGTTGGATAAAAATTATACGAATATTGAATGGGGGATTGATTGATTATCTATCCTACTCATACGTGTTTTTCCCCCCCTTTTATTTTTGCGTTAAATTGAACACTTCATATGATTAAGAATTCTCAATCCAAATTTTAAATTCTTTTAAGTAGGTCAAGAATTCTCATTTTGGGCAAGAATTCTTCCTTTAGTTTAGTTTAATGATTATTTTTTTTTCAAATGGGAATTTCTCGTTTAGTAGAATCCCATGAGGAGGATAAAAATTTGACCTGCATTTCACTAATCATTTAGTCATGCCATTGATGAAAGAGCCGTGACACTTAACATGATAGTATGATAGGAAAGTGGTCGTTCCTTGGAGAATGATGCAGCGTCATGTAATGCATGTAACACTTGGATAAAAATTACGGCTTAAATTTAATGTTAATTTGACAACGAAAGTTAGTTTAATGTTCTCTGATTGTTTCCCTGTAATCATACGTGTGTCTTAAACGTTAAGTAACAAACACAAAAACCTACAAAGCCTTCAAAGTTTTAATCTGAAGCTGTCTCCTTCCTCTATGGCCATGAACATCTATTCCTCCTCCTATTTTCTCAATCATTGACTACATGCTCGAACAAAAACCAAATCTCATTCTTCTTATGCAACCCCCCCGGATGATCAAGTAAGTCCATTTTCTCCATTTTTAATTTCTTCACTTACTCCATAGTTTCGGTCCAAACAAACAGGACATAACCAATGTTTGAAATTAAATTTGTCTCTTACTGATTCATCTGACCTGAACAGCTGCCATAATGTTCTTGATAAATAGCTAATATCTTTCACACTCACCATTGTCAACTTATCTTTACTGTGTAATGGGGATGATAAAAAATTTTATAGCATGTGTTCTACTACTTGTTTTATTTCTTCAGAATTCTTGTTTTGAAGCAGGACTCTCAGCTACTGTGACGTATGATCACAGAGCGCTTGTTATCGATGGGAAGAGGCGGGTTTTGCAGTCAGGTTCTATTCATTATCCTCGAAGTACTCCCGAGGTTGGTTTGATTTTTAACATGCACGCGCAAATATGCGTCATATATTGATGAATTATTTGCTAATGCAGTACTGTGGTTCTGCAATAAACTTTCAGGTGTGGCCAGAACTTATTAGGAAATCAAAGGAAGGGGGACTGGAAGTGATCGAGACTTACGTTTTCTGGAATTATCATGAGCCTACAAGAGGACAGGTATATAGTAATGAACTTCAAGTAAGAAGTTGGTTTTCATTGAGAGTTTCTCTGGCAGTATTGAGTTTAACATGGTTCAATCTTTAGAAATTAGCAATTCGTTTGTCCTTATGAATAAAATTGCCTTTTTGGGATTAGTTTAACTGATCAGAAGAAATTCTCTTGGCGTCATATGCATTCGGCATTCCCAATGATAAACTACATTGTGCATGTCATGTACTGTTTTTTATAGCAGTTTGTTGATGATGTTAAAATTTTCTCGGAAAATCATGCAGTATTATTTTTAAGGAAGGTTTGATCTTGTGAGGTTTGTGAAAACCGTTCAGGAAGCTGGCCTTTTTCTTCATTTGAGGATTGGCCCATATGCCTGTGCTGAATGGAACTATGGGTATCTTTTAGTCACAGTTTCTCTTCTTCATAACTTGAAGAAAATGTCAATCTACTTTTAGTCCGTATCTCCAATTTTTTGTTCCCTAGTTGCAGACTTAGATACAACTTAAAAGTATAGATCTCCAATTTTTAATTTCTTTTTCTGACTTGTGACAGGGGATTCCCTGTTTGGTTACATTTCATTCCTGGGATTCAGTTTCGAACAACAAATAACCCTTTCAAGGTACTTTCTGTCAAGGGTGGTCACTTAACTGATTCCTTTCCTTTACATTTATTTTCACACTATTGATAGTTGGAAATTTTAAATGTCAATGCAAGGAAGCTTTCTGACTTATTGTCGTTGCAGGAGGAAATGAAGCGTTTTCTTGCAAAAATTGTAGATTTAATGAAGCAGGAGAATCTCTTTGCTTCGCAAGGAGGGCCAATCATTCTGGCACAGGTTATTTACCAACAAATTTTAAAATATATACAGACGGAATTTTATCATCAGACTCAAATGAAAAGTTAATCCCTGTCTATTGTACTCTTATAGGTAGAGAATGAATATGGAAATGTTGAATGGGCATACGGGGTTGGTGGAGAGTTATATGTCAAGTGGGCTGCGGACACTGCTGTTAATCTTAACACGTCAGTGCCTTGGGTTATGTGTCAACAAGAAGATGCACCTGATCCAATTGTAAGTGTTTGTCATATCATATGCAGTCACTTATGTTTCCTCTACATCTGCATCCAGATTTCATCTGTTTTATCTTACAAGAGTTAACTAAGTGCAGATAAATACATGCAATGGATTTTACTGCGATGGATTTACCCCAAATTCACCTTCCAAACCAATAATGTGGACTGAGAACTACAGTGGATGGTAACATCCTCTAGCCGATGCTGCATTAGATATCAAGGACTATTCTAGGTTTCGGTATTCGTGTGTGCAGTGCTAAATCTCCTATTTGATACTACAGGTTCCTTTCATTCGGCTATGCCGTTCCTTTTAGGCCTGTTGAGGATCTTGCTTTTGCCGTGGCACGCTTTTTCGAAACCGGTGGCACTTTTCAAAACTATTATATGGTAAACAATGAGTTCTGTTTCTGATATTTTACTGATAACCTGGGAATCATGTGAACATTAGAACTATGACAGAGTTCTAGAAATATTTAGTATCAACTTAATGCTAATTTGCGTACAGTATTTTGGGGGAACAAACTTTGGACGAACCGCTGGTGGCCCTTTGGTTGCAACAAGTTATGATTACGATGCTCCGATTGATGAATATGGTAAAGCTTATCCAACAAGCTATCATTGATGAGAACGATTCTATATGCCATGACACTGAAAGCATTAGTCATCTAGATTCATTAATGAAGTTAGGCTGCAATTTCACTTTTGCCAAGATCAATATGCGAATAGCTCATTTAGGACTAAGGAAAGAAAATTGCTGACTTCAGAAATTTCAATGTAGGTTTTATTAGGCAGCCAAAGTGGGGTCACTTGCGTGAGTTGCACAAGGCAATAAAGCTTTGTGAGGAATATTTGATCAGCTCAGACCCAACTCACCAGAAACTTGGTGCTAATTTAGAGGTAAATGATCCATCATTTTGTACAATTAAAATATCTCCACTTTTGTTCTTGAGGGGTACGCACCTATGTTGACTCAGCCATTATCCTTGTCATCCATTTTCGCTAACAACTTTGTTTCTTTCTTTTTTGCTCAGGCACATTTCTACTATAAATCTTCCAATGACTGTGCAGCCTTTCTTGCCAATTACGACAGCAGTTCAGACGCAAATGTCACATTTAATGGAAATGTGCACTTCCTTCCAGCCTGGTCTGTAAGCATCCTCCCGGATTGTAAGAATGTCGTTTTCAACACAGCCAAGGTATTAGCTCTTTTTGCATTTTCTTTGCGAAAAAAGTGATTACAGCGCCCAATGTCCTCTTGCGATTGCTTTAGGATTCATTTTGTCATAAATGAGATACGCACGCACATTTTCATCATCTAAACATGACATATAATCGATGCCAATTATTTAATCAGATCTTTTAAATCGATGTGTCAGTACAATAGTTTGATCATTTTTCTTTACATTTACTCATGTTATATTTACTAGTTCATGAGTTAATAATCTCTGTTGAACTGCTTTTTCACATTTGAAGGTTATTTCACAAAGAAATATTGGTGATCATCCTTTCGAACAACAAAAAAATGTTAATGAACTGCTATTGGCAGCTCCAGCATTCAGCTGGTATGAAGAAAAAGTGGGTATATCAGGCAACAGATCGTTTGTAAGGCCTTATTTAGTGGAGCAGATTAATACTACCAAAGACGCAAGTGATTACTTATGGTACACGGCAAGGTAATTCATTCATTTGAAGCCATTTTTTAAGACCCACATTTGGAATTTAGCCTGACAATTTCATCTGGCTGTGCTTCAATGATACTGGCAGTATTCATGTGATGCCTGGTCAAGGGAAAGAAGTCTTTCTGAATATTGAGAGTTTGGGACATGCAGCATTAGTTTTTGTAAACAAAAAACTAATAGGTAGGTAATATGGAATTGCAGTGTATTTTTATAAGTTTCCTCTTAATTGATTCACTTAAAATCAAATGCTTGCTTATTCTTCACACAAAAGAAGGAATAAAAAGAGGGAAAAAAAATCCTTTCTCCATCTCACCACTTTCCAATTCAGATTGGTTCGAATGATCGATAACCTGGATTTGCTACTAGGATTATATTTGTGTGTATTTAGTGGAGTTGATGTCCCTTCTGTGTGGTCTTTCACAGCATTTGGGTATGGTAACCATGACTTTGCAAACTTCTCGATCAATAAGAAAATTGAGCTGAACGAAGGAATTAATACACTCGATATATTGAGCATGATGGTTGGACTACAGGTAACAAAGTTTTTTTATTTTTTTTATTCCCTCCCTTTAAATTAACCTGACTGAATCGTTTTTACAAAGGCACCATCGATATTGGGATAATTTTGGGTGTAATTTATTAAGCATTGATATTGGAGTTACCAAGGTAGCACAATTTCTTGGCCGGTTAAAACTCAATTTTTCTGAAAATTCAACACCATAAATTCTGCAACATTACACTGCATGATCATATAGCAATTACAAACTATTTGTCCACAAATAAGAATCAAGTATTAAAGGTTACTAATTGTTCGATCCTTTCCGCTAATTTATTCTAGAACTATGGAGCATGGTTCGATGTTGCTGGAGCAGGACTTTTTTCTGTTATTCTTATTGACCTGAAGAATGGCAAGAGCGATCTCTCTTCAGGAGAATGGATCTATCAGGTTTGATTCAAAATTAGTAGTCCAGATAAATAAGATTAAACAAGGAATAAGAGCTTGTCCAAAAAGTTCACTAAGAACTCAGATGTATTAAGCCACATATCTGTCTCTCCTTTCAGGTAGGGGTCGAAGGAGAATATATCGGTCTGGATAAAATAAGTCTTGCAAACAGTTCATTGTGGAAACAAGGAAGCACTCTTCCTGTTAATAAGAGCTTGATATGGTACAAGGCAAGTTTTAACGGAATGATGATGTGTCAAATTATGATGGCACAAGTTTTTGGTGGCAGCTAGCCACGCTCTTGTCATGGAGAGCATGCTTTTAGTTTGTTTTTTTATTTTTCAAATTTTCATCCTCAGACCACATTCCTTGCTCCAGAAGGAAAGGGCCCCTTAGCCTTGAACCTTGCTAGCATGGGAAAGGGTCAAGCTTGGGTCAACGGGCAGAGCATAGGACGGTATTGGTCTGCGTATCTCGCGCCATCAACGGGTTGCACAAAGAAATGTGATTACAGAGGATCATATGATGCATCTAAATGTCAAAAACACTGTGGTCAGCCTGCTCAAACATTGTAAGGGCCGATAGATATCTTGCCTAGCAATCACAATTTTTACATTAAATGATGTAACAAATGTCCAGGTATCACATTCCGCGGACTTGGGTACATCCTGGAGAAAACCTACTAGTCATCCACGAAGAGCTTGGCGGTGACCCGTCAAAGATTTCTTTGCTTACGAAAACTGGCCAAGATATTTGTTCATTTGTATCAGAGGCTGATCCTCCGCCAGTTGATTCCTGGAAACCAAACTTAGGAGTTGTGTCTAACAGCCCTCAAGTTCGACTGGCCTGTGAAAGAGGATGGCACATTGCTGCCATTAATTTTGCCAGCTATGGCATTCCCGAAGGAAACTGTGGCTCTTTCAGACCAGGAGCTTGTCATACGGACGTTTTACCAATTGTTCAGAAGGTAACTCTGTTTCTACCAGTACTGACATGTAGATATGTCAAATGTCACCTCACTAGCATATGTCATTTGCGGAAAGATTTTTCAATGAAGAGATAGGGTATTAGTAGTAAATGAGGTTTTACTTTGACATTGGTCCTTGGGTTTTGATTTGGATGGAAATTTCAGGCTTGCGTCGGCCAAGTTGAATGTTCAATCCCTGTCTCCTCGGCTTACCTTGGTGTTGGTGCTGGCGCCTGCCCTGGCTTGTTAAAAGCCCTTGCCGTTGAAGCTCATTGCAGCATATCAAATCGGAATTCGCTCCCACATTAAAAGATCAAAGATCGATTAACACTGACTGTCAACGACGTGACGTTTGCTGCTTTTCTTTTTCTATTTCTTTTTCTTTCCTTTTTTTTTTTAAAAAAAAGGCATTCTTTAGTAGTTGTGTGTGAGATGTATGTTAAAATTTAAATAATATATCTTTTCTTAAGTCGTTGCTGGTGTAAATGAAAAAAAAAATTATAGAATTATGAATTATATTGTTGTTGAATGAATTATGAATTATGTAACTTTTCAAGCCGTCATTTCAACATAAACGTTTCAAGCAAGAAGTTGCCATATTTATTTATTCACGAAGGTTTAATCAAAAGGAAGTAATTCAAGAAAGCTTAACAAACTGATGCCGCGCTCTCAATTGTCTTCTTAACGAAAATATGTTCGTTCTATAAACCTTATGCAATTCTCACCAAGTATTTAGAGCCTTTTACGAACAACATGAACTTACAGAACTGTATGCACAATGACACAAGGTTCATGGAACAAGCATAATCTTCCCGATATGCTGGCTACTTTCCATGAGCTGGTGACCTTCGGCTGCGTCACACAGTGGAAGATACTTGCAGATCACAGGCTTCACCTTCCCCACTGCTATTGCAGGCCAAACATTCTTCTCCACCTCCGATACAATTAATGCTTTGTTTTCTGTACTTCTGCTTCGCAAGCCAGCCGCTGTGCATTAAACACCAATTATATAGACCCATTAATCATACATCTCTCTCAAATAATAACTCTAGCAAACACACCCCAAAAGAAGAATAAAGAAAATATTATATCAAAGATGTGGTGAGAGTCCCAGAAGAAATTCAGTTTACAAGTAACTTCGTATATTTTTGCATATCCAACTAGATATTTCAGTTTAATTGCTATCTGATAGCTGATATACAAGGCATAAAAATCACAAAGATGCTGTTAAAGAATAAGAGGAAACTCATTAAGGAAAAACCATGACAGAAATTAGATTCAGAAACTAGGTTATCAATTGATTCCCCAAAAAAAATTGTTGGAATCAAAACCTACGAACCTTTCAAGGGTTAAGTCAACCCAATTTATTATAATTAATTATTATGCTAAATACAACTAACCTGACACCGTAAGGGGAAGTTCACATGGACTTCTTTACTATTGCTTGCGTAAAAATTCATCCAATCGAAGAAGTTGAATTCCAATATAGATGCTATGCTTTAATTGTAAAAAAGAAGGAAAAAAAAAGCACCTTGGATGAAAAAAAACCAAGTTCATTCATTTTCAAGAACAAAAAGGCCCAGGAATCAAGGGCAGTAATCAAGGGCACATACCTTGCACAGTGAGGCGCTTAGCAAACAGAGAAGTTATGTTTAATTCTGTTTTAGCTCCACCCTGGGTTCCAATTATGAAAAGCCTCCCATCAATGTTCAAGCTGTCGAGGTTACGCTGAAAGTAGGATGCTCCCATGCAATCTAGAATTACGTCAACACCTAGGCGCAAACATTAATACATATGCATGAGTCATAAGCAGAAAGAGACAGAAGGATCTTTATACGGGAGTACAACTTCCAGGTTAAAACAAAATGCATTCATAATGCTATTAAACACTAAACACACCTTTACCACCAGTTTCTTCCTTTACTCGTGCAACAAAATCCTCAGTCTTGTAATTGATGCACACATCCGCACCAAGATCCTTGCAAAAAGCCAGCTTTTCCTCACTTCCTGTAGATCAATAGCAAAAACCTATGAACACACGAATATTGAATGATTGACATAAGATGAGCATTGTGGCCAGACCTGCTGTAACAAAGACTCTCACTCCTTGGCATTTTCCCATCTGAATCGCAAATGTACCAATTCCACTAGAACCCCCATGAACCTGATAGTTTAATAGCCATTAGTTCATGGATTAAGCTTCATAACATATATATTTCAATGGCGTAGCAGACAAAGAGATTGAATATCCCTTGCATCACGTAGAGCATACATTTTTTATGTATCAGACAGAAGTTTGAACCCTCAGATACCCGTACACTAGACTAGGGATCTTCAGCTTTAAAGCAATTGTTATCTGCCAGTCAATGTTTACTGCCCAACGGAGTGGCTGCAGAGGTGTTGGACAAATATACAATACAGGATCTGGACTCTAATTAAGTTTTAACCAAGTAAAGATGAGATTACAAGTCACACCCATGTAGATAACACATTGATCGTAAAACTTAAAAAGAAAAGTTTCTAAGCAGTAATATCTATTCAAGCGCAATGATAAATCGTTCCAATTTGAAGAATTAAAACCTATTTCCACCATGTTTTGGATATCAAATATTCATCTTTACTGGGTAACTAAGCCATAATGCAGACTTTGGGAATTACAGTCATACATAACAAGCTGGACAATTAAACCATTTCAGAACATCAACAGGAACATAGCAATCATCATAATATTTGCTCCGATAAATCAAAATTAAACTAAAAATCGTACATCAGAATACAAGATAGAGCAAAAATCTACCAGAAATGACTCCCCTGGGGATAGGTGACTGGTCATGAAAACCGTTGACCAAACAGTGCAAGCCACCTCCGGAAACGCAGCAGCATCTTTGAGTGAGACACCAGATGGAACAGGAAGAACTTGTCCAGCCGGAACAGCCACTTTCTCAGCATACCCTCCTCCACCAAGCAGAGCACACACCTATTCAACAAAATTTATCACGACTCACAGTGAGCAGCTTCAAAGTTCATAGCCCCGTTAATATTAAAAATATGATTAAATTACACATAACTGTCTCTAAAAAAATATAGAGTTCTATATACAAAAAGTTCACAACTTTTGAATTGTTGAGGAAAAGAAAGAAGAACCCACTTAAAAAAAAAACTGTAATTTTAGACTAAACGAGAAAATTACTAAGTAACAGAAATAAAAAATTTAGTAACCTGGTCGCCGACTTTCCATCTAGAGACGTTTTTACCAACGGACAGGATGGTTCCGGAACATTCGAGACCCGGGTAAGGGCTGGCGCCTTTGGGTGGAGGGTAGGAGCCTTTTCGTTGAAGAGTGTCGGCCCGGTTCAGAGCAGTAGCTTCGACTTTGATCAACACTTCGTCGTCTTTGATTTGAGGGTCTTCTACTTCTTGCAACTGCAGCACTTCTGGGCTACCGGGTTGAGTTATCACTATTGCCTTCATTGTGCCTTCACTTTCCAGAGTAGAAGTAAATGATACCAAAATATTTATTTATACAATTATAATGCAAACGATGATGTTTTTCCAATTCCTCCTTTTGTCTTCATGAAAAATTGAAAACTCAAATACCAGGATACACAAATCCGCTGTCTATATCGACTCCGGAGCAAACACGTTCGTTGCCTTAAAATAGGACAAATTTACACCCAGCCCCTTGTAATTAGCATTAAGTATATTTATTTCTCAGAAGTTTTGATTTATAACACAAGTTGAATCTTTAAAAATACTCTTAACATTTTTTTGAGAAAAAAATTATTTCAAATTTATACTTACAGAAATTTTACTTAAAAACTATTGTTTTCTTCTTCGTCTCTTTTATTTCAAAGATTATGACTTTAGTGTTTTCTTTCTTATGAAATAGATGAAATCAAATATTAATTTGTGCTAACTAAAAACAATCCTCTTTTATAAGTTTTACATTAAAATCTAGTTTAAAATGCTCTACTGCATTCATAGAAAAAAAAAAAATCCATCCTATTACCATATCATAAGTTTTTATTAGTTTTACTTTAAATAATCGTCACAATTAATTTATATAAATTTTAAAAATCTATCATTATTAATTCTTAATATTACTATTTTAACATACTTTTAATTAATTAAATTAATTACTATATTTATGTAGAATGTTAATTCAAAAGAGTTTACACGATCTAGAAGAAAAATATAAGTGGAAAGGAAAAACAAACGACACTGCTGATATTCTAAGCAAATCAAAGTACCACACTGTACTATCACAGGGACCTAACTGTCATAAAATGAAACTCGACGGATCTTACCATAGATTTATGAAAAAAGAGAAAAAAAAAAACAATATATCGTCTAATATACGTTTTAATTTATTTTGTAGGAATACCCACCCTAAGTCTAATAAATAATTATAAATATATTATATAGTTTTTAAAAATTTTATTTTTCATAATTAATTAACTAAATTTATCTTTATTTATTTTTTGTGACTTAAATTTTTTATTATATTTAACTACTAAAATTATTTTAGTTTAAATTTAAAATAGTTATTTTATTCTTAAAAGATAAAAGTAACTTCAATTTTTTAATTTTTATAAAAAAATTTATTATTTCAAATTGATGTGTCAAAAAATTTTTAAAAAGTAAATCATAAACATAGAATTACAGTAAAAAAACGTAAACTATTATAATTTTTTTATTCAACTATTTTCCTCCTTTCCTTCTTTAATCTCCTTCCAAGCACACAGTTAGGTAAGACAGTTAAAACAGTACCAGCGCCTTGTTGATAAAATCTGGTATGTATAATTTTCTTTTTTAATTATTGTTTGTACAAGCGAGTCAAGATCATTTACATTTACAAATTTTTTATGTCCGTTTGGGTGAGAAAATTTAGAAAACATATTAATAATAAAGCATTGTCAGTTCAGTTATCTTTTTCGATATGTAATTCCAAAAAAAAAAAATCAATTTCCCTTATAATGTTTTGCTAAAACAGGTATGGGTGGGTCTGGGCTCATGTGGATTTGGAGATCACTAATTCTTCTGCAACTGGTTAATGGAGTTCTGGGTTGGGGAAAGGAAGGTCATTTTGCTATTTGCAAGATCGCAGAGGTTAGGATTTTTTTTCTATGGTTTTTGTACTTTTTCTTAAGCTGATTCTTTTGCTAATCATGCTCTTTAGTAGTTCATAATTAATAGATTTCTAAGGATGTTGAGGGTATTCAATTTTATGACTTGATGTGATGAGGAAGTATTATAAGTTACACTGATAACTATTTCATTTTTAAGATGGGAATTTGAAAACTAAAAATTATCAAATATTTTATTTTAAACATGTAATCAAAATGGATGGAGGTTGTTCAGTAAATGGAATGTTTTATTTATAAATTTGTATTTTTAAAGAAAGAATCGAATGTTTAGATTTCTCACTTGGTTGATATTTGCCTTAATGAGATGCCAGCTATAAAGAGTTGTTCACTTGAGTAAGGTGGGCTTCTAGTCAGTGTCTGTGAAATTTTAGCTGTATTGGCCTTGATAAATGTAGTTCAAATGATTGTGGCAGATGTGAGAAGATAGAGACAGAGTTGGTACTGAAGTCAGGCAGGACTTGTCCTGGAAAAATATGTCATACATGTTTAATGTGGCGCTTTTTGGTCTGTTAGGGATATCTCACTGACGATGCCTTGGCTGCTGTAAAAGAATTGCTTCCAGATTCAGCTGAAGGTGATCTTGCAAATGTTTGCTCCTGGGCTGATGAGGTTCGGTTCCACATGCGCTGGAGTAGTCCTTTACACTATGTTGATACGCCAGATTTTATGTGTAACTACAAATACTGCAGTAAGTTTGCTTAGTGAATCCCTTCTGTGGGTTAGCCATGTGAACTCTTTTTTCTCTAATGAGTTTTTCACAAGCTTCATGAAAATAGTTTTTTCTGTTAATACACATCTTTCTTGCAGGAGACTGTCATGACTCTGTTGGGCGCAAGCACAGATGTGTAACTGGAGCAATATACAACTACACCATGCAACTCAAATCCGGCTATCAGGACTCTATTTCAGTGGCAAAATGTAAGCTTATTATTAATGGATATTACATTTTCAGGTGCTATAATATAACTTTTCCTATCTTAAATGGCAATAACATGGGTCGTTTCCCTTTATTGATTATAGACAATTTAACAGAGGCGCTTATGTTTTTATCCCATTTTATTGGAGACGTGCATCAGGTATGCACTTTTTTCTGGGAAATTGAAACACACACTGTAATCCACTTTTCTTTCAAGTTCCTTTTTCTTGTGACAGCCTCTACATGTTGGTTTCATTGGAGATGAAGGTGGGAACACAATAACAGTCCGTTGGTACCGTCGGAAGACAAACCTACACCATGTAAGTTGTCTTTAGTCTCTTGTACATTCTCTACCATATGATCCACAAATTTAGTAAAAAAGAAGAAATTTGTGCATTTTAAAAAACAGCAGGTCGCTTTTGGCAGATCAAGGATCCAAACTTGTAAATTTTCTAAGAGAGTGATGAATTCCATAAATAAAATGATATTCAAAACCTTAGGTTCTTGTGCAGCGCTTGAGAATGTGTCTGAAAGAATAACATATCGACAGTGTTATAATAAGTTCATGTGATGTAGGTCATATTTATTCAAGATATTAATCCATTAAGAAAAACCGGTTCTATTATCCATGATAAGTGCTTAAGTGTGATTGCATTGATTATCCCCTGACCTTACGTCAGACTTTGAAGTATGCTTTTGCCTCTGCTTTCTTGTATCCTGATGGTTTTGCAAAGTAGAGTGATGATTTTCAAATTGGGCCCGATCAGTTTCAACTTAGTTTCTAGGATAGTAGATGATTTTCAAATTGGGCCTGTTCTGGAATCTTGTGTTACTTGTTTGCATATCTTTCTTGAATGTCATTCAAGAATTATTCTGTTTCAGGTATGGGATACCATGATAATTGATTCTGCTCTGAAGACCTATTATGATTCTGATATTGCAGTCATGATTCAATCCATTCAGAGGAATATTACGGTATGCTTTTCCTTCCTTCACAGAAATTTGCTGTTTTATGGTCTTGCATAGATTTGTTGACTGTCATTCATTTCTCCGAATGCATGGCTTTGAACATGGCTATTTAAAGTTGATATTAACTATTTCTTTTTTGTCTTGTTTGATATTTGTCTGCAGGATGGTTGGTCCAATGATGTATCATCATGGGAAAATTGTGCATATAATCAAACAGTTTGTCCTAATGGGTACGCACACAGCATTCAATTTCCTCTTCATTGTTGTGTGGATTCATGTGATCGCTTTTAAGCTGCTTGGTTTGCTAAATAACTAGAAAAGTGCAGCTAGAATTCACCATCATGATAGATAATTAATGAGCCGAGATTTGATAGAATTTCACATTGAAATTGAGGTAACCTATCATGCTTTTGATCCATACCTGGTGCCGCAAGAGGTTGTAGTATATATTGCCCATATTAATTTACATAATTAGATGGTCAAATACATAGATTCTAAAGGTGTTTTCATGTTTTATCAGAGCTGAAACTGCTGAAGCAAATGTATGAACAGCTTAAATGCTTAAAATTTATGAACAAAAAATTGATTCCTCTCTCATCATCACAAGCTGAAACTCCATGTATTTGTTACATGGAACGGGGGTCAGTGGACATCATTGGATTCCTTTTCATTTTGCAGATACGCTTCTGAAAGTGTAAGTTTGGCATGCAAGTTTGCATACAGGAATGCCACACCAGGAACCACTTTGGAAGGTATATTTCTAATTAAATGAAAATTCCGTCTAAATAATTTAGAAGAGTATTCTTTGAGTCTTTCTGGTCATGTACCTGGCCAAATCAATCCTGCATGTTAAAACCTGTCACAATTGTTGCCAAGGCATACGAATTTGCCGTTAAGGCGCTAAATGTCATGTAACATATCATTGCTTTCCATACACTGCAACTAGCTAACAGCAGTTCCGTTTTCTATCTTATTTTAATTCCTTGTTTTGATTTGCTCTAGATGATTACTTCCTGACTCGGTTGCCTATTGTGGAGAAAAGGCTTGCTCAAAGTGGCATCCGCTTAGCTGCTACCTTAAACCGCATATTTTCTTCTCAAATAAAAATTGCTCAACTATGAAGATAGAAGGAATATAAGCACAAATTCGGAGGGATGGGCCCAGTACACCGTGTATATAGCTTGAATTTCTTCAGACCAGAGATTTTATATACAATATTAACATTCCTTTATCTTGCTGTCAACTCTTTCATAACGAGCAAGGAACTGTACTTTATGATCACCCACTGACCCCACTGCTCCATTCAAGTGAGACTGTTATGTGTCAGTATATTCCCGAATATGCCCATCTTGTTTTACCGTAGGCAACTTCACCTGAAAATATAGACATATTTTAAACTTGTACTCGGTGATGACTGATGACCACTTATCTTATGTTTATATATACACGCATCTTGCGTTTTGCCGTAGAGTCAACTTTTAGGTACTTAATATGAAACTTGCACTCCATGACAACCTCTTATGATGTGTTTATATTATCATATATATGCGTGACAAATACATTTTGCTGGGCTCATTGTGTTTGCTGGCTGATGTCAATATTGGAAAGACGAAGCAAGAATTGAATTAAGTATTCAGAGAGAGCGAGAGAGAATTTGAGCAGATGGGGGGACTGTGCCCTTTAAAATTTGTTTTGTTTGTGAGTTTGGCTTTGATTTTAGTGCCTGAGGCCTGGGGATGGAGCAAGGAGGGTCATATTATGACATGTAGGATCGCACAGGTAATGCTAATTTTAATTTTCAGCACAGGTAATGCTAATTTTAATTTTCAGATGAAAGATAAAAATGGTTATTAAAAAAGGTACATAGATATCAACTTCTTTTAGCATTTGATGTGTTTCTTAGTCATTTTATTTTATTTTTTGGTTATTTTCAATTAAACCGTATGTTTATTATAAGATAAATGCAATAAAACCCTTTGAGGATGCTTAAGCGCTCTTTTTGTCTAAGTTAATTTTTTATTTTGTGATCCAGTCATTTTGTTTTGAATAATAGTTTTTTTTTTGTTTTATCTTTTTCTTCCTATATTTTTAAAAAAGAGAGGAGCCATATTTGCAGTTTGTTCAATAGGATGATAGGGGCCCTTGCAGTCGACGAAAAGTTACCATGTAACTAAATGATCATCTAATTGAAGGAGTTCGGGGGATAGATAATTATGCTTATAGTCAGGATAGATAATTTCGTTTTTTAAAAAAAAAAATTCCTTCAAAGAAAGTGAGAAACATTAACACGATCAAGATATTAGCTACTCTGAATCTTGCTTGGGTTTAAAGCAACGCAAATACGATATAACTGCAACAAAATGAAATTGTTTACCATTTTACATCTGAAATTTCTGCTAGGATCCATCTGTGCACACAATATAGCCTCCGAAATGTGAAATATGCAGCCAAAGTTTTTAAAATCTAAATCTTGAAATTCTGTATTTCAAGGCCACACTATTTCCTAATCAAGCTGCGTAGTTTTGTACTTTTAATGATCTACTCTTCCTTGCTTTTGAATTTACAGAGTCTTCTAGAGCCCGACGCAGCTCATGCTGTGGAAAATTTGTTACCCCAGCATGTCAATGGTGACCTATCAGCCCTCTGCGTATGGCCTGATCAAGTCCGGCATTGGTATAGATATCGCTGGACAAGCCCACTTCACTTCATCGATACACCTGATGATGCTTGCACCTTTGAATTTTCAAGTAAATTCTCGTCCGTAATCCATTTTTGGTCATGAGAATCTAATTCAGACACTGAAGTAACATTGTGCTTTGTAACTTGGTGTAGGGGATTGCCATGATACCCATGGCAAGAAAAATATGTGCATTGTTGGTGCCATCCGAAATTTCACCTCTCAGCTTTTGCACTACAGAGAGGGAAGCTCAGATCGCCGACGTAAGAAACCCCTGCTGTCCAAAAATCCATCATTATTGTTAATTAGCCAATATTTTGCTTCCAATATTGTGGTTTCTTTATGTATGTACGCAGATAATATGACAGAGGCATTGTTATTTTTATCACACTTCATGGGGGATGTGCACCAGGTGTGTTGATTGATTTTGAAGTGTTTGATTACTTACATGTCTCTTAGCTAACTGATTAGAAATATAAAGTAATAGTTTAGATCATATTTCTTCTCATTCTTTCAGCCGATGCATGTGGGATTCACAAGTGATGAAGGAGGAAATACTATAGAGTTGCGCTGGTTCAGGCACAAATCTAATCTACATCATGTAAGTTTAAACAATCTTCGGTTTTAATAGCCTAATTAAGACTCGGAAATCAGATCTAATTAAACAAATAGCAGCATGCTTGCAGAAACCCTTTAATGTTCAACAAAATGTTCCTTATAAATTTATATATACTTGCAGGTATGGGATAGGGAGATCATTCTGACAGCATTAGCGGATTACTATAATAAGGACACGGAGCTACTTCTACAAGACATAGTAGCAAACTTCACTGATGTAAGAACAAGAAATGTTATTCTGGAAATTCGGAAAATGAGATTCTTTCAATTTTCAGACCATTGAAATGCAGCTCTTATTAATATGTCAACTTGTTATGGTGATGATCAGGGAGTCTGGCATGATGATGTGTCGTCATGGAAAGACTGCGATAATCTCATGAAGTGTCCAAACAAGTGAGCTTCGCTAACTCAATCTCTCACCAAAACCGAGCAAATCATTTTAACATCAGCCTTAAGTAGACTCTTGTTCTCTTTTTCCCATATGCAGATATGCAACCGAGAGTATAAATATGGCTTGCAAATGGGGTTACAAAGGCGTTACGCCTGGTGAAACTCTAGCGGGTATCACAACTTAGACACCAAGCCTTAATTAAGATTTTCTCCACTCCATTAAGAATGATCAACAAGCAATTAATAATGTGCTTACCTGCTCCTCTTGTGTTATGCAGATGACTACTTCAATTCAAGAATGCCAATTGTCATGAAACGTATAGCTCAAGGAGGAATCCGATTGGCCATGTTTTTGAACCAGATTTTTGGTGATTCTGACGAAGGATTTGCAGTAGCAACATAAGAAAAGACTACAAAATTCGACACTATTAACCGCCACAAAATTATAATCCAACTTGTTAAAACTTTTATTCTTTCATGTCCAAATCAATGTAGACAATTTATTGTATGTTCGTCCTTCGTGGATCATCACAACATAATTAAGATACTTACCATAATCAAGAATTTAAATTTAAAAAAAAAAAATTTCGGGTATCCGGCACCCCAATTCAACTTAGCCGTATAGACTACTTTCAATACATAATAATAAAAAACCATTGCTTTCTATTTTGACAATTACAATTCTCATTCGTGCAAAACGTAATGTGGCTCCAGTTGTCATTGAAAAGGAGAATCAGCAGAAATCATCAATGATAGCCAATCAAGCAGTAGCATTGTATGGAGTTTCTATTCTCTTTCTAATCCATAATTATGTGCAGTAGATAACTTTGCATCTTAATCATTGTGTTAGTAAAATATGTCATTCCAAATATTAACTAAGTAAAATGCACATAGGGATGCTAATGGGGCTTTGGGCATTCCCTACTCATTTACAGTGTGATTACTTGTTGGAGTGAGGATGAAAAGTGTAAATTTCTCCCATAACATGTTTATTTGCACATTTAAGAAAGGGGGTGAAAGAAAGGGGATGACAGTCTCATTTCATGAATCTCATACATTTTTACAATGAGGAGTGGGATTCCCACTATCATCGGAGAAGGTGGGAGTAAGGGTGGCCACCATCAAACCAAGGCCTATGAGGGCCCACGGGCTGGCACGGTTGGTGGACCGTGCCCAATTTTCTTTTTTTAAGCCCGGCACGTGCCCAAAAAGCCCATCAAAAAATTTTTTTTTTACTTCAAACCCCCATTTTTTTTAAACTCACGTGTCTAGTGTGCTTTTTCAAGTTCATCTAATAATAATAATAATAATTTTTATTAACTATTAAGAGAACAATTAACATTTTATTATAAATTTATTACAGTGTAGTTATATATTTAAATATTTCATTTCACGATTATCAATTAATTATAACATAACAATATTATTTGAACTGCAGTGAAACAAACTACACCTAATTTTATTTGAACTATTAATATTATAATTGGACTTGAACTCCATTGAATAAAAATGTAACTTTTAATTTATCATAAAAAAATTCATTCATAATTTTATTTTTTGTGTATAAATATGAAAAATATTTTATTCAAAAATCACAAATGAAATATATCTCCGTTAACTAAGTTACGATTTCATAAATGAAATATTAATTGTCATAAAATTATGATATATCATTTATAAAACCATGATATTTATAATTTTATTTATTAAAATTATGATATTTATTTATTCATTTAATAAATGATAAACATAAAACAATTAGAATTTTTTTAAAAAAAGACTTAAATTCATTTAATAAAATATATTAAAAATTTTTAATTTTAAAATATTTGTAAAATCATCACATTTTATTCTTACTTCTTATTAAAAAAATTTATTTTGATATATTATTATACTTTGACCCACGTGCTATTGATTAACCCATTAATGCTTATTACGCGCATTTTACTTTTAAAACCCACCAACGATGAAGCGTCGTCTTATTAAATGTGCTTTTTTCATTTACACGTGCCATGTCGTGTTTTTAAACCCACTCATGCCTAAAAAATGAAAAAGCATTCATTTAAATAATATAACATATTATTTAATGTTATTATACACGAAAATAATTATTTATATTGATTCTAAATTAAAATTACCATTGAATTAATAATATTATTATTATATTAAATTTGTGCTTAATATTAATGATTAATTATAAGAAAATATTAATTTTATACCATATTATTTATAATAACGTTTCATCTGTATTGCTCTTATCAATAATTTTTAATTTATATAATTTGTGCCATTGCCAAATCATGTTGCTCTTTGTAAAAAAGCCCCATTGGCCACCTTTAGGTGGGAGTGGGAATCCCCTCCTTACTCTTTTTTTTTTTATCATTCTTTTATTAAATATAATATAATTATATTATTAAAATAAAATAATGATATGTTTATTTAAAAATAATAATATTACATTCATTTAAATAATATAACCATATTATTTAATGTTATTATATTTAGTTGAAAATAATTATTTATATTGATTCTAAATTAAAATTACTTAAAAATAATATTATTATATTCATATGAATTAATAATATTATTATTATATACTATATTTATTTGTAAATATAATATTATTATATTTATTTAATTTTTAATAGTATTATATTTATTTAATATTAATGATTAATTATAAGAAAATATTAATTTTATACCATATTATTTATAATAACGTTTCATCTGTATTGCTCTTATCAATAATTTTTAATTTATATAATTAATTAAAATTAATAAAAAATTATGATTTACATAATTAAGAATATTAATAATTATTATTAATTTATATAATTCAAATCAATAATAAAAGTAATAGTTTATTTTACTGATATATTTTTTGTCACTTTGTAATTAAAAGCTACAACTCTTTAAATAATGATAAAACTGTAACTTGAAACAATTCGCTTCCAATTTAAGACAAAATAAACATATAAATGAGATTTTGATTCACTGGTATTCTACACAAGGATGGAGACTTCTTCATTCCAATAATGAAAAAAGTGATGCAAGCCAAAATAACCTTTTACTAAAGGCCTCAATCTCATTCTACACTCCAAAATATGAGGATTCCAACATTTTGATAAGAGAGGGGAGTATTCTGTGAAAAGTGGCTATCGAATAGCCCTTAATCTCAAGTTCCCAAATGAGCCTACAAATTCTCTTCTAAACTTGCCTGAGAAGGTCCGATTTTCAAGATTCTTACTCTAATCCGAAAAGTAAACATAACTTTTAGAATTTAACCCCATTTCCTAATATATTTAGTTAGGCTATGACCAGTTTACTAATCTTATTTTATAGTAGATGTTCTATATATAATTTTAATGAAATAAAAATTAAAATGACTTAGAAAAAGTCATCACTAAAATATAGTAAAATATTTAAATTATTAAAAAATCTTTAACATATTGAAATAATATATTGAATCATACAAAAATATAAAGTATTTAGACAAATAATAACTAAAAATATACTTATTTATATTGGTATTAGGATGGGGTGAGAAGTATAATTATAAACGACACCCATTGAAAGATTGAGAATTTTTTTCTAGTTCCAGTCTCATTCCGTAAAAACTCATCAAAATTGTCCTATTTAAAAATGAATTCCGTAGAATCTCAAACTATGAAGGATTCTGTCATCCTTAAATGTATCCTTATATACATGTATGTATTTTATTTTTAAAAAATAAAATTAAAAATATCGACGGTGACAAATCACTCCATGATTTTTATGTTAGAATCATAAAAGGCGGCCCCGAGATTCCGGGGGACAAAGAACGAGCGCCAATCGAATTTCGAGACGTGGTTTAAAGTAACTCCGTTGAAATGTGAGAAGAAAGGTCTCACTTTTCTTTTGGTGGTTGAACGTTAGAGCCGTTTCAAATCAAACGTGTACGGCGACAGAGCAAACGCTGTCTTGTGAAGACTTGGACTTTCTTTTTTCCAGATTCCCTCTCCTTGTGGCCCACAGCAGTCGCACTGGCACTGCCAGTCTGCCACCAACAAGATCGCTGCCGTTCACCTTACATACTCTTTTCAATCTTCGATCAAAATTTCTAGAAACTAGGTTTTGGGAAGGTCTCTTCTACAAACCCAAAACTAACCCTTCTTAAAACCTACCAAGAAATGATTATTTCAGGGATATGAATGTCCTTACACCCTTAAACATCGCCGTACTTGCGCATTGAAAAAAAAAAAAAACGTGGACCGGATCTTACAAAAGAATATACCGAAACACGCTTCCTTCCTCGGTCTCTGTTTTTCATTTTCTCTCCCCAGCTGTCACGTGAAAATTGAAATGAATATTTTTATTTTTTTTTATATGGAAAATTGAAATGAATATAAAAAGGAAACAAATGAGAATTCCCACAAGTTTCTTGTTCCCCAAGTCGGCTATAAGATCTCTTCGTTATGCTTTGAGCGGGCCACGCATAAAACACTTTGAGCCAACTAATGCAAAACAAAACATAACGCATCTACTCTGCTTATTGTTCTTATTTGTAGTCTATAAAGCCGCAATCTTTTGTGTTTAAAATTAAGGTGCTCCAGAAATTTTGGAAACCTCCAGAAATTTTGGACAAGATTCACTCTCTTTCATTCTTCGAGTAATGTTCTTTAAAATTCTTCTTTGAATTACCATTTTTGTTGTTTGTGACTATGTAACCTTTCACATTCTATTATGTATATTATGTAAAAGTTTGGATCTTTTCAGCTGATTCCACATTTTTCTTTCTGGGTATTTATTAAGATCTGTGGATTAGTTGGATTTTCTTTTCTTTGTTTTTTTTTCTTTTTTGGGACATAATGCCCGTGACTTGGTTTTCTCAAAGATTTGAGCTCTATGTTACGATGAGGTTGCTACTGCGTTAACTTTTGTTCCGCTGATCTTTCATGGATGCCTTAAACCTTGTGTGTTGTTTTACAAGTTTATTACTTCAAAAATTATTTAGCTTCTCCCTAATTAAACTTTTAGACTTTGTAATACCATATGAACTGCAACATTATATAAAAACTTGTTTTTTGTCTTTCGTTTTGATCTTTGAACAGCAAGTATATTCTTAATAGAGATGCCACACTTTTTTTTTTCTATCACATAACTGAGTTAATTTCTTACGTAATCTATGCTTTTAATGCCACTTGTCTTCTGAAATTTAGTCCTTTCCTATAAAACATAGGTTCACTTCACCGTGGCAGTACTAAAAAAATGGCTGGCTAATTTTTAGGTTCACCTGTGCGGCTGTGAATTTCGTTGACAGTCTTTGTTTCATTATATGAGTCGTTGCATCAAAACACATTTCAAATTGCGTGCGTTGTGTGTTTAGGTCAGGAACTCCTCAGATGTGTTTGGCAGTGTAGGAATGCCGGCTTTCAATGTTTGTCAGTGCATTCTAGATTTTACCAGAATTTCCGGCCTTGTATCTGCCCTCACCCAACGAGGAAAGCAGAGTATCCATTTGTTCTTTTGTCAAGCAGTCTTGTAAACAATCTTTGTCAAACCTCAACAAGTTATTTTTCTTGATTTGGACTAGACTTCTTGTTTTCTGTCGCCAGTTGTCTTGTCTCGTCCATATTAGTTGGAGTTTTTGACTTGGCTTCCTCTATTTAATTTGACCCTCGGCTCTTTATTTCGTACCACTAGCATTTTGCATAACTTCTTCTCTAATCTTCCTCTTGCAGGTTTAATAGTTTAAAGCTTTCGTTACAAAATAGGGGTTTGCATTTAGAGCGGTCAGTCTCAACATGGCATTAGCAAGGTTAGCCAGGAGTGGTTTGAGAAGATCGGGAGGTGCTACCAGCCGTTACTCTCGTCAGACGGATATAGGCATTGAGGGATTACCGACCAACAAATGTTTCTCACCTTCCCTTGAAAATGTCTCACCAAATAGTAGTTTATCATACTTACCCAGCAGCATCAGGATGACAACTCATATGAGTTATTGGAGCAGGGGAATAAGGACAACCCCGCACTATCAATATCACAATGCAGAGAGAATTGTGGAGGAGTCTGAATCAGAATATCAGGAACTAAGGTATCCAGGACTGGAAGCGACCAAGCCAGGTGAAAAGCCAAGGGTCGTCGTCCTTGGTACCGGTTGGGGTGCGTGTCGATTCCTTAAAGGAATTGACACAAAGATTTATGATGTTGTTTGCATATCCCCAAGGAATCACATGGTCTTCACACCTTTGCTTGCTTCAACTTGTGTTGGTACCCTGGAATTCCGCTCTGTAGCTGAGCCTGTTAGTCGGATACAGACTTCATTGGCATCAGATCCCAATTCATACTTCTACTTGGCTTCCTGCATTGGCATTGACACTGATAAACATGAAGTAAGAAAATTATCAAACACTTACATGCTATTATCGTGGCTAATATTTACCCATACCATTTTGTTTGATTATTGTTACATTGTTATGAAACATAACGTCATCAATTATTTGCAATAGGAAATAGAGATTGCCCATAGTTGCATGCGTTTTGTAAATTTGATATGTAATTGATAGTGATTTCTATCTTGTTCGTCCTGAATGTCCAATGAAGCGCTTCAAAATGCCTTCGAAACATCAATATATTGATTAACACATGATTAGAAGAATAAGATGTTCTGTGCTGTGGACGTCACTTTATGGGATTAATGTATTCTCTAAGATATTTAGATTCTTAAGTCAAGAAACTTGATCGTTTGTTTTCATGTAGGTTTATTGTGAGACAGTCAACAATAGCCAATTGTCCCATGAGCCTCACCAATTTAAAGTTGCATATGACAAGCTTGTCATTGCTGCTGGAGCAGAGCCTTTAACTTTTGGCATCAAGGGGGTGAAGGAAAATGCATATTTCCTTCGTGAAGTAAATCATGCCCAAGAAATAAGGAAGAAGCTTCTCTTAAACCTCATGCTTTCTGAAAATCCAGGTGAGATTGTTTACCATCTTGGGATTTAATTTATAATCCTAAAGTTTCTATTTACGCAGACCTCTTCACTATTAAATGGCTATAAATACTTGAGGCCTAATGATATATATGTTCTTTACCACTTGTTCTATTTCTTTGTCTAGGAGACACTGTGCTGCTATTCTCTAAGTATTTTGTCATTTCTATAACTCTTAGCTTTCTTGTGTGACTGTCTCAGTAGTCTTGAATTTCAATTGATTATGACAGGCATATCAGAAGAAGAGAGGAAACGGCTTTTACATTGTGTTGTCATCGGAGGTGGCCCTACTGGGGTGGAGTTTAGCGGTGAATTGAGTGATTTCATCATGAGAGATGTCCATGAGCAGTATGCTCACGTCAAAGACTATGTAAAAGTTACCCTCATTGAGGTAATATGTAACTCCATTTAATTTTGTTATCATCATTTATGAAGGAATTTAAATGTCATTAACTAATAGCCAAATGCTTTTCTTTGAATAGGCGAATGAAATTTTGTCATCCTTTGACATTGGGCTACGGCAATATGCAACAAATCACTTAAATAAAGTAATGTGATTTGCTTCCTATATCCTGGGTGTTTCTTTACATTTCTTGATTGTTTCTAACAAATGCGATTTTCTGCCAGTCTGGTGTCCGCCTCAAGCGAGGGGTTGTGAAAGAAGTACATCCCGAAAAGATCGTTCTCAATGATGGGACTGACGTGCCATATGGGCTCTTGGTCTGGTCTACTGGAGTCGGTCCCTCTCATTTTGTGAAAACACTAAATCTCCCCAAGTCACCCGGTGGAAGGTATCCAACGCATCATTTTTTTTTTCTTTTTTTCGGGAGAGAAACATTCTTCCCATCTCTTCCTTTCCTTAACTTTGTATTGATTATGGATTGCATTAATTAATCTCATCTGATTGTTTCAGGATTGGTGTTGATGAATGGTTGAGGGCACCTTCTGTAGAAGATGTTTTTGCACTAGGAGATTGCGCAGGTTTTCTTGAACAAACAGGGAAGCCAGTGCTTCCTGCTCTAGCACAGGTAAAGAGTTATATTGAGAATGTGATTGATATTGGTGAATTGGAAAATGATAAAATGATGGCTTTGGCATAATTATATGTTTGTCTAAACTTATCAAAACAGGTAGCAGAAAGGCAGGGGAAATACTTGGCGGAATTGTTTAACAAAAAGATTGGTGAGCAAGACGGAGGCAAGGCACTAAGCGCAAACGACATCAATCTAGGAGACCCATTTGTGTACAAGCATCTTGGAAGCATGGCATCAGTTGGTCGCTACAAGGCATTGGTGGATCTACGCCAGTCTAAGGTAAAATCCCAGGAGCAGATGCATAGAAATTGAATCCTCTGGCATTTGGCAAAATTGGTGACTAATTAAATTAATGCTGATTATTTTTGTCAGGATGATAAGGGGATATCACTTGCTGGATTTCTGAGCTGGCTAATTTGGCGCTCAGCTTATCTAACGCGAGTTTTGAGTTGGAGGAACAGGTTTTATGTTGCAGTGAACTGGGCTACCACGTTCGTATTTGGAAGAGACATCTCCAGGATATGATAGGTCATAGGTTGATGAAACAAGGTCACGATATGTCATTGGCTTTGCTTCGCGTTGGACTTGATTCATATACAATTGATTGTAAGTTGGATTTTGCAGACCAATTCTTGTAACGGTTAAAAATGTCTTCTTATACGAAGCAATTTCATTTTTTGGAAAATATTACTTTGTTGACCCTTATGTGTAGATGCGTCGCAAGTTAAGAACCCATGGTTGATTTAAATAAGAATGAAAACTCAAGAAACTGGTGCTTATTTCTTCATCATATTCCAAAAACAAATCAAGAAACAAGCCATTAAGCCAACAGCTACAGAATTGCGAAACTCCATCTCCATTTGTTTACAAAGATTAAGCTAGAAACTTTGTACAAACTCAAAAGTTACTACACTAGAAGAAGAACAAGAACACATGAGATGACTAAGAGAGTGAAGAAGAGACTAGGAAAAGTGAGGAGAAGCAGATGCAGATGCTGGGCGATTGCTGTGACTGTGAGAGAAGATGGAGGCAACAGAATGAGCCAAACCCACCAAGATTGCCATTTTCACCTGGCCTCTCTTGGGTATCGGACGGCCAGTGCCACCGCCGGCAGTTAACCTCTGAGACATATTTCCACCGTTGATCATACCCCTTCTTGCATAAGCCATTATATTTCTTCCTCACAACTTCACTTGTCTTTCAAGATTGATTAATTTCAAAGGAAAAAGATTGCAGAAGAGTTGTAGATGAGAGACTCAGAAAATTGTGACCTTCTTGTGAATATGCATGCCACTTCTCTTGCGTTGTTTATATATATAGGCTAGAGTAAGGGTAAAGGTAAGATGGCCAAAATGCGATTTATTTATTTTTTATTATTATTTTAAGCCAAGGCCCACGTATGCGTGCACACAGTATTTGACTATCAGTTTGACCATCTTGACCTTGCCTTTTCTTAGTTTTTAGTTGCACCCAATTCTCTCACTCTATGCACACAGACACACGCAGAGACACACACACATATATATATATTCATTTGTTTTTTTAAATATAATTGTTGACCAAAATATCCTTTATCATGGAGACTTTAAACAAATTATAGGTGGATACCATCTTAAGGTAACATAAAGTATTTGATATTAGAAATTAATTCAAAAACTCAAATCACCTTAAGATTGTTTTTGAAAAAAAGAAAAAAAGAAAACAAATTTTGTGGTTTCCAATCCCCAGGGGTCTATGCCATATTTAAAGAATCACACAGTTTCAAGAGTTTTCAATTGATCAGAAGCAACTTCTTTTCAATCGGTGTTCTTATTTTCGCAAATGATTTGAGAGAGGATAGAAATAGTATGTTGAAGAAGGGATAATTTTGTCAAATTAAAAAAGGTTGGTTTGGTAACTTTGGGAGGGCAATGCAAGGTACCAAAAGATGTTGCTTTCGACAAAAAGATAAGTCGCACTTATTTAATCCCATGTTGCATAAAAATCACGTGGCCATTTCTTTCCCACTAACGAGTAACAACAAAAGGGATAATATTCTTTTTTTGTGCGGCAATCGAAAGGGATCATAATTTTGTTTTTGTGGCACCTGTATCTTTTTCATTATTTAACCCAATTTGGAGTAAACGATTAATCAGTGTCCCTCCTCAAACGGAGCCGTTTGTTGAAAATGACTAAGTTAAGATCTTTCTCATTTAAATATGGATTTTTTATAAGGAATTCACAAAGCCACCGCAGCCCTTTTCTGCCATTGGATTGGATGATTAATTCATGGACACTTCCACTCTGCTATACATTATTGCCAAATAGTTCTCATTCACTGAATATTGTAATGGGATTGTCTTAATTCAGTGCACTTACTGTGGATTTCCTTTACACTTCACATTTTTTATTTTTTTTTTACTAATTAAGTATCGGATGATTATTGTATTATATAAATATTTATAACTGTTATGACAGTAAATTATTATATTAATATTTATATTTACAATATAATTAAATTCTTTTCACATAAAAAAAATATCTTTATTTCACTCGTATTTCACAAAAAAAAATAATTTATAAATATTTAGTCTCTATAATATTTTCGTGGCCTTTACATTTTTAACTTGAGCCTGTGTCTTGGATTTGATGTTTCAGTTTTTTTGTTGAAGGGGAAATAGACTCGGATCTAACTATTAGCCCATTAGTTAACGTATTATTATTCATTAACATCATTAATACTTCGTTAAAGTTGAAAAAATTAAAGTAATGAATTACCGATGCCGCCCGGCTCTGCTTCTTGTCATGCCAAAAACCACTTTATCAGAGATCCAAAGCACAAAAATGGGACTGGGGATCTGGTCTGCACAATTACTGACATAAGCTGGGTTTTCTTCTTTTTATTCATTTAATTGACTTCCCGTAGTGGAACAGTAAGGAGAAAATCGGTGCACGAATATACTGATCAAATCCTGAACCCTAGACTTTATCACACTAAAGTGTTGGTTACTTTTCATGAAAGCTCCAAGTAGGTGAATTGAACATCTTTTCATGTGCTGCTACAGTAAAATCTTTTGGCCATATGAATTACCAACTTACTCGTACAATAATTTAATGGTGTCCAGCCGTATGTGTAATTATTATTGATCAGTTATATTACTTTCAATGTAGAAGAGATTTTCTTCCTAGCTGTACAGTATAATTAGGCATTAGTACCGATTTTCCATGGTAACAGATTGTTTAAAACTTGGGAAGTAGTTTAAGAAGAAACGAGATATAACTAAACAAAAGAACTGGAGAATTTCATTAGACTTGCAAACTTTTCTAAGCTGTACAAACAGACAGCACAATTCATATGTTCTCGGATTACATGATCGACAAAAAAACAAACAGCTCATGTAACTTCAGAAAAGAACAAATTAAGCAACTGTCTCGTCTCTAGTTATGGATACGTGGAGAATAATCATGCTCAGAATTAACAAAATTTAGGCTTTAATTGTAGGTCCGGTGAGAAAGCCGGGTACTGCTTGCACGCTTGTTGCTGCTGAGAGAGAAAATGGAAGCAAAAGAATTAGCCAACCCCAAGACTATCCCCAGCTTCACTTGACCTCTCTTTGGAATCAAACGGCCTGACGCATATCTCTTGGAACAACCACCGCCGTTGATCATCGTACAGTTCCTAGTACCTGTCGCAGCCATCTTTTAACGAATTCGTCGGCTTACAGCAGCACTTTCGATGTGCGTTTGTGTTTGCCGGCACACTTCAAGTTGCTTTTATACACACACACACACACACATATATATATATATAGGAAGTTGGAATCCAAAATGCCCTTGGCTTTATCTGCTTAAAGTAAAATTTCCAGTTAACTAAACAAGGGCAGGCAAGGCATTTGCAAGCGCAAGAATAATGGTACATGTGTCACATTTGCATATTCATCACATGGGTTTTTAATTTTGAATAATTGAGCGGAACCTAACCCCCTTCCTTCTCGATCAATCTTGACCGCCACTGGATGCCCTGCTTACATGAGTTTTGCTGACACAAGGAAGCAGACCGTTGAAAGCGAATTCAGAAAATGCATTGAATGGAGACTAACAATAAATTAATAGCAATATATATTGTACTACTTTAGTTTATATATTTTTTTAAACATGCATAGATAGATATGACAATAACTCGATTTTAATAATCACCTTAAGATTATCTTTATCTCGTTTAATTATGCATTCTCAGGCCTGGGGTCCCATTCTCTCACTTTCGAATTTAAAATCATCCACCACTTGGAGGAAAAGAATGATTGATAATTTTGACAAACTTTTCAAGATTCAAGCACTTGGGCGATCTTTATTCTTTAGTCTCTCTTTAAGACGACACTAAATGGGCCCATCTTTTATATATGGCGAAGAGACACGTTATATCGCAGCCACTGACTTATTGGGGTTCTGTTTGTTGGGCTCCTACAAGATTTGGCGCATCACATTTCCAACGGCAGCTTTAATCGTTTCATCCAAATCAAAGTTACAGGAGTTGGTCCCCGGCAATATCATGATTCATTGAATTGGGATGAAGAGATGATTATTTTAAGTTTATATATTAAATGAAAAATTTTAAATGCTCGACACAGCTATGTTCACTGGGTTTATAGCTAAGAAATAATAACAACGTGCGTCGTTTGTTATCTGACTGCACTACTTAATCGAAGAAATAATTGTTTTTTTTTTCTTTTTATATATAATGAAATTCTTTGCGTAAATTTGAATGGATGAACAGAAACAAATCTGATCTCTTTGCAGTTTGCTTCAAGAGCAAAACTTACAGGAGTTCATAGATATAAATCAATACATAACCAACCACCGGGAAAGTTTAGTGGATGCCACATGTAAAACTGTAAACTAGCCACCGTCTACGACCGTGGGGTGACAGGAAAGAGGATTATATTTTCATTTGTTTTGTTTGTCTTTTTGGGAATACGACTGGATTGGGTCCTAAAAGAACCCATTCTTAATTGGGCCCATGTTTTTTGGTCATAAAGAGCCCATTAACTTCTAATGTAAATTTGATGGGTTAGTCTCATTTCAGCTGAACAAGAAGCCCATCAGTTCTCAATTAGGTCCTTTTTCTTTTCTGAATACTCAATTAGTTTTCTTTTCTTTTTTATTTTATTTTTTGGTAATGGATAAATCTGTTTGAAGCAGGGGGGATATTGCCAATAAACCCTAAGTTGGATTGATCATTGGCCCCATTTGGGATAGAGGTTAAAACTTAATAAGCTGTTTATTTTGTAATTTTTGATAAAAATAGTGTTTGGTAAATTTTGTAAAAGTAGCTTATTTCATAATTTTTTTCATTTCACAAGAACTTTTAAAAACGGTGAAGAGGATTTTTAAAAACTTATTCAATAAGATACTACACCTTTTCAAAATACCTATTATAACCTTAGTATTTTGATAAAAAAGACAATTATATCGTACTTATCCATAAACCCTAATTTATTAATCATTAGATACTATATTACTGCCACAATTTTATTGCAAAAATTTAACAATGATACATACCTTTTTTCAAAATACCTATTATAAGTTCCATATTAATAAAAATATAGTATTTATTAAATATTAAATAAAAAATTAAAACGTATGTCCATTTTGATCATTATATAATATAACAACACTTTCGTAATAAGATTTACCAAACATATATACTATACTTTTTATCCATAAACCAAACAGAAAGTTAATTTATTAATCATTAGATACTATATTACTGCCACAATTTTATTGCAAAAAATTTATTGCGAATGTAGTACATATTACTTTTTATCATATTTTATGTAATAGATTATGAAGTTCTTTTTTAATTAATTTTACATATTAATAAAAAATATATGTTTGCACAATTTATTAAATATTAAATAAAAATTTTTTTAAAGATTGAATGAGTTTAGGTTAGAAATTGGATGAATTTATAGTATTAGAAAGTAGATTGAAACAATTTTTATTTATTATTTGTGTAAAATTTACATTGTTAGTATGTTATATATTTATATTTGACTATTTTTTTTATAAGTATGAGATTGAATGAGTTTATTTAACTATTTTTTTTAAAAAAGTAAGCATTGTTAGAGAAATGAAAGAAAATTTTTTTAAAGAAAAAAATTATTTACATGCGGGCTTAGAAGCCGGATCAAAAACCCAAAGAACTTATTTTCAGCCCGACCGACCCGGAAAATCTGGTTTTAACCAAATCCAATCCGGTCCGGCCCAATATCTTCCTCTTAATTCCAATGTGAAAGGTTTGAATCTTCTGAATAGATGTGAGAGTTTATGATTATATTGAGCTTCAATTATATTGCACATTAATGTGTTAGTTTAATTATATACATATTTAAGTGGGCTTCGATCATATTCAATTCTAATTGAATTGAATTGAATTTTTTTTTTCTAATTCTTCGAATCCTAGTTAAAAGGAAAAAAGAAGAAGAAAAACTCATTTTTTTTTTCCAAATACGATAATTGAATTTACAATTGCAAATCCGTAAAATTTTAAAAATGATTGTTTTAAAACCATTTATAAAACAAAAAAATAATGATATTGTGGAACAAAAACTCATTACATTTGCTACGTCATGGTGACGAATGATGAAGTATGAAGAAAAGGCACAGGCACAGGCCAAGTGCTACAAGTAATAACTGTAAGTCTTGTTGAAATTAAATTTCAGATTTTCATGCAATGATAGAGAGAGAGAGAGAGAGGGGGGATTACAATTCAAAAAGCCGCGTCCTTCCTTTATCTACAATGCGCTCCTGAAAGAGACAACAGAATACAAAAATAGGGTTAATTCATTTTGCACAGCACGGTCGTGTTTTGCTTTGCCAATTGCGGCATTCAATGATGCTCCAGTCCGCCATCTTTGAAACTGAAAAGCAAACAGATGCAGTGCAAGGAATTTGTTATCAGAGGGTTGGTTTTGGGGACTTGATTGGTGCAAGTTTAGAGAAAGAAATTGAATTCCACAATTAAACTAATTTCTCCCGCAATCAATCGAGTGCAAGTTTGTAAACCCATAAGATAATCCAATCTAGAATTTTGCAACCTTTTCAGAATTCTACTGTCTTATCCATGCCGCCCCCCAATGTAAGGTATGATTGGTATCATGAAAACTAAATCAAAATCAATCGATTTAACAAATTGAAAGTCACTTAAAAACAGATTTCACATTTAAAAGCTACTCATTGATAGAACATCAATATCGAGAGCCCGATCATTAAAAAAGGATTTCACACTTAAAAAAGCTACTAAATGATAGAACATCAATATCAAGAGCTTGATAATCAAATGTGCACACCGCCATTGTCCCGGCAACGTACTAATGAACTCATCATGACCTAAGTACTACTAATTCACACATCGATTATTTTGTTCTTTATAAAGAAACAAAATAATAATAATAATAATAATAATAATAATTGTTATTATTATCCAAAAACAATTCACATTGCTGCTCAGTTGTGTGTCGTGAAATGAAGTGAAGTGAAAGGTTTTTCTTTCTTCTTTATTTTTGCAAAAAGGTAAAAGAAAAGCTTGCACGTAAGACTCTAATGTAATCATCCCTTCTACTAGACTACTACTGCTATAACTTACAAATTATTTTTTTTTAAAATTTTTTTTTTAAGTACTCCTACAAATCAAGAATATAGGAGACAGATAGACCGACACACAAAATATTTATTAAAAAAAAAGATGTTCTTGAAATATCATCTTTTATTTATTTACTTATCTTCCAATTTAATCTTATTTTTTAATTACTTATATTAAGGGTGTGTTTGAGATTGAGATTAAAGTATTTGATAAACACTAACTATCGTATGTTAGAAGCTATATTGATATAATTTTTTATTTATATAATAATAAATTTATTATATTTTTAATAATTTTATTAAAATTATTATTTAAATTTTATATTTAATATATATTATTAATTTTTATTTTATAATTATAGTTTTTATTTTTTTAAGGCACAGCATCACCATCCAAAACAACAGTTAATTATATTATATAAATGCGATTTCCCTTGGCAACGTAAGAAAACACAGAAATGCCGAGTAATAGCTAATAGCCGCAGACGGAGAGAGAAAAGAAGCAACCGTTTTGAGTCATTTTAAGCTATAGCCAATTCACAATCGCAATCACAGTCGCATTCACATTCACACATTCACATTACTAGTTGCAAAATGCCTATAAATTTTTCATTATCAACAACAACCCAAGGCCAACAAGCTCCATGTCCATGCATCTTTGGACACAAAACGAGATACTTCAGCAAGTTGCCGGTGTCACAAAACCATGTAAAATTCAAAGCCTTGCTCTGTCTAAAACATAGCAACAAACGACGCCATAACAAAGCTCCCCACAACAGTATTGATTCTCCACCAAAGCTTGACAGTAGCTGCTGCTACTCTGCTTACTCGAAAATGGAGGGCGTTCGAAAATTGGATATTGTTGGTCCTGTGGAATCCAATGAGTACTCGAAAGAATTGGATGTAGCTGTGAGAGCTGTGCAGATGGCTTGTTTTCTTTGTCAGAAAGTGCAAGAAAGTTTGATTTCAAAGAGCAGCAGCCAGGTTCAGTCCAAGGACGACAATTCTCCTGTCACCGTTGCCGGTAATTTTATCTTATTCTTTTAATCTCAATCTTTCTTTCTTTTCTTTTTTCTTAACTGTTTTATTTTTGAACTGGGTTCTTCTTTCTTGTCGATTTTTTCACATTTTTTTGTTCTGAGTTTGTTGCAGGATTTATGGTTCAATAATCTGTTTTATTGGGCATGATTCACTAAATTGCTATTAGCTTAATCATCCTTATTATTATTATTTTTATTACTTCCTAATAGGAACGCATTTGTTCTTTGAGTTAGCTGTTTTGATATTAATTAGATATATGTCGCTAATAATGAGCACATTGAGCGAAGCATATTGCATATATGCTATTGTTTATTCTACCGAATTATTAAAGTCTTTTTGGGTTGGGAATGAGGATAACTGTAGCAGCTGTTGAGTTGAATGCAGGGGCAAACATGCATAAACAACCCATGTTTTTTAGTTACTAGAGAGACTAAATTGCATCCACTCATTCGTGGATATGCATCACAACTTTTTTCTTCTCCATTCAGAAAGGGAAGGGCTAGGCCTTGTAGTAGGACACTTGGATAAAGGAGCTGAAATTGCAGTCAAAATTGCTAAGAGTTCTCTCATTTTTCAAACATCTCATTTTTGCTGCATGAGCTTTATATAATTCAAGCTTGAAATAGAGGACCAAATGCAGATAAGGGGAAATTTTTCTTAGAGCCTTTTTGCCTCAATGTGTGAGAATATTTTTTTGTAGTTTAAGGGGGAAAAAAAAATAAAAGAAAGGAAAATTCTCCTATAAGCCGCATCAGCTGCTCATCTGGAAATGGTTTAGAGCTCTCTAATATCTCTGTTTATAAGCTGCTTCATTTATTCATCTTCGTTTATGGGACAACCTTTCTCTTTCGATGGACATGTGTAGAGTATTCCTCTATTTCAAGGGAAAGCATGTGGAGTTTCCTCTTTATTCTCAATCATTTGTTAGCCATGTGAATTCATTGCTTACTTATTAAAACCAACTGATGCTGTAATTTTGCCTCTGAAGTGATGAAGCCGATGTCAAAATGCTTAGAATAACTTACCACTATCAGAGAATATAAATTTTATAATGTTATACCTGATCTGATAGTTAACACAATCATTGATTTTTGTAAACCTTCTCTTGCGCGATTGCTTTTTCAGCTTTTAATTTAGGGATGGGGTTTGGATTAAGGTTTCAGTTTATGTTTCTAATACATAAAACTAGCTAAGAGTCGATCCCTCATTACAATGAATGATTCTGAAAGTAAGCAACATAATAGTAACAATGGTTATGGCTGGTTTTCATGCTCACACCATGTAAACAGATTGGAGTGTTCAGGCAACTGTTAGCTGGCTACTTTCTCAGTCATTTGGGAGTGAAAATGTGTCAATTGTTGCTGAAGAAGATGTTGTCAGTCTCTCCAAGGCTGATGCAGCTGGCCTGTTGAAAGCTGTGGTGAATACAGTGAATGACTGTCTAGCAGAAGCACCTCGGTTTGGGCTCCAGGGTCCAGCAGTGGCCCTTGGGGCCTCAGAGGTTATTGAAGCCATTGGTCGTTGCAACTCAAGTGGGGGCCCTACTGGAAGATTTTGGGCACTTGACCCTGTTGATGGCACGTTAGGGTTTGTTCGTGGGGATCAATATGCTGTGGCATTAGCATTGATAGAAAATGGAGAAGCAGTGCTGGGAGTTCTTGGGTGCCCCAATTATCCAATGAGAAAGGAATGGCTAAGTTATCAACATCGCTACCACAGAATTATATCCAAATTAACCCCACCTACATCTGAATCTTGGGACAAGGGATGTGTGATGTATGCTTGGAAAGGCAGCGGTGAGGCTTGGATGCAGCCTCTAATCCAGGGAGACAAGAAGCTGGTGTGGCCAAACTCTGCAAGGCCAGTTCAAGTGTCATCCATTGAGAATCCAGCATTGGCAACATTTTGTGAACCTGTTGAGAAGTCAAATTCAAGCCACTCCTTCACAGCAGGATTAGCTCACAGCGTTGGCCTTAGGTGCATAAATATCTCTGTGTGCGTGCGTGCGTGCGTGCGTGTGTGTGTGTGTCTGTGTGTGTGTGACTAAAAGTGAAATTGAAGTGTAATTTTCAGTGGTGACAAGAAGCTTTACTTGAATTTTTTTTACTACAGAAAGCAACCATTACGTGTATACAGCATGGTGAAGTACGCAACCATAGCACGTGGGGATGCAGAAGTATTTATGAAGTTTGCAAGGGCTGGATACAAAGAGAAGATATGGGATCATGCCGCTGGTGTTGTTATCATAGAAGAAGCTGGAGGTGTGGTCCGCGATGCTGGTGGGCGGCGGCTGGACTTTTCGAAGGGCATATACTTAGAAGGGCTTGATAGGGGTATAATTGCTTGTGCTGGAGCCAGGTTACATGAAAAAATCATCAGGGCTGTTGATGCCAGTTGGAGTTCCTCTAGTCTATAATTAAAGTTTCTTCTTTATAACATCAATAAGAAGGAAGCAATATGCAATGTGCATTACCAGATGGTGTGGAAAAAAAAATAGTAATGAATTATTTTCTAATTTTCATTTGTTTGTCTCTGGCATTCCTGTTTGTATATTCTTTAACGAAGTCAGTCCGCTTAGGCTCAGAGATGAGTTTGTTCTATATTGTATTGTATCAAAAACAAAACTCTTCTGTAAATTGATATTTGTTTCGTTATATTTTCTGAGACATTAGTAATTCCAATTTGCTGACGTTGCCTTGAAGCACCGATAAATTAACGAAGTCTACCTGTAGAGTTTAGTATGGTATGGTATAGTATAGTGTTGCTCAACACAGCCCGTCATTCTACCCCGTAACAACCCAGAGTCGCTTGAAGCCTGGACTCCACTTTTGTGGAGCAAATTTAAATTGATTGGGTCCGGAAGTCCACTTTTGGCCCATTGTATCATGTTGCAATTTGAAGCCTGGACTCGTCAAAAATTTTGTTGGGTTTGAGTTGGCTGATTTGCCAATTATACCCATAACCTCTCCCTTCCTGTAGATTACATACATAATAAATCATATGACAAAAATTTCAAAAGACTCTGATATTTATTTATTATCCATACGGATTTGTGCAGCTAATCTACAGCGTCTTGGCAGAACTGAACACCCTCCACAGGCCACCGCCACATGTGGAATAATGGGAAACTGATCTGCCACCTACCTGCCATTACAAAAACGCGTTGAATTACTTGAACGCACTTAATTGTGTCGTATGAATTCTTGGCCTATTAATAAAACCCAAGCGACAATTTTGAAATGCTAAGATTTGTGTAATCAATTAAGGTGAGATGCTTTCCTTTAATTCAAAGTAGTGATGTCGTGATGAATGAAGCCGTCAATGATGATTTTGTTGAGATGACCGCAGAGATGGTGAAAGTTTAAGCATGTGTACTTATTATTTATGGATTCAAATGTCAAATTAAACATAAAATAATATGGTCGGGCCTGCGCTTTAAATTCAGTAGCTTCTCTTATCAACTACTCGCACGTCGGTGGGGTTAGTCTCGCCGCACTCTATTGATTCTTGAGACCAGAGTTTGAAGTTTTATTTATTATTTTGTCAAATGTTTACAATGAAGATTATCCTTTCGTTTTGTTAAAGGGAAACTGCATGACACCTGTTTTGAGATGGAGAAAATTTTCCCACGAGCCCCCCCCCCCCCATCGTCATAAGAAATTCAAAATATCATGGGGGACCTAGCTAGCACAGTAGCAACAGCACGTGTGTGTGTATATATATTTATGTGACAACATCGTTTTGATAGGGTGCACGTGCACGCTGTCCGCGCTAATTAATTGCCAACACATGATGTTAATGTGCATCATCAAGTAACATTATTCATCTCTAATGAATTTGCAGATGGGAAAGTTAGCCTCATTGATGTCATCATGTTGGCGTATATACACTTATATCCTCTCCCATTTCACGAATTCTCTTTATTTCTCTTGGTGCTCGATGGTGGTACCTTCCCTATGCGACCTACATCGGGATGTTGTGGGTGACGTGGGTTGTTTAATATTAATCCCCTTTAATCTGTTCACTGTGTACCAGTGGTTAATTAGTGGCACATTAAGCACTTGTGATGTGACACCAACTTAATTATCGCAAGTTCGGGAGTGGGACTTGAATTTATGATATTGAGAAAGTCTCACGGCTTTATAATGTGTTTGATGAATCACAGCAACTATTTTTTTTTGTTTTTTTTAACAAAAAAGAAATGTAAAGTGCCATAATTGCATCCAACCTAATCAACATTAATTCAAAGTGGCCCCCGTTCCTTTTAACTGTCCTCCAACTCTCTCTTTAATCTCTATATAAAGAATACATATTCCCCTCCCCTCCATTCTCTCAATCTCATTTCCTCATCGCACTCCCAAGACTACTCACAAAAAATGAACTCCTTCGCTAGCTCTTTCTTAGCCATCTTGCTCATCACATCAACTTCGTCGCTTTGCGTGGCTGCCAGACCCGGAGCATCAGCGGAGCTCAACAACGACAACAAACTCTCTGAAGGCAAAACCACCAACCAAAACACCAAAGGTGGTGGATATGGAAACGGGTATGACGCCGGGATGGGTGGATTCTTTGGGCCCGGATCAGGTATACCCGGGTTCGGAAATGGGATAGTAGGCGGCGGGTATGGAGCTGGGTACGGAGGTCCGAATGGAGGGTACTCAAGAGGTGGTGTAATTAGGCCTAGTGTGGTGTGTAAGGAGAGAGGTCCTTGTTACATGAAGAAACTGACGTGTCCAAAAAAGTGCTTCACCTCTTACAGCCGTTCAGGGAAGGGCTACGGCGGTGGTGGCGGAGGCGGTGGATGCACCATGGATTGTAAGAAGAAATGTGTCGCTTACTGTTAGAGAATGAGCCGAGCCCTGGTCTTAGTTTCTAATATTTCTTACGCAATGTAATGTACTGTTAGATTCATATATAAGGTATGTATGTGCAGCAAGGTTTATCATGGGTTGCCTTGTGGCTTGAGCCCTTCTTCGGTTGAGCTACTACTTATAATATAATATATATGGAGATATGAATAAAAATGGTATGGCACGGCTTCTTAGTAGCTAAAAGGTTTTAATGGTGTGTTCACTGCTTGCCCACTGAATGTTATGAAGGTTTTAACAAGATTGTTTTGTTGAAGTGGTACTGTGTGGTAGAGACTAGGATTTGGGCTTATAGGGTTCCTTGGTGTATCTTTGATCGAAAGGAATGGATGAACTCTGTAATAACGGATGTTTAACATAAAGAAATAAGAGGCAGAGGAATTGAATGCTGAGTTGGAAGAAATGAAAGAAGGGGAGGGAAATAAAAAGAAAGAGACGGCAGAGAAAACCAGAATAAACGCAAATCTATCTTTAATTTCATTATTTACTTTGATATGAAATCATCTTTTTTTCCTTATTTTTTATTACTTTTCTTTTCTCTCATTTTTCTTTTTTCCTCCTTTTCGTCATATCGAACATAACCATTAATCCATATTTAATCCCATTATAATTTTGTCTCAGAATGCCGATGCCTGTCGAATTATGATTGTACTTTACAATATATTTTTTGGCGTGAAATGAAAATTTGATTCAGAATATGTATAATGATGAAACCACATGATTCCAAGACGTGGAGAATATCCTTCACCAAGTCCGACGATCTTATTTGTACTGTCTAGTGCCTCCTCAAAATTGACAAAGAAATAATCAATAAACTCAACACAGGATGAATTCATCATACATGGAAATGGTTGTAGAGAATCTCAACAAGGCGAAGCCTATACTCTCTAGTACCCAACATATACAAAACAGAGCACTCGAAATAAGTCAAAAAGAAAAAGAACTGATGTAAGCCAGGCCAGTCTCCAGACATATCATCTCGAAAGCATTTTCCATGGCTTAAGGGCATGTACAACCTAAATCATACATAAGGTTATCACAGTGTTCTATCCTCTACTGAAGTATATTATAAAGCTGCCCTCATAGCCCCCCGTGCAGCCTCACGCTTCATCTCTGCAGCTTTACCACTTCCACGGAAATACATGTACACTTGCTGTACGTAAACAAAAACAAGGGTGTTAATAGGAAAAATAAGAGGGGGAGGAGGTGAAGAATTAATGGATTGTGCAAAGCAGACCTGAATAACCCAGATGCTGACCAATGATTCCAGGCAGAATAATCCAAATCCAACGAAGTAGAATATCTGTATCACCAAAGAAATTACAATCAATATATTTAATCCTTCAGTGATACAAGCAACATTTCGTATATAATAATCATGTTGAGTTCAGCACATCCACATGCTATAGATTTATGCAAATGAATCAGAGAATTCACTCCAAAAAGGTAAGGTTAGGTTGAAGAATTCTTACCCCAACCAGTGCATGGTCACCCACAACATCCACTGCAGGCAAAATGCCACTATTCCAAGAGTTCAAAACACAAAACCGTTAGCAGCTACTAACGAAAAGAAAAAATTGATGGCATACACCAAATAAATTTTAGTCGTTCACAGCCCCATGAAGTACAATGGGTGATCGCATGCCTACCCATCCACCCAGCCCAACAATCAGCCCAGTTCCCATTCTTAAAAAGTTAAAATACATATAACAAAAGAGATAAATAATATCCTTCTTATGGCTGACAATAGGCTTAGAAAAGAAAGCATGTAATTGCCAAGAATAAGTTAGTTATTGTCAAATACAAATTTGCAGCAAAGACTAGTCAAAATTTTGAATTAACTTACGTGAGTGACTTTCCTTTGAAAATTATTGGAGGAGCAACCGAGGCAAATATGCAAAAGCCAAGGTGGAGCTGAGGCGGAATAAATAAAATAAAAGAATAAGAAATTGACCAGGTTTTGAACTTAATAGCAAATTAATGATTATAAATAGAAAGAGATTACCAAGTAAAACAAGAAAAACCATCCAAACTTCATTGCACTTTCAGTCCTGCAAGAAGGCTTATAATGTGATAAGAAAACCAAGAAAGAAACCAAATTTAGAGCAAGCTGATCAGCAATCACTCTTGTCACTGCAATCTCTTTTAAAGCTTCAGGCAGACATGTGAGTTTAGTCTATTTTCACTCATTCTGACAGATAGAAAACAAGATAAACAGTAACACCGTTGACAGATTTGTTAATTTTCATACCAATATCCAGAAAATACTCAAAAGTACAGCCATTGAATCAGATTTATTTCTGTGACTGAACACTATCTTAAACATGCGCCGTCCCAATTATATGGTATTAGAAAAACACGATGGAGGATTGTCACCCCTAAAAATCCAGCTGGGCTCAGCGTTGACTCTTCCGACAAGATCCCCAATCTTCAGACAACAAACTTTGACATGTAGTCAGGCAACAAATTTTTGAGAAGAAACTTAGTATATTAAAGAGGGATAAAAATTGCCATTGGGCTACAATTGGTGCTCTCAAGTCTCAAAAATGCTAGGGGGCACTAGTTCAAGCACCCAGAGGGCCCATTTATCCCCCTTGTAAAAAAATGTGGAATAGAGGTAGATATATCCAGCAATAATTGAAAAAATGAAGGGTAAAAATTACAAGGGTGTATCAAGCGTCCACAGATATACTCAAAAAGCGAGAAAAGGGCGAAGGGAAATAATCTACAAAGCCCATCCAATAACCCCAAAGATTATTACATCCTCTGATTATCCAAAATCAATCTATACAAAGGGAAATAATCTACAAAGCCATCCAATAACCCCAAAGATTATTACATCCTTCCCTTATCCAAAATCAATCTACACAAAGGAAAATAATCTACAAAGCCCATCCAATAACCCCAAAGATTATTACATCCCTCCCTTATCCAAAATCAATCTACACAAAATTAACCCAAGACCACTGTACTCAGGCAACAATTTGCCCACCTTGATTTTTCAGGCATAAATAAATGAAAAGCCAACTTGAAGGAGATACAAAACAAATTACCTGAAAGCACGATACAGTGGACGATACCACAGCACATAAGCTCCTGGAACTCCTGATATGAAGTAAATAATGGCGAGAAACCAGATTTTTACACCTACAACAAGAAGTAAGCACAACCCAATGTACATAGTATCAGAGAATCATATATATGATAGAGAAAGCTCTAGTACTTAGAAAACAAACAAGGTAGATATGTAAATGAACCTTCGCCTTTGATCCATGCTGCGGTAACAGCTACGATGTTCCACAGGAGACACACAAACAATCCTGCATGAAACAAGCAAGAACATTATGATGACTATGATGATAATAGTTACAACCAAAAAGAACATGTCTAATACAAACGAATCTGCAATGACATTTATAGGGACAGTCACAAAAGTAGAAGCTACAACGGCAGTGTACGGGCCTAACACTACTAAAATATTTTATATACAACCTAAAAGTTTTGCCATGCACAAAGTAAAAGCATCATATTTTCAATCCAAACAAATGCAAGCGGAAAACATACCTAAATATGTTGCAAATGCAACATATTGCAGCCTTTGTAGATGAATTGGTATTTCATTTGCAATGTCATGATGAATAATAGGGAAAAATGGTGGCCAGTTTTTCTCCTCAAGAACAATTCCAGCTGCAAAATGAACATTGCAGAACATGATGGATAAAAATTTGACATTTCCATATCAAATTGAACTGTTATGCAATATCAAAGCACCACCACAGCAGTTACTCCTGCTGGAATCTTTCATTTCAATCAGTCACAATAACAAAGATTGACTCCTTGTAATACCATCCAATAAAAAGTAGACATTTCATCACGGAGGAGGAAAATAACCAATTCAATCTCCATTCAGAGAATCAGAGGTCCGAATCCCAAAGCTATTCAAAATATAGACAGTCAATTTGAGTTACCTCGTGCTGCAGCTTCTTCTTTCCTTCTTACATCCTGCAAAATAAAAAATATTGGAGATCAGATAGATACTAAGTCAACCAGAGTGTTGAGTATGCTTTTTTTCCCCTCTACTCTAAAAATGGAGACACCATCTAGCATGGACAATTTTCTCCAACATGTTTAGTTTGGCAATTTTATTATTTAGGTAATACCCCCATTTGAAAAACAATAATGACACTTTGTAGGTCCATGACCCTGTCAACTGTGCCTAACTTCAAGAATTAACAATCCACCAATAAATCAAAACAGACCTGCTCCCGCCTTCTTAATTCAGCCTCCTTAGCTTGAAGTTCCTTCTCTTTCTTCTTCAAATCCTAAATTCAAAATATACCGTAATCAGAGGAACTATGATAATGTTTACTGGGAGTAAATATATGTTCAATATGGACTCAAGTCTTAAGTATTGAGAATTTCATCCTACCGCAGCTGTATCAAGAGGAATGTCAATAGGCGCATCACGTTCAAAATTGAAACCAGCTGGTTCATGAGGAAGAGGTGAAAGCCTTGAATTAGTTGCAGGTGGAACACTTGCACTGTTCTGGAGTATGACAAAATCATGTTTAAGAGCTCAAGGAACAAAAATGAAAAACTAGTTATTTATGAGCACAAAGATCTCTTGGAACCAGAAGCAATTAGCAGGAAGAGAAGGAGAGATAATGAGAGAAAGCATGACAAAATGCAAAGAAATATTGAGTGTTTAATCATTCTCCACATGACAAAAAAGACAAATTAAATGAAAAATTATTAAAGAATGATCACCATTCCAGCGGACTAAATTTCATCTTATCCTATTCATGTTACTACTCTTAAGAAAAATCTAATATGATATTAATTATTAAATGTCATTCTAAGCACAAACATACATAACAATTTTATATGAAAAGTTTAGCTTACTGTTGTAAAAAATCCACCTCCACCAAACCTCGATTGGCCCGAGCTTTTCCCCCTAACAGCTGGGTCCTGTTAGGGAAACGTGAAATCAAAGAACATTTAATCAGTTATTTGTCAGATTGTATTAAGCACTATTGAACACTAAGAACCAAAATATAAAATTGAAAAAAAAAAAAATCAACACAGTCAAGCATCTAACTTTACAACATTACTATTCGAAAAGTCAAAAACATCTTCACATGAACTCTCATTTTGTTTAAGTTGCAAGTGAACCTAATAATGTAATTTGGCCCGTGTCGAGCAATGTACTCTCAATTGTTAACTAAGGTACACCACTAGTAATGCAGTGTCCATATATCATGATGATAAGGTCAAGATTAGAAACAAAGAGCTCAAAAACAATAAACAAGATAAACAAAAAAAAAAAAACTCCGGCCGTATTATAAAAGTGCACTAGTAATTAAACAATAAAACCATTAAGAACTAGCAATGAAATAGAGAGGCACCTATTCATAACTAGGGAAAAGAAAAAATCTCTCAAAAATATATTAAAATCAAAGTGGAGAAACTTAAGTACAAAGAAATTAACAGATCCAGCTGAAAATTTAAAACCTTAACAACCATAATCCAAGGAACATAACTACAGAAGCTCAAACCTAGAAACTAAAAGCATCAGTTTCGCATTCAGTATAGAGTTGACTTTTGCACGCAAAGCCACAAAAACAGAGTGGATCTAGCGAATTAAATCAAACCAAATTACTTTCACTAAATTCATCGATCAACTAAAATAAATCCCTAGACTTTCAAAATTTCAATAAACCACACAAAATCAGCAACCGAACTTGAAAAAAAGGAACTTACGGAGAAAGGATTCACTTCCTCTTCATCGAAGGGATTGCTGTCGTAACGGCCGGCCATCACAAGCGGTTATAACTTAACTTCAGCAAAAAATGAACTCAGAAAAAGTTCAGGGCAGGTGATTTATAATTAAAAAAAGAAAAAAAAAGCTTAATTCAAAGACTGGAAAGACAAAAAGCTTGTAGAGGAAGTGAATTGCAATTGCTTACCTTTTTCACCAAATCTTGAGAGAAATCGCAGAACGATTTAAAGAGAGAGATGAGATGAGAGTTGTTGTTGGACTCGTCTTTAGTCAGCGTTTATGCGCGTGCTTTAGAATTTTAGAATTTAGGAGGACAAAAATTGGGGGAATTTATTACGAACAGCGGGAAGGGTGTTTTTGTAATTTCGTGACTTAAAATTTTTTTTGATTTTTGAATTGAATAAAAACAAGCAAAGGAGAAGCTTCTTCAAAGTTATCTTGAGCATTGTTATTTCGATGGATGATAATGGAAGGAATTTTATCGTATCCTGCTGCTCCATTATCTCCCTGTAAGAAAAACTACCAAGAAGAAAACAATAATAAAAAAAGTTATCAAATTAAGCCCTAATTTTCATAAATATTACAAGGTGACCTAAAATTTGGCCAAATATGATTGTCTCGTCTGGCATTGTCATTGGCCACACCGCAATGTAAGCAATGTTCAAACAATGGCGCACGAAGTTGTTGACATTGTCAGTCGAGGAGTCCATGAAATCAAATAAACAAATGAATAAAGCTGTCGTGCTGCTCGTGCAACGCGTTGTTTCCTTTACCGAATAGACGGACGTGTTCTCCCATCTCATCTCATTTCATGGGACCGAGACGCCAAGAGTTTTTTTCCTCTTCAGAAACTTCTTCTTTCCCGCGGACTCTTCGTTCCCATTTTTTCTTATATTGAAATTTCTCAAGAGCTTTCTTTTTTTTTTTTTTTTTATTTATGTGTACCAAAAACAAAATGGTCAAACTTTTATGTTGATATTTACTAAACTAGGGCTCTTGCTAGCTTACATGTAATGTAAGGTACACCCTCTCACAAGGCTGTAGACCCAAGTGGAATCCACATCTGAATTTGTGATAAGCTGTATCTTACATATAATGTAAGGTATCAGCTCCCACTAACTAGTAATAAGTTTCTTTCATAAATCAATGTCATCTCAAGTCTCGTTACTTTATAATTTTTCTTGTTTTTACTTGCTGGCACCGTAACGCTACTTGGACCAATAAATTGCATCAAACAATTCCCTATAATTTGTTTAGTAAAAAATAAACAAAATTGATAGGGAAGATGATCTCATCATAAACCCACTAAAAACGAAAGCTAACTCAAATAAATAAAATTACTTTTTCTTTTAATGTCATTTTCCGACGCACAAATATTTCATGTCATTTAGACTTGGTACTAAAGTAACCTCATCTAAAAAGCAGAGGCTCAAAGGGTAGATCTGAGGCTTAAATTGTGAAAAATCATGTGAAACGTAAGTGACACTGCCCTGAAAATGCTCAATCATTCCACTATGAATTAATATAAGTCAAGATCAACATGTGAGGGGTGAGAAAAGGATGAGCCAAGGGGAGAGGGGGAAAAATAAAAAGAAACAAAATCTCTATATACGTAAACTGTGAGATGAGAACTGAATTGCAATAGCAAAATTATGAAACTTAAATAATGAAAAAATGACAAGCATCTGAGGAAGGCTACAGTAACTATAGTACAAGTATTGATGAGCCTGTATGTGTGGATTGAAGCCAAAACTAACCGAACTAACATATCGGCTTTGATGTCTAAAGAGTTCAAGAGACTCAGTGGTCTTGGTGTCTTTCTTTTTTGCGTCTTTGCTTTCTCGGAAATGGATCAACCCAGGTGTTGTCTTGTTCTATAGCCTCATTCCAGCGTTTTTTAAATATCTGAAGCTCCATCGTTGATTGCCTCCTTATCTGCTCACATCATTTTAAGAAGGTTAGAATCAGAATATAAGTATTGGTCGAAAAATAATTTTAACCATTATTCAATTCCTCAAGTAAAAATGATTTACTTATTTCTTTCATGATATATTGGATGGCTTAACCTAGATTTTGCCTGAAGCGGTATTTCTAAGAGATTATTCTAGATTGCATGTAAACTTGTGGCTGGTAAACAGCGAATTTTAAACATCAGATTCCTACCTCAGCTCGCAGATCAACAGGTGCAGGACCATGTCTCTGAATATTATTAACACCAAAAAGGTAAATTTTAGAGTAAGCACAGTAAGATGATAAAATGATTGGAAAAGGCATCTAATGCTTGAAGTTTACCTTTGCTAACTCTTCACGTTTAGTAGACTGCAAAGACTGAGAAAACAAGTCATGCATGCGAAATGATGAGCATAATAACAGCAATAGCAATTGAGATAATAATTAGAACTTTTTTTGTATCTGTAGCTATTCAATTACTCAAAGTAGGTAGTTTTAAGATGACATCATCTACTGCTTCAACTCAGTAATTGAGTTGGCATTATCAATTAACAAATTCAGACATCAAATAACATAATTTGATGAAAAATGGGTTTTGAGGTATTTTCCACCTGAAAGGTGGATTTAGTGAGTTGCAAATTAGATATACACTGAACACAGCAACTCAACGAAAAGCAGAACACAACATTTCGATTGATACTGTCATACATATGTTCATGTGAAATGCACACTGAGAAACCTCTCAATCTTAGTTCTCAGATGTACTTTTTATACTTTCCTTAGTATCATTACCATAGACTTAGTAATCTGAATGTTACCAGTTCAATGCAATTTTAGTGGTTGCAAACAAGGAGAAAGATACAATAGATTATTCAATTAATAAACAAAAAAACTGAGGCTGCCAGCTAGTTCAGTTTGTAAATTCTCTTAGGTTAAACAAGAGGTCTGGGTTTCGAAACCCACTCACAAGGCTGCAAAGGGATTTAGAAATTACCAGCCATCCTGTGCTTAAATTTGAAAAATAAACAATAAACACAAAATTTCAACAAATCTGGAAAAAGATGAGCTAATAAAAATTAAAGCATAAGAGAAAAGGAATGCAAATAACCTTTCTTGTTGGTGGCTGCCCACCCAGAGTCTGTATTCCCTGATGAACCACGTACTCACTATCGATAATTCCTACATTCTTTGTGCGATCACCCTGCATGGTGACATTATCATTCACAAATTATCTGCCTATGGTTGTTAATTGTTAAAATGTATTTAGCTTTTCCATTCCCTTAGGGAAATAAATAACAATAAGAACACAGAAAAGTTTGCTTAGAACAGTTATGTCCAGTTGTTTTAGCATAACAAAAATCAGGGGATACAAATCACCTGACAAACCTAGAGCCAAACCAAAAAGCATCACAAAAAATAGCATATAAAAGAGAAGCCAAAAGATTCAAAAAAGAAAAAAAAACGCGCACTGGAAAAAAAATCAACAGTTGCTAAACCTTGTCCAAAACACATCGAGGGAGTCTCACCTGCGCACAATATCCGAGTTTCATATCCATTCCCCATCCATGGACAAGATCATTCTGGGGGGAAAAAAAAGGGGCAACCAAGTGATCAAAAAAAAAAATGTACTCAAAAGAATGGTGATGCTTGCTCTAGAAAACAGGTATATCAAAAGTTAGACGTGGCTCAAATCTAGTCAGATCAAGAGTTTACTCAAAATGTGAAGTCTCAAGGGTAAACAAGAACTAATAATAGTACATGCTCTAAAGAAAAGCATTTTTTGCTTCAATAACTGCTCAAAGATGTTTGTTCAGGTCATGGCATCTTGATAAGGGCACAGATATATAACTACCTGTATAAGATGCCAAGCACAAAACCAAGCAGATCTCGAAAAAACTGGAGCCATGCCTTCCACAAATCTACAAATGAAATAGAAAGGAACAAATCCAGAATTAAACACATCTTTATGATACTGATTAAAAGCATCTTCCAACTCATTACCATCGCGTAAATGTCACAAAACTTGATGCTAGATTGATCATTTAAGTACATTGTCATAGATGAAACTTCAATAGAAATAAACAAGTATTTATTCATGCCAACTTAGCACACAAAGGAAGCTATCCCAACAATGACAAAAAAATTAACAGAAGACCAAAAAAAGGGCATCTTCAGTGTGCCAGTTCAAATGACATACCCAGTGCAAGGTGGCCCCTCACTGAGATTAGTACACTTCACACTGCCTCTTAAGTCATACACTCGTCTGCATTTCAAAGATATGTTTCATTTAAGCATAAAAGATCTGAAATGTAGATTATAATCAGTAGTTTGAAGCACCACTCTGTTCACCTGTGAAACTTCTTTGTTCTTGCACGGATGGTAAATTTGTGATGTATCTCTGTTGAGTTTGGGTCCAAAGCTGGCTGTGATATCTCAAATCCTTCGGACTTTACAATTTCTAGGTATCTGAGTGAGAATGCCGCTAATCAATCCATTTGTTGTGTGTAGGCATACAAACTAGTAATCAACCAAATAAATGAAGTCTTATATAAAACAACTAGAAACCAAGTGAATTTATTGCAAATTGAACTTTTCTTTTCCACAGTCCTAATAAGAGTGACAAAATTTTTCACCATGCTAGCAAATTTTTATCTTAATAATAGCAATTTCTAAGTCACTAGACAGAGTAAGGACTGTCCCTCTCTTTTTTTTTTGGTTTGGGGGCGCCCTAAAGAAAGGTATTGGATTCCATGATTTAATTTGAATGAGATAATGGATATAAGGACATCAGTCAATCATAGTAACAAAAGTTCGAATTACTTACACAAGAAGATGCTCAAGAATTTGAAAACAAGGGGTTTCCCCATCACATGATCATGTAATTTGTAGCTTATAAGATATTAAAATCTCCTGAACGCCTTTATTTTTTAAGGAACAAACCACTAAATTTTCAAAGACAACATCTATAGGGTCTATGCCTTCAATTAACATTCATCCCTTTTAACACTATAATTTTTTGTACATCTATAAAAATGATTGTTAGAACATGCACACAGCCCCCCACAAACAAAAAAGAAAAAGATACATATATTTCAGGCTGACAACAAGAATACTGTAAGCCAGTCGACAGTACCTTCGTGGATCAAAATTTTCCACCCCCAAATCTTCATCCCAAAGAAATATGTAGTCATAATTGGACACGACATCTGGATGCAGAAAGCGTTTTGCAAACCACCTGGAAAGATAGAGAGAGCATCCCCAAAAGGAAAAAAGAAAAGAAACACAAGAATAGGATTAGTACCATTCTTGGTGCAACATATTGGACAGACTAACAGATCCCATCCTATCAGCAGCGGTCTGATATCCGCATAAACAGAATATGGACACAATAAAATTATAAGTACCATTCATCTAAAGATCTAAGCCATCATCTAAGATCTAAATCACAAATTGGTAGTTTAAGGCCTATGATTTCCTCAGTTAGACAACTGATACTAGAAAACCTTTTGGCACTATTAATCAACCTTACCATTTTGTTTGGTTCTGAGCAGCTATGTGAATTGCCTTGTTACTCCAGTCAAGACCCCGCCATGCATTTACATCGCCATCATAATGGAAAAGAATAACTGTAAAATTCTCAGGAAGAAACTGAATCCAACAAAATTAGGAAAATAATGTCAAAAGTCCATGGCATTTCAAATATTTGAATACCAAAAATGCAATACCTTTTGAACAATAGCATCCACATTATCCTTTTGCTTAATACCAGCTGGAATTGCCAGCAAGTTACGGTTACTGTAAACACCAAACTGCCATTTAAACACCACCTCATGTCAGAAATAGTAGAGAATTATGTGATAATTTTGCATGACCAACACAACTTCATCAGAATGAACACGTGATTATTAGATCTACTAGCAGGTTATCATCAATCATCTATTGGTTTCTGACATTTTGTCCTACCAAAATTTAAAAAAAAAAAAATTATGTGCAATATTCACATATAGACCTCAAATTTATACCAGAGCATTAGAGGATAGAAATCGAACCTTTTTCCTTGAGCTACTTGTAGACCACAGAGGCCTTAGCTCCAAATCTGATCTAGCTTGTACAATTCCACGAGGCAAACCTTTTAACCTCCCAGAAGAAAATCTAGACTCCTACGGTAGAAGCATGAGAAGTAATTCAGGATAACAAGGGCAATAAGGAACAAACCTCTACATCAGAACATTCAACCCCACGCAAGAAAAGAGAAAATAAGGCAGATAGATTTCAGAAATTTTTATGCATGATGCATCAATGATTTAATATAAATCAAAAGCAAAATCAAGAAAATTAGTTTCAGGAATCACGATGCAACAAATCAGACCAAGGGAAGATAAGAAAACCAAACAAGCAATTACATGCAGTACCAAAAATTTTACCTTTGATATATCAAAGGGACTGAATTTTGCTTCCATCTGGCAAGAGAAACATAAATTAGTGAACTCAACAGCCAGAGATACGAAAAAAGGTCATCACACCATACAAACAGCTGAACTGAAAAAAAATACCCAACAAGGATGTTATAACTTTTTAACATGATCCATTAACATGACTGATGACTGATGATTATTATAAGTTTGTTCCACTTCCTAAATGCGCACGTTGATCATAAGTAAAGCCAACTGAACTATCACAACGGTAGATTTAATTTATGTCTTTGTAAACCACCAGACAAGTAATTGAAATAATCACATGGCATCACCAAGGACACTACATGCGAGTTCTGCAGAAAAAATATTAAGTTTACAGCAGCTGGTAGGTCTTTATAGTTAGGAGTCTGTGATATCTAATAACCGAGTAAATTTTAGTACCTCTGTTTGTTTGTATTGATAATATGTGGTTCTATATACAACGAACAACATTACTGTACACATAATAGCCATAAATTGCAGCTGCTTCATCTTGACTCCAAATTTTACCTGCACAACAGAGAGTTGGAAATTTAGAAAACAAAACAATAACCAGAACCTGTACTCTAGAGAAAAAGCACCTTCGATCATACCCCATCAGAGAAAGAATTCCGTTTCAGCAATCTCCAAGTCTTAATGGACTTCATAGACAACGAAGGCTTCTATATCACTCTCATACCAAGCTGCATGAAAGCAAATAACATTAACCCAAAGCAATGCTTAGCGACAACTAACTCCATCTAAACAATTGAAGGACTAATTTTTTTCCGCTCTATTAACAAACAAACAGCTTATTTACACGTTAAAATAGACATTTCAGATCTTCAGCGACAGCTTTGATTTTTTTTTTGTACTGAAGAAGTTCCATATTATTTATAAAAAAATGAAAAAAAAAAGGAAATAACAGTTGTAAGAAACAAAATATGCCAAAAAAGGAGAAGAAGAAAATCTCTAGTCCATTGCGTTAGATCTATAACTCAATTTTTTTATTTAAAAAGAAAACACAAATAATAACTGTTAAAAAGGACTAGTTAAGTTGTAAATCTGAACTCATGAACCGACAAAACTTCAAAGCTGTCACAGCAACAACACTAACACAATCATGCCATAAGTTAATACAATTTCCGAAAACAGATACCTTCCAGAAAAAGAAAAGAACATAAAAAAAAAAGACCGGAACTGAGCTTGTGAGAGCTCGCTGACACTGAATAACGACCGTCCGATTTGAGGCCGGAAGTTGATAGCCGAGCAAGTTTTAATGGCTGATCAAAATTTTAAGATACAAGGATAATAATAATAATAGAAATCCCAAAAGGAAATTTTCAAGGAAAAAAAAAAAAGAAGAAAGAAACAGTGAATGGAGAGAGAGGAGTTTGTGACTGTATCGTATTTATATAAAAGGTAAAGACTAAAGAGCTGGTCGAAAGACGAGTGTATGGGAGGCGCCACGTTTTATGGGAAGAATACTGAATAGTTCTGTTTACTTTTCTGTTTTTTTTTTCCTTTTATATTTTTATACTCGGGGTTTTATTATTATTATTATTATTATCTTTTTGGTCACAAACTCACCATAGCCGACGCAGACGAGTAAACGGAGACAAGACCTGAGTTTTTTTTATAGAACTTTTCAGGCCGAAGTGAGTCTCTTATCTCTCTCTCCTCGATGTTTTTGAAAGTTATGTTTTATGGGGAGATAACATTTGAGTCCTCCAATTTCTAAGCTTTCTCAAATAAAGAAACTATTTGTTCATATAATTCAGTACGTCACTGTATTATATGACGTTGAAGGGTATTTCAGTCATCCCATGAGGGTTGGACCTATTTGATACAGATAGACAAACTATATCCTGGTTGAGAAATTATAATAATACAACACGGTATACGACTACGGGGGAAAATATCAACAACACTGTCGCCGTCTGTCTTACTTAACTGTTTCATGTTTTTGGAATAATAATAATAATAATTTTTTTTTTAATATGTATTTTATCCAATATGCGCACTTGGTAAGGCGAGGATTGGTTTTGCTGTCACTTATGCCTTTTCAATTGAGTGCCGGTATCTTTGTTCGCGTTGTTACCGTCCCGAGATAAGCAGCATCTCATCAAAGTTGTTAATTTATTAATTTACTGTATTTCACATATCCTCTTAATAAAATAAATTAATTCATCTTAATTAATTGTTGCGGGCGCCCAAATAAGAAGAAGAATCCAGCCTCTTGTTTGTATCTTTAATTTGGCCTGGATATGATAATTTTATAATATATATATATATATATATATATATAGTTAAGATTTTAAGAGCTGATGTGTCATCACCATTTTTCATCTTTGTATATATTCTATTGTCTAATAAATAGAAATTTTTTTTTAAATTTAGCTTTTCAACTTCTCATAATTAATTTGATTGTTGTTACACAATAACAATTATGTAAATATTTTAATGAGGCATATTCTTTGTAATAAATTTCAAAGGGGGAGTGTTATAAATTTATTAAAATAAATATGGATGTTCATAACATATATCTCTTAGTCTCCCCACTATCTCCTATTAGCAACCTTTAACTTTTCTATAACTCCAACTATCTTACAAGGAATTATGATCTATAATTTTTCATTAATTTCATAGAGTGATTATGTAACTATAAAAAGAGAGCTCATTTTTTTGTTTTTTACACACACAATTGGAATGAATAAAATCACTCTATAATACATTCTCTCATTTTATATTATATGATGTGGCATCACCATTTCTCATATTTGTATATTTTCTATTATCTAATAAATAGAGAAATTTTCTTTCAAATTTTACTTTTTATCTTCTCATAATTAATTTGATTGATATTACACAATAACAATTATGTAAAGGTTTTAATGAGGCATATTATTTGTAATGAACATCCAAAGGGGATTGTTGTAAATTTATTAAAATAAATGTGGATGTTCATAACATATATCTCTTAGTCTCCTCACTATATCCCATTAGCAACCTTTAACTTCCCTATAACTCCCACTATCTTACAAGGAATTATAATTCATAATTTTTCATTAATTTTATGGAGTGATTATATAACTATAAAAAGAGAGCTCATCTTTTTATTTTGTACACACACAATTAGAATGAATAAAATCATTCTATAATATATTCTCTCATTTTATATTATTATTAACTATACATATTAATATATATATTTAAAGTTAACAAACAAATAATTAACTTTCATAAATAATATTAATTTTATAAGGCTGTCTTATCTTAAAAAAATCAATTTATATTTTTTATCAGTTTCATCAAGAATAAAGTAAGAAAAAAAATAATACTAAATTATTTTTTTAAAACCGCATAAAGCGCGATTCTATTTCCTAATAATTAAATAAGGGTGGGCAAAACCCGTATTAATCCAACTTCGAGTGCTTATCAAATGATTTCGGACAACTGGGTAATAAATTATTTAACATCGTAAAATAATATTCCATTTCCACGCAATAAAGGTTCGGTGTTGGGAATGGGAATCGTTTTGTTATCCCTTCTTTATTGATGCCAATAAGCATTTTTTTTATAAAAAAAAAAAAAAGCGAAATCAGGTACTTTGATTGATTTATTAAATTTAGAATTTGAACATTGTATTTGATTTTATGTAGTTTGAAAAAATAATAAATAAAAACACCGTTTGATTTATTAAATTTAGAATTTGGACATTGTATTTTTTATTTTTTGAAATAGACATTGTATTTGATTTCATGTATTTTAAAAAAAAAAATATTGTTTGATTTATTAAATTTAGAATTTGGATATTGAATTTGATTTTATGTAGTTTGAAAATAAATAAAAATAAAAACACTGTTTGAAAAGAAGAAAATTTGAAAACATGAAAGACCCCTTCGCTGTCATATGAGCTGTCGATTGGCTGTAAGTATGTACTAGCTCATGGTTTCTTAGAGTTGGTTTCGAACATTTCCTTTGGATATTGGTCCTACAGCCGACATTTATTGATAAATACTAACTTTTCCTAAATACATCCAAATTTTATTACCCAAAGCATATATGTTCCTTTTATTAGTCAATGTTTACAATATGGAAATCGGTATCTAGTCCTGTATTCCCCAAACAAACGAATTCGATAAATTCCGTTTAATTGAATTTCGGATCAAATATTATATTTTATCTGAAATAATTACAAATTTTATGTCCAAATATGTTTTACAAGCTCGATCCTATGCATTTTCATTGAAAAAAAATAATAAATCACATAATTCTAAGAGATAAAGAGAGTGATCGAGTCATTAGTTGTTAATTTTATTTAACGCATCAATCAATGAAGGCCTCGTTGTTTGTTCGTATCAATTGAATACAATATAATTATTTAAAATGATAATGTAGTTTGAAAATATAATGCTGCTTAATTTAGAAATTTTAAGCATAAATTGATTTGGTTTGATAGGACTAGATTGACATTGATATTTATAACCAGTGAATCTGGATAGCTTTTGAATGGATTTAATTAGAGAATAATGAGGAGCGGGCAGTGGGATCTTCCGGGTTTCCAAATTTCTCAGAAGTCCCCGCTGCTAGAACAAGAAAATGACATCATAGCTTTTGCAATTGGATTGGATATTTGGATTAGGATATGAACACACGTGATAGTTGAAATTTTGGATCCCACGTAACAAACAAACAATAAAAAGAAACTAAAAATTTGGAGTACGCTTGCATCACTTTCTTTTCTAGTAATTTAATTATTTTTTCTTCCTTTTATTTCTTAATCTAAAATTGTTTTTTTTTTTTTTGGGGTCTTAATGGTATCAAATTGTTTTAGATAATCGAATTAATTTCCGATCTAAAATAGTGGGTCACCAAAAATTGACGACGATGCACCTCCATATAGATATATATAAAGATTAAAGAAGAAGAGGGTGAGGGTGGGGTACATGGAGGAGTCATGCGACCCAAAAAGCTACTGTAAGTTAGGGCAAGAAACGGAGGGGAGTTGAATAATGATTAGAAAGAGAAATTGCATGAAGATTGATTGGAAAGCGTAAGAAAGATTTTGGTAAAATTAGGGAAGCAACCGATTAAGATCCCACAAACTTCATGTGTCTTGCTTCCGACTTTTACCGCAACCGCACGTAAATGTGCATGGTTGGTGGGTGCCGCTGCCGTCACTCCTCAATTAATGCAATGCTGTTGCTATATGAGAACAGCATAAAAATGAAACAAACGTGACGACTTTGTAAATATGGTGAAATATTAGTTGTTGCAAATCATGTTAATAAATATATTAGACGATGTCATGTGCCGTGGCAGGAAGAGTCAATCAAAGCACGATATTTGTACCCTCAAATCTCAAAAAATAGAATAGAAACTAGAAACTAGAAAGTTTCAATATATTGCCACCAAACTCACCCACCATTTGTACAACATTGTATACGCGTCGGTAATGGTCGTTAAATCAACCACCCCACTCCCCAGCTTCTTCCCCCCACTTCAATTGTTTAATCATTTTTTTGCACAAACTAAAACTAGTGCCAAGCGCCTCAGTGGGGTTGCGACGCACATCAACATAAATTATTTAACATATTACCCAAACTTGTATTCTTTTTTTTTCTTTCTCTCTTTTTAAATTGCCATTTTTGAATTTTATATATTAACAACAAAAAAAAGATAGAAATAATCACAACTGATAAATGATTTGTTTATATTATTTTTCTATATGTCTAAAATATCGAGATTGTTCTACTTCTACACGATACTAATATGTTCTCTATTTGATTAAGAATTTTCTTTTTTTTTTTCCACATGAAATCTATTATTTCATTAAATAAATCACAGCCCACCCCGCATCAAGTTTTGGTTTGTATTGAAAGAGTGGAAAGATATTTTTTAAATTTAAGCACCTTTCATATCGGAGATTAGTTCAATGACTGGGGCCTAGGGGTTGGGATTGGTTTTGAGGTTGTTAATGTTTAGGTGTCGATTCTTATGAATTTGATTTTTTTTTAAAAAAAAAATAATAAAAAAAATGGGGCGGCCCACGAGAAGAGGCTTAATTATTAATAATATTGATGATTAATCTATATTAAAAATGTCTAAAAAACGGTCAAATTTATCTGAACGCTTGACCTGGGTTTTGTTTCGCACGTTGCACGCATCTAATGCCACTCGGGATTAGGAAATTATTATTATTTTAAGGAAATCAAAAAAAAAAAAAATATCGAGTATGGAAATTTGACAAAGCGATACATTTAGGTTTAAAATTTTTTTTAAAAAAATAAAGATAAAAGAAAAAAGAAGAGAAAATCGATAAATTTCATATTAAATAAAAGAATTTTTCTAATTTTTTTCTTTTTTATTACTCTTCTCTCCATTGAACTAACATTCTAACTTATTTACACGAATGAATCTCCAGTCTGTGGTGAAGTATGAAATTATTTAATAATTAATCTCTTTTAGGGGAACCATAATTCAAGATTTGGTTGCTGGTGTTATGTTTATTTATTTAAAAAAAAACTGAAAATGGAAGTATTGTTTCAATTGTTTAAAATAACCCCCAAAAAAATTTTTTTTAAAAAAAAAGGTGGGGTAGGATGTGGGATGTGTGGGGGGAGGGGAATGGACATTAAATCTCGTGTTCTCTATATTGGAATCGACAATAGAGGCCGAACGACATGATTCTTCGCTATATTTGTTAAGATTAAAATCGAATATTCGTATATCCCTCTCCAATTTGATTGAAATGAATCTAATTATGTGTATTTTGTGTTACGTGGTGGTCTTTTATAATTTTAATCATGACTAATAATATTCTTAAAACTATATATAAATCAAAATTACCCAAAAAATGTTGGTGATTATAATTTCTTTTTTCGAGTTTACAACCATATCGACGGGCTTTGTGATTATAAGATTTCAATTTAATTTGTAAAAATATATTCTTGATCACGCTACTACTCACAAATTGTGAGTTTATTGTTAATGCATCACGAGCATACATAATTAGACTGATTAGTAAAATCTCAAACGAATTCCAGGAGGATGTATGAATAATTTTTTTTCCCCCTTGGATCAAATTGGAAAGACTGATAATTCTATACAGAAAAAAGGAAACAGTTCGATGTAGTGAGCAGCTAAAAATAAAAAAGATTTATCAAAATTGTGGCTCGCGTAGCGCAGGCTTCTAACGAAAGCTTTTATACTAGTAAATTGCTTTAAAGAAGGATCATTAGCGTAGAGTCAGTCAATTTTGACCTGTTCAGAGGGTACGTGACCGAGAGGAGACTAATTGCATTGGGCCACAATAGCCAATTTTGGTGCGACGAGCAACAATCATAGTGTAGCACCCAGTTCGTTCAATTATTTGCTTTCTAATACATTTCTTATCGACGCGTTCACGGATTCGCATGGTTTGTTCGAGTCAACGATGCCAAAATTAATTTTGGCACGATTATAGGTTGTATTTGAGATTAAGGTATTGATAAAAAAAATTGTAATTATAAAATAAAAATTAGTAATATATAATAAATATAAAATTTAAATAATAATTTTGACAAAATTATTAAAAATATGATAAATTTTTTATGATACAAGTGAAAAATTATATCAATATAGTTTGAAAATTACAGTTGTTAGTATTTATTAAACACTTTAATACTGTAACTTTTAAACTGCAGCTGTCCAACCTCAATCTCAAACGCACCATATGGCTTTGACGACAAACATCAAGTTGAAGCTGTGAGACAAAAGTAGAATTGCATTTGCATGAAAAAAACCTTTTAACAAATTGCTTACTGGTCCAAACTGCTTCATAAACCATCACGTCAATCATCGTAACGTTTCTCATCAGTTGCCCATAAAATAACGTAAGATATGACTTTGAAACTTCGCATAAGATTTTCTCATAAGTTGCCCACGAATAACGTAAGATATGACTTTGAAAGTTCGCATAAGATTTCGAAACTTTTTTGGAAAAATACTACCAAAATGTCAATTTTAGATTTTTGTTTTCCATGAGAATTTATTTTCTGATTGTGATGCCAAATTGACTGATATACGGTACTGTAAAAAATATTTAATCCTATTGGCTGTACTGCAATCGGTGCTGTTGATGTATGTGTGGGCGGGTGGCTTTCTTATTATTTTTATTATTAATTAAAAAAGAAAGATATTAAGGTTATCAGTTAGTAAATTGACCAAATCAGATTGAGATGCAGCGCCTAATCGCGACCCATCGGCCTTAATCTCGACCCCGATGCCCATGGCGACGCAAAAAGGAAATCTGTTTTGGTCCATTTTTTGTTCAGACTTAAAATGTTGTCGAGCTTATATTTTCTAGGGTGGTTTTATTAATGGTGCGGCTCGATCCATTTTAAAACAGCTTTTTGATAAACAAAATTGAGACGGACTTGAAAACAAAGAGAAAACAATTGTTAGAGGTGATGCCGGTGACGCCATTTCGATAGTTAAGTCATGTATGTATTTTCTAAGAAACCTTAGAATCAATGAATAATCGAGAATTGTGAGGAAGAAGCTGAACTTGTTTTGCTGAGAATATGAGGAAGGAACTTAAATCTATTTTGCTGAAACTAACATGACAGCATATCAGGACTAATTTTGAGGACATCTTAGTGTCTTTTTAAATATATGGCACGCTACAATTCCTTAGGCCGGGGCTCTTAGGTAATTTAGTTATCTAACTTGAGTCTTTAGTCTCTTTAAAACTGGACATGTATTATCAAAAAAACAAAAAAAAAAAGACCTTGATGACTGCAGGTATTAATCTTTGATCAGCGCATTCAAACAACTTGATAAGCTTTTGGTGCAGCCAACCCCTCTATTTGGTGGCTCAAATTTCAATTAATTTAGTTCCATCTCTCACTCTTGGTGCATATGACTGTTAGTGAGATATTTTAGGAGAATTCCTGTAGAATCCGCACTGTGTTGACACGTAATAATTTTAATGGAGGCCCTGTCACTGTTATATTGATCCTTCATAACCTTAAAAGTCTTTTGGGGGACATTTTCCACACTTTCAAGGTTAATACTTAATAAAATAACTCATATTATTTTCTTGAGACTTTTTCATTTTGTCCATGTTCTTTGATTTTCCCTTCTCACATTTTGTAAGGACATATTAGTCATGAAAGCTACTGTATCTGTGTCGTGCTCTAATTGCATGACCCAAATTTTGCCACAACATCTGTTCTACTTCTACTTCTACTTGATTTGAGTTAATACAATCAATTTTACAATTGTTGATCAATGTAAGCATCGGTTTTGTCCATCGACCGGATGACTGTTCCCATGTTAGAGAATTTTTAAAGACCGACTAAAACTGAGGTTATGACTTTGAAAAAACAGGAGACAGAAACGATACAAAACATTGTCAACTTGCTCGACTTCTCTTTCTTCCTCTCGTTGCACTATCTGCTCTCTGGCTAGCATTTGTGCGTCCAACTTTTCTAGACAAACTTTTCTTTGTTAGGGTTAACGATTCCTTTGATGAAGGGGAATCAAAATTACTAGGTTTTTTAGCTCTGCTTAGAGGCTTATCGGCAGGATTTCCCGCGTTGGCTGCTTTTAATGATAGTTTGCTTCTGCCGGGTCGAGCAGTTCGAGGCTTCACAGGAGGTTTATGCAAAGGAGAGCTCCGCGAGAGGAAGGAAGTTGTAGGCTTGTTACCATATTCATTGTCCTTGAAATGTTGTCGCATGGTTTTTAATACGATGGTTCTGAGTAGAAATGCAGATTTGTATTCACGTGTGTTCTTAGAATAGAAGACCACGGCATTATTAGCAAGTAGCAGCAGGTCCCGGAAGAGTTCCTTTATTGACATGATGGAATGGCTGGAAATTTTTGATCTTATGGTGTCGACATCCATGTGTCGCAAGATCATTTTCTTGTATCTTCCTCTTTTCTGGTGAGAAAAATTCAAGAAACAAGGGTGAGCTGATTCAGTATACCAGTACAAAGCCTTTATTTGTTTCATAGACTTTGACATGCAATATGTAAACTTAAAACTAGGCCTGTTTGGACAAAAAACATAAAATAAGGCCAAAGCATCAGTGCATTTCTAACATGTGTATAAATAAATGATCTTTACCTGGCTATCAAGACGATGACGAAAAACAACGGCACTTTCATTTTGCGCAACAGATTCAAAAACACCCTTGATATCATCAATGCTATCCTTCCTCAAGCTTCCACTTTGATCATCAGCCCCAGAAGATCTAGCAAACTGACTAGATACAGGGGTCAAATTTTCTTTACGCCGAGAGACAGGTTTACCATTAGGAACACCCAGAAAGTCACTTTCTCCGACACTGCCTTCCTTGACATCCCTACTACAGTCCTTCCGCTTTCTCTTCCCCCTTCTCTTTTTCAAACTCCCTACTTGTCCTCCACAAACAATCCCTGTTATTTTCTCAGAGCTTGAAACCTTCTCTTGCTCGGAAGACAATAAACCCTCCAGCTTAGTCTCCATCTCTTCAGCTGCCACTGCTGCTGGGATCTGAGATACAGGTGACCAGTGTGTTCTGGTTTCTCTTGTGAAACTACCAGCAGATAGCCCATCTTTAGATGTCTCTTTACTGGAACACACAACTGCATCGGATTTCTGACATGGTACAGGTGATTCTGTCTGGCTGCAGTCATTGTCAACTTGACAGTCATCGCCTCTTTCAGCCTTCAGAGTTTCAAGTTTTGATTCAAGAGACCTGAAACAGACTAAATGAATAACTCTAGCACTAGAAAGGAAGCTGTGTGACAACGTAGACTGCAAATAAACAGACCGAAACCACAATCAAATTTCTGAAATAGCATGCAGCATTTGAAGGAAATATTAGGAGCTGATAATAAACAATTAAAAAATAATCGAGGTCTTGAAAGCACGTTATATCAGAAATCAAATTTAATATTACATCTTTCCATTAATTTTAGCCGATCTATAACTATCACATTCCCCACTCACTGGGATTCAATTCACGCCAATTGTTATTTCTTCAACAAAATTTTTTGATGCTATCCACAAGCCAGTACTATAATTATTCCTAAGACTTATTAAAAACTCTATGAGGCTGGAACTCATGGTCAATGTCAGTAGCAAAATATTTTCTTTTGGAGGAGAGCTTCATGTGGTCATGAAACAGATAGAAAAAGTGCTATGGTAACTGTATGATCAATACAGCTGGACTGGGAATAAAGATAAATTACTGACCCAATTGAATTTTCAGAAAGCTCTAGAGCACGCTTCAGTTCTGCCATTCGTTGCTTTCGTAGCTCCTCAAACCAAGCTCTACGGAGAAAAACACAACATTTTGTTTAATAAATGTGATTCATCCTGTTTCAGAAAGAACCCAACTGAAATATGCCAGCATTTCAATTAATTCAGATTAACCCAAACTGCCACCACTCCCCACCCCACCTCACCAACAAACTCTTCCTAAGTCAAAGCAGTGAGCTGGAATATAATTGAACCCAACAATGATTAAAAAGATTCTCTTTTTGAAAATAATACATTGGTCATTAGGTCCATGAAGTAAGCAAATAGAGTTATATTTAAAGCATCATAAATCATGCTGATTACAGAAAACTTACTTGCATCCATAAAAACGCTGTTGCAGGTCCTCATAGTGAGCTTTACACATCTGCGATCCGGCAAACTAAATTGAATGTCAAGAGGCAAGGAAAATGGGGACCAAGAAAAGAGTGTATAATATTTTTCATTCAGAGAAGAAAAATTTTAATCGGAAAAATTGATAGTGGGATCATCGAAATTAGTTATCTAAGATAAATTGTAATATTTAAACAGAGATAGGTAATAACAAGTAGGAATTGATAGGGAGCCAGCGTACCCCTTCACCATACCCACATTTTTCAATTAAGCAACTAAGCAAGTTTACACTTACTATTAGACCCAACTACTAAAAGCTGGTTGACACCGATCTTGAACAATTAGGTAATATAACTTCAAGAATTCAGATATACAGAAAATTCATGATTGGTAATATAACTTCAAGAATTCAGATATACAGAAAATTCATGATTGGTAATATAACTTCAAGAAGTCAGATATACAGAAAATTCATCATTGATGTTGGATATATAATTCTGGTTTCATCAGTTCAAGGAAAGAACAAGGTGTAAGACAGGATTTTCATGATATACTCCAAAACCCGTCACTATCTTCAAGTTTAGATTGAAAATATAAAGCAAAATTAACTCTCTGACTCCTCACTCCTTTATTCTTTAAAGTGAGCTAGGAATGACCTAAGAACAAAGACCTCACAGCTAATCCACTACTACTGTACTATCATCCTCACAAATATATAAATAAATATCATTGTCTCCATTTTCTTGCAAGCTCACTACTCTGCTTTTACATCAGAGTTGGACAGACTTAAACTATAACAAAATGTATGTATGGACAGCCAAGCCAAGCCAAGTCAATTCGCATGCCATTAACAATAGTCAACCAAGGAAGAAACCGCGAAGTCATATGACTTGGTGGAGAAGCCATTAGCCATCAAACTTGATCAAACATCCCAGTCAAGCAAGCACATGATTCCGAAATGTATCAGCCACAACACATTGGTCAAAAGTCAAAATGTAATTGCCACATAAAATACGTCAGGAAAGACTGCTCAATTACGTCATTATCGTCTACATTTCTACAAAAATATTAATAAAATACAACAAAACATCAATGCTCTTTCCAAAAGAATATTTCTTTTAACTATTATTTTCAACCTAACAGTATTCGGAACCATATATCTCTAATATCCCATTTGTGCCCACAACGTTTCTTTTTTTATTTTTTTTCGATTGACTCCGTCCTGATCCCGTCCATGTTTTCTTCTGCATTATGATCTCATAAAACATAAATAATTTAAAAAGAAAAACCCTTACATTTAACTTTTATCCATTAATATTTATTTCCTGCAACACTCAATCAACAACACGAAGGGCAATTTGGGGCCTCTACTTAATATGGGGCGAACATGGGCGGTGGGCCCCGGCTGGTTAGAAGGGAAAATCAAAGGGTGAAACAATAGACCAACCAAATACGAAACGAAAGATTAAACTTACAAAAAAGACAACATCGTATGGAACAAAACTGGGGGAAGCTTATCTCCCGAAAAATAAAATACATAAACAAAAACAGTCACATCAAATCATTTAAAAAAGGCAAAAAAAAAAGTAAAAAAAAAAAAATGAAATGAAAGAAAGAAAAAGAAATGAATGTTATTATCATTCATTGAAAAAAATTGACCTCAGGGGTGACGGTATACGGGCAAACGGTTCGGGCTCGGAGCTCCGCGGCAACAACGTTCCAGTCTCGTGTACCGTGCCGGAGAACGGCCCCACCAAGTAGCAACTCCTCCCACGTACCCCACACCTCTATCACCTCCGCCCCCATTCGCACCGTCCACGTGCACGTTCCTGATCAATCGATTACCACAACCACCACCACCGGTCCCTCAAATTTGAATTCTTTTCTTTTAAAAACAATATATATTGAACCAAATTTTTTTAAGGAAAAAAAATTCACCACCTGTTTTGAATTCGAAATTCTAAAATGGGGGCCAACAAAAAAAAACTCAAAAGGGAATTCACAAAACCGGAATTAGTGATGTGGGTTCGAGAAGGAAAGGTGGTTTTGAGGATCAAAGGGATGTTTTGGAGGGAGAATCAGTTAGTTCTGGGTTGTTAAGGCGGGTTTTTTCCTTCTTCTTTTTTCCCCTCTCACGATGTTTTGCGTGCGTGTGTAAATGAATTTTTTTTTTTTATTATTTCGGGGGAAAAAGAAAAACGAAGATTGAAGTAAAAATTTGGTTAGAAGAAAAGAAAGAGAAAAAAAACAGAAGGGGGAGGGGGTGGGTTAACGTGAGACAAGGGGTTGACTGATTCTATTTTCTATTTGTTTACAAGTTATTGTTTTGAAACAACAAAGAGGATAAGTAATGAAAACGTTGAAAGCAAAAAGAAGGTGTTGTGTTGTCTGTGTATCGTCATAAATAATTATGAAGTGGCAGTGGGGAGTCCAATTAAGGAGACGAATAGTATGATTTTGTTGTGATATGAGGACATCATGGGACGATGCTTTTAAGTACATTCTAGAACTGAGAATCGAGAATCGGGAGATGGGATGAGATGATATGGCACGGCACGATGGATTGCTTTCATTGTAGGCTTATATATCCTTTTTATTTATTTATTACTATTATTATTCTTGTGAAATCACCTGCAAGTCCTTCAACTCGTGTCTCTTTTAAAATAAAATAAAAAAAACAAAAGAAAATTACTACGTCTTTGATTTTTCGTAATTATAATTAATTGGACTCTATGGTCCTCTAAATTTACAAGTAAAGAAGTGCGAATGGAGCAATTTAGGTTGGGAATTGAAATGTTGTACAATTGTTATGAAAAAAATAATTATTAAATAAAAATTAATAATTTATAATAGATATAAATTTTAAATTATAATTTTAACTAAATTATTAAAATATAATATATTTTTTTATGATATAAATGAAAATTATATTAAAATAATTATTGTAAAAATTATAACAATTATTATTTATCAAACACTCTACACGATCTCAATTTCAAACGCATGTTAAATGCTTGTGATTATGACAAAGTCACAAAAAGAAAGTGTATCAATTCATAACTGTTGGTTCATTTCGAGGAGTTTTGATCTTGCATTTCTTTAGATGGTTTTATGAGTTTAATTAACACATAGCTTTTCCTCTATGGGTCAAGTTCTCCTTATCTTTATAATATGACTTCTACGACATCATAATGATATATGGAGTTATTTCAGTTTAACATGGGTTCTAAACCTCATCATTTATTATATTTATTATAACAAATCATTAATCAATCATGATTTAGTACTCAATCTAAAATTTTGGTAGTTTAATGGCGTTGTGAAGAATGACATTTGCCTCTTTCTAACCATCTTTCAATCTTTTTTCCTTCTCTCTCTCTCTCTCTCTCTCTCTCTCTCTTCATTTGTTTTTTTTAAAACTTGGATTTGTATCGTTCATTTTCCCTTTTCGCTTTCCTCCCTATATCTCTTGATAAGGATAAAACAAAGTTCACATCATCATATGATTGATTGGCCTCAGCCCAATTGGCCAACAGATTTTGCCAGCAGTTGTAGATGAAATGACACATGGTTTACTTTCACTGGAAAAAGATATCAAAGCAATAGGATTTGAGTGTATTTTTTTTTAACTTAATGGCTTAAAATAACTTAATTAATTAAGTTATTTGAAGGTGTTTGGTTTAATAACTTAATAAAAAAATTTAAATAATTTTGACTTAATAAAATAAATCAAATTTTTTTATTCTTTAGTAAATGGAGAAACATGAATCGTCCAATTAATTTTTAATATAGAAATATCCTTATTTTATTATTTTTATTTTTTATGCCTATCTCAAAACCCAATTCACCCACCAATCATCTTATCTCTTTTTTTTTTTTTTTCCAGCGTCATAGAATCCCTCCTCACTTTGCTTCTCTCATCAAGATCTTAATCTCTCATTATTAGTAATCAAATATATTATTCTTAAGCCTTTTCATGTAATTATATAATATATTTGCTTAAAAAAATTTATATATTATAATTCTAAAATCATTATGTATCCACTTGAATATGATTTTGCTTATATATGATAAAATTTATGATACTTATATTCTTTGAGATATATATTGTATTATTGTTTACTTGACATTCAAAATCAATAAGGATATAAATATCAAAGTACATGTTTTTAGTTTTTAAGATTGAAGAAACAAACTAACTTAATAATTATTTTAAAAAATTCAAGAAAAAAAAACAAACATATTTTTTGATTAAACCATTTTGATCTATTCAGATTTCAGATTTAAAAAAAAAAAACAAACGCCACTTTTGTCCCTCAGAGCAAACTTCAAAATTCTTTCATCAATAAAATTTAGAAAATTATTCTCCAACCACTTCAAAGACACCGAAAGAATAAATAATAATTATTAATTTTTGATAATATCTCAAAATTATCTCAAGTTTTAATTATATATCAACCAATCATTTTTTCATTAACTTTATTAGTCACTGCTAAATAATTTAGGGTAACAAATTATTTTATCTCTTGAGCCTCCCGAAACATTATTTTATTTTGGGAAATTATCATTGTATCACTTTTATTGTCTTATGTTCATCCAACCACTACAAAATTCTAGCATATACTTTGCAACAGCTTTCTTTTCACATTTGTATCAACTAGTCACCTTTTCATTAACATTATTAAATAATTTTAATAAAATAACAAGTTTACCCCAAATAAATTAAAAGACCATTTTATTTTATAAAAATTTTAAAAAATAAAAAAATAAAATGATAAAAATAACCCTAAATTTAATTAAAAAATCCCAAAATTAGAATTTTTATTTTAAAGAAAAATTATTTTAATATAAAATTATAATTATAAAAATAATTGTAAAATTTTGGAATTTAACAAAAATCCCCTAAAATTATTAAAATTTTAGGATTTATTCTTTTAAGAAATAAATCATGTTATTTTAATAAAATTTTACAAAATTATAATTTTTAATAAATAAATTCATTTATTTTTATTAAAATTTTATAAAATTATAATTTTTAATAAAAATAATTATTAAAATTTTGTAAAATTTAAATTTAGTGAAAATCAGTTGAGCACCTCTATTTGAGATTTTTTTTAATTAAATTTAGGGATATTTAGTGAGCATCTCATATTCCATCATCCAATAAAATGTCACCTCACTTGACATTAATTGTAAAGATTGAAATAATAATTGAAAATGCATTACTCAAGTAGCAGCAAAGACAGAATAAAAAATGGAAGGCAGCTCCACACACACACACATATAGGTAATCCATTGATGACTACTAATGCAGTATACATACATGTATATTTTGGCATATTGGCACATACTTGCACATTCATTTTAATGGGAAGTACAACCGTTACCTGGAATGAAAGAATCTTGACTGGAACTTCCTGAATGGTACCCGAAGATCAATATTCGGCTAATGCTTTTCCCACCTTCAAGCAGAAATGTTACAAACCGAAGGTACTGCCCCGAGCTCTGTTCTCGAGAGTCTCAACCTGTGGCTTCAATGCAGATGAAAGCCATGGATGACTTCAGAATTTAAGAAGCAGCAAGACAAAATTGTGAATACCCAGAATTCAGAATTTAAGGATAAAGTGCTGCTTATGATTCTTGAAGAACTAAATTCAATTCATGGGCACATTTGGCCAGCAAACCGCCCCTCCTGCAGCAAAATGAGGAAAACAGATTTACACAAAGGCAATTGAAACTGTGACATGGCACAACAGCATCTGAACACAATGAAGGAGAGTGACGAGTATCCGGGCAATTCGTGTAAGGGCAATAGTCTTATAGGAGAGGACAAGCAAGGATTGCCCATCTATCTACAAGGGGCAATTTGGCAAGATATAAGCTTACAACTAAAGGATGTAGTTACCTTACAAGGATGGGAAGAATTTTCTGGATCTTTTGCAGCTGCATAAAGCACCGGTTGCAACATTCTCGCCTGCACGCAAATATTCAAGCAAGATAACACCACACGCAAAGACTCAAATTAACTCTAAGCATCAAGAAATTAAATGGTAATGACTAGATAAATGTTAACTAACAATACCTTTGCTCCGCATGAAGATCAACACCAACAGCTGGAGGTGCTGAAAGAGTTGAGTGTATCATTGGGCCAAAGACTACAACCAGCTTCAGAAGCATCTCCAGAGAGATGCTTGCATGCCTGCATTTTTGCAACAGAAGTGAAATATTTTTATAAATTTATACCCTTTGTTGGTAGTGTGGATTTCATAGTTCTAATGAGCACTCTCATGGTCCATCTTCTCTAAGAAGAGCATTAAGAAAGCACAAATTCCAGTTCTTATGAGTTACAACTTAGAAAATTCACTAACGATATAATTCATAAAATTACCTTTCCATCTTGCTGTCCAGTAAGCCCATAAGCATGGGTAGCAAGCACGAAAACAAATCTAGGTTGAGAATCTCCATTTTCTCCATGAGAACACTCATCACATCAGCCTGTACCTGTAACAGGATTAACTGACTCTTAGCAATCCCAAATATGCAGTAAACAACCGTTTCTGAATAATAAGAAACAAAATAAAAATCAATTAAGCACTTCCAATGAATACCCACAGAGTGATCTGGCAGCTTCCTCAAGGCATTAATGCCGCCTTTAATGTCATTTCTTTCCCAAAAATGCCGCACCACCTGCAAGTTCTCCGGTAAAGATAATGAAGCAAGGGTTTGCATGCCATTTGTAAATAATATCTATGAGCATGACACAATCAAATTACCTGTAATTTTGTCAAGCGGGATCGAAGGGTGCTTATGAAAATATCATGAGTTTCCATCAGACTTTCAACAGTTTCCCCCTCATTAGCAACGGTTGTATCCCTTCCAGAAATTTGAGGTTCTCCTTTCTGATGATTATTAAACAAGACAGAAATTGTATACACGTGTGAGGGATTTTCACAGAGATTCTCTTAAATCTTAAGAAATATTTCACAGAGATCATGAAATTATTTGATAAGAGAATCTTATTTCACCTTGCATTTTCAAAATAAGAGGGTAATAATGAAAACCTTCTAGAGGGTGAATGATAAATCTCAGAGATGAAAACATAAATCTTTAATGACCGAAAGAAATCAATTTCTACACCCATTGACTGCTCAAGAAGACAATGCAATCTGATAGTCTAAGCCAACCTGGACCGACTAAGGTGTTTATTCACAGAGCATGATGATTTGGATAGCAACATGTCCTAGGCCTGGACAATTTTCACAGGTTTATTCATACAAGTCATTCAATATGATGCTCCACAAAATGCATATTTGCTCTTTAAAACTGGAATTTTTAATGCAAAAGCTTCTTATGTTGAATTTCTAATGAAAGGCCAAGATTATCAAAACCATAAATATCAAGCTGACTAGTGATGGAACACAACATCAAATATTTAAGGAAGCATCTTACAGGAGTGCTGGGTCTTTCGTAGGATAAAGCTGTCACATGGGAGGTAATAACAGTTGCTATATCATCATTGTTCTTAACTGCTACATGAGCAGTGGTAGAGGTTGCTTGATCTGTGTTGCTAAAAGATCTCCTGTGACGGGTAACATTAGTTGTTTGATCTACATTTCTATTAAATCTCCTACGAATTGGAACATTAGTTGCTTGGTCTTCAATGCTGCTGTTAAGTCTTGCACGAGAAGGGGTAATAGTTACTTGGTCTTCACTGCTTTTCAGTCTCATTTGAGTAGGGGTTTTAGTTGCTTTATTTTCAGCGCCATTAAGTATTGTTTGAGAGGGGGTATTAGTTGATTGGTCTTCACGGCTATTAAGTCTCAAACGGGAGGGAATATTAGTTGCTCGGTCTTGATTCCTACTGATTTTTGTCTGAGGGGTGATATTAGTTGCTCGGTCTTCATTCCTATCATGTCTTGTGTAAGGGGTTATATTACTTGCTTGGTCTTCATTGCTATGGAGCCTTGTTTGAGGCTTGGCAATAACTGCTCGATCTTCATTGCAGCTCGGTCTTGTTTGACGGATGACATTAGCTGTTTGATCTTCATTGCTACTCGGTGTTGCTTGAGGGGTGACACTAGCTGCTCGATCTTCATTGCAGCTCGGTCTTGTTTGACGGATGACATTAGCTGTTTGATCTTCATTGCTACTCAGTGTTGTTTGAGGGGTGACACTAGCTGCTTGATCTTCATTGCTGCTTGGTAGTGTTTGTGGGATGACATTAGTTACTGGACCTATATTGCTGCTCAGTCTTGTTTGTTGGAGGGCAGTAGCTGCTTGATATTCATTGCCATTCAGTCTTGTTTGTGAAGTGACATTGGCTACATGATCTTCATTGCTGCTCAGTGTTGTTTGTGGAGTGACATCAGCCGCTTGATCTTCATTTCTGCTCAGTCTTGTTTGTGGGATGACATTAGCTACTAGATCTTCATTGCTATTAACTTTTTCTCTTCTTTCAAACCTCTCTACAAGAGAGCGAGTTCTTCCAGGTACAACTGCAACTGCAATATGGAAATCTGAAAAAATTAACCATCATCAAATGGTAAATCTAGAAAACTACAAAGCTAAAAGGTAATGACAAACCTCCATTGACAAATTTGACAGAGTTAGTTATTTTGCTGCAATCACGAGATTTATCACCTGAAATTGAAAAAAAAAAACTAATAAAAACCTCTTTTGACACAAAATACATTAACACACACACACACACACACATCACAGAAGATTCCAAATAAAGACAATGGTCAATTGATAGAATAAATAACCAGGTTTATCTCATACTAAGAGCAGGGAGAATGAGAGGATAAAATTTCAAGCAACAACCAAACACAAGAAAGCTATGGGACATATGAAGATGTATGATAAATTTGAAAAGCATTCATGGAAACTGATTTGAGAGGGTCTTAGGAGTGGATATGAGGATCTGGTTTTTGTCAAAATAGTGCGTAATGAGAAGTAGAGGCACGCTTATGATGGAGGATGTTGGACAGTCATCTAATTTGTATGCTGAAAACAAGGTAATGGCAAAAATAGCAACTGAAAACAAAATAATTTGACAGTACGGTGCAGTTTAATTGTTTATTGCACATCAGAAAGAATGATGACATTCAAATTGAAACAACAAGAACATTTGCCAGAGTTTTAAGTAAATGCAATCAGAGAGAGTGAGACAAGACTTTGATGAGTGAAGTGAAGTTCAAGTGTGAACAATTCTCACTAAACAATCAAACCAAGAGAAAAGTAACATGTAGAAAACAAGGTGATTGGTAAACAGATAACACAGTAAAGTATGAACCGAAGAGCTTACCGTCTTCTTGTTTTGGAGGTTTCTGTGGAGAGAAAATATTTTCAATCTCCCCTGTAATGGTCTTGATATTACAGTCCTTTTCTTCACGGGATTTTCTAGCTCCATCTGACGATACAAGGTGAGTTTTGACATTAGGATCCACTGCACTGTCTAAATCACTCTTCTTACTGTTAAGGCTTTCAGATTCAGCAGCTGTTGACAGCCCTTCAGCATCATACTTGCTGTTTGATGGCTTCCGTACGTGAGCTGGTCTGAGCAACATACCAGGTTTTGTCCTTGAAAAGGTGATAGATTCTCTTGCAGAAAAAGAAGAATCTTTCCCATCTGGACTCTCCTGAGGTACAATACTAGGGACAATAAAAGATTTATCAAGTGTTTGTCCATTAGATATTTCTGGAACTCCTATTGCAGGATCCTGCTTCTCTGTTTGCAGATCACTGATTTCCTCAGAATCCAATGGAGGTACAACTTTTGGAGAGTTCAAAGGACCAATTTTCTGTGAAGCAACAGGCTTTCCGCCAGTAGCTTTACGTTGAAGATGGAAAAGCACATTAAGAAAGACAAAGGGAATAAAAAATGTCATATAGCAAGATAGCTACACACAATAAAACTAAATATCTATCATACTTAAAGCAGACACAGCAACTGAGTGCATTCTCATGGCCCTGGACACTTTTCCTATCTATAGAAAAGGACAGAAGTCAGGATACCATTAAGTTTGTCATGCCAAAATTTAGTTTAGGGTTGCAAGTTGGCTCAGCTATTTCAGTTTAACTTTAACAAAACCCTCAGAAAGGCCAGCATGATGCAGCCGAAGCTAATCTAGAGGCAGGCACCACATCAGCTTCCAGCAAAAGGTGTTGACAAAATCTTGATTAATGGAAGTCAACCAGTAAAAGTATGTTTCACTTTAAGTAAATGGTTAAATACAAAAGAACTACAAAAGCAGATTCACATTGATATCTAGCAGGTATAATTTGTTAGACATAGCTCCAATTCATATTTTATTTTCTTCAATTAGTATATTAAGGAAGATAGGACCAAGCCAAAAAGTAAATAGGATCACTTTCTCAGGTCCTAATTTGATAGTAGTACTAATCCAGCTAGAAGATGTTCCTTAGAAAAGGATCAAGTGGAGGGTTGATGCATTTGTACAAAAGAAAATATAGAAGAGAAATATCAAGAAGACAATAAACAAGAAAATAGAAAGAGAAAGAAAAAACTTACAATCCACATATATGGTCTTTATGTCTTTTGTCTCACAATCAGGAGAGGTAGAGCGGAAACCTGAGGTTGACCTCCCAATAATTCCCACTTTTTCCAAAGAATGACTTCCTGGGGGATTAAATTTGACCTCTGTGCAAATACTTTGCTCAGGTTCAGGTGCACCAACTCCGTAAGGCTCAATATGCTGACACCCAAGAAGGAAACATGTAAGAGCGACGGGGAAAAAGGACTCATAGTAAAATTTGACTCAACAACCTGGAGGATGAAACAATATTACTATGAGACAGTGAAAGGTCAAAGGAAAATACCGACACATCAGCTACCCAAATTCCGACGCTATTTCGATAAAATGAGCAACCCAAAAGCTTTCCGTCGTTAATGCAGAGATCACCAAGTGTTGACCATCCCATATCAACACTATCATGACAAATAACAGGCTCCCATGAATAGACCTACAGTTAATGAACATGTAACTTGGATGTTTATGTTCTTTTTGAAGGAAAATCTTCTGATTACAATTAACAATTGAAACAAGCCAAACCTTCAGATTATCGTCAAAACCAGAAAACAGAGTCCTCCCATCAGGATGAAAAGTAATTGCGCGAACTCCTGTTACCTGTGACGAATGAATATGCTTCTTTCAGAATTTAATAAAAGTCAAATTTAATTATTATCAATACGAGCTGAGATCCTCATGTATCTGAAAAGAAAATGAATGAGACATAGAGAGATCTTTCTACCCACCAAAAAGACAGAAAAGTGAAAAAGGAAGGGCAACAGAGAAGGCTTTACAAGCATGACTATTTATTCAATAGAGATATCTTAGGGATGAAAGGTACGAGGAAAAAAACATTTACTTGGAAGATAATTATATCCTTCACAGGAAATAACTACGCAAAAATTAGCCAGCCAAAATCTGCTTGTCTGAAGATATTTATGAGCTAAAATAGATTTTCAGAGGAAAATCTTTTATACTTCAAAATGCTCATAAATAGGATACCAAATATGACAATATAACAAAACTAAATTCATGTGATATCTCATGATGAGGTTTTTAGTTTAAGAACACATAAGCAGTTACCTCGGGTCTGGTTGATCCAATCAGCTCAAAGGTTTCCAAATCCCAGAATTTCACGGTTCTGTCTGCCGAACCTGGAAAATGATATGCAGGTTAAAATAACTAAATACTCTTCAACAAAGAAGCTGATGACGATATTCTGAATCAGGGTGATAGAAAAGGCAGTGAATCACAAACATAAAGGAATTAACTATAATGATCACAAACATGAAGGAATTAACTATAATGCTATATATTTGCCAAGCAATTAATTAAAAATAAGTCATCAAGTGTGGTTAATAGAAGGCCGACATTTTTTTCTTTTAATTCAAACTCCTTTTCTGGTAAATTTACAATGTTATATAGGTAACAACAATCAACAGGGCAACAACCAATCTTCACAAATATCATGAAATTGAGTTTCCAAGAGCCCTTCCCACCACCCACCGAGGAGGAAAAAGAAAAAGGATAAAAGAAGATGAAGAAGAGAGATTTCCTAACAGAGCAAACAAGGTCATTGAAACATGGTAAATCTAGAACAAAAGAGTTGTCTTCTTCGGTCGAGGATTGGGCGCATTATTTTCCGTAGACAAATACATGGTGCAACAAAGGAACCCTAACATCTATATGCAGAGGGAGTTCATGGGAACTCTGCAGAAATTCCATACTTACCTGTGGCCAGAAGAAACTCTAAGGGATGGAAGTCTATGGACCTGATATGCCCTTCGTGGAACTTAAAATCGTGCAAGAGTTTTCCGGCAGTAAGATCCCACACCTGGTCAACGGTGACAAAGATGCATTGATCAAACAAATAAAAGAAAGTTCACTTCAACCAAGACTGTTGACACAGCAAGCTATTCATACCTTTACGACATTATCAAATCCACCAGAAACTACCCAGCGACCATCAGGAGTGAATCTGATAGTACTGATGCCTCGCGTATGACCCTTGTATGTGTGAATGCAGCCTTTCTTTCTGATATCCCAGATCTTCAAATTTGTGTCCATGCAACCAGATGCAAAGAACTCACCAAATGGATGAAATTCAACAGCAGTGCAATTGGATTTATGCCCAGTAAGTGTGCGAACCACTACACTTCAAGAACAATAAGAAATGGATTATAAAATTAGAAGTACAATAACATTATTGTTCCTACGCTACCTCAGGGAGTATAATATGGACAGCCAGCAGATCTTGCAGAAAACATCAGCTGCTATGGGCTTTTACAGTCCCATTGCCCTAATTTGATGACCTCATGTTTATAATCTTGCTAGAGACCTCATCTTTATTATTTGTAACACATACTGGTTCAAAGTTCTATACCTCAGGTGTATTATTTGATGGGTTACAGACATAAAACATTGCAACAGGTTCCTCGAACAGGAATTTTAAGTTTTTTTTTTTTTTGGGATAAGAAATTGTAAATTGTATTAAAGATGAAGAATCATTGCGTTCGCTAATAAAGCAAAATAATTAAAAAATTTCTGTGATATACAAAAATATATCAATCACCCCCGTACAATACTAGATCAGCCTAAACAACCATCTCAAAACACTCTCCCAGCTTAGACGAATGAAGAAAAAGGACGAATCTCGGAACTCCTTAGAAACAAGTATTTTAAGTTTTGATTAAACAAGAAAATGAACTGATTCGTCAACTTACTCTTTGATTCTTCCAGATCCCACAGCTTTATCACACCAGTAGAAGCTCCAGCGAGCACTAAAACTTCTGCTGAATCAAAAGCTACTGAATCAACTGGACTTGAAAGACCACACAGGCTCTGCATATTAACACCGGTGGACAAACTTAATTTTTCTCATACAGCAACACCACCACAATGGGGGGTTCCGGAAAATTATGCAATATGTGAAACAGCATAATGCTTTAAAATGTAAGTAAAATTAAAAGGAAACTATTGAGTTCAAAATTTCCTCCAGAAACTGCAGTGATTTACTAATTGTAATAAATCAATAAAAGGAAAGCAAATCGCCATCTCTCCATTAGATAATTTTAAAAAGAAAAAAGCGAAAAGAAAAACTGACAACACATTGTACATCTAAAGCAGAATTCAAATGCTAAATAACAGAAACTGGCAATAATTAAAATACATGCAAAGTAGTTAATAAGAAGAAAAGAAACTAACCATTAAGGCAGTGGGCTTTCCAATGGCCCAAAGATTCACTTTCTGATCATCTCCACCAGTGATAAGAAACCGACATGCTTTCTTCCCAATACTAATACAATTCACATTCGCTGAGTGCGCCACGAATTCCTCTACATTGATTTTAGTCAAGAAAACTCACATTTTCTATAACATTATTTAATTTCAACACATTGGACTTAAAATTTCCAAGTTTTCTTCTAAGTTAAGCTTAATTTCGCATCATCTGAAAACTCAAACAAGACGAGTATCGCAAAGACTGAAATTTTTAACTTTATTCAACTATTCCTCCATTTTCTCGGCTTCCAAACAATTCAAACAGGGAAGAAAAAATAACTGCAGCTGGAATTGAACATCATGTTCCTCACACCATCACTAAATTCAAGTTATAGTCAACAAATATATATACATATGTAAGTATATAGACCAAAAAATCAACACTAACTCGTCACACAAAGCTCAGCAAGATAACTGAATGAAACAACAAATTCAAGCTCGGCATTAAAAAAATTTAAAGCTAACAAAAATGAGGGACAGGATACGCAGCTTGTATCCACGCTTGGCCATTTCGAAAAACCAAAAACGATAATTTGAGTGTCGTTTTGGCGGAGCTGAAGCAACAGAAATTGGAATTAGGCTTGATGCGAGCTGAAGCTAAGGCTTTTCGGGATCCGTAATGGGGGAGGAGATAAAAAAAAAAAAAAAAAGGAATGCGTTTCTTGCGGTAAAACAGAAATTGAAATCCAGCTTGAAAGGTCAGAATTGGATTCTCTGAGATTTGTTTTATCAGCAAATTTAGATTCAACAACACTTACAAAAGCAGTACAATCTTTCTTTTTTTTTTTTTTTCCAAAACGACGCGTAGTCTGTGTGTGATGTCTTTCTTGTTTGTAAGAATCCAATCAAATGAATGAAACGACTAAACAAAAAGCGAGAAACGACAGTAATATTTCAGAGCACGAGATGACTGATTGTGTCCGGTTTACTGTTTTACCAAAACGCCCTCGTTTTTTCTCTCATTATTATTATTATTATTATTGCTAATTCCCTCAGTACAAGAAACAGCAACTTCGCATAATCTCAATTGACCCCTTGAGATTTTACGTTTTCTCAAATAAGAGCATAGTTTTGATATTTGTAAGAAATATCTCCCTGGCTAGTGGCTTCTATTACAAACTTACCTAGCCTATCAAATGTTTACCATGTAGTTTATTGTTCAAGGGAGCGATTAGCATATTATATTATATTTTAATATATTGTATTAATTAATTAATGCAATACTTATTATATTAAATTGTATTATATTATATTAATATTGTACGATATTTAATGTTATATTGTATAATAATATTTTATATTATTATTTATATTAAATTAATTTTATACAATTATAAATATCTTAATTTTATTTATATTTATTAAATTTATTATTTGAATTTATACATAAAAAATAAAATTTCTCACCATCAGCCACCACTATGAGCTACCATGAAATGTTGCCAACTTTCATATTCCAATACCTTTTGACATTAATTTATGTGTCATTAAAATCTTCGTAATTGAATCTATACAACGGTATACATAATATTAGCAAGGGAGTTTTCTATCATTATAAATATATGTGAAAGTTTTGAGAATTAAAATTTTGACCATAAATTTACAATGAATAGTAACTCCATTGCTGGTGAAACATACATCATTGTAGAGATCTGATGATGAGAATTCTAATAGTACTAAGATTGACGTTAATGTATATCAAAGTTATAATACTGGTAATGGAATGTAGTGGTTGGCAGTGGCTAATATTTCAGCTGTTCAACTTTATATTCTATTAACTAATTATAAATAAATTAAATAGGTTTTACTTCCTTAAATAATTTTGAATTTTGAAGTTAATGCAAAACAATATAGACTCGAGTGGGTCGCAAGTTTAAATAATAAGGCAAAACCTGCATTAAGTCTTTAGTTTTTTTATTTTTTGAATTATATGAGATTATTGCTCAAATTACAACTCATATTTTATAAAAGTAGTGCATTAATATTTACAATTAGACAATTACTGGGACTAATTTATAAATTACAAATTTTATATAGCACAATCTAGATTTTTACACCCTCTCTAATATTCGAGAGACGTCAACTCCACTTACATTTTGAAAAGAAAAAAACTATTCACTCCGATTGAGGAAGGAAATTAAACTTTCACAATTTGTTATGAGGGCTCGAACCTTTGACTTCATAATTGTGAGGTATGGATTCTAACCATTAGGTTTTAGTTAATATTGAGTAATACATCTTTTTTTATTGCCAAACATGGGTTTATTTAAGTTAACGCTGGGTCGACCAAGCAGTACTATGTAATGCTGCACGCCAAACATACCCAAAGGGTACTTTAATCATTCAATTAGGAACCTATTAGATACTAATTAAAAATTAGCCCTCAATTGAGAACTTATAAAAGTATAGGGTCTCTGATGTTATTACCCAATTCTAATCTAATATTATACCAATAATAGATAGTCACATATACAATTCATTATAATATAATCCAATGCAATCTTAATAGTTGGTTTAATCTAATCTTGAGTGTCAAATATAACCTTGATTATTAACTAGAATCCTATTTTTTGATGGAATGAATACTTTAATTTTTTTTTGACAAATTCTGATTTTGTCGGAACTATTTGTAATTTAACATAAATTATAATCAACTATTAAACTTCATCTACTTTTCTTTAAAGGAAACAAACTCTATTTTTTTTTTCAAATTGTAAAATAAACTTTATGCTGAAAAAGAAGTAGCGAGTGCTGTATTTATTTCTCCATTGCCTATATACGTATTTTGTTTGGTGGAACAGCTTTGAAGAGTTTGCGGTGCAGATAATTACACATTATGTAAACAGTAAATAGTAAATAGTAAAATATTAATTATTAATTTTGTTTTGGAGTCTAGCTAAAGCAACCAACGGATAATCATTAATAATTGAGGGATTAGAACTTGATGTGTTTCTAACAGTGACTGATAAAGAGAAAACGGACCGAACGAGATTCCTTGTAAAACAATTACTAGTGTTTCATATTTATTTTCAGGTGGTTTAGGTTCATCATATGATTGTGACATTAACTTCGAATTTTAGTCACCACCACTTGATAAATTTTAGGTAAGCGGCTAACAACTTTCAATTTTTCATTTCTACTTTAACATTAACATTCGCGGACATTAATAGCTGCAAAAATCATTTTCTATAAATTTAGTGATCCATTTGCACAACTAGGCAAGTGGTTGCTTTAATCCAATTAAGGATTGTATGGGGTATATTCCTTTTTCTCGTCGTGGATGGTGGTCTGGCTTCAGAATTTAAAGCTTAGGAATAGGATAAGAGTCATAGATTTTAGCTAGATTTTTTCAGTAATGTGTCATACGTGAGACATGGGTTGGAAAGGTCATAGTCCATGGAGAAATTACAGAAGCATAAACTCAATAAAAAATAGAAGTCAATCTGATTAATACACACACACACACATATATATATATATATGCGATTTTGTCAGGGACACAAGTCATGATCCACGAAGCCGTTCTTGTTACATTCATAAATGATAATCCACAACATGATTCGAAAACATGTGTGGCACCCACAGGGTTGGTGAATGACCAAATTATTAAATCAACCATCCCATGTTAGTTAAAAAAAGAAAAAATTCTCAAGGGTTTCTAGACTTTCTTCCCATATAATATAGACGTAAATGATGCAGTTATGACCCATTACAAAATCTGAAGTAATATAACTACTCATGTACTCATGAAAAGCTTTTGTGTTTGGGTAGCAACTACGATGGAGCATTTCAAATGAACCGTCGGATGATTGTAATAATATGCATCTGATGACTTTGCCGTGTGCCATACGTTGAAAATGCTCCAACATAATTGGACCCTTTTATTTATTATAATGACAGGAGGAGTGAGACTTGAGCGGGGAGTCGATTACGCTGTTGTGGTCATAATGCTCTTTTTATGTTTTGTGGAGGTGAGGCAACAGGGGATATCTCGGCAAAGTATAATGTAATTTAATTGAAGATGAATGTGACCACAGCACAAACTTTTCTGTCTCCAACGAAGACGTAGATTGACCGGTCATTTTCTCCATGCACAGCAATTCTTCTGTTCTTGCTACTAAAGAATTGAATTTTTCAGGCCATCAGCTTAGAGTAGAAAATCAAACCAAATTGCTGGGTGGAAATGGCCTAAATGATTTCTGGTATTGCACGCTACCTGTCCTGAAATCTCCTCACGCTTTCCTTGGAAACAGACACCTGTAAACCATGCATGTTGTTTGCATTTTGCAAGTTTGCAAAACGACAGAAGTTCAGAGGTCGAGAGCGAGCCGTATCACATGGGCAATGGCCCGCGGGAATCCAAAGAAGCATCATTTTCAGAATTAGTATTCATTCAATTTTACACTTGCCACGAACATGATGATTAAAGAAATTCTCTGCCCACTTTTCTACAACTTTCGTTCATGTGGGCGGCATAACTTGCTCATGGTCATTGTCCTCCACGTCAATCCTCTCCCACACATTAATTTAATATTCTGAAAAATGAAACCCATAAATAATAAACAAACAGGAGAGATTTCTAATAAGTAATTTGACTGTCAGGATGCTATCCAACATCTCATTCTTAGAATAATGGCAGAACCCCAAGAATTTGTGTCTCCAACTTTCCATTTACTAAATTAAATATTATTTCTTTCACTTTCTACCTCCGTGTGGGAAAATGGCCAAAACGCATCGGAAGAGGTGCATTTCCCTAACAAGCTGGACTAATTCGAGAAAGATAAAAAGAAATTGTAGCATCACATGCAAACCATACATAATTACATTAGCAAGCAATATTCACATGAAAAAATTGATTTAACAATTACACTGGCACCCACCTTCCTCAATAAAAAGGATGCCCAAATGAGGTGATGCCTAGAACAAATTTGTGGCCAAGTTATCTCTGAAAACTAAGAGAAGCCGATGCATTTCACAAAAATTACCTTTTCTAGAGTTACAGTCAAACCAAACTAACCCTTCCGAGTCATTTCCTAATTCAAAGCACACACATTCCCCATCTGGTGGGGGTTGCCTAATGTTCCATTCCATTCTAAATCATGCATAAAAGGTCCTGGACGATTTCAGACATTGGTGGTCTGAATCCTGGCTCCCACTGCAAAGCAATTGATACAAGATGAATTATTGAGAAAGAAGAATCTGGTTTTATAAAAACAAAACTGTAGTTTTGCATTTCAGAACTTGCTCCCTAATTTTTTTAGATGATAACAGAGGGAGTTGTTTCATTCTAAAAGCATTTTTCCATTTGTTTAAACCTTGGCAAAAACTCCTTCAATGATACAAAGGCCATTCTAAAAGCATTTTTTCATTTGTTTAAACCTTGGCAGAAAACTTCAATGATACAAAGGCCCAGAGAATACCTCCCCCTAAGTAATTATCCAAATTTTATATTTTGCAGATAAACATGATATGCCAAACTTTATGAAGAGGGACTGAAAGTAAAAACCTGCACGCATCGGGATATTATATCTGCAAAGCGTGATAATGATTTGGCTAGATATGCTCCATCTAGAGACGGATCAACCATCCTTGATAGTGCATCAATATCATGAAGCCGAGGAATAGCCCATCTGACCAAAGATTGTTCCCCTCGCGGCCGTGACCTATAAATGTTTTTAGGAGAGAAAAAGTATCTTAGCTGAGACCAAGTATTTATAATATATGTGATAGATCAATGCAGATGAATTTGTAACGTAAACATCTGAGATGGACTTGCAGATCAACAAGAGATCCTAACCTGTCATAGGGTTTCCGCCCTGTGAGAAGTTCCAACATTACAACTCCGAGGCTGTAGACATCACTCTGGCATGAATAACTTCCTGATTCAAATTCAGGAGCACCAGAACCATGAGCAGTGAGGAGGCCTTCAGACAACTGAAAACATACGCACCAATATCAGCCACAAATGATCAATAAATATAACAAAGCCAATGATATAGTTCATTTTGAAGAAATAATCTGCCAGTTCTGCCATTAGATGAGTTTGTTCCTTCCCATGTTCATTCAGTTGCAATCAATTGTATTGTGAATGAAAAAGATTAATTTTCCAGATTTTTTCACAAGTTGTGCACTCAATCACGTAAAAGCAAAATTTAAGCACAGTCTCAAACTCCATGGAAAACTTCTAATCACCATTAACTGATAGTATTTTTATAGAACTTTAAACCAGCAGGATCTAACAATCCTACATCCAAATTACCTCATTTGTGGAGCCAGAGAATAATAGAGGAGCCAAACCACAGTCTGAAACACGCACTATAAGCTTCTCGTCAAGGAGGATATTTGAAGACTTGAAATTCCCATGCAGAATCGGTGGCTCACAGACCTCATGCAGATACCTTTACCACAATAGAAAATAGATGTCATTTTTTTTATTTAGTGACAAGAATGAGGGAGGCAACTAGGTCACTTCCCGGCACAAGCATGCAAACAAGAAACAAGGAGGTATAGGTCAATCTATGGGATCTCGTAAGCCACCAGTAGTTGAGAGACAACAAAGACAACCAGACTCCATTTCTTAACCAAGGGAATATTTTAAAAGCTGAATCAATCTATGGGTATTCTACTTACTGCAGGGCCCTGGCAGCTCCAAGTGCCACCCTGATGCGAATATTCCATGAAAATTTTTTGTGCGCCTCTTCATCAACGTGAAGTAAATCATGTAGGGTACAATTTCCACCATAATCATAGACAAGCAGATGTTGTCCATGCTCATTACAGTAACCTATCAGCTCCACAATATTACTATGTCGAAGTCGTGAAATGGTCGACGCTAATTCAAGAAATTCCTCGTCTGTCTGCCGCTGCGAAACTGTATTGCTTAGTTTCTTGACTGCAAGTAACTAAAAATGAACCAACAAGTAATTAGTAGATGTCTGGATCTGAACAATCACAGGGCAACCATCAGATAGAGAGTGAATATTGTCATATAAGGTACATAAAACAACCAAGCCTGAGGGCCAAATCAATTAAACAGCCAAATACAATAGAAAATCATTTCACGTCAGTCAAATGAATTTGTACCTTGCCACCCGGAAGCTCAGCCCTATAAACACTGCCAAGCAATCCTTCTCCAATAAAATTGCCTTCGGAGAAGCTATTGGTACACTGCTGCAGTGATGCAACGGTAAAAACACTTACAGAAGAGGAGATCACATTAGTAGAAGGAGAACTCCTTCTTGTCACTTCTGCAGGTGCAAGAGGTTTTACCGTGACCTGCTCAACAAGGGGTAAAGGCAAAGGAGGCAATGGTAACTGCAGCAACAGAAATTCACATCAGTGGCAAAATTTCCACACCAACATTTGTTTTATTCCTTCAACATGCAGCAATTCTCATCATCATTATCACCTTTTCATCCTGTGGCCTTGGACTTGAGACCATTCTTCTACTATCTACTCCATGTCCATCTTGAGATTTCACAACTGGCTCTTTGGAGACTGATTGCGATAGCACTTTTCAGGGGGGGAAAAAAATGGGACTATGAAAGAGACAATAAACAGACAGACGTATAAAGCTACCTTCCTCAACTTGACCACTTGGTTGCAATGGAGAATTTTTGTAGTTTGGCTTCTCCCCAGGGCCTTTATATGTACCGGTATTCTTCTCAGCGTCTCTATTCACTCTCATAGTTTTGCAGTATCTCCACATAAAGAGAGAGCACCCTAATGCACAAAGTATTGCAGCCGCTGAAAGGGCAACCCAAATCACCCTCTTTGTTGTCCAAAACTTTTTTGCCTTTGCAGAGTTTGTCATTTCAAAAGCAGAAGGAGCATCTGCCTGATCCGCAGGTGCTTGAAAAGTTGGTGCCGGAGCTATGGATGGAGGTATCGCAGTTGGTGGCAATGCAATAACAGTTGTATTGAAGGGATTTCCATCTTTTCTGCAAATTAGATACTACCATCAACTAAAGAAAGAATAAGAGTAAAAAAGACATTAAACCTAAAAGATAAAATATAATGGATTATAAGAATGCAAATGGAATCATGCCTCATAACTCTACATATTGATATATACATAGACTGTAGCCAAAAAGATAGGAAAAACAAAGTACTGTACTCATTTTTTTCCCTAGATTTACCTTAAATGTGGAATATTCAGCAACTTCTCAGGTATAGGCCCAGAGAATAAATTGTTCTCAATGTTCCTATGTAAAGGAGACAACTAGTGAGCTGCTGAAGGCTGAGCAAATAATTTCCAATTGTCTATAACCAGATCTTTCAATACAAAATTTCTAAAATAGGAGTAACAAACTACATCATTGAGGAGGATAGGAGGTTACAAATCAATTAGGTGAAGATCCTCTAGAACATTGAGGGTTCCAGAAAGCTTATTGTTCTGGAGGTGCCTGTAATCCAGAAAGTATAGATATGTATTCATGAATAACTTGACAATAATACGAATTCTTTTATTTCACAAAGGTTATTACTGACAATGAGTAGAGAGATGACAAATTCCTCGTTGAGGGAGGCAGCTGACCAGTCAAATTGTTAGCTGATAGATCCCTGCACCATATTACAAATATCACAAATCAAGAAACTAACAAAATAAATGTGAATGAACAGATGTGATTTAACAGAAATGCCTACAAATTTATCAAACCGGTAAACTGATGAAAGGCATCGGGTATTCCTCCATTCAAATGGTTATTGTTTAACGACCTGATGGCAGTAAAGATACAAGGAGAAACATATTATGAAAAATAGATAACAAATTGATATGACCCCAAGATAAGCAAGTTCGTTTTAGACTTACAAGTCCAACAATTGTGTTAACAAGGACAATGACTCAGGGATGCTTCCAGTGAGCTGATTACCTGAAAGAGAACTAAAACAGAAGAAAGAAAATAAATGATTTGTTCAAGGATGAGTATGAGGAATAGAATTCTGGCACAAGCCTACTGAATTCATGAAAACAAGGATGACTTAAGTTTGAGACATACAAATTCCTTACTGTAACTGGCAAGTTGGACGGAATACTCCCCCCAATATGATTATTGCTCAAGTCTCTGTTTCAGAAAAATAGTACAAAAAGTACATCAGCATTCTACATAGAAAAATTAAAAATTTGTGTAAATGACAACAAGCACTAGATGATGCCATGCCACTGTAACTTGATACTTCCATATCAAACAGGCACTCAGATCACAAGAGATGCATTTACAGTCCCAGTTTACTCCCACCGGTGACATGCAAACATAAACATCATTCAATCAATCAGCCAAGTTTTCTGTTGCTCAAACAGACCAAAAATTTTACTTTGAGTGGGAACATTTTTTAAGCAAGTTGTTGTCAACATTAATAAAGGAAGATAACTAATTTATTATGGGCATAAATTCAAAACATTAAGAACAATGACATGATGCACAAGACCTGTACATTTACTAAAGTGGTACTCACATATTTATGACTGATTCAAGGTCTCCCAAGGTATCAGCCAAAACTCCTCCTAAATTCATGCCAGTGAGTCTTCTGCAAATCCAACAAAACGAAGCTCATAAAAGCTGATGGCAAATGAGGTGGAAATATTAATAAACAAATGAAAAATTCTACATACATTTCGGTTACATTTGAGAAGACACAAAAGACACCTTGCCATGAATCCCCACAAGGATCTCCTCCAAAAGCAAGCCATTTTTCAAGAGGTGGAAAGTTCAGAGAAATATACAAGCTATTTAGAGCCATAACTGAGGAACAAAACAACACAAAATAAAAATGCGGACTCATATGCATGGCTTGTATCAAAAGAATTATAGCAATTGATTACAAAACTTTGAAAATTTAAAGTTTTCCGGCATAATAAAGGAAGAATGCATAGGAAATGAACCAACTTTCCCTCATTTTCTTGCTTTTCTTTCCAGAGATATTAACAGACACTCATCAGCTTAGTTGGAAAAAGAAAAAAAAAAAAGGAGGAAGAAGAAGAGCTAACCATCGCGAGGATCAGTTGCCCCAGCACAAAAGGGCGCCGTTAAAACAGCCAGCACAATCGTCAATCCAACACACATCCCATAATTCACGTAGCCCATAATCACTGAATTCAACAAAGACCAGCTCTGAAACAACAGAAATGCCACAAAGCTTTCTATTCCTTTCTCGTTTGTTTTCCCAGAAACCAAACACCAAGCCACGACCCACCAGTGAAGCAGCAAAGAGAAGAGTGTGTTGTTTTTATGAGAAAAAGAGAGTGAGAGAGTGTGTGTGTGTAAAGAAGGCGAGATAAAGAGGAAACGAGAAGAGAGAGGCGGTATAAATGGAGAGAGAGTTTAAAAGAGAAAGTGAATTAAAGTGAATCGGATATATAGCCTGAGCAAAACATTTTCCATATCTAATTTCGAATTTTGGGTTTTCAAAGATTTTAAAAAGATTCTGTACAATCAAATGAGATGAAAATTGTAAACAGTTTCAGTTTCAGCAAGTGAGTGAGTTTGATCTTGTTTTGTTTTCGACTCGAGCGTATCTGAGTACTACTGATGCTGTCTAAACACTTTCAAAGCGGGCCAATGCCAACGGTACTTTTGAAGTTTGGTCAAAGTGTTTTTGTACTTATCTTTTCCAGCGTTTTTATACATATATTTATTTATTATTATATGGTTCTATTTCTTTTATGGGAAATTTATATAAATAACCCAAAAATTTTTATTATTTTCACAACTAACCCCTCAACTTTTTTCTTATCAACATTAGCCAATAATCATCTTTAGTACCGAAAATACCCCTCTCATAACTCTCCCTCTCCTCTCTCCCTCTCTCTCTCTCTCCCCATTGAATTCACTCCCAACTTGTTCACTCATCGCCGGCGGCTTCCCAGAGTCATTTTCAAAAGCAAACATGTATTTAAATCCGGTCAAGAGTTGAAATTAAAGGTTAGGTTAAAAATTCTAAATTTTTATTTCTTATTCTTGTTTTATATTTTGTTTTTTGTGTTGTGTTTGTAATGGTGAGTGAAGATTGAAGGAGTTTTGTGATGTTGAGTGTACGGGTGAAGTTGTTGGTGTGGTACATGGGTGAAAAAATTACCTTGGAGGTGAATGAGGAAAAATTGTGATTTTAACATGTCGCTCATGCGATGTTGCGCGCGCCTTGTGCTAGCGACTGACGAGATGTGACGCCCGCGGGGGACACATGCGACAGGCACCCTATCGCACGTAGCTTGGTGCGACAGGCTTCGTGCCGCACCAAAAGACAGATAGTCCAACGAAAATTTCTGTGACTCGTATCAAGTAACCGCACTGAAACTCTCGCAAGTTCAAAAAATAACTCATACCACTCAATGATGCTGATTGGTGTTGGATCTGGATGGATTATGATCGAATTTCACTTTTACTGTTCGCCGTCGGCATTTACCGTTGCCTTTTACCATCGCCGGTGATGATTCAAGAGTGTAAAGCTGCGTTTGGTCTGAGAAAATAGGAGAAAGAAAGTGCTTTGGATTTGTAAATAAGGATAATTTGGAGAGAAAAACTTGTGTTTGACTAATGTTGATAGAAAAAAAATTTAGCGGGTTAATTGTGAAAATAACAAAAGTTTTATGGTTACTTTTATAAATTTTCCTTCTTTTATTTATTTGTAAATTAATTATGATTTTTTCCATTTTTTAAATAGAATTATTGTTTTTATTTTCCATAAACCCATGTTTCCTTTCTTTTTCTTCTCTTTTTTTATTTTTTATTTTTGTCCCTCTCTCTTAGGGATTTTCATGCTATATAGATAAGATAATATCCAAATGGAAGAGATGCATTATCATATAATTACGAAGATTAAAATAATTTGGTTGTGTAATCACCATGAGCGTGAAAAATTCAAGATCACCATTTCATTTCATTGTTGATTGGAGCACCCAACCCACCAATAGAGGTCGATATAATATTATTTACATCTTTGCTTTGATCTCTAACTCTACTTGGGTTTGTTTCCATAAAACAGCTGTATCAGATTCAATACTTACAAGATTAATCAATACGGCCTTTATCTATTTGGATTTTTTATTTATTCATTTTATTATTTTTTTTCTTGGGTAAGTTTGTCTAATCTTCGTAATTAATACTCTAATTAATCTTCCTCCGTCAAATAATTGAATGAACTGTCAGAGAAGAGGGCAAAACTATGTTGCAACAGTGGTACGGTACCACTATTGCAACCAACTATTAGATCTATAATTGTACAGTTGTATTAGCTAGATCCATCCAATGGTGAAAGCAGCAAAAATCTGCGTCTGCACCATTTGTTGTTGCAACATAGTTGGACCTCAGGGGAAGAGCAACTTTTTTCTATTTTAGAAATAAGAATTAAATTAATTACTCGTTGCAGTAACAAAAAAAAAGAGATTAAATTACTAATCAAGAAATCTCAAATTCTCCAATATGATTAAGAAAGTTAAATTCATAATACATATTGGACAATAAATACAATTCCCACAAACTATTTAATTACTAAGAAAATTCAACAAATGATTTAATGGGCTGCATCCTGCATGCGGGGTTGTGTTGTGCTGCTACTGCTAGCCAATGTGTGCTTTTTCTGTGTGTATAACAAAGCCACCTTACATAGCATATAATTATTGTTGTTGTTGGTAATGGTATGGATTGGTTGGTGGCTCAATAATTTCCGAGAAATTTGCTGCGCCAATTTGTTGCTCTCTACTGTTGTTAAGGTTCACATAAAGGTACAATAACATATGCTGGCTATAATGCGTGAAAATCACGCTTCACGATATGAATTATTACTTATTTAGGCCTATCAAACAAAAATTGCTTTGCGGTTCAGAAATGTGCCCGACTGTTAAGTGCTGCAATTTACAAGCTGAGGCCCAAGCTTCACAAATCCAGTAACATTTCGATTTGCTCTTTCGGCTTGGCCCATCTTAAGTTTCCGAATTTTGAATTTGATGGGGAATCCAGTAACACCACATCATCAAGACCATAACCATAACCATAACCATGATCATGCTTTAATATCGTCGGGTAACATTTGATGGGGAAGATAGAATCAGTAGTTTTACCTGATTCAATCTTTTTGCTACATGCTTTCATTTCTCCCCAATAAGTGAAATTATGCTGTGGCAACTTAGCATTAATTTTTTCTCCACATATATTGAGATTCTTCCTGTTGAAATTTGTTATATGTAATAATCATTTGATAGCTAATTAAGTTTAATACGATATCTCATCCCCTACTCTAAAGACTAATCTTAGAAGTAGACAATGTAAACTCCCATAATCAATTCGTTACGATTAGATCAGCCTAAATTAATGAGATTTCTTAATGGCTCCTCATGTCATGAAACTGTAGTTAATCTCGATCCAAGTAGATGAATTTGATATTTTTGGTCATGTTTACTGCTTGTTACTTGAATAATGCAGTAAGTTACTGCTTTTTCCTTTCCAATCTTCGGGTAACAACTAACAACCACTGTAATACGCCCAGTCTCTATTTCTGCCCATAAGCAAGCAATGGTCACACGCACAGACCCACTTTAGGAAGAGGAGTTAATTAACTACGGCATAATAGTTTTTATAATTAATGAATGAAAAGAGGTAGCAGTAGTAGTAGACTAGACGCAAAGAGCGGTCTTAGTACTGAGTACTCCCAACGAGTGACTTACAACACATTCATGATTGCCGCCCATGGTTTTTTTTTTTTTTTTTTGAATTACATGAGACTAATGCTCAGATTACAACTCATATTATATGAGATTTACAATTGATATTTACAATCAAACAATTACTGGGACTAGTTTACATTAATTCTCATATAAAGATCGCCTGATTTTTACCCTCTCAAATATTCGGGGATGTCAAACTCCCATTTAGGAGAAAAGACGCCACTTTTTAGGCTCTGAGAACAGGAAGGAAATTTAAATTAAACCCCCGCAATGCTTTTGCGGGGGCTCGAACCACTTCCCTCACACTTGTGAGGGAATTTAATGCAGTCATATTTATGAAATTCTTTATCCCTCTTCAGTTTGTAATTACATTTATAGTTAAGAGCGGTCTTAACTTAGCTTGGGTCATAAGTTTTATTCTAGTATTATAATTAAATTTAATGTAGTCATATTTATGTCAATGTGAAATTATGCTGTCCGCCGCTATTAGTTGTTAAAGAAAGGCATCCTTCCATGTTTTTAAAAAAGGCCAAAAGGCCAAAAAAAAAGAAAATAAAAAAGTGGCAGTGGACTGGAACAGGAGAGGGTCAGGTCCCCAGCCTGGAGTAAAGGTCAGACCTAAGAAAGAGTCCAGTCAATAAATGTTTATACTGTGTAATAAAAGCTATGTTCACCGTTGGATGATCATCCATGCCCCACGCACGTGTTTCATACTTACGGATCGGCCTTACTGAATAGACATCACATTTGTACACACGCCCACATGCAATGCAAAAGAAGAAGATGCGCCGCTGATTACAAAATTTGGCAGAGGAAAATGAAATTACCATCTATCATAAGAAGACACAGATCACGAGACTAAATATGCAAAGCCTAAAAGTTGAAACAAAATTATTGCCAACAAATTCACTAGAATCAGAGACTCCCGTTGCAAAAATGTAATTAACATTGAGGTCTGGGCTGTAAAATTAATTTAATATTGGGGGTGGAAGACGTCCAAGTTCCCAGAATTTTTTTATGAGAAAGTAAACCTTTCTAAATAATAAACTTAGACAGTAACAACATGATTTGAATAATAACAGGTTAGAATAAACGGATTTTAACTAACAAAAGAGCACCTATTTTACAATCCTAACCCCACAGTGGTTGCCTAATTACTATAGCACTAATAAGTTAATATTGCTCATTACGGTAGTCATACAGTTTACTGTTGAGAGTTTATGGCATTAATACAATATCTATTTGAATAGCCGCCACTTGAAAAACTACATCAAACAAATCCTTAGATCTCGATGCCTCCTCGACATAACATAAGAGACTGGGACTTGCATTAATTAAACTTGTATATTTTATTATCCAATGTCGGATATTCCTTAATTTGTCATTAACAAATAAAAGATACTGGTGGAGTTGCAGGATTATTCTAATTTAATGTTGGATGTGAAATTTACATAAATAATTTTGTTATTATCCTGTGGTAAATTAGATATATATCTTTTTTACATAATGAGTAATAACAAATGTGTTCATCCATAAATTTGGTCTGTAGAGTTGCGATCAGGTATTCACACTAATAATTAAATTTGTTTGTTGGGGTAACGACTCAGCGTTGCAACTTTTTCACTCGAGCAAATAACTTCGACCACAAACTTGCTAAGCTAGATCACCTACGCTCACAATATTCAATTAGAGAGGCGCTGGATTTTTTTCTGACGAAAACCTTCCAACGCTCAAATCAGTATATATAACCATATTAAATTAGAAGCTTAATTTCAAAGAGAAAAGAAGATGGAGTAGAGAATTATCGAGCAAGAGAGATAAAAAGAAAGAGAGGATTTGAGAATCAAGTTAAAAATTGTCTAACCCCCTTTACTTCCGTTCTCTATAGCTTTTATACCCAACCAGAATTATCGATTTCCTCTTCCCCACGATCATTGTTGGCTTGGTAGTGCAATCGTGGGTGAATGGACAGTGTGATTGCCATTGAGTGAGTTTCGTGCTCAAGCTCTTTGGAGGTAACTCATGTGTTGGTAACTGACGTTGATAGGGGTGTTCGCGGATTAGATTTTACAAATTGGATATCAATCCATATCCGATCCATGATTTTACAGATTATAAATTTTTAATCCAATCAAATCCATACGTCTGCGAATCAGATATAAATTTGATCAAATCCATATCCAATCCACCATTTTGATGATTGGTTTGTAGGCTAAATTTTTTTAATTATTTCATATCCACAAACTAACAAAATAAAAAAATTAATATACAAATAGTTTACTATCGATCAAATTCAAAATTAAATAAGATTTAAATTAATTAATTATTTAAATAAAGTTAGAAAATATATTCAAAATTTTAAAATATAACACACCAAAAAGAAAAAATCTCATTTATTTAGATCAATACATGAAAATTAACTACCTAGGAAGTTTTTTATTTAATTATTGTATTTTTTTATTTAATTATTTTTATTTTATATTATTATCGGATAAGATATAATATTGTGTCAATATAACTATATTTTAACTTATTTATTTATTAGTAAGTATAATGCCACTATTTACAAGTTTACTTTTTTTATTAAATAACTGTTTTTATTTTTTTGCAGATTCGCAAATTTTTACGGATTTAGAGAAGTAAATTCATATTCAATCTATCGACTGCGGATTTTCAAATTTTCAATCTAATCAAATTCACCAATCCACAGAGTAGATTTCTATGGATCAGACGGATTGAACGGATTAGATTGAATTCTGAACACCCCTAGCCATGGAGTGGGTTTCGTACTCGAGCTCTTTGTAGATAACTCACGTGTTGGTAATTGTCGTTGAATGGGTTTCGTATCCGAGCTCTTTGGAGGAAGACCACATGTTGACCTTTGACCAAGTCTCTGATCCTACTTGATTCTGATATCTACTCGCACACCCTCAGGTCAACTATATTCATGCGACCAACCTCACGCCTCATCAACTATGACTTTCCTCGAGGCGTTGCTTTAGGCTAAAAGGAGCACGTTCTGCTTGTGCATTCCTAGTCATGATGTTATTCACCCCCCTCCCCCCCGATAAATAGTATAAAATTCTCATCTGGGCTCATAATACTTAGTAAGAGGAGCACCATATGTTTTTCCGACGAAAACTCTCTGACGCTCAAGTCAGTAATTGAGTCTTTTTTATAAAAAAAACTTGTGCCACAATTCTGTGGATTAATTATAACTATTCTAAATTAAAAAGCCTAATTTTAGAGAGAAAAGAAGATAGAGTCCAGAATTATCGAGAGAGGGAGAGAGAGAGAGAGAATCTAAAAATTAAGTAAAAAGTTGTCTAACCCCTTTAAACTATGTTCTCTATAGCTTTAATACCCAACCAAATTATTGACCTCCTCTACCCTACGATCATTGTTGGCTCGGTAGTGCAATTACGGGTGAATGGACAGTGTGACTACTATTTAGTGAGTTTTGTGCACAAGCTCTTTAGAGGTAACTATGTGTTGGTAACTGCCGTTGAGTGGATTTCATATATGAGCTTTTTGGAGGAAGATCGCGTGTTAACCTTTGACCAAGTTTTCGATCCTACTCGATTTCAGTCTCTCCTCTCACGCCCTCAGGTCAACTATACTCACGATACCAGCCTCCCTCACACCTTGTCACGTACGACTTTCCTTGAGGCATCGCTTTAGGCCTAAGGAAACACATTTTACTCGCTCGTTCCTGATTACGATGTAGGCAAAACGGTATAAAATTTTATACAAATTAATGTGAAATAATTAAATTAGTTAAATTAAATCATTGTTGATTCATATAATTTATTTTTATTATTTTATATTTTTATCTAACTAATAAATTTATACTATAATTTTATATAAAATATTTTAGTAAATGAAATAACGAATCGGTCCGGTCCGTCTTTGAACTGGATGATATTATACACACACACACACGCTCTTGTTTATATATTAGATAAGTGGTTGTTGTCTGTATTTACTAGCTGTGGAGGATTTTTCGTTAAATTCGATTCGTTGACCACACAACTCTCCTCCTTCATTACACATACTTTTCCCACACAAACATATCACTTGAACACAAACCCCCCTCCCCCAACAACCCGGCCTTGCTGTCTTTGTCTTGAAGTTTTAGCAAATCAATCTCGACCCATTCTCCGCCGTTCCCGGTGGCCACATTACATCACATAACAGACTACTCAAACGACAATGCCATTTATCTTCATCTTGAAGAATAATTATTACCCACCAGCGGTGTAATCTCGCTCACATCACAAATATGGGGTGCTGTATCAGCACCAACAGTGGTGCCCCAGGCTCAGCCTCAAAGAAACACAAACACGGGAGATCTGATGAAGCTTCTTCACAGCTCAAGAAGGGTTTTAGCCACGAGAGTAGAGCTTCACAGCCACCACCTGCTATTGATCAAGAAGAAACTGTCAAAGAAGTTCTCTCTGAAACCCGTAAACCAAAACCAAAGCCAAACCCATACCCAGTTTTCGCTGCTCATATGAAACAAGAGTTGCAGCAACAACAAGAACGAGAACAAGGGAATGAGGCCAAGATTAGTGATAGCCCCCGCAAAGTTGAAGCCTTTGCCAAGAATGCTCAAGATAAGCAGAACTTGAGCAGCAGCAATGAGGAGGAAATCATGTCTCAAGTGTCCGAGATTTGCAGCGTCAGCGTCAGCGAGAGCCTCTCAACGATGACTAATGTTACTGACGTGAGAGACATTGAAGAGGGCGAGCAAGAAGCGAGGCAACGACCGAGAGTGATCACTAGATCTCCGGCGAAGCCGCCGCCGAGAAACGGCTTCAAAAGAGACCGGGTCGTCAACCAATCCCCTACCAGGAGATCCGACCAATCACCCGCCAGACGAATTGGCAGCGGGTCCTCAGTTCAGATTCATGACTCGGGTCGGGTCAAATGCCCCGGGAGAAGGGACCCGCGCGTACGCTCCGGAGGAAGGTCCAGATCCCCAGCTACAACAACAAGATCAGCCGCACCTCCTGCCATCATGGGTCGGAGCCCATCGGCTAGGAGGACAAACCGGTCTCCGGGTCGGGCCAGTTCCGTACCGCTTGAGAATGCTACTATTGGTACCACCGGCATTAATAATAATAACAATAGTTGCAGCAGCGGTACAGAGGAGGGCGGCCAGTGGGCAAGTCATAATAACAATGGTATTAATGATCATTGTAGTAGTACGAATGAGTCACTTGAAAACCCACTTGTATCCTTGGAATGTTTCATCTTCCTGTGAAAATTTAAACAGTAATCACTCTTGAGTCTTGTCCACGGTGCTTTTGTTAAATAATCAAAATATTATTTTTTTTTAATTTCTGCATTTTTCGGATTTTCATAATTTATGTGAATATTTAAGTCAAAAGGTCAATTTGTGGAAAGTGCATCCATTGAGGGGATTGGTCACTTTGGTACGCAAAGTAAAGAAATTAAATTGAATCCCTCTGCTTTTCCCTCTGCACCTGTAAAGTGCAAGTGAGCAGGGGCCGGTTGGGGGAGTGCCTTGTAGTACAAGGGAAAAGATTGCTTTTTTTTTTTTGTAAAATGAATAATAATTGCATGATTGCCTAAACTATATTTGTTTAATGTTTAATTTGAAAGATTTGAAATCAGAGAATCCTGTACCACTTTGTATTTCGAGATTGTTACCTGCAGAGCTTTTTGTTCACTTTCATTACAAATTTAACAACATCAAACAGACAATCGAAAAGGGTTACTAGTAAGCAAAAGGGCTCGTGATTTCTAATGGCGGCAGTTCTCGTGACAGTGTTAATAGGCTATATAGCTGGCTTCCAATGATCCAAAATAGTTCAATAAAGGGAAAAAAAAAAAAAGTAAAGCAAAATCTTCACTGCCTTTTTCTTTTGGGACACAAGTCATGAAGATAGTTGTAAGTTCAAAATGGTCGTATAATAAAAAGCATTAATTTTGTACGAAAATCTTTTCTAGAAAACAGCTTCCAATCTTTTTTTGGGGGTAGTGCTAGTCCAAATTCCTTAAACAGTAAATGTACTCGTTGCTTTTCAATTTCTAAAAACTGATTGCATTTTATTTTAATTACAGTTTGGAAGCAACGAAAACAAACTTTTGGAATGAGCCATTGAAATTTCGATGGAGGGAAACTCAATTTGTAGCCGTTGGCAATTAAGGAGGAGACAACGTAGCGGTGGTCCTCATTTTGATAGTAATTAGCCGTTGCTGAATATTAACAAAAAGAACTAGATATAATGGGCGAAAAAGGATAGGTCATTTTGGACTGCTTTTGGTCGTCTCTTTCAGCATAAACAAACAACAGTGGATTTATCGTGATCAAATTAAATTCCATGGACAAAATAAGGAATGTCTTGAATTTCAAAGTTCAAAACTTGAGGCCATGCTGCTGATGATAGATTATAAAGGTCACGAAACTTTGGCATTTTCAGTTTTCAACTTTTTGCATCGAGGTTTCATTCTTTGGCATATTTGCGCCAGATAAGAAATTTGGTAGTGTAAAATTCAGACATTTAAATTTGTTACTGATGTTCATCATGAGAGAGAGCTTCCAACTGTGTTCTTGCTTTCTCATCTTTCATTCTCTTTGCGACAACTGTGATTTAGCACAACAACAATTACATCTGTAAGGCGGCAATGCAGCCATCTTTTAAGGATCATCAGCACAATTGGAAAAACTTTTGGACATGCAGATGCTGGAAATCAGGAATATATTGCTAGCTAGGTGAATCGGCCATGGGGGTAGAAAGATGCTTTGTCTGCTACACTAGTTGTGTTTCAGCTATGTCAAAGCTAGCTAGCTACCCATTAAACTGATGGGATATATATACATGACATAAACAGAACAAAGGCTAGAAAGATCGAAATAAAAAGGAAATGGCTTGTGTGTTGTTGCAAGTAATATGCCTGAATTTGTAATCAGGAAATAGTTTTCATGTTGAGTCTTCTTGTATTGACCTTCAGCTTGAATTGGAGCACGACAGAGGATTGGGCAACGGGATATGTTGATTGTCTGGAAGTGAGATTCGTGTGGGTGGACAAGGCACCGGGGCTGGGTGAGCAATGAAGGTAGGGATATTGTCTCCAGGCATCAATACAGAAACACCATTCGCATATACAGTCATCTGCAGAAATTAACAAAAAATAGACTGCTTGAGATGACGCAGTTCTAATAGTTCCATACATGAAACACTTGTGTAATGCTAGAATGTTGTTGTTTAAACAACATCAGAAATTTACTTTTCTTCAAATCATAAATCACTTTCCAAATGCATAACAAGAAGTCATGACTGACCACATTGACAAACCAAAAGCAAATATTGATATTTTAAGGGCACAACATGTATCAGCCAATAAATTGAAATTAGGAAAACCATAAAAAGATAAGACAAGATGAAAACAGAACCTTGCTGGATGATTCACAAAAAATTATCGCAGCAAACGGCAGATGAATGAAAAGAGCATGAAAAGTTGGATATGTAACATCATGCCTGCAGGAAAAAGGAAATGATTTGCGAACATAGGGCTGGGAGAAAATAAACGATAATTTTTATTTGCCTATTTAGTATTCGCAGCTTCATAGATTGTAAACCTCATTTCTTGTTACCGTAGAATAAGGGTCAGCAGAATTTGGTGTGCACACCTGGAACAAAGGACCTGTGTAATGGTGCACAGATGCATTTTGGCCTTAATATAAAAACCAATCATCTACAGACACCGTAAATTGTGAGAGGCTATCATCAAAACTTCTCCTAAATAGTTATGTCCCCGAGAGGCTAAAACTGAGGCAATCTAAACCAAGTTTATGGGCCAAAACTTTTATGAGGCAATCTAAGCTTTTATGAGCTTTGTTTTGTTACCATAAATAGTTGTGTCCCAGAGCGGATAAAACTGAGGCAATCTAAACCATGTTTTAGCAAGAACAGATGACTAGTACTTGAATAAGTTTGCAGTTTGGTCAATCGGACAACTCCAAAATGATTCAGCCATGTATGACTAAAGATGAAAACAAGCATAAGTGAACAACACAGTCAAAAGGTCATGAACACTTTCAAGAATAGCAATTACAGATTGTCAATGTTATCAGAAAGCATTGGATCCAGAGGAAGGGTGAGATTGTAGCAAGAAACTTCAGTAACAGTCAAACAGTTTAAGTTTGGTTGTCGGCTAGAGCATGGTAGTCTAAGCAATTGTTTGCTACTCCCACCCCTTTTACACTTTCATGCACTGAGGTGCATTACATAATATGGTAATAATAAGGTAAATAGCCACACCGATTGCCCTCAGTTCGCACTAACTTTTGCTATTTGTTAAATTTTCAAATTGTAGTAAAGCAAATCACATCAACTGATTTGTTCATTTCCATGGGGGAACCAATCTCTTTGTCGAATAATGGTCGGCAGATGAGGTTAACTATTAAACTTCTAGCACCACAACAACAATTTGGTGTCCCCCAATTGATAATCCCAAAAAACCTATAGGGACCATCATGTCAGAGTTGAGAGAGCACTTAACATGGGTCCTTAAGTACAATATTGCAGTTAGTGTAGTGTGTGAAGGTGATTAAGACCTATTAACAGATGGCTTGTTGGCTCACATGGAAACCCTTAAAAGCTGACAGTCAGTGAGATCACATCTTATACTAAACAGATGACTAGTCTCCTCAGCTACAGTTAATGTTATACTAAACAGATGACTAGTTACCAATTAGCAATATATCAAAATTAATAAAGTTGATGAAACCTTCCTCTAGGCTTAAGACCCCACAGTGAAGTTATGCCTTATGTTAAAACAATAAGCTTGGTTTAGTAGGTGGGTCATGCTGTTTCTTAAAAGGTATGGCACATGGTAGACTACTGGGGTGATGCATCTAGCAGGACCCATCATAGGATACTCAAAATCAAAATTACCCAGAATTTATATGGTTTATTTCCCACCATAATGGCATGTCAGAAAAGCATATAATCACATAACCAGTTATCTATAATCCAAAGGTTTGCTTTGCCAATGAAGCTAGTTAGTTGCACAGCTAATCTAGAATATAAGAAGACAGACTTCCCCACAAAGAGAACTTGTCCCCCCGGACCCCAGGCACTTGGCATGAAATAACAACACAGTCATTGATGATGAGAATGATGGCCACCGCGTAAAAGTAGTGGGTCTAAACCACAAGAAGTACAATTAATCCTAAGACTTATCGGTTTGACACCAACTGTTCAACAGATAGCTTCTCAGGTAGGCCATTGCCCAATAATCATAACCATAAACTGCATCTTTTAAATGATGAAATTCTGAAATATAAATGCTGATGAGAAACCAAAACATTTTGAGCTACCACAATACCTAAAGAAAAATTAGCTGCTGACACTGGATTATCCTTTCATCCCCAAATAATTTTTTGAGAAAAAGAAAGAATCAAACAAAATAAGTTAATTCTCAGGTGTAATGAGAAGAAAAGCTTGTATCGTGCTGCATTGAAAATTTTGACATGGAAGAGACGCAGCAGATGGTTACTTGGTTAGGATGGATCTTCAATCTCAGTTACAAACGGCAATTTGGGTGATGAAAAAGGAATAGACTTGAGGAAAGAGGGAAAGCAAAAAAATAATCAGAGGAAAGGGGGAAATGTTAATGGCACAGAAAGAAAATTTCAGAGGCCAACCAAAAGTATTGAACATTGCTGAATACCAAATAATAAAATATGTTTGATGAATGCCTTAGAGCTAAGACCAATCGTTATCATTAACAAAACTATTCAGCTTTAAGATTAAGTGAAAATAATCAAAAAAATAACTGCGAAAAAAAAAACTGATAATCATAAAAGAGAACATTGAGCTACAAAACTTTGTCAGAACAATAATCACCAATATCTGCAAAAATCAAGACAACCAACCAAACTGTCAAAAGGAACATAAACATAGAAAGGAACTACATTTCCCACAAAATTGACATCCAAGTAAAATAGTTCACTCTAAAGCATCTTCTTCAAGAAAATGAAAGCAGCGCATCAACATTTCACTTCCACACACAAAATGTGCAAATCCAAGCGCAACAAAAAGAGAGCACTATGAAATAAATAACCACAAAAAAGAAAAAGAAAAATGCAGACACTTGTAGACTAAAAAATAAATTCTGAACACAACCCACAAATGAATCGCAAACGTAATGAGTTGTGACTTACTCTGGGAGATGGATAGCCAAGCTTGGGATTGAAACTCAACTGAGACTCAAGATCACCACGAGTGGGGCCACCACTTGGCGAAGTGGGTCGAAGAAATCTCTCAAAAATGGCCATGACCAAGAACATGGAAATGAGAATGGCGGTGGCAACAAAACCAAACGACACCGCATTGACAGAGTTGTCGAAGTGTTTCCAGTTATCTTCCCTCTGCACGTTGTTCAATGGAGCTCCTACTGGCGGCCACGCAGAAAAATAGTAGCTGCCTTCTAATCCTCCTCTCATATTGAGTGCTTCGCTTTCACTCTCATTACATTACATTACGTGTGCTTTCTTTTCTTGTTCGTGGCGGTGCAAAGAGGGAAAAGAAAGAGAGAAAAAACGGAGGCCTGTTTCTGTAAATGATGGTGTTGTTTTGTTGCTGTTAAAGTTGCAGCGGTACCTGAGGCTTTGCTTACACTAGTATCAAGGCTTTGTGTGTGAGTACGCTTAGGAACTCTTGATTTATACATTCAGGTTTGCAAAAAGAGAAACAGAGAGAGAAAGATAAAGAGAAATGTGGGCGTACAGGAAGGTGACTTGGTGGGGGAAGATTAATAAGGGAGCTTTGGAATTTGGAGGAATTTTTTTTTTTTTTTTTTTTGTTGGTTGCTATTTTAACTTTTCTCGGTTTTGTCTTTTTTGTTTCGGAAATTAGAAAATGGTTTTATGGGTGTTTTGGCAATTGAAAAACCCGAAATTGACTTCTCAGTGTTGTTGTTGATCAAGATAAGTGCACATGGTTAATTGATTAAATGATATGGCAACATCAACATGTTACACTCAGGGGGCAAACGCTGTGATCAAAATACTGTTCAATTATTCAAACCTTTTTCTGTCCAAATAATTTGAGAAACTTTATATCACTTTACAAGGACAAATTCGTAATTATGGATAACGTTTATATCAATTTTAATATAAGTGATGATACAACTATAAATTATTGTACAAATTTAAATTGTACAAACTGATATGATATTAATTTATTGGTTGAATGAAAATATAAAATAATTTAAAGAAATTATGTGAGACAAGAGATATTTAATTCAACCAATTTTATCATATCACATCAATTTATATCAAATAAATTTATATAAAAATTTATGACTATATCATTATTCTTTTAATATCCTTTTACAACCTCCTTATAATTACAAAAAAAAAAAAGAAAACACATAACATGCAAAATTAAAGAGGTGAGCTCCCTGCCCAGTAGTGCATCCATTGAACAATCCAGGCCCAAAAAAAGCACTTCCCTCTTCTTCTTCTTCTTCTTTTTTTTTTTTTTTTTTGGTCTCTTCTAAAATTTCACATTCACTAATCACCACCAAAGTCCACGGCACAATGAATAATGCTTCTACACAAGAAAAATGTAAATAATAAAATTGTGGTCACTGGTCGCGGCCATGTCAGCTCCAAATTTTGCTTCTGAACATGTCACAGTGCGAATAGTAGTAGTAGTAGTAACTGCACCCAAGGGCCCATTTGTGGTAAGATTTATTTTTGCAGGGCATTTTGGTAACATTTGGCTAAAATTTTCTAGGCTGCTCTGGTACAGTCCGAAGTCAGAGTTTCAGACCATCAGTTTTAGGGACACGCCGGCTTCAGACTCCATGGGAGAGAAATTGATAAGATGGTGAAAATTTTTTTTCAAAAAATATATATCCGTAAACAAACGAGTGGGTCCCAGCGATACAAGGTAAAACAATTGCATGATTACGTATCGTCCAGCAAGGCAAATCAGTAGTCCAACGTGGATTACACATCATCAGTACACTGATGCTTCCCATTCAATCCTCTTTTAGCCGATTTGAGCGAAAGAACATGTATGTTTTAATGATTTTATTTTATTTTATTTTATTTTAATGGAAGATAGTGTCGAAAGAGTATTTAGATTTTGGGCGTGGTTAGGTTATATTATATATAACCTAATCTGAGAATTGCATCTAAAAACACTTTAGACACACATTTAATAAAACAACAAATAAATTATTAGGGACAATTCATTAAGTTACTAGGAAACAAACCAAATATTTTCATCGAAGGACATTTATTTATTTATTATTATTTTAATTTTAAAGGAATATAATTGGTAAAATATATAAAAACTCGCTCCATCGAGCACCAACCCCCACATGTAACTTGTCGGGATACGTGCCCATGTTTCCCCCAACCACTAGAATCCCACAGTCCCGCCTATGGCCTACTTCCACGTGTCATTTCCACCTCATTTCTTTGCGGCTTGACACGTGGCTTGATGCTGAACGGTCGGCTATCCTCTTGAAAGAAAAAAAAAATTTGAGTTAGAAAAAGCGAAAAACAAAGCATTAAAGCAAAATTAGCCAAAGATCCAGTCCTTTCCCCAACAACAAAAGAAACCCAACATATCAGCCTCTTTTGTCGGCTTTTTCAGCTTCGTACGAAACACATGGACATGTAACCCTCGAGACTGTCCCCAAATCGACGCCCAAGATCGTCCCTTGAAACCCAGTAAATCACAGCCGTGGATGACCTCTGCCTTATTCATTAGTCACAGTCAAGACTCAAGATGGATGGGGGTAAAAAGGAATAGCCAGCTCACGCGTGCGTCAACGGTAACACACGTGCGATTGCTTGCTCAGGTGAAGAAAGTCAGGAATTGACTACTGACTGGCTGGCTGGCTGGACCACCATTGTGTTTGTGTGAGCAAGTGGTCAGGGCCGCAGGGAACCAGGGTTTGGGCTGCATAGTGGCTCGAGCTAGTTGGTGATGGATCACGTGAAAGGATCTTTTTCAAGAGTTAAAATTTGCTTTGATTAGAGCTTTTCGGCTTGAATCCTTGGTGTCAACCACTTTCTCTTCTTTTGATGGTAGTAGAAAAGCTTGACATATTTGACCACTGACCAGTAACCAACACTTTATTGAAGGATTTAGAATTGGGCTCCCTTCGAGGCTTGCAGGCCTATGCCTATTTTGTTCGAGCGACCCAATTATGCTCACCTCTGGGGATTAATGTGGACCATTTTTGGGCTCCTGTGTCTTTTTGATTCACGGTGAAGATTCGGGAGATCTTCAAATTATATTTTTTTGTACTTAAAAATCAAATTAGAGATGTTAATAATTCACGACTTATCCAGAGTTCATTAATTTATTATTGTATTATTTGATTGAGGGACTTATAAATTATGCTTCAACTTTAGAGAATGTGATTATTGATTAACATTTGCTTTATACTGTAGTTTGTATATGGGGGGGTTTGACATGGCGCAAAAAAGGAAGCAACATCATTTCTTGAACAAGAATAATGTTTGGTTTTGAATAACTAAATAAGATTTTGCTATGATTTTAGTCACTATTCCTGTCAAATATGAAAGCTCCTGAAAGTAATGGGGACTCAATTCATAGATCTTGATCCCTGTAAATTAATGATATGATTGAAACTAGTCAAACAAGACATAATCATGGATGGGTCAATTGCTTCTTTCTAATTTTGGACAAACATCATGGCATTAGCAATGTCTCTGAAAAATGAGAAATTATATAAAGGGTCTTTGCGTTCTCTAATCAGAAATTTCTATTCCAATTTAAATTACTTTTGATCGTTTAATGGAAAGATATCTTCCGTAACAAACAATAAAAGTTGAAAATTTCTATGATATTTTTATTTATTTAGTCTCAAAGTACACAAAATCATAATTTTAAAAAAGGGGGAAAAAAGAAGAAGAAAAAAGTACACAAAATCATGGGGATTGCCAGTAGCGGCTCACTGATGGAGCATACACGGAGATACAACCAAGACAACGCTATGGTATTGGTTTATGCAAATTAAGTTTAAATGGCAAACCCTCATGTACTAATTAACATATTTTGAACTATAGATTGGATAGTGCTAGCCAAGAAATGACATGGTTTTGGTGGGAAGGTTTCAAACGAAAGCTTATGACGAGAGTTGAACAACACAACAATGGCTACAAAGCTCTTTCTCTCCTTCCTCTACTATAGGCTCAAAGCTCCTCCATGCGTCACTTTTAGCCGCAGTGTCAAAAATATGCACCATCGACATTGTTCTTGCCAGCTCCCCAGCCATCCGATAGCCTGCCAAGAAGTATAGATGGGCCCCAATCGGTGCCATAGTTAAGTAGAGCCGTTGGATTGGAGGCCAATCTTCAGTATTGGTGCTTGATGTGGAAACCGGTGAACTGAGAGTCTGAAGGCAAGATCCATTAACCTCATCCCACATATTGAGCTCCCCGTCATATGACTCAATGTGACCTTTCCATGCCTTCAGGCAATCCCCGGAGCTAAACAGCCTGTTATCCACCGCAACGATCTGATTAGGTGGAATATCTAATTGCCACATCCGCGCGACGAGGTCCCACTTTCCCGCTTGCGTGTCGTAAACCTCGGCCGAGCTACGCTCCGTAAAGTGAACCGAACCGTCCGAGTCAGCCCTCTGGGCAAATCCGCTGACCACGTGTATCTTTCCTTGCCACGTCACCCCAACACATTTGTACCTCAACGTTCTCATGTTGGGCAAGGGCGTCCACTGATCGAGTTCGGGATGGTACACTTCAGCCGATGCGGTTCCCTTAGCACTAAACAAGTTGGACTTCCCTCCGGCCACGTAAATTTTATTGTCGCATGCGGTGCATGCAAAATCATACCTTGGCACACTCAATGGTGCACATCTGGTCCATTCATTAGACTTAACATTGTAACGTAGCACCCACGCTAGGACCTCGTCGTAGGCGTCGACAAAATCGTCCGATTCATCGGAGTTGCGAGCTCTCTCCTTGTGGCACAGGAGTCCACCAATTATGTAAACTGAATCACCCAGCGACACAATTGAAAAGCCCTTCAAAACATGGTTCTCAAGAAGGTCGGGAATGTGACTGACATGACTCCATGTGTTGTTAGATGGATTGTAGCTCGCTATCCAGTTGGAAATGTTCGATCTCGGGCCCGGCTCTCTCAGGCAAAACGAGGCCAAGATGAGATGGGCGGAAGGGTTACGTTCCGTTGGAGGTGATGGCGAAGAAGTGAGGGAATCCATTGAAGTAGTGGGAGAGGTTTAATTAATTAGACTATTGGTCTGTGTTACAATGTCAAATGAGGAGATTGAATGTTGGGGAGTAAGGGAAAATATAAAGAAGGATCAGCGGAGAACACAACAAAAAGTTGAATTGTGAGCATCGACTAAGAATTGGGCGTGGAGATCTCGTGCTCTGTAGAATCTAAGCATTGTGGATGATATCTAGAGATTTCTTGTCTATAATTGTTGAATAATTGATTAAATAATTTGGTTGGTTATTGTCTCTTGCATTGTCCAAATTTGACGTACTATAGAAGTAGGAAGACTTGCGATTTAATCAAGAAGAAATTAAGAGAATCGGATGGGGAGCTTGGAGATACCTTTACAAGAGTTAAAAATTGGTCATCCATTTTTATTTTTATAAGGGGGCACCAATGTTGTCACTCCCATTTTTATATAGAAGTGAGAGATATACGTGGACCATCTAAAATTTACAAGACTTTGGAATTTTTTTGTATAATAAGAAACAAGAAAAGATATTTATAAAACTTATCATTGAAATAATCAGTGTATAGTGGCTTTTTTCACCCACTCCAAATTGGCAAATTGGTTTACAGGTTCAAAATAAACGATCAAGGCACAAGTCGGGATCTGTTATATAGTCTATATAAGGATAAACTTATCATGGTTCATGGTTCATGAGGGGATCATTTTTAATGGGTGCACAAAAGAGAGAGGACACGCAAGCATGCATGTAACACAGAAGAAAGTGTTCTGAAAAAGCACCCAAAAGGGAGATGGGAGCAAATCCATATAAGATACCAGCACGATACGCAAACATCTCGAATCTCGCACTTTTGCTCTTATAATCTTATTATATGCCAACACAAATGTGGCTCTAGATTAGGTTGGTTTATCAAGTAAAGTTTGTTTCCATAAAATACTTAATTTTCAAATCGAAGTATGTCAATGGTATCGATTGACTGAAAGAGTAACATGCCATGAGAGTGGGACTATAAGTGCCCCTATATTTTCCAAATCTCTCTTTTTTCTTTTTTTTTTCTTTTTCTTAAAATCTATTTTAATTCTTAAAATATTATTTTCTAATATTTTAGTTTCTTTCTGATTTAAAAAAATTAAGTAAATTAAAGTGAACTCAAAAAGAATGTAAAGCATTTATGAGGGAACAACAAATACAAAAGACTTTGGTATAATTGTGTGGATCGGTGAACGTAAAAAATTAGAAAGAAAATTTTATAAAGAAAAATATAAATGTTTAATCAGTTTATTACTTTATTTTATCCTGATAGGAGAGGAGTTTTATAAGAATAATAAAGGGTGCCAATACTTCTAACTCTTGACACAAACAAAAAAAAAAAGGCCTACTTAATATCTGCATTTGGGTAGTGTTTGAATCCATAATGAGTAAAGAACTATCAAAGCAAAGAGCTTCGCGAAGAAAATGTAAGAGGTCCGTGGGAGGGCAGAATCAAGAAAAGTGAATGCGGACACGCATGTAATTACCTTTTTATTTTTCGAAAAATCCCATCTGATTGTGAGAGAGATGGGAATGATTGAGCTGACAAGAGAGATTATGTAATGTTTTATTAGGAATGATAATTTGGCCTTCACATTGCTTTCAATGAGTGTAACCCCCAATAGTTCGAAGTCTAAAATTTCATCAGTAACCAAAACAAGTTGCGAGCTAACAGTTCGTTTATCAAGAAAATCTGGTCTATCAAATAGCGTCACCAGCTATACAATAAACACGGGCCATTGAAATTTGAAACCTGAATGAGAAAATAGACCCACTAGAAGAATTATCAAATGCTTAATAAAAGAGACCCACTTGCTTTAAGGATGAATTCTCACAGAAATCGCACTGCAGTCTGCAGATGCAGGTGCAGGGAGATGCCAAAATTTGAGACAAATATTGCTCTGTTGGCTTAGAATGACAGCTCATCTGACATGATACCACAAGTAGAAACAGCATAACTTGTGTACATAAGCGAAAATTGGCACAAAGCAAATTGAGGAGGGAGCCGCAGAGCCAGACAATGGGGGAATGGAATTAGATGAGAATATGTAAAGGCAAAATGGCTTCGGAGATAAAGACAAAAAGTGAAAAGTAGGAGTCACAGGGTAACCAAAACACCCACATAAGTCGCTCATTGCTTTCTGCTGGAGACAAAGCAGCTTGGAGCAGAAAGGGAATTTTGATCTGATTTATCACTGTAGCCCAATTTCTCACGCATTTGCATTTGGTGAACATATTAAGTTATTATTTAAGTGTTGGGAGTCTTAAGATAAAAAGGTAATTTGTTACGCTATAATTGTCTTTGATGAGATGACTCCAATCAAAGGACGATTAACCCTTCAATAAATGTAAACTAACATTTCTCTTGAGTCTTGGGAAAACCCAAAGGACAGATACATTACGATCATGTTGTGTTAACAGTTAATTACAGGCTAAAATACCTCCTAGCTCTAACTCTAAGAGCCGAGGAACACAAAGTTCATTAGATACTTATATTAAAAGTTACAAACCACAACGTATGATAGTGATATGACATAATAGAGAAGGCTCTCTGCCCAGTGCGCACATCATCCATTTATTTTTTCTCTCACTCTCTTATTACTTTGTCTTTCTCTTGAAAGGATGATGGAATTTTAGCATCCCGAAGTGATTCCCAGAAAAGCAAGAGACAGCTGCCAACTGAAGCTACCACAGCTTCTTTGAAAGACCAAAAAGATTTGCACCATCTTTCTTTTTATTTGCTTTCTGATTATGCGTATTCTATCATTTTCTTCCTTGTAAAGTTGAGGCCTTTCTTTCTTGTTTGTTTTTAACTTTTTATATTCCAAGCCTATTGCAGCCATAGCAAGTTGCAAGTCTCCGCTTCTGTTTAAAATCCTCGTCCCAACCAACTTCTTTTAGTGTTCTATTTCTTCTCAAGTTCTGTTTTTCTTTTTTCCCGAAGGATTTTAATTCAACTGCAACCAAGAATACATGGGTTTGATGAGAAGCTTGGAATGGGCGAATAGTTATGGTCAGAGGAAATGCCAGAGCCTGTTCTGGAGAGTGAGGGCAGCATTGAAGAAGGCTGTAAAAACTGGGGGCAAACAGCAGTTCAAGTTCCAGTATGATCCTTCCAGCTACGCTCTGAATTTTGATGATGGTCGTTCCAATTATGGTTTAGGAGCAAATGGAGTTAAGCAGAGTCAGTATCAAGATTGTTCAGAAAGCAAAAATGTCATGTGGGTTTATGTCCTTTGGGTGGAATCTCAGTAGTGTTTGTTCTGTAGGGGGAGTCACAATAGTCTTTGTTTTGTAGACTGGATTAGTTAGCCCCCTAGTTTTGTGCATTGCTTCTGGGTATAATTTTCAATTCGATGAGGATTTTAAATTCATGGAGATGATTTCCTCTTACTTTTCATTGATTATGTCCATACTTTTTTTCAAATTATTGCCTTCAGAACATTTTCTATTTCTCTCATTTCCACCACAGCAACTTCGCAGGTCTACCGGTCAAGTTTTGTTCAGTTTAAACAACAGTCGCATGCTCACATAGCCCACATAATGGAATTAGGAGAAATGAGGATCCTGTTGTACCTTAATAAATACAGTTTGCCGTAGCACCAAAACTTAGAATACTAAATCTTGACTTGCCTCAACTACTAAAGATAACTTCAACAATGTGAATGAACTAATAAAGATAAAAAGACAACAATCTACTAATGGTCATGCAATATCATGAAGGCATATTATAGGTTACCCAGCAGGTAATACCAACAGAAGCCAGGGCCAGTTGAGCTAAATCTGTTTTCAATGACATTGTCTTTGAAATCCCCAGAAATCGTTCACGGAAAAATATTGAAATCAATTGTACAAGGGCTTAATGCCACTAAATATCATCTAAGAAGAGAACTAACATCAAGCATCCAACAAATTCCTAACTAAAGTCATTTTGCAATAACAGTACATGCATGATCAATCATTCCATTAGGCTCTATTTGTTCAATCCTGACCGTTTAAATTCCCAAGATTTAGATTTACATGCCTTTCAAATGGCAGGATCTTCTAGTGTTGCAGTAGCTAAATCGTTTATGCGAGGATAAGCAGCTTTCTCATCAAGTTGGTTCTGGGCCCATAACAGCATCTTCAGCAAGCTTGGAAGTTTTGGATCTATAGGAAAGCCAATTCATACAAAACTGATTAACCCCAAAGAAATACAACTTAGATAAATCAGCGAAAGCTAAATAAATACATATCATGCAGGAAAAAGAGATCCAAGTAAAAGCCAGCCCCCAATATGGAAAACCAAAACACTTTCTAATAACTTCAGTTGTCCACATTTCTTCTGCAAACTCCACTACTGAAGACCAAAGCACTTTTAACAACTTTTATTGCTCGCATTTCTTTGATTATATATCCCTTTTGGAATTTAAACACTAAAAATCATTACTGTTGTTTTTATCTAATGGCAAAGGCTACCTAGTAGAGACAATTTCGTGATTATTCCTTGAAAAACTTCGTTTTTCACCTCATTTAACATTCATTACTAACCGTTTTCATACAGTTATGGTGGATGCAACTTATGTTACTTGTAACGAGAAGCTAGAATTTACTAATTTCTCAAAAATTTGTTCCTCCATCTCAGACAAGATTCAAGACCAATCACATCTGAGCATAACCCCGCAATTGGAAGACCTCAACAAGCATTTTCACAGAGAATCAATTTGTAACAGTTTCCTAGCATCACTGAAGACTAAGCAACAAGTGAAATAAAGCTTCTCTAAAGCTCGTCGCCTGGCCACACAATTCACATAAACATAACTTGTCCAGAGCTTTGACTAAAATCCGCGAAACAAGTAAGTCAGACCACACTCCTATCTAAAGCTATAGAAATTATCTTAATGATAAGTAATTTGTGAAAAGTAATTTGTTCTATCACAAGAATTTCAAGCAGAAATTTTTTTTTTCCTACAAAGTGTTAGAGATATCACGGATAGAGAACATACTAACCTTTTTCATGACTCTGGCTTGTAAGGATGGCTGCATTAACCTCACTGGCTGTCTTCAGGCGCTGCGATATGTCCAAAAGGTCACCAACAGGACAGTTGGAGACATCTTCAAAAGCCAATAGTGCAACAGTTCTCTCCAACTCTTCTAAAAAGCTTTGCTGCAGAAAACCCATGAAGATTGAACAATCAAGCCAGATGACACTTTCAAGAGCACATACTATTATGCAAAATAAGTAGGCAAAACAAAGTTATGATGAACAGAAACTACATTTTCTTCTCCCCTCGGTGCAAGCTCCTCCTGAGCAAACTCCAAAGCCTCTTCCACCTTTCCATTCCGAATTAATTCTATCAATCTCTGCTGTTGCAGATGGAAAAACAGTTGTGGATTTGTATCCAATATCTGTGCACAAAATTTTTGGAAAATAAATTAAGATTAAAAAAAGACTAAATTTTTTCAAGATAAATATACTTCTTCTAGTTCAAATATGGAGAAATAAATCTGGCAAACTTCTAGCCTTGGATACTATCAACTAGAAGAGCGTGTCCCTTGTTTCCTAACTTAAATAATTGCATAACGCATACTTTGTGTTTTCTATTATTTCACTTCGCTTAATAACATTCATACAAGTGGAGAAGAAAGATATGGCAACCTAGTCAACCAACACCACCATCTGCAGCAGCTAACAGCGTTCGCCATCAACAACCACCGAACCATGGCCAATAACAGCCTGCCATCCATTTTTTGCACTTCTTTTCTCTTATATGGTTACTTGGTAACCATATGATATTTTAATCATGTTATGTACCAAAAGGTATTTGGATATAAGTAAGTTATCTCTTGTCGTATTATATCTAATGATACCACATCATTATACCTTACTGATGCTGTGAACAAGTTTCAGCATGCACATACACGTAATACATGTTTCTAAGAAAATGCCTAAAGTTCAACGTGAATAATTGTTTGGTCAAATGGAAAAAAATAACATGAAACTACAGTAACATATTAATGTCTGACAACCTAATCATTCACTTGCATACAGTTCTAATCATGAAGATTATTTTAACATACTACCTCAGGGTTTAAGTCATTAACTTTCTCGATAGCATCCTCAACATTCCCACACTGTACAGCCTTTTTAACAGCCATGCGATCTGTTATTGTTGCAAGATCTATATCTGCTATTTCTCATTAAAGAAAAGCAAACAGTTCATAAAACCAACCATTTATGCTACTAAGGATGCAACAATTAGTAAGACCAAAGAGCATTAAGGATACGTTCGGTTCCAGATTCCATCCGGAATTTCTCAGCAGCATCAACATAACCTTCAGTGACAAGAAAATTCATCACTAACTTATTCATATCTTCTTTCCTAATCTTCACATCATTAAGTTTCTTCTCCCACTCTTCCCGCGTAATCACTTTCTTCGACATAGCCTGTACACCAATAGATCTACACGTAAGCACCTTACAATTATATGAAATCACTTATTCCTCGTTCAGAACATAAATGAAGTTCACTCTAACTGAACTAAAATACAAATTACATAAACCTATACAAATACTGATAATTACACGATAGAGATACAATCCAGCTGCTTAAAGCTCATTGATTGAACTACTTGAGCAAACTGAAAACAAGCAAATTAATCATATAATCGCTATTACAGCTCACGAGTCAGGGAAAAAAATAAAAATAAAAATAAAACTAGTGATTGATTAATCTAATTAAAAATATCAAATACCATTGCCTCGATTTCCGCTAGCTGACGAATCACAATCCAGAAAAGTGACATCAGTGTACCGCCACCTTCATTCCTGTTAATTTCTGATTCCCAAAATGAAATCTATGCAAAATAAATCATCAATTTAATTGATCGGATAAAACAAAATTTGTAAACCCTGGTTACACGAAACCTTTTAAAAGTTATTAAAAAAAAAAAAGAGTACCTGAGATGTAAGTTAATTTTTTTCCCTTTTTCTAATAACTTCTAATTATTTCTGTGAGTTGAGAACGTCACCGTCTTTAATTTTCCCTTTTTCTTTTCTTTTATTTTTTTTCCTAAATGGGCGTTGTTTGATGCGGTTTTTCGATGCCTCGCTTTTGCTTGTCTGTAAATGCGCGAAGAAGCATAACTAAAAATGATTATCAATTATTAGTTTATTGTATTTGGGTATTACCCGGGTCAGAGTTGACCCGCAAAGCCCCCGGCCCAACCCAAGTGGATACGCTACTAGATCTCCTTTTCTTCTGTAAAACTGAATGTTATGTTTGATTGCACAGCGTTTCAGTTCATTTTAACTACTAAATAATGGCGATCTCTAAATTACATTTATGGTAACCTATAATCATTAAAATAATATAAAAATAAATAACAACCAAGTGGATTAGATGGGGACGAGTCTCGTATTTTTGCTCTACTTTAAGTAGTTGTAAATTACACTAAATGTAATTTACAAAGTCTCTTAAATGATTAATATTGACATATACAGTCACATAAAATATAGAAATATTATTGTATAAAATAAGATTTGATTGGTTTAATAATCGATACCGATATATACGATCACATAATATAAATTGATTGGTTAAAAGAATAAAAGCCATTATGAGAAAGATTCCTCTAAGTTACATGTATGTACCATACAACTCTCTCACATAAATAATAAATAATTATTATTTATGTGAGAGAGTTGTATGGTACATACATGTAACTTAACATTAGCCTTATGAGAATACTTTTTATAGGTCCTTATCCAACCAATCAATTCATTCTATGTAAAGTGTCAACTCAATTTATACAATAATGTTTATGTAATTTCTGTGGTTATATTTAATAATATGCAAAGATGTAATAATAATAATAATAATATACTGAAATCATAACTTATGAAGTATTTTCCTTTATTGTCGTTTATTAATTCAGTCGACACTCAACATAGCTGATTGGTAGGATGCACATAATAGACTATTTAAGATTTTTTTTTATTTTGTTGAATATTGCTCACATTTATTGATTGTATGTAAGCCACAAATTAGTTAATAAAGTTTTAAAAGTATTGTTGTGTGATACTTATATTTGTTGCTAATTATTCAAATTGGTTAGCAAATGCGTTAACATGAATCAAATTATACAATCGGTTTCTCTAACGCATGTAATACATCATTTGATTATATATTCGCTCTGTCAAAGAGGAGTGTGTGAGTGATTTGAATCTCTTCAGTGTGGGTGAAGACCGTTCCCAAACTAGAAGCAATGTCACGTGATATATAATAAGTTGTCAAATCTTGCTATAGCATGCAGATATCTAATTACCCTAAAAGATATATTGGGGTGGTTTTCAAGTATCTTTATTTAGTTGGTCACTTAAATTTAAATTTTAAGTGAAATAAAAGAGTTTGAAAAATGAATTTGGACTTTACCTACCTTTTTTTTTAAATATATTTATATATTGGATTATAACTAAGTGTTCGAGACCACAATTCTCCAATAAGACTTTACACGAGCATAGTCGCGCATGTGATCAGCCCCTTATAATTACCAATGTTAGTATTTAAAATAGATTGATTTATTATGATAAGTAAGTACACATACCATGAGAATGGCCTAATATAATAAAATATTATCATATTTTTGTTTAGATTGATAATTTGTTTTTTATTTAGACTAATATTGTTGTGATAACATGTAGTTATGACGATCATCACACATAAACATATCAATTTAAGACTATAAATTTGTATGAACACAAGATCCTCAAATGTTTAATCCAATACTTTTTAAGTACAATTCTCTAACTAACTATCAAAATTCAAATTTTAAAGAGATAAGAGGGTCTAAAAAACTAACTTGAACATTGCCTACCTCTTCATTTATTTATTTTAAAGTACAAACGCGAGTTTATCCAAATAGCATAATAATTTTGTATATCAACACAAGATTATTTAAATAACTTATAAATAACTTAGTATTTACCATCACAAAAAAGAAAAAAAAAACTACTTATCTTGATTTAGTCCACCTTCAAAAACTAATACAAACAAAGTTAGTGTTAAGTTACGATCAACGTAACATAACATACACATAATAACAGTAGTAAATCCTATCATAAATACTGTTGCTGTGTGTGGATAAATTATATTAACCATAACTTAGCTCCCTGCAAACAAAAGTAAGAGACAGAGGGGCGTGATTTTATGTAATGAAAAAGATTTGGTTTAAGGGGACAAGTTCTGGCTTCTAACGCCTGCTAACTTCAAAGAAATGAAACGCATATGACAATGCCTGCTCCGAGCCTCCAATCCAACTGTCAAACAATGTTGTTCATCGATATTTCGGAGGAAGTTTCTCCATAGACTTGTCAAACGGAGGAAGGCAAAGATTCAAGAAGCAGCTGCCTTATTTTTTTAATTTTCATGGGTCAATGTTTTTGTCGTTTAATTTAATTATAAGAAAATTTCAAGGAAATTAATTTAATACTTTTCGTAACAAGACACCGACGCGACGTCGGTACAGGGTAAGAACCAAAAACTTCCACTATTCTCATTCGTCAATGGCGTGTGTAACTAAACTAGGTTCAACTGTTCCCAACTTCTCTTCGGCAGCCTGGAAATTTCGGCTCCCGTCCCGCACAAAATAGTTTTATCCTTCGTTAAAGTAGAATCGTACGCGTTTGTAAGCGCGTGCAAACAAATCCATTCCCGGTCAAAGTCAATTTGGGCATCTAACATAATTACATATGTTAATTTGGGCAATCTAAAAATAATTATGTCATTAATAAGCCAATAAAGATCTTATGAAATGAAAATAAAAAATTATAATTCTAGAAAGATTGATGTGTGTTACACATATATCGAAAGTTTAGATTCTAAACAATAATATTTTCGAATTTGTGAAGAGTTTAGAGGTTTTAATAAACACACGCGTTAAAGTCGAGTAGAGTCTAGTTCTTTTTTCTTTTCTTTTCTTTTCTTTTATTTTTCTCTAACTAATTTTTGGAATTGTACGCAGAGTCTACTTTCTTTCCTTAAACAAAAGAAGGAATCCTACCCTCTATTCACTTTCCCTCCCAGATTATTATTTTAACCAAAGAAAAAGTCCTTAACCTGCGCACCCTCCTCCGGGTTATTAACTAATCCCCATTTAAACGTGCGCCAAGAGAAGGGTCCGCATCCCTCAATGAACAATCTCGCATACTCGAAATTTTATCACTCGTTCTTGTCGTGGATGCGATTTTGACTGCTTGGATCCCAGAGTTGGAAGATTCTACAGAGGGAATTACATCTTCGAACGGGTTCGGAGAAATTAGGTCTCTCCTTTTTTTTTTTAAAAAAACGGTGATGTTGATGGCGGATAATGCCTGGCTTTGCGGCGAGGTGTCGGGCGTTGATGAGTTCGGTGATGACCAGGGTTTGTCGATCGACATGGACACGTTGCTAGGCATTCTTGAAGAGGAGAAAGAGCCTGATCGTGTGAAGGTAGGGTTTTTGAACCGAAGAATTTGATCCAAACGATTCGTTTTGCTGTTTAGAATTGGGAATTCAGTTTGATTTTTTGTTACTTTTCCTGAATTCTGGAAAGTTGCAGAGTTAGGTCTAGTGAATTTTGTACAATTTCATTGGAATTGAACTTTATTTAATTGTTGCCTGTGTTAATATCTGTAAGTTGATTTTAGTACTTGGCTATGAATTTAAGATAAAGAAACACAGTGAATTGTCTAACGAGCAAAGTTGCATGTTGAAGGAGTGAACATCTTCTGTTTTACAAATTTTTTGATTTACAGTATGATTTCTATAGGAATCAGTTGGGTGTACAAAGTAAGTTAAGCAAGAAACAGAAAACTGTATAAGGAAAAAAAAAATTCAGTCGGGCACACTTGCGAAATAATGTTATACAAGATGAATGCTGTCATTCAGAATTTTAGGGAATGTTTGTCATGCAGTATCAATTGATTCAGATGACTTGGTCTCCGGTGCTGTAGACATTCAGTTTCATGTATATATATATATCCCTGAACACTCATATTAAAAGCATTTATCTAATTATCATTATTATAAAAGAGAGAACATCTATCTTTCTTCTTACAATGTTACAGTGAACTTATTTTTCCTCTGGTGCGGGAAGGTTTGTGTATCCTAATGTTTTAACTTGATTAGTTTGTGATATTAAAATGGGAATTCATTCTGGATTATGAACCTTTTGTATCAAATTGCAGAGTAGTCCAGGAGATTTGTCGTTAAGGAATTCGTCTCAAGATGAGTCGGTCCAAGATGTGGGCAGTCACAGTAACTTGCAGCTTCAAAGTGGTAAATAAATTATCAGGAATGTTTTTGCTTTATTCCTTATTGATTATGATATCTATAATGTCCTATTCCTTACAAAAGATGAAAAAAATTGGATGTTTATCTGAGGTGTTTATTGGAGATTGAATGGAATATCAGATGCTCAAATTTCTCATGTTGGATTTTTCTATTCTTGGTTTATTGTTCAGGATTCAAGGGTGATATGAGAGATATTGCAACTTACCCCCTATATGACTTAGAAATTTCAGGTGCTGACAGTGGGGGTTTAGGTGATTCTAGTAGCCAGCTGGCACCCACTGAACAAAAGTGCTCTCCTTTGCAAACTTTCTCTGCAAGCTTTAGTGATTGGTGCAATCAAAATTCTGGGACATGCTGCCCAGAAAGTGTTGGAATATCCCAATTTGAGACACCTGGTTGCAGTACAGCCTCTAGTTTTTCTGAAGGAGATGGCTACCATTTTTTGGATCACAGAAATACTTTAGATTTTGATGTCTTGGGGGCTAAAGCTGGAATTCGGTTTGGGCATGTGGGCAGCCAAATTGATTCCCGATGTAAGTAAGCTTTTTACCTTGTACATTTCAGAGTTTTGGTTTTGGGCGTTTTAAGCTTTCTTCATGCATGCATATAACAAAGTTTGTGCTATAATGATTTTTATGTTTTTCTGACAGCTGTAGATGCTTCGCCCAGCTCTATCACAGAGAATTTTGATGAAAGATATGGACATTGTGGTGCTTCAATAGGAAATAGGTTGGGATCCTCAGTACCAGAAGGTAACCTATGTACCTATGTAGATGTACCTTACACAGATGCTGAGGTGTCTTCACATAATGTGGCTTCAACTGATTCTACCATCTGTCATAGTTCTGAAATAATTGGTGATGATGACTATTATTCAGCCATGCCTTGTTACATCAATACTGGTGATGCAATTATTGGTGATCTAAGTAGTTTCAATTTCCAACATCTTCTTAGTAGTGAAGAGACAGCAACTAAACCCAAGGATGAAGAAGGTGAGTTTACAACTGAGAATGCATGTTCTAGTAGTAGATTGGTTTTAAATGCTCAAGGTGGAGCAGGTAATGGATCCATGTTGAAGGTGCCAGCAATAGATTATCTTGATGCAAAGAGACAGTGTGAAGATAGTAAGAATGTTCTACCAATCTATGGAAATTCCCTATCAAATATCACACTTAGTGATGGAAAGCGATCTGCACAGCCATGTACCTATTCCCATTCTCATTCTTCAAGAACGAAGCAGATGGTTTGTGCAAAGGACGAAGGGAATGATGCTTTATTCCCCTCTTGGAGCACAGTGAGTGATTCTGTTGAACCAATTGATGAAGTGGTCAGTAGAAGTTCTTCCTACCATGATGGTTGCAATTCTTTTCCTTTCAAAGACTCCGGGCAGTCATTTATTGGTTTATCACCATCTTTATTGAGTCACAATCAGGTGGTTCACGCTAAGGAGGAGCATGAAGACTTGATTCTTGAATCCAAGAGGGCTCGATTTTGTCCAGAAATCTGTGATGGTAATTCTTCTAGGTCTCCCATTGATGGTAGGCATTTAAGTCTGAATTTAAATGGCTCGAGGCAGTATTTTCCATGTGCTCAGCCATCCACGTTAAACAAGAAAGAATTAGATGGTGTGAAGGAAGACATGGAGGCTGAAATTAAAACTAGGAGTATGACTTCTCATTTGTTAAAATTGAGCCCAGAATCAATTCAGAGCAATTCATCAGATTGCAAATCTCATGTTGATGATGACCCTGATATATGTATTCTTGAAGACATCAGTCAACCAGCACGCTCAAATCAATCTCTAGTATTTGGAAAAACTTTGAGTATGAATCGATCTGCATGCTCAAATCATTCGGTTGCACTTGGAAAGCCGGTTGTTACATCACAACACTCTTCATATAGCGACTACCCAAGTTACCCTGGGGTGCCTTGCGCAGGATTAGGAGGCATGAAGTTCAAGGCACCTGATGAGCGATTAATTTTGCAAGTTGCTATGCAGGTTAGTGCAGCTGGAATTATGCTTTTCCTTGCCTTCGGTAATGTACAAAATATACTGTTCTTATGGAATGTCCCACGTGTCTGGCTCTGTTTTTGTCTCTTTGCGATGGAATCCTTGTCCATAAGACATAATTAGTCTTTGAGATTAAGTGTGGCTGCTTGTTTCTTTTTTTCACCCCTTCTCTTTTTATTCTTGTTTTACTCTACATTTTCCCCTTTATTGTGCCGTAAACATGGTTCCCTAAGTTTTCAGTTTCCATCTCTTTTATCACCTGCCATGGTTGAGTTTGATATGGGAGCTTATAGTGGGGAACTCTAATTTCTTCCCTCTCTTTTCACTATGTTTAAAAGAACTTGGTATGTTTCTGAAAAAGCTGTGAATGAGCTTAGCATTTTCAAATATGTCAATTTGCAATTTGTTAACAAAACTACAAAAGGGCCCCCTTTACATCTGGGTGTTGATTTGGGTATTGAGCAATGGAAACTTTTTGGTTAACAGAGAGTTTGTTTTCTGAAGCAATAATCAATAATCCTCGTTTTCGCTCTCATGATTGCTATATAATTGCAATTATTGTGGTGTTTTTGTGAAAGTTTATCTGGAAGATGTTGTTTGTAACTGAAACTTGCATCGCAGGGTATTTCTCAGCCAAAAGCTGAAGCCAGTGCACCTGATGGTGTTCTTGCAGTGCCTCTTTTGAGACATCAGGTTTGAGGTTTTTCCTTTTCATCAAAAAGTTTGGGTCAGGGATATTTGAGAATAATTATCTACAGTGAAGAGTTTGCCTCCAAAATATGAATATAGACAATTTGAGAAAAATAATTTAACTAGCTACTACTGGTAATCTTAGGTGATGATAACATTGATGTAAGATCTCTGATGTAACAGCATTTTAATGAAGCTCGGGCATAACCGAACTTTAATGAAATGATCAAACATGTGCAAGGTCTTTGGTATAATGACCCTGAATGTATTTACTTTTGTTTTGAAAAAGGAAAATAGGTTTGTATAAGTGGAAAAGCTCACTTTTTATGCTAATATAGGAATTGGGATTGAGGGGAGAAGGGACTTTTAAGTGCAAACTATGAGATCCAAGGTTCAGTGTTGCTGGTTATGATGATTCCAATAAATTGGTGTCTGAATAATTGACATATTAAATAATCGATTTATTTATTGTAGCTAGAATGTGTCTCTTATCAATTTTTTATTTCTCTCTTTGGGACAGCGAATTGCTTTGTCATGGATGGTCCAAAAGGAGACATCGAGCTTGCACTGTTCAGGAGGGATTCTTGCAGATGATCAGGTTTATTGCTTATAGTCTTTACTTGTGATGACCACCTGATAGTAGATTACCGTTGAAATGTGCTTGGCGTTCTTCAGTTTTAATATTCTCTTTTTCAGGGGCTTGGAAAAACAATATCAACCATTGCACTTATTCTTAAGGAAAGGCCCCCATCTTTTAGAACAGAGGATGATAATAAACGCCAGTTGGAAACTCTAAATTTGGATGAAGAAGACAATGGCATTCAGGTTAATGGCCTTGATCTTGTGAAGCAAGAATCCGATTACTGTCGGGTGGTTCCAAATGGAAGTTCAGCAAAAAGCTTCAATTTTGTAGAGCAGGCAAAGGGAAGGCCAGCTGCTGGAACCCTTGTTGTCTGTCCTACAAGTGTGTTGCGTCAATGGGCTGAGGAGTTGCGCAATAAGGTAACAAGCAAAGGGAGTCTCTCGGTTCTGGTATACCATGGAAGCAATCGAACTAAGGATCCATGTGAGCTGGCCAAGTTCGATGTTGTTATTACAACATATTCGATTGTCAGCATGGAGGTCCCTAAGCAGCCCCTTGGCGACAAAGAAGACGAAGAGGAGAAAATGAAGATAGAAGGCGAGGATCTTCCACCAATGTATTGTTCATCTAGCAAGAAAAGAAAATACCCGCCTAGTTCTGATAGAAAGGGTTCAAAGCAAAAGAAGGGACCAGATGGTTTGCTGCTTGACATTGTTGCCGGACCTCTTGCAAAGGTGGGATGGTTTAGGGTTGTCTTGGATGAGGCCCAGAGCATAAAGAATCACAGAACTCAAGTTGCTAGGGCGTGTTGGGGTCTTCGTGCTAAACGCCGGTGGTGCTTGTCGGGGACTCCTATTCAGAATGCAATTGACGATCTTTATAGTTATTTTAGATTTCTCAGATATGACCCTTTTGCTGTCTACAAGTCATTCTGTTCTATGATAAAGGTCCCAATTTCTAAGAACCCAGTTAAAGGTTACAAAAAGCTGCAAGCTGTCTTGAAAACAATTATGCTACGTCGAACCAAAGGTGAGGATTGTCTTCTGTATTAATTTTGTTTGTCTTTAGATAGGGTCGCAAATTTAGTGTTTTGGCTGTTCTTAGTGTGATGATGCTTAAGAGTCAGCAATATTTATTTGATATAACCTTTATTCTGTTGGAGCCTTCTTTGCTATCACGATATCGTACAATTATTGGATGCCTTGAGTTCTCATTGTCTGTTGACTTCTAATCGTTAAATGGGGGTTCACTCTATTCTTTTGATGTTGCATTTTTTAATTAGTTTCTTCCTCGCAAATCATTGGGTGTCATTGATAATTTAGGGAATATCTTTAATAGTTCATTTTGTGGTCGACATACATTTTTCTGTTTATTGGCTAACCAGTCACTGATGTATAAGTAAGAGTCATGGAATTGGATTGAGTAAAATATTGAAGGAAGGTAAAAGAGTTGCCTGTACCTGAATGGTTTTAGCTTCTTTCTGCGGTTGTATGGAAATTCCTAGTTCACTAAGCATTCATTTTCCCTTTTTTTCATTTTGTTCCTGTTCGTTTAAAATTTTCTGGGGTAGAACTGATTTGAAACATTTGACATTTTGTATGCTATTTGAGGACTGTTACTTTTCAATGCATTACATGTTCAATTATCTAAATAATTCCGGTTTGATGTGTAACTCACTGCTTGAAGAATTGCTGCAAGGCTTGTGTTATTGTGAAATTCACTGCAATGACTGATTGTTATCTTATCTGCAGGCACTCTTCTTGATGGGGAGCCAATTATTAACCTGCCGCCAAAGGTAATAATGCTTAAACAGGTAGACTTTACAGATGAGGAACGTGATTTTTATAGCCAACTAGAGATTAATTCACGTGATCAGTTCAAGGTATGGTTTTACTGAAAGTGGTTTCCAGTTCCCACCCCGAAATCATTTTCATGCAGTTAGTGTATGTTTAGTTGTTTTTGGTAATTCTTTGAATCTCTGGATCAGGAATACGCAGCTGCTGGAACTGTGAAGCAAAATTATGTCAACATTTTATTGATGCTTTTGCGTCTTCGTCAAGCCTGTGATCACCCTCTTCTTGTCAAGGGTTTTGATTCAAATTCTTTATTGAGATCATCAGTTGAGATGGCAAAGAAGCTTCCTCAGGAAAGGCAAATGTATCTTCTGAATTGTTTAGAAGCTTCTTTGGCAATTTGTGGCATCTGCAATGTATGTGGTTATTTAGTTTTTCATATTTAGTCTCGGATTTGTTTTGTGGAGTTACTTATTCTTTTGAACAAATGCTTGGTATTAATTTGGATCATTTATTTATTTTTCTGTAGGATCCCCCTGAAGATGCTGTTGTGTCAATCTGTGGTCATGTTTTCTGTAATCAATGCATTTGCGAACGTCTTACTGCTGATGATAACCAATGCCCGACTAGGAATTGCAAAATTCGACTCAGTCTGTCTTCAGTGTTCTCTAAAGCTACACTAAACAATTCTCTTTCACAGCGGCAGCCTGGGCAGGAGATTCCAACTGATTATTCTGATTCCAAACTTGTTGAGGCACCTTCTTGTGAGGGGGCCTGGTATAATTCCTCCAAAATTAAGGCGGCTCTTGAGGTTCTTCAGTCACTGGCTAAACCAAGGGGGAATACATTAACGAATCGTTCTTTACGCCATTCATTCAATGGAAGCATATGCTGCCCTGGAGATTCAAATGATCTTCATGGAGGAGATACACTTGATAATATCTCTGATGAGAACAAAACGAACGCTGCAAAATGTTCGATTGATTCAATTAAATTAGGTGGGGAGAAAGCAATAGTATTTTCCCAGTGGACGAAGATGTTGGATTTGCTTGAAGCTTCTCTTAAAGATTCTTCCATTCAGTACAGAAGACTTGATGGGACAATGTCAGTTTTTGCCAGAGATAAAGCTGTAAAGGATTTCAATACCCTCCCAGAGGTTTGTGTTTTTGACGACCTGGATATTCTATTCTCATTATTTTTTGTTATGCAATGTTCAGAGCATTTTTATCTAATATTTGATCCTTTTGCGAGTAGGTCTCGGTTATGATTATGTCTTTGAAAGCTGCCAGTCTTGGACTGAACATGGTTGCTGCTTGCCATGTTCTGCTTCTGGATCTTTGGTGGAACCCAACCACTGAAGACCAAGCAATTGATAGAGCACATCGAATCGGGCAGACTCGTCCTGTTTCAGTTTTGCGATTAACAGTGAAAAATACAGTTGAAGATCGAATTTTGGCTCTACAGGTACGGTAGTTGTTTTTTTCAAAATTTTCTTATAGTTCATGTTGTCTTTTGTTTTAAATAAAAAAATTAAATGAGGGGATGTTTAAGCTATATGCATTAGGTATGCCAGATAAATTGGTTGCTTATCTTATGGATTCATTCTAAGAGACAAATTTTGGTGCTTGTGAGTAGAAGCTGAGATTTGAGGAATTTGGGTTGCTCGTCTGACCTTATCCTTAGATGATGATGTTAGCTTATGGGTGAAGTATTTTAGCAAGTATGAAGACATTTTTTTTCTCAGTTAATTCAGGTTTAATGATGATTGAGTTAACACTCCTCATTAGTTAGTATCTGTCATGAAATATATTTTTGGATAGCCTAGGACAGGGCAGAGAGGCATTAATTTGGGATCAGATGAATGCTTGCTGTCTCAGTGAAAATCGTTTGTTAGAAGGGTTAAATGACATACTGTGTGTAAGGTTGAATTAGAATTCATTTTTATGGTATTGTATTTTCACGTTCATCAAAGAATGGACCGTCCATTTCTATTGCTTGCATAGTACTTGTATATATTCATATATCTGAAATATCCATGGTGGGGCTCAAGCGTAGAAACTTTTACCGGCTCAGCCTAGATTAAATTGTTGGTGGCTAGCTGGTTGTTTGTTAATGAGAAATGCTTTCGTTCTTTGCAGCAAAAGAAGAGAGAGATGGTTGCATCTGCATTTGGAGAGGATGAAACTGGTGGTCAACAGACTCGCCTTACAGTGGACGACTTAAATTACCTGTTTATGGTGTGATTAAGACGTTCACTAGGTTTGTTGGTACCATTTTGCTAACCCCTATACAGTTGGTAGGTTCTTTCTTGAGCAACTGCAGAGCTGCAGTTCTTAATTGACTAATAGCCTCAGTAAATTTCCTAAAGTAGCAGCAGAAAGGAGCTCTTATCATATAAGAAGGTTGTGTGGATAGTCGCCAAAGAATTCACGTGATATTTTTTTTTCTCCCCCCCCAACAATTGATCTCTCTCGTCCTCGTATATCTTCCATTAGGTTGTATAGCAGGTGGAGGTCATTAGTATACAGCCAGTAAAGGTACCGATGGTTTTTTTTCCCCTCCCTTTTTCTTTAAGTGTAAATGATATAGGGTTTCTTTCATTTTTGTGCATTTGGTTTTGTTTTAATTTTCATTTGTTATTTTCGTTTCCAGATACTGAGGTTTCAATACAAATGCAGAATTTAATATTTTAGTGCATTTGTGATGCGACTCTGCGTCTCTGCCTAACACAAGCAAGTAAACTCAAAGAAGATGTTAATTAGGGCGGCTATTCGTGAGTTCAATGATTTGATCAGTCGGCAAATTGTTTTATTGGGAAATGGACCAAATTAAATATGTAATTAGGGGAAAGATGCTTAGTTTTAGATAATGGTTACATTGCCTTTTGGTTTGGGCGAGGAAAAAATTAAAAAAAAAATGATGATATAAATTGCCAACGGTGATATCATCCATATAAAGTCTGCTTGTTCAGAGTTTTGGACTTTTGGTGGTACTTTTTGGGATATATTATTCTCCATCGCAAGTAAGTGAATCACGTTTTCTTTTGGAATTGGTGCAGATGTGTATACGTTTGATATCACTAATATGACAGTAAATAACTCAAAACGAATGAAAGTCTTGGTTGGACCTTTGCCATTTGTGGACGACAATCACAATTAGGGTGGGCATCGATTTGGTTTGGTTCGGTTTCGAAATAAATTTTCGATTTCAGTTCGATTAGAGTCTTAAATTCAAAAAATGTGTTCGATTTTTAGAGAAAATAAAGACCGAACCGAAATCGATAGTTCGGTTTGCTTTAGCTTTAGTTTTTCGGTTCGGTTTTGATTTTTTAATAATGGTTCACTTATCTGATCAGATTAATAAATCTGTTTTTCGGTTTATCTTAACTTACACACGAAGCTTATTATAATCCTATTATAATCAATGTATAATCAACAAACAAAAAAATACAAATTGGTATAAGAAAAAAATTACAAAATTTTAGATTAAATTGAATAATTTTTAGAATCATCTTTATTATTTTTAATATCAAAATTTTTGGCTTAAAACGTAAATAAAATAAAATAAATTTTTTGTCATAATATAACTTATAAAAAATATAGGAATCAGAATGTTATCTTGCCTTGACGACTTTTGGTTAAGGACCCTTTTGAAAAATTTACAAAACATATTAGGCCATAATAAAGTTTTCATATGTAAATATTTTCTAAATATTAGATCATACTAAAATTTTATAAAAGACTGGGACTCAAATGATATTATCTATTCAATTCGGGGTTTTTAAAGTTTAATCAGAAAACTGAATCGAACTGAATGATTCGGTTTGGTGTTTCTATATTCAGTTTTTTTAAAATAAAAAATCGAACTGAAATTGAAAAAAATCAATTTGGTTTTGCCCACCCCCAATCACAATACAGATTCACAGGTACAGAGTTGTCACATTATGAAAACAGATCAGCATCAAGAACAAATCGCAGAAAATCTTTTCGTTGACTGCGGTTACAAAAATTTAATCATTTGACACTGTTCATAATAAAATGTTTCAACCAAAAAAATCCAACACTCCGTATTAATTAAGGATTCAGACTAGGTTTGAACCCTCTATTTTTTCTAAAAAATAAATTTATAAATTAAAATAAAAAAAAGAAGAAAACTTCAATCCCTAATTCATATACTAATAGTAAAAAAAGTTAAAATTATAATATTAAATCTTTTTTAAGTGTTAATTAATCAAAATAATGCTTGAATTAGAAAATTTAGTTCTGAAAAATAAATTTTATACTTTTATTTACTTCATTTTCTTTATTTATTATTTTATTTTAAAATATTTATTTTTTTAATTCATTATTGATTATAATAGTTTAATTATTATTAATTTATTTCAAGTTTACAATAATTTTAAAAAAATTAAAACAATAAATAAAAGTCTAAATCCGGCCCGAGTCCAGCCCAGCCCAAACTTACAATGGGCCCAACCCAACCCCTCACACTTCTACTCCAATGTACTTGTGCCTGGGATTGGAAAAGCCCTGTCCAAGCCTGCATTTTGCTCCCCCTAATATTAACCAACACGACATAAATAATATAAAGCAACAATTTATTTACGAATATGAGCACACCCAAATTGGGAGCTGTTTATCAAGCACAACCAATGAAGCTCACTCTCCAGTCCCAAGGCAACCTGTTGAGAGTGTACAACCTAAAATGTCTGCTGCCCAGTCTTAAACTCTAGCACAAAGTGCAGACCGACCATAGTTTCAATATGCTTCTCAAGTCTCTGAACACAAATCTAGAGGAATCGTCCAAAACCCACAAAGATGGAATCTGTAAGTCAAATAAAATTCTACACACCACAAAATTAATGAATCATTTTATCATAAAATATTCTCTATCACTGAAGTTTCAATCAAACCGAGCAATTTCTCAAACATAAAGGGTCATGCTAAGTTACAGCACGAGTAACCTACATCCCAGCAATTTTGTGCAAGTATGGGTAGCAAAAGTAGAGTCTAACACCCTCTAAATAGCTGGGCTGCAAGTTACTAACTTAGCAAAAGCCAAAATTAAACGGCATCTTAAGTATCATATTCCATTCATAACATGGCATGACATCCAAACATTTGTAAACGAACTTTTTTCTTCAACAATTGCCAAGTAAACGTACTACCAAGAAACCGACATGGTAAATCAAACCATAGCACCTAATTGCACCTACCATTCAACCAAGACAGAATATCATTGCGAACAATTTCAATATTCTCATCAGTCTCACCAAACAGCAACGAATGCAGCATCCCGTCATAAATCTTTATTGTCTTGTCCGAACTCCTTGCCTCTTCATATAACGCTTTGCTCACACTTGGATCAGTAACAACATCAGCATTCCCGTGTAACACAATAAACGGAATACTCACATCATATAATCTTTCACTCAAATAATCAGTCACCCTCAGTAACTCAACAACAGTACCTAATCTAGGTTTCCCTCTGTATCTGCGCGGATTAAGATCAGCAATAATCTTTTTCTCTTCAACCTTAATAGACTTTGACAAAAGATCTTGAGTGGGTACAATTGGCAAGGTGGGAAAGAATCTTGCAATGAAGGAAAGAATTTGAGGAATTGGCCATCTGGGTTTCACTTTGTCAGAGATTTTACACATGGGGGCAACCAAGATTGCTCCATCAAAACCATTAGGGTCAGCAAAATGAATCAAAAGACAAATAGCACCACCCATTGACTCACCGTATAAAAAGCAAGGCAACCCATTAAAGCTTGGATCTTGTTTAACAGAGTTAAAGTAAGACAAACAATCTTGAACTACAAGATCAACATTAGGCACATAAGCTTTTAAACCCTGTGATGTGCCATGACCTTCAATGTCAAGAGCGAAACAAGCAAAACCCATTTGGGCAAGAAAGACAGAAATGCCTTGGAAAGTCCAGCTTATGTCATTACCATATCCGTGGACCATACAGAGGATGCCGCGTGGAGGGGTGTTGATGGGTAGCCATGACCTGGTGAACAGAGTGAGGCCTCTTGGTGAAGTGTGGTATGATTGTGTTGATCTGATTCCCTGCTGATTGTAGTACTCTTCCTCTGGAGTATTTCCCCAATAATGGAGTGTTTTTAGAAGTTTTTGTTCCTGTTCCTCCATCGTTGGAGGAGAGAGAGACTACTAGACTCTAGTCTTTAGAGATAGTGGGATTGGTATTATTTATTAATTATATTCGGGTTTCTTTTGCTTTGTTTTCGTTTGTCGAAACTGGAAACTTGCTGTTGATTATTTCCTCAAGTTTTAGACAGATGTCTGATTAGGAAGACTTGGGTTTAGTTGGGTTGGATTGGGCCGGGCCTCGTTTTTTAGTCATAGTGGAGCTTCAAGCACCCGTCTAAAGTTTCTGTAAATCCCATCTTTCGATATTTTTACTATTCAAACCTTAAATAAAAATTTCGTTCAAAAAGTGCAAACACCCAAATAACTAAACCCTTCTCGGTAATAACATTTCTTTTTTATTATCGGAAACCACTTGCACTAAGTCACATACAGGAAAGTCGGGTGGGTGTTAATAGGTTCGATTCAGTTTTGTTCAAAATCGAACCGGAGTCAATCAATTTAAGAATTGGTGAACCAAATTTAAGAATCAGATCCAACCGAAATAATTTGAGTTGGTTTGGTTTGATTCTTAAGTTCAATTCAGTTGAAGAAATTTAATATTTTTCTTTTATATTAGCCAAATTTTAAAAATTTCATCAATTTAATTTTTTTTCAGTCCAATTGAATTACAATCACTAAACATTTTATGTTTCGTGCAAAAATACTAATATAAAATAATCTAATAGCAAAAAAGTATGATTGTATATATATAAATAAATATTTTTTTTTAATTTGACAATAAACCAATCGATTTTTCAGTTCTACTTAGTTCAAACCGAAATCGAATAATTGATCAGTTTATAGTTTTAGAATCATTCGATTCTTATTATCCGAGCTGAACTGATCGAATCCAATACCCATCCGTATAATAACTGTGCAAGGCTGCAAGCTCATTCTTTCTTCTCTTTGTTAAATGATTTGAAAGAGGGCTAGGAATCGAACAGAGAGAAAGCAAGGAACTCCCTTGCATATAGGTTTCATTAGGAAAATAATAAACTAAAGGCTATTGATGATATAATATTATAATTTAGGTATTTTAAGAAAAATAGTGTTTTATAAGGATTTAGATGGATACTAATAGCACCACTAAGCCACATTAGGTATTTTTATCACACTTGTTGTAACCAGACTCAGTCTTGGTCTTTGAAATGTAATTGATTTTTCTTTGTTTCAGGCTTTATAAGATGAATTCCGTCATCAATTATGTCCAGAAAACTTAATGAACGAATGAGAAGTTTGGGGTAGATCTCGTTAGTATTGCAAGCAGGTTCCTTATTTGTGTTCGGTAGATTCTTAAGCAAATGCTTTAACTGAATGAAATTAAACTCTTAATAAAACCACTTGGTAGATTGTAAATATAAATTAAAAAGAAAAATAAAGGTCTTCCAGCATATGCATATTTTCTGGTCATTCGGGCAACGTCCAACTGATTCTTGAAGTCTAAGCATTTAAAAGGAAAAAAAAAAAGAAGAAAAGATTGTTAGGAAAATTTAGATCTATTTTATAGATGTAGGCCAATTATTATTCTAAATTAATTTAACTAATTTAATTAAAATAAAACATTGTTCATGAGTACTGTCCACAAGTACTCTTAACCCGTACCAAAACAAACAATTTAAGTAAGTATAACAAGATTATAATTTATTAGATTTTTACAAAATTTTAAACTCTTTATTTTTATCGATACCTCAGTTGAATCAATTTAATCGAACTTTTTTAGCGAACACCACTTACCTTCTCATCTGCAACTTCAATGTGAAATCTTTTCACTATTGGAAACGTTTCTTTATCCCTAAGAGATCAATCATCGAAGTACGTGTATACGTGGTTTAGGATAAGGAAGCTATGAAAAAAAACAGAACATAAACTAAGCTTCCTCTGAAATAAAGAATCCTGCGCAAATGCTTTTGGACACCTCGCTCGTGGGCTTGAGTGACATCCTTTACAAAGGCCAAATTCATGCCTTTACATGGTGATAGAGCTGATAAAATTTAACACGATCTAATTATCTGACACAAATACGACATGAATAAATAAATATGAGTTGTCAAATTTAACATGATTATTAAATGAGTTGAGTCCAATCGACACAATTTTTTTCATATCAGATTAAGGTTAAAGTTCTTGACCTTACCCGACTAATGACATGATTATATATATAAAAATTTATAAGTTTTTATCATTAAAACTCAAATATTGTGCATGATTCTCTCTTTTTAATTTTATTTTTCAAGGATAGATATATACACAGTATTTTATTTATAAAATTTTATATAAATTTAGAATTTTAATAGTATAAGTGTGTAAATTTTGGTACACATGTATATTTTATGATATTGATATATAGTATCATTTACATATGTATAATTAAAAACTTTAATAGTATAAATGTGTAATATTTTGGAGGAGGGATGTGTATGTGTGTGTGTGTGTGTGAATATTTGTTAAATATATAGATATTAAACAGGTTATTGGATAACACATTTTTTTTTGTGTATGTGTTTGAGTTTTAATATTTTGATATAATTATTAAATGGGTCGCGTTTAGATTAACCTAAATTTGACAAGTTTTGAAGCTGACACACACGAACACAACTCGACGATTCATTTTGCCAGCTCAACATAGTGGTCACCCACTATAATAGATTAATTGGTATGCAATCCGACTTAAACGAGCATGCATTAAAGCATGGAAATCTTTTAATACAAGCATGCAATTAATTGTCCTCGATTCATAATGCATGAATGACGCCCGTAAGTCATGTATGCATATCAAGCTTTAAAGCAATTTCCGATTCATGCATCCATGCTTCGGATTCGTCATAAAGCTTCCACCAAAACGACTTCATTAATCCTTGCTTCAAAAGATATTGCTCCACATTGATCTGTTTCCAGTATAATTGCCTTATAGGCTAATTCTAACTAAGAGACTTTACATAATATTAATCTAAACTATTAGGAAACAATCCCAATAAACTAATGGCTAATACAATGAGTATAATTATAATTTTCTCAAACAAGCCTGATATGCCAATATACAACGACCTATGGTCGTAACAAAGATGTACTCTGGCATAGATGATTACTGGAACATGAGACAATTCAAGATTTGAATGGGAGCTCGAAACTAATCTATCTGCACGCGCATTTGTTGTGCTGTGCCAGTGCGTGCGCTTCTTAATTGCAGTCATCAAAGGAGCTGGGGCGTGAGATGTATGTGAGTGAATCTTTAAAGTTTGGAACTTGAAAAACGTATATATAAAGCTTATATATGCGATTTCTATTTTCTAAACTGAAAATGTATATAAAAATCCCTAAAGAGAAAAGCAATAAAGTGTATTATTAAAATAATTCTTCTGTACCTTTCAAAAAAAAAAAATAATTCTTCTGTAGGTAAACAGGCTTATGCAGTTAATTTATTGTTGCATCCGGGAATGAGGCAAAGAACACGGAGAAATCAAGGAAATTATAAAAATGCTTAATTTTCATCAACGCCGATATTCACACACAAAGGAGAGCACAAAATGTTTCCATTGGTGTAAAGAACACTTCACATACGCAACAAACGCGCCGCCCAAAGTTTCACACGTCTGGCTCTTTCCTTTCTTCCTCATCACAACTCTTTCTCTCTCGTCTCCAAGCTATCAGCCGCTGCAACAAGCTCCAGCAGCCTCTTTCTCCCGTCTCCACGCAGCTGCCTCATCCCCAACGGTGCAGCTACAAGTCCCTTTGCTCTTATCCAGTCATGTGCAACTGTCTCATCCCAACAAGTCGATCTCTTAAGGTCAGTTGGGTTTTGAGGGTGGGTTATAAAGAAGTGATTCAAGGCGATCAAGCTTCACTCCAACTTTACAAAAGCTTGGATCTGGCAATAATGTCATCACCGAGCCTTTGTTGTTGCTGCTCTTGGCTTTTGTTCTTGACTCTGCCATCTATCTCTTCCACCAAATTTGCAGCCTCTTGAGCTTAGATCGTTATGTATATTGGTCACATTGTTCTGGTTTGTTTATCAAAATTTATTGCCCACTATTGCAATAGAAAAAAAAAAATATTACAGTTTGTAACTTTGATTGAAATTCCCATGCTTGTCAGTTAAAGTGAAGCCTTTTTTTTTTTTTTTGTAATTTTTGTGGAAATTAAAGCGACTATGTTGTTTATTTAATTATTTTCTTCCTCTTTCCGTGTTTTGTTTTAATTTGCTTCTTCGTGTTGCAATCCTCTGCACTAAAGTTAATTACAAAATCAGCAAAGTTAAATCTGGGTGGGCAGAAAAAATTAAGCAAAAGCACACGACTTAATAAGCAAATTAATTCTCGTTCAAAGCATCAAGTAATACCATCCAAAAAAAAAAAAGAAAAAAAAAACACTACTGCATTCTTCATTCTTAAAAAAAAACAAATACAAAGCTATTTTGTGAAATCACTTCGAAAGAGTTGAATGACGGACGAGAGAGAAAGATTTGTGAAATCACTTCGAAACACTACTGCGATTGTGTTGGGAGAAATGGGCTGCTGCGGTGGAGCTTGTTGCAGCGGCCAGCAGCTTGAAGACGAGAGAGAAATCGTCGTGATGAGGGAGAAGGGAAAGAGCCAGACGCGTGAACGTGACTATTGGGTGCGTTTGCTGCGTGTGTGAGGTGTCCCGCACACCAGAAGAGACATTTTATACTTTGCACAAAACTCACCGTTTTGTGCACAGTGTTGTACAAACGTTTGTGAGAATATCATTTTTCAATTTGCATTCGTCTTTCTTCCGGATAAAGTTGATAAAAAGTCATTATACATGGGGTCTGTCTATAATGAGCGCGGCTTATAATAACCACATGATCATAATAATAACTTAAGTTTTATTATTTATCACTTTGATCGTGTAGTTAATAAGCAGTGCCCTACAATAGAGTACCATAGCCACTGTCTTATATATATATATATTCATTAGTCCAAAATAAATAAATAAATAAAATATGTATTATATTAATAATGATATTTTCCTAGTATTTTTTTCTCTTTAGGAAATTAGTCAAAATTAAATTTTGAATTATGATATTGTTAAGCAAGTTAGCTTTTTCCACTTTATTTAAAATTAACTCACCTTTTTCTCTCATAAATAAATAAAAAAATAAAATGTGTATTATATCAATAATGATATTTTCCTAGTGTTTTTTTATCTCTCTTAGTGAAATTAGTCAAAATTGAATTTTGAATTCTGAAATTGATAAGCAAGTTATATAGCTTTTTCCACTTTATTCAAAATTAACTCACCTTTTTCTACTAAATTTGAAAGACTATGAGAGGTTAAAAGAGAAAAATAATAGAAGGGAATCTTAATCCATGTTATATATATCGCATGAACATGACATAGTCATATCAAATTCATGACATAGTCATATCAAATTAGGACTGACATGACCAAGTTTTGCTTTTGTTAGGCAAAAAATAATTCATTATTTTAGCATTTTAGATAGATAACCTGATTGGCCTTTTTGTATACTGTGTGGTAATCTACGTGTATATTGGCGGTGCGGGTTCAATTTATAAGGTAAATGTCTTCTCATATATTTGTAGCTGTGGAATTAACATCTTGATATAGTAAATAGCCACGGATCTACATTCAGAATTTACTATACTTTTTCTTACTATTTGATTACGTAAAAGCTCTTTGAATTTCTTTAGGACTTTACTAGATAGTGGGAACACAATCTTCTAGAATATGTATAAAATGAAGCAATTGGTAGCTAACGTTGAAATTATAAGCTTATATAAGAAGTTAGCAACTTAAAATTAGCATATTCAGTTCGCTTTAAGCAGAGTTGTGTTGTTATAAATTATTATTGACACGACACCACCAAAAAAACTTGTGGTGTTTCTTCTGTTCATGGCATTGGGCGCACAGTCTGTTATACATTTAGAGGCCTAATTTTCAGAGAGGTTGCTGATCCTACCGCACCATGAAGATGATAACTCCGCACCCACCAAAAAGAAAAAGGATGTCCAAAAATCTATTCTCTTCATGTCAACTTTTTCAAGTCATAGGATCAATCAACATTATTTCAGTTATCTTAAAGATAGTAAGACATGATAGACAAAAAAAGAGGTGAGGCTTATCGGGAACTGGTTTTTGGTCAACAGTGTCGAATTTATCCACAGTGTATTCCATAATATCCATTAATTTGCCAATTATTAGTTTTTTTTATGCTTTTGTGGTGGTAAAAAAGAAAATAATACAAACAAATAAGACATCGATAAAATTAATAAAGGCCTAAGCATTGTTATATATATGTTCAGGACAATTAATATTCATTAACGCAATAATTTGCAGTGAGAAATATGCACAAGGATGATAGAATGACTGATAGGCTACTATTCAATTAACAGTACGATTTCAACTCAGAATAGGATCTTCTCCTGATTTGAACTCTATTAAACTTTTTAAAATCTTTTGCCATGTGTTATTTAGTGATAGTTTATAGGTAAAATTTAACTTTTTTTTTTAATTCATTAACTATCAATCAATAGTTGAATTATTTACTCAGTACATATTCAGATCATGAGAGAATCTTGATCTTTTATACCCTACACTCAGGGGCGGATCTCTTAAGAGACGGTCAGGGGCCATGGCCCCTGCAAAAAAAAAAAAAAATTTAATATTTATATGAAAATAAATAAATATTAATACAATAGATATTTTATAGGCTTGAAAAAAAATTTTTGGCCCCTCCAGCTAAATTTACTTGTTCCGCCCCTGCCTACACTTAATTATTGTGTGAATCATAGGTGAGGACGTGAGGCCTCTAAAGTCACGGCAATAGGTGCGATTTATCTTGATGTCGATAAGGCTATTCACCTTCATAAATATTTGATATTTCATGCCTATGTAAAATACAAGCAAGAAAGAAAGAGATAGAAGCCAGAGCCTCTCAAAATCCAGTAATTTGTCTATACGATAAAGCACGATGCATGATTCGTTACATATATTTTGCTAACGTGTCTCCTTGGTGTTCATATGGGTTGCAACCAACCAAATTGGAGCACCAAAGTCACTACTCAAACATGGATTTGCTTTTGTGACCATAGGGTGTGTTACACATTGGATAAATATTGATTTAAAATATTGAATGATTATGAGTACATTGTGTAACACATTGAATCGATATATAAAATATTGAACGATGAGCTATATACAAACAAACTTAGCACTTTCCTTTTTTTATTAAACTGAAGAAAATCTTACATTAGTGGGAGTGAATCGAGAGATATTAGCAAGTAGGTGGACGTTAGGACATCATCCATTGGCCAATACATAGTTGGTCCTATTGAAGACAAAGCAAGCTGGTGTAGATTTGACCGTGTCCATTGCTGGGTGCATTTTTCTGGTGCTATAAAGATGGTGCATATATGTGCGGTCATTCTTCAAAGCCTATCGTCATACATTACGATTAATTGTCTAGAATCAATAAAGTAAATGAAGACAATATTTAATATCATATATTATGTTAATCAAAATATGTTAGGTCCTACTTATAAGCAGGACAATTTCATTATGAGCTGAACTTTCCTCAGAATAATTGGAAAAAAAAAATGTATTTCATTACCCATATCTATCTACAAATAATTGAAACAAAATTCACTCACATAGGAAAAATTTGCGTAACTTTAGTTTTCTTTACATATATTTCTGCTAGAATGGATATTCGGATGGCGGTTCCAAATTATCATATTGGTTTCGTATATACAATTAATATATTTATAAGTTAAGGTAGATATAATACCCTAAACCAGCACATTAAAATCCTAAATCCAAGATCTTGAGTGGAGCCGACGACGACGTTGGATAAATGCATATATTTTTGGTGAGTCCGAAATAAAGAAAGTGGCGTGAATAAATAATATGAGCGAATAATCAATAGATGAATTCCCTCTCATTGTTCAACTAAATAAAGTTGGAATCCAAGTCATCGTTCAACAAAACCAAGTTGGTTAGTTACCTTTTTAACCGTTGATGGATCACATTCTCCATCTCGAGGTCATGGGATTGTCATAACCCACAAGCTAGGTTCGCCACAAAACTCCGTCTTTCAACTTGGTGATGATGAGATTCCTAAAAACAGTTACCTTTTTGTATATTTTAGAGTCACCACCAATCTCGAATATATACTGCTACCACAATACACGTCTTCCCACTTTGTCACTGTTGGGGACTGGCAAGAACGTGGTCAATATTTACAATGATATCTATCGCCATGTGTTGCACTCTTGCTTTGTTTTCTCATTTAATCATGAGCACATATGTATCCGCTTGATCTGGACTTTGTAACAGTTGACGCGACAAACAAATCATGTTAACTTATCTTTAGTGCAGGGTAGTGATGATGTGAGCACAAGCAATTCGTTTCAGATGATGCGAAAGATCTTAATTTCTGGCATTCTTCTATTTTTATAGTGCAAAAAAATTTAAATGAACTCGTGTTATTACTCTTCATCGTATTGTTGATGGTCTCAGTTAGTGAATTAATTTGCTTAATCACCGATAAATTCTGTTGCATTTATATCCATTCAATAAAAAAGAAAAGCCTTTATAGGATTTTGAAGAGGGTTCAAAAGGTACATCCACATTTGACTGAGGACCGTTTCTATTCTTGGTCTTTACAGGTTTTAAATTATTTTTTTTTCTTTTATGAGCTGGTTTACAGGTTTTTAATTTATTAGCCATATATGCATTGCAACTAGCAATGAAATAATTGATGTAAAAGCATTAATGACGACTTAGTATTTTGCAGTAAGTCAAAGAATAAGTTTTAAATTCGCTTATTTTAATGAGAATCTTAATAAAGTTCATTTATCGAAATCATATTTCAAAAAGTTATTGTCGATTGCTTCTTTATATTCGTTTTTTGACTTTAGTAATTTGAATTAAAAAAATCATGTGCTAAGGATTTTCTTTGTTGGTGCCTATAATTTTCTTTCCGAGGAAGGAAATTCCGCTTTTAAACTTTTATAAAAGCTTGCTGGCAGTAAACTGAAAAGAGCAATTTAAACACACGGCATCGCCTATCAAAAAAAAAAAAAAAAACCTATCCTATCAAAAAAAAAAAAAAGCAGCACATGGCATCGAATACATAAAGTCACAGAACTCAATTGCATTGAAAAGACAGGAGCCGAGCCAAGTTTATAGATAGAAACATACATAAATATAACATCATAAAATCACACCAAATTCTTACCATTTTTTACTTAATTATTCATTTATTCTCTGTAATTTAAATTACTTCTTCATTGTATTGATTCTCTATCTCTCCGTTTCCTTATAATAATAATAATAATAATAATAATAATAATAATAATAATAATAATAATAAAGAGATCTTCTTCTCATTGCGTTTTTAATTTGATATTATATTCTCTTTAAATCACAATTTTTGCCAGCTTTATGTTTGTTCTGTTTTCATATTTTTCTTATAAATTACAAAGAAATCCCAAATCTTCAATATAATAAATGATACTGGTATTTGTTTCTGTTATTGCAGTGATTTTGATAACACTTGTGGGTTTCATTTCAATTTTAAGATCAGATTTTCTTTTATCCCAATCATATGGTTATAAACAAAATTTTCAAGCTTGAAACTATTGTTGTGGTTATTGTATGTTTTTGTATGGTGTTGATAGATAGAAAGCAATTATCTTTGAAGGGAACAAAAGAAATAAGAAGATATTATGAAGTTTGATAATGGAGATGGAGAGAGGGTGAGAGGGGAAGAACGGAAGAAGAAACAGATTTTTTTTTTTTTGGAGAGTTATTTAAGTTTTTACAAATTTAAGGGTAATTTTATCTTCGCAACACTTGTAAACAGATTGTAAATAAAATGGAGTGTAAGTTGGTCACGTAGAATTTGACAATAATAAAATTGCAAAAGACAGAAACTGGGGTTTGGTACAATCGGAGTAACATAGCCCGACCCGAACGTCATCGAATAATTTTACTAAAATGTGTTATGGAAGATCATACACGCATACATAACAAGAATTTTATGCCAAGGTATGGTTTCTCACTGCTCTTTTCTTTTCTTAATTTCCTAAACTCAACCACGAGTTTCTAAGACGAGGAGTCAAAAACTTTTTATTTTTATTTTTGACGCATGTGCGGATGAAAAGAAGGGGGGAAAAATGTTGAGGATATATTACTCTGCTACGTTCCATGGCCACACGTACCATCAATATAGATATACATATACACATACATATACATATATATATTCCGAGAGATCATCTTATACCACGCAAGTGAACATAAACATAATATTATAGATATAAATATATCAGGATGTACGTAGTTGATGATTTGATGTGACTGTGATTGAACAATTAACCCTCTTAATTGAGATTGGAGGCTCCACCACCAACCCAATTCAATTCTTTCAAAAGAATAGTCTAGAAGCTGCCTGCCTTAAATATCCATGTCAGATGCCATAAAATTGAAAGTTAGCTGGGCTAACACGTAGGAATTTTCATTTTCTTTTCACCTACATTTATATACTGTTAATTAATGTATATTTTAAATGCGTCGTGTACTTTTCCCCCAGTGTAATAAGTTGGTATCCAATGAGTATAAATACACTAGCGTTCTTCTCGTTTCCCGGCCATCACCGTTTCAATTGAAAAATCAAAGCTTTAATTTAAGTAGTTGTTGATGGATATTCTGTTCGAGTTGAAGGTGACGATTTGTCTTACTTTTTGTTTACTGAATGCTCTAGACGTAGTATCTGCGAAGCCTGTTGGTACACGTTGGCCAAGGGACGACGGATTGGACCTATCATCGGAAAATGAGGATCTTGTGACTAACTTACCTGGCCAGCCTAATGTAGATTTCCGGCACTACGCCGGCTACGTCACCGTCAATGAACACAACGGACGGGCTCTTTTTTACTGGTTCTATGAGGCCATGACTCGCCCTCAGGAAAAGCCCTTGGTGCTTTGGCTTAATGGAGGTAATAAATAAGTCAATTTGCTTGCTATTCTTTCATAATATAATAACATATAACATACATCCGCTTTTCTGGTCCATCACTCAGCCAGCGCTAGTGTTACCCTGATCATCAACCTTTTCTTTTAATCAATTTCTTCTTCCACAAAATTGAAAAGTGCTAATATGTTTATCATCTCATGGCTAGTTTAACTAACTGGGTAAATTGCACTCCACCCCTCATTAATATTGACATTCATCAATGTGCCCCAGCCAATAAATTATGTTGTTAGTTGACCAGCTTAAAAATAGGTGTTTGACTATTTTATTTGCTAATTGGATTTTAAAAATAAAAAATAAAAAAAATCTTATTCTCTCATATTTTGGTTTCTTTTGTCTTCTGATACTAACAATTAGGAGCAAAATTAATTATAATTTCAATAGTTCGTTTTCAAGGAAATTAAACAATAGCGGCTTGGGGTTGCGTTGATGACCTACAGTACATTACGGGGACTTGTTTGATGAATGTCAAAATTAATTTCCTTTTTCTTTAATCCTTTGGGTGGGGGTTGGGGGAGTTTGAAATTTACCGTAATGAGAAGGCGGAGTATTGTATTCAGTTTTAAGGTTTCAAAATCTAAAAGCTCAGTGATTCTCTATATTAATTAAATAGGCAACCCCCTCAAAATTTAATTAAAAAAAAAAAAAGGAGAGCCGTCAGAGAGACCCACTGTTGATAATTAAACGGCACACTTGCTAATAAAAAAAAAAAAAGTCCTTTGAGGATATGTATGATTGATTGGTTACCCTTTTTCCTCATCTCTAATTTATATTTTCTTCATTTACATCTAAAACCACGAGCCTCTCGTTCATCGCATAATTGGTATTGTGAAATTTCTTATATATTCTTTATGTTCTCTAATGAGGTGACAAGATTCTTTGTGTTTCAGGCCCTGGATGTTCTTCTGTAGGATATGGAGCAACACAGGAGATTGGTCCTTTTCTAGTGGACACTGACGGCCGCGGTCTTCAATTTAATCCCTATGCTTGGAATAAAGGTACGAGGTCGATAATTCACACGTCACACGAATGTTTGCAACTATTCTCTTTGCTTATTTTTCTTAGACAGATCAGTTATAAATGCATCCTATAAAAATTAATTTACACCCTAATAATGTCACACTTTGCTTTTATGGGTACGTTCATTATTGATGAACGTGGACGCACAGCTGCATATATAAGTATGATTATAGTAAGATGGTATATTATATAAGTTGTTAACTTTGTTTACGATTGTGCAGAAGCCAATATGTTATTCCTGGAGTCACCTATTGGAGTTGGCTTTTCTTACTCCAATACAACTAACGATTATGAAATGCTGGGCGATGACTTTACAGGTGAGTTGCGCACAAACTGATCTTGCTGATGCAGATACACATATACAGCTGACATTATATCACTTACATAAGGTTTATTGTTGTTGGTGAAAAGTGCAACTAGTGATACATTAAAATTTTGAAAACACTATTTCTTAATTTGCATTTATTTATGTTCTTTCTATCATAGCAAATGATTCTTATACCTTCTTGCACAAGTGGTTCCTCAAGTTTCCATCATACCGAAGGAGAACCTTTTACATTGCCGGGGAGAGCTATGCAGGTATTTTATAAAAATAATATTTAGCACTATCTCCTGACATTTATAATATAAAGTTTTTCGGATCCTGCCAATCTAGATCTATATTATTTTGATTGAATGACCATCTATGCCGACTTTCTTATTTATAGTACACACACACACATATATATACAGGAAGATATATTCCAGAGCTGGCCGAGCTTATCCATGACAGGAACAAGGATCCTTCTTTATATATAGATCTCAAGGGTATTTTGGTATGTTAAAATAAGTTAATGCATGCGTTCATTTTTCTCGATCGGATAGCCATTTGGCGTTGCCACCTACTATTACATGATTTAATAACCACAGTACATGTATAGCTGGGAAATCCCGAAACATCTACGGCTGAGGATTGGCAAGGTCTCGTGGATTATGCCTGGAGCCATGCTGTGGTATCTGATGAAACTCACAAAATAATCCTTAGAACCTGTGATTTTAACAGCAGTGATCCATGGAGCAGCGATGAGTGCAGTGACGCAGTGGCTGAAGTACTCAAACAGTACAAGGAGATCGATATATACAGCATCTACACTTCAGTTTGCAGTAGCAATTCCTTGGAATCATCACAACTTATGATGAAACGCACATCTAAAATGGTATAAAATTAGCAAATATTTGATGGGTTAAGTTCACTTTTCGTCCTTGAGAGTTTTGGCTAACCAACCAATTGGTGCCTCTTTCTTGCAAAATAACTAAAATGTCCTTATCTAATATCTATTCTACCATGATTGTCAAAGCTAACATTCTAAGGGTAAAATAGTATTTTGGTCGACGTAACTTCATATTCAAATATGACATGTAGCAGATAAAGAATAATTTAACAGATTTTAATGGATACAAGTCAAAAAAATATGCTCCTCAAAAAAAAAAAAAGTCAAAAAATATGAATGCTGTAGAAAATTTTTAAAATATACATGGTTGGCTGGATAATTGGCACAAACTCTGTGAGGTAAAGGAATTACCCGAAGTTGAATATTCAAAATTCAGTACGGCCTCATAAATTTAATTGATATGATAGAATTGAAGTGAAATATGTTTGCTTGGCAGATGCCTAGGATTATGGGTGGTTACGATCCGTGCCTGGATAACTACGCAAAGGCTTTCTATAATAGACTGGATGTTCAGAAGGCTTTACATGTTAGTGACGGTCACCTTCCGAGGAACTGGAGCATCTGCAAGTAATTGATTAAATTATCTGTTTTCTAATTTATCAGCTTAATTCCTTGGAGCTTTTATGGTGTTGGCTTGATTTATGAACATCTTTATCATTTTCTCAATTTCTTTTTTTCCTAATGCAGTACTACAATGTATGAAGGGTGGCCGCAACCTAAACCTTCTGTTCTTCCTATATACACCAAGCTTATTGAGGCAGGACTCAGAATATGGATTTACAGGTGGATTTTCCATGCTATCTAGAGATTGTGGCGATTCATTTATTTTATTGGATTTAATATATTTTATTAAGTCGTTTGCTCTTTATAACAATTTACTTTGATTGTTTCAGTGGAGACACAGATGGAAGAGTGCCTGTATTATCAACAAGATATTGCTTAAATTCTCTTGGGCTGTCAATCACAAAGGCTTGGAGGCCCTGGTATCACCAGAAGCAGGTATCATACTTAGGTTAACCAGAATGACAATAGAAAACGATCAGCAGCATGTTTAAATTAGCTCTTAATTTTCACTTCACTTAGTTTTGATCACTACTAACAAATTTAGAGGTAGGTGTATAATATATAGATAAATAATTGATGTCACTTTGAATTACATAACATCAGGTTGGTGGCTGGGTTCAAGAATATGCAGGGCTTACATTTGTAACTGTTAGAGGGGCAGGCCATGCAGTGCCAGTCTTCAAACCCAGCGATTCACTTGCATTATTCTCATCCTTTCTTGTGGGAGATCCTCTTCCTTCTGTTCGGATATAAACCATGCATGCTATATATATGTAGCTCAGTAGCTGACAGAAGATTATCTGCGTAATTTCTCCATATTTTGAGATTTTGCTCCTAATATGTAGCGTCTTGTCTGTGTCATATCGTAGCTATCAGTACAGTAATACTAGTAAATAAAAACATGGCCTCAGAAGGGCTCTGTTCAGACCCTTGATAATAAGACTTTTATATTTGACTTTTCTTTGTGTGTATTTAGTTGCTTTTTTATAATACATACCGGTGCCGAAATTTAGCTTTAAATTACATGTCTTCATTAGAAAATGAAGCCCGTCATTCACTAGAACATAATCAACAGGGATCAATTCAATACCCATAACGTTCTACGTAATCTCTTTACACGAGCAATCATAAAAAAAATTTATGGAAAAGATATGATTAAATTTAGGGTAAACAATTGAAATCATTACTAGCGATGACCAAAAAAAAAATATCAGACTCTCTAAATAAGAATTTAAGTTTAGAATCTAATAAAAGGTTAGGCCCAATAATCTTACAACTATTTAAAGTATATATATTTTGGTTTAATCATATCAAACAATTTATGAGGATTGATGATATATATATGTTGTTTGTTGGAAATTCTAATATCGACAAATACATTTATATGAAATGACGCGTAATTGTTTTATTAATTGGAAATTCTAATATCAACGAATACATTTATATGAAATGACACAAAATTGTTTCATACAGAAAAAAATTTGTTACCCTTAAATTACTATTTATTTCCATCAATAATTAGGATTATTTTCTTACAAAATTAGAATGCTACGCTCAATCACATAAATTTGTTTCCGATTCCATTATCGTTCCATGTACCAAAAAAAAAATTATTGTAATAAATAGACGAAATTTAACCGAAATTTCTGCGGCACAACCATATTTAATATTTTATGAAATTAATATATATATATATATATATATATATAGAGGGCTTGAGAAGGTGAAGTGTCCCTATCAAGTATTGGAACTCGATGTATGTAAACCAAAAACTAAAAGGCAATGGTTGCTCCCTGAACTTGCCCTAGTTTGTCCCTAGACAATAATTGTTTGATTGAAAAAGATTTTATCTGTTAGCTAGATTATGTGTTATTGCGCTTCCTTGTTGTTGAAGGTGCATTTTTGCAAGTTCTCTCACGAGATGATCAAGACTCAAGGACATCAATGATATATTCTTGCTTGGACAATCAAGCCTTATCATGCCATCTGCGTAAGTATAACTTTCAGAGCACAAAGTTTGGTGATGATTAAAACCTTACGAGCAAAAAGGAGTAGCTTTTACCTGCATCACTGAGGCTTTTCAACATCATTCGAAGAACTTCTCATGTCGAAAAAAAATCATTGGCAACGGTTATAAGTATAGTTTCTTTGCTGATATCAATCGTACATGTGAATCATAGAGCATTGAAACGTATCTGACGGTAATAAACAATTTGTAGTTTTACCTTTACCAAATCCCTTGTCACTAAGACCCTTATCCTTAGACCACCCCTGTCACAGAAAATTAAAAAGACATAGTTAAGAAAACTATATTTTGTTTATCTGTCTACAAATTTTCTTAATCAGTCGTGTTACCAATGTAATAAGTTAGTATCCAATGAGTATAAATACGCAAGCGTTCTTGTTATTGTTTCCCATCACGGTCTTAATTGAAAACCTTTTAACTTGTTTTGATTTGTTTTGTCTGAACGAGGATTTTGTTTCATCAAGGCGACGATTTGTATTGCTTTATCTTGATACCCTGGTATCTGCGGCGCCTATTGTTGGTAACAACGGAATCACATCAAAAAATAAGGATCCGGTGACTAATTTGCCTGGCCAGCCTAAGGTAGATTTCCGACACTACGCCGGCTACGTCACAATTAATAAAAACAACGGACGGGCTCTGTTTTATTGGTTCTATGAGGCCCTGACTCACCCCGAAGACAAGCCCCTGGTGCTTCGGCTTAATATTGGAGGTGATAATTAAGCCTGCTATTAGTAATTCTTTAATATATGCACTTAATTTTCATTTTCACTATCCTCATTTGGCCAGCGTTATCACGTCTCTAAGACGATGCATTCTTGATCTAGAGAAAGTAATATTTGATCTTATCACCAAAGGAATATTATATATACAATACTCAAAAGATGTTTTTAAGGGTTTCAAATCTACCATTTTTTTACCGATTGCAATTATCTTTGAGGCCATTTATTTACATATTATTCTACCACTAGGCTTCTATCCAAATAAATCTTCTTATATGTTTGTGTACGTGGTTCTGAATATTAATTTTAGTTTTGGGCGGTCCTCATTAGCGAGTGGTGACAGCTGCCCTGTAAAATTTGATCTTATCACTAGAGGAATATTATATGTTTCGTACGTGGATCCCCAAAGTTGCAGCTCACGTCAGTGACAGCTGCCCTGTCAAATTTCATTTAACCTCCTATATTTTATATTATTTATAATTTATTTATAAATATTATAAAAATTTTTATATTTTAAAATTTTGTTTAATCTTTTACACTCTATTTTATTTCATTAAAACCCTTAGCATACCAGTTCGTTTTCTATAATTTTAAAATTTCAAAATACCTTCTATTTAATTAAAAATATAATTATTATTAAATAAATTATAATTATAATAATTATTTTATTATAACTATAAATATAATTATAATTTTTAAATAGATTATTATTATTATTATTATTATTATTAACAAGAATAAAAAGTATTATAATTAATTAATCTATTAACAATAATTAATAATAATTTTTCATTAAATTGTTAATAATAATAATTAACGATAATTATGATTAATAATTAATTTTTAAATAATAATAATAACAATAACTAAAATAGAAAATAATAATTATGATAAAATTAATTAAAGATTTTATAATAATTTATTACAATTTAATTCATTTTGATTTTAATTTTAAGATAAAGTAAACACATAAATGATAATATAACTTATTCTAATTATGATTTTTACAGTTCAAATAAATAAATTATTTTGATTTCAATTTCTCATTTTAATTTTATCTATTTCAATTATGACTCATTATGTTTTTAACTAATTTTGATTTCTATTTAGTGAACACACTATAAAATTATAAATTATTTTATATTATTTATAATTTTTTTAATTAATATATTATTTATAATTTATTTACAAATATTATAAATTTTATAGTCCATTTATAAATTTTACACGTCTGTTGGGAGTCTTCTCTTTTTCTAAGGGGTCCCGGCGGCTGACAAAGTTCGCATGCTTGTGCTATCCTTTGGGGACCCACATGGCCACTCTTTATTGGCAACTCTCCTGAAATATGAACTTACACGTGTTGACCTTAGGTCGTTGGTCCCCCCTACTCTTCCCCAATTTTTACTGCTATTATTTTGGGATATTAGTAGTTTATTTGTTTGTTTGTTTTGTCATCATGAATAAATAATATAATAATTTATTTATAAATATTATAAAATTTTACAGGGTAACTGTAACTTACGTCAGCTGTAATTTAGGCACCCTTTTTTTATGTGAGATAATTGGTGGCGTCAAATTTCTTATATATTCTTTATGTTCTCTAATGAGAGGTTACAGGATTCTTTATATTTCAGGTTCCGGATGTTCTTCTGTACGGAGGATATGGGATAACACGGGACATTGGTCCTTGTTTAGGGGACGCTGATGGCCGCATTCTTAAATATAATGGCTATGTTTGGAATAACGGTACGTGCTGGGTGCAGTATAATTTTTAGATAATTCGCATGTCATGCGAAGTAATATTTGCTAGATCTTGCTTATTTTTCTTAGCCAGATCAGTAATGCGTCATATAAAATTTATAGATTCATCATTCACACGAACATGGACGCTCGAACGGCTGCATATAGGATAATAATCAAATAAGAAGGTGTATATTTATTAATTTAAAAAATTCTTTACCATGTTTATCTATGACGGTGCTGAGGCCAATATTTTATTCCTGGAATCACCCGTTGGAGTTGGCTTTTCTTACTCCAATACAACTGCTGGTTACAAGAATCTTGGGGATAATTTTACTGGTGACTTGCGCACTTGATAAATCTTAATCATCCATTAACACCAAAACTAACACCAAAATATATGTGGCATAATATCTGTAAAAGATCAGGAGTGCTCAGATCAGGAGAAGATCTTGATCTCAAATTGATCTCGATGCATATGCATATATATCTCTTACCAAGGTTTTGATATTTTGACAATTACATACGGTTATTATATGTAACATGTTATTTCTGATTTTCTTCAATGTATGTCTTTCTTTTATAGAGAATGATTCTTTTTTTTTTTTTTTAATTAGCGAATGATTCTTATACTTTCCTGTACAAGTGGTTTCTCAAGTTCCCATCATACCGGAGAGGACCTTGTGCATTGCTAGGGTGAGCTACGCCGGTACTCTTTTTTTTTTAAAAAAAAAAAAAAATTAAGAACCCTCCCTAGAATTATATTTATTTGAATTGAATAGTCATCTATACTGAATATTGACTAAGAGCATACGTGACAAAAATGGACACGACGGTGGAGCAATTTATAGTGTGAAAATTAGGATTCACGCTCATTGAGTCCGGTGCGGTCCATGGACGCATTAGGCTGAGGAAGCGTGAAAAATGGGTTTGAATGTTCTCGATGGAGAGAGAGAGAGAGCTCCAAAATTGACAGTAATTGGAGATGTGTAAAAGACAAATTAGAAGAACCCAGCACACACTATTGAGTACTGAACGATAAATTAGAGACTGATGTTTTTGCCAGTCATATCTCGATGGTGACTGGTAGGTCCGATAAATTTTTCATCCAAGGGAATTCTGATTTTTGGACATAGAGTTTTATCGATGACAAAATTTTCTAAGGAAAGGAAAGCGAAAGAGAAAGAACGGTAGAATTATAGAGTAGCAGCCATGTGGTAACGCGTGTCGCAAAATAAATAGCCAACAACACGAGAGAAGACTTTTCTTTCATTACACAGTTAGACTTTTCTTTCAATTTTTTAACTATTAATTATAATTTAATTAAATATAAATACTAATTATATGATAATTTTTTAAATTAAATATATATGTAATATACATGTATTAATTCGATATAATGTATCTAGAATCTCTTAAAAAATTGAAGCGCTCGACGACAAAGAACTGAAATGAATTTCAAACTGTCTCTTTTGCAAAACGGGACCGGCCGGACTTTGAAAGGTATGAAACACAATTATTGTTCATCCAGCTGGAAGATGAATGATGGGGTAATAACGAATAGATCCTTCAGTTTATGATTTCTCAAATGGGGGATATTGTTTTTCAATTTATATTAAATTGGTCCCTGATTTTCTTTTTAATTTTGAAATTACTCAATTATCCTTTTGTGTTAGCTTACATGCCTGTCGTATTGTAATTTGTAATTGTTCAACCATCTCAATAGGGGGATATCAGGAACCTGTGTAATACAAATTAACATTCTATGTCTTTACATGATAAATCATAAAAACTTATGGATCTAGCTTTTATTACCCAAATTAAAATAACAAACTCAGGAGAAATATGAGCTGACAAATAACGTTGATCGGCCATTATTTTCTGCAATATGAAACAACAACGTAACTATTAGTTCAATATTTTTACATAGTACATTTGATAATATTTACATATATGACGGTGGTGGGAATTGCGGTCTCAAGAAATTGACGATGCAAAAGCAGCTGATGCAAGAAAACTAATACGTCAGAAAAAGCTGAATCCAATTTTCGGCGGCACACCCATAACGATATTACTTTTATACCCAAAATTTCTTGAAATAGGCCAACGAACCCGCGGGGCAGCAAGGCTTCTTTTGCCGTAAATATTGAAACAGTTGGCGACTGATTGGTAACCCTTCTTTGATCTAGAATGATGATGAAGAGGAAGGGGAAGCTGATTAAGCATAAGCTTTATTAACGGCTTGGGGGTTTGAAGTCCGAGGGGAATGTAAAAAGCCTTTTGAATGTCATCAATCATTTCAGTGTTGGAGTCATATCGATTTGAAGAGTGAAAGAACATCTTAAATGCTTTCATACAAAATAAGTGGAGTTGCTTGCATGGTCTTGGCAGATCACTGAACCCATCCATTAGAGCATGTTCCAACAGCTCTTTCTCCTTTGCGGCTATTAACTCTCTCACGTACGCAACTGAATCTTCAATGTCTGCCTCAGGATTTTCCCTCAAGTATAGTAAAACAGAGTTTTGTTTCCCTTCTTCTATTTCCTTCTGCAGATTAATTAATCACTTCAGATTCAGTACTGATGAGAATTTAAACGTGACTTACATAGTTAGTTAGTTAATTGATTATTACCTGGTAGCTCTGAATGTCATTCAACAGACGGGGAACGAGCATTAGCAGTTTGGTTACGGTATCATACTGCGCTGGCCTGAATTTGTAATTTGGCAAGCTTGGGTTCAAGAAACATGAAGCTGTAAGAACTAGAGTGTGTGTAGCAATTGAGATCATTCCAGTCTCAAGGTACTCTTCCATCGATGGTGTGCGCCCGCTTTTGCTCCACGTTGCTTCCGTAAGCCACGAGGCAAACGTTTCATACCACTTCATAATTCATTCATATGTAAAGCAGGCACAAATTGCAATAGTAATTTAGTGATTGCCCAGATAAAAATTATGTATATGTATGAGATATCAACCGCGTATTAATGAAATTATTTGGATACATACAATGTCTTTCAAATCATTTGTTATATCTCTTCCTTGTTGCTGGAGGTGCTTTTCTGCAAGCTCGCTCACGAGACTGTCGAGGGCACCAAAAATAGTCTTGCTATGACCACTCAACCCTTTACCATCCCATCTGCATATGTACAATTTTTTTTTTTTTTTAAAGATTATTCGACATTCAATTTTGGGTAGGGGAACAATATAGAAGGATCAAACATATGGGGTCATATCATATTAACTGTAAATTTAAACGGTCAAATTTACATAAAGAGCTAGATTTCATGAACCCTGATCTTTTCTATTTATTTATTTATCTTTTGAAATCACTGAGGTAAAATAAATAAAATGGAAGGAGATGAAATAAGGATCAGGATAGGATTCTGTTATGGTCTCATCTGCTCGTTAACAAAAAGGAAAAAGAAAAGGTGACTGACCTTTTAACTGCATCAGCAAGACTTTTCAACTCATTCAAAGAACCTTCCATGTCGAAAAAATCGTCGGCAACAGTAATAAGTATAGCACTCTTTGCTAGTATTGGCCTTACATGTGAATCATAAGGCAGTGAAACGCCGCTAGAAGCAGCTGTAGCAAAATAACAATACGTAGTTTTTTCTCGACCAAATCCCATGTCACTAAGATTGTTGTCCCTAGACCACCTATCTCACACAATTAAACAAAATAAAAGTGAATAATTTTTTTTTTTTGGTCTTAACCACGATGTATCGTGGGAAGGGCCCCAATTGTGGAAGGCACCTTTAAGTCCGTACCACAACCCATGCTAGAAGTCCCGAATCGAACCGGGAGGCACAAGTTCTCCCAACAAATGCGACTTCCCTGCGACTCGAACTGGGGAGCAAACCCAGTCAAGCCACTTAAGGGGACTCCATTGCCAGTGGAACCAACACTTTGTTGGTAATAAAAGTCATTAATTAAGTAAGAAAATGATAAGATTGTCTCCACACAAAATATTGTCAAATTTTTGTTAATTAAATGGAAAATGCTTAGTGTAGAGAAGCACGAGAGAAAGATGAGAGAAACAATAAAGAAAAGAGTAGAGAGAGAGTGAGTAGGTAGAGAGAGAAAAAAAATTCTTTCGTCTTTCTCTCATGCTTCTCTCTCTCTAGCACTACTCTAATTAAATACCTCTTTAGTTCCTCTAGTTCTCGTTTGTATACCACCTGTCGAAACTCGTAGTTTTGTATGGCAAGTTGCATTATTTTGTCATTATAAGAATGCGATAACCTATTTGAAGAACATATTCGTAGCAAGTGAGTTGTGCACACCGTTTAATTAAATATAATTACAGTGCAATTGATATTCATATCTAGGAGGGCAAATTCACATACCTATGGAAAGAGGCCTTTCCCATCCATAAAGCATTCATATCTTTTTCTTCAATCCACATTCTATATTCGAGATGCTCCATTCGAGTAAGCCATGGAAAGTCCAACTCATGATCAATCTGCATAATTGATTAATCATCTCTCTTTTAATTTTCTTGCGAAAATTATTAATGAATGCATTTCAATTTTGGCGCAAACTTGAAGGCTCATTTCAATATAGGAATTCTTTTATTTCATTTCAATTTTTACAAATACTTCATGTATACATAGCGACCGGTGGTCCGTCACAGTTGGATAATATCAAAACAAGTCCTTTTCCGATTATGTACTACGTACTTTGTTGCCTAATAACATATAGGAAATTTCACAGGTCTAAGGACGACCCCAGACCTTCACTTTGTCGGCTTTTACTTGGGACTGACTTTAGGACCACGTGATTCATGAAATTCAGTTCAAATTAAAAGCAAATTTGTGCTAACTATATGAGTGATCAAGCAAATTTGTCCTACCAATATTTCAAATATTTTCAATTCATTTATCCATTAAATAAAAAATTTAATAAGTTGTGAAATTTAAGAAAAAGTCAAAATAAATCACTTCTTATTTAGGAAATTTCATAATTAGGAAAATGACCTGAGACATTTCATTTATAGATAATCTTATGGACCACCCCAATCATAAACTTTTAATTAAAAGCAAGTTTTTACTAAATATGCTTATTTTTCACTAAATAAGCATCAATCCAATAGAATAATGACATGCCACTTTAGATAAAAAATCCTAATAACTCATATTATACTTGGGAAATACAGACTTATCTCTTCATCGTCGTGAGCGGAATTCAAACTCAAACCTTTTATTTTCAATATAAGAGACTTTACGGATTCAACTAATTATTTAATATTTCTTATATACATTTTGACGCTGTAATATTTAATTGGGTTAAAAGGATAGGGGATTACCACTTTCCGAAAAGAGGTGAACGTAACGTCATCCGGGCCTCTACTTCCTGTCGTCATAGTTTTCTCAAGTGATTTCCTTGCAAACGATCTTGCTTCTTGAAGTTCATATTCTTCTGTGAACATAAGATCTGTGGCCCTATAAACATAAAACATCACACTTGAAAAGTATTCAGGGTTCTTTTCAATTTCGTCTAGAATTTCCTGATTATTTAAAAACCAACAGAAAGTCCCTGGAAGAAAAAATCAGCTGGTTAGCACAATCAATTATACATACAACACCATTCGACAAGAAACATAAAAACAAATAATCGTATGCATACATGGTGATACACTATAACCGTGCATCCGAAGAAGCTGAAACGCTAAAGAGTCTTTGTAGAGTTGTGTTGGTTCTGAAATTATTGGATTTGCAGACAATTCCTCATTCTTGTAATTCCTGAAAATACAAAAAATAATTAGCTAGAATAATTAGCTAGAATTAATTAGAGAATCGATTTCGAGGGCACGTTAACAAAATGGTACAAATTGATTTCTTAACAACACCTCCGTAGTACCTATAAACTTGAGCTAAAACGTCTTTAATCTCTTGGAGGAAATGCTCTGCTAACCCCAACCTTTGCAATTGATTAACGATGCAAAGCTTCATCAAATCTTCATCTATGGGGTACATAGGTGGAACTGCCCAGCTCGAATACAGATTATTATCAGAAAAAACTGATAATAATAAAACAATTCAAAACAAAAAAAAAATGAATTTTTGTGATTTTATTTACAACAGATCGGCAAATGTTTTGCTTAATTACCTCCATGATCGGCACGTGTTTGAACAAGAGATTGGAGGTAAGCTAAACACTTATCGTTCCCCGTTGCCATGTATGCACGTGCTGTGGCCGAGGGAGAGTGGAATAAAGAGCCGTCGAAACTCAGGTGCTTAGCTATTTGTTCTTGATGAGCATCATACAACGGAGGCAATGCTTCAAGATATGCTAATAGAGGAGGATAATGGTTCTGCCCCATAAGTTCCTCACTACAAAAATAATCAATTCATTAACAGAGTGCATAAAAATTATTGTTATACTTATATATATGCTCTTTCATTAATTAAAAATTAACTTAATCAGTTATGAACATGCATGCAGAGCTGGGGAACCTGTCAAGAATTTGCTGCCGCTGGTATAAAATATCCATCACTGCTCCTCTTATTGGATGGGGAAAGACAATCTCTAGACCAACTGAAGAAGCAAGTTCGAGCATTGTAGGAAAAACAATAGCGAACCAACGAGGACACTGCTCATAGTTATTGTCTCCAACGAGCTTCTCCACATTTGCTCTGACATATTCTAAACCTGAAATATGTACGTCAGTTTTAATAAACTAGCTTGTTAATTCTTGAATATTTGATTTGCATTATTATTATTATTTGATTGATCTGCTAGAGGTACCATGACAAGAATGAATGAAGTTCAGTAAGCCCACCATTTTGTATTTGATGAGGGTTTCCAGAATTCCAGCGTTTGAGAACAATAATGCAAGCAAGAGTTGCAGGAAGAGACTCAATGGTATTGTTACCATGGCCATCTAACTCTCCCCAGCTCCCATCTTCTCTTTGGTTATTAAGCACCCAATTCAAGCAATTCTCGAACATGGGTCTCGAAAATGATTGCTCCGAATCTGGAATCATGGCTAACCATGCGGTGTCGTAAGCAGAAGGAGAAACAAACGAGTTTGGATAATCGATGTTCGAAAACATCCCTCCTTTGATCTCTTTAACTAATGCCTGAATGTTGCAAAGCTGTGGAAGTTCCATGATGACTATTAACTTTCAAAAACAATAGGAATTTGAACTTCTTCTCTTTCAGTTGTGGTGTATTTAATGCTCGAGAAATTAATGCTATTTATAGAAGCTCTGGCTAGTTGAGTAAAACGTGAGTCATGCCGTGCTAAGTACTATTTCTTAGACGTATTGCATGTGCCTTATTTGCTTGACTCGTATGTATACGTCATACGCGGATCGATTGTGATAGAGAAGACAAAATTAGTAAACTAGATTTCGGTCATAGGACAATTCGAAATCAAATTTTTATTATAATAACAAAGAAATTCATGCATTAATGCGTACATTGAACATGAAAAAATAAAATAAAAATGAGCTTCAGAATAAGGACAGTTGTGAAAACATCGAAATTTCAATCCCGTTAATAAAAACAAATTTTGTTGGCTGGACTGACTATTATTCGATTAAGATTTGTTTGTATAACATAATAATTTGTACCCAAAAAAAATTATGTCTTTAACATTGCTCAAACATAAATATTTGTTTTTTTTTTACTCCAAAACATTAGATACGATAAGAATTTAACTACATTTTAACATTAAAAAAAATCAGAATATTTATCATTTATCAAGAATTTTTATTTTATTTTCTTTAAAATCTATCTGTCAAAAAATAGGTATTTCTTTTTCTTTTTTTCTTTAGTACGCTACCGTATTATCAAACAACGATTATTGACTAAAGGAAATCAATTCCACCAATATTCTATATATGTAAAAAAATAAACCTTAAATTGTCTAACTTTTTTTGTTGCTCACCCTCTCAAATTCTCCTTCTTGACTCTCAACTAATGATATTATTGTCTTTACTATTTTCTTAAGACATAGTAAAACTAGACATATTACAGGTTACTGAATTTGCTCGACCCATCATGCATGGTTGGCGTGGTCCGCGTGGATCGATTGTGATAGACAAGACGAAATTAGTAAACTAGGTCTAGGTCAGTGACGCATTAATGTGCACGGTTAACATATAAAAATAAAATAAAATAAAATAAAAATGGGCTTAAAAATAAATGAAACATTTGGAAACAACGAAATTTCAATGCCGTTAATATAAATAATCTTTTTGGGCAAAAGTGACAATTATTCGATTAAGATTTGTTTGTATAACGTAATGATTTGTGCAAAAAATTTATGTCTCTAACATCACTAAAGCATTAGATATAAGAATTTAATTGCATTTTAACATTAAAAAAAAATCAAAAGATTTTGTAATTATCAAGAATTTTTGTTCTTTTTTTCTTATTCTTTAAAATCGATCTCTCAAATAGTAGATTTTGTATTTTCAGGATGCCGCATATGTAATTAAACAAGTATTGACTAAAGGAAATCAATCTCACCGATATTCTACATATCTTAAAACTAAGGGTTTCCCACCAAATGAAATTTAGTTCCTGTTTGGTATAACTTATTTAATAATTATAAGTATTCATTTAATCCTACAATCTCTTATCATAATTTTTGTTGTTGTTTGATTGTTTTTATAGTAGAGTTTTTGAAACTTAAATAAGCTATTTTTCCTCTACTAGTAAAAGCTCAAATTTTGAGCTTTTAAGAGTATATGTTGAAAATCTTTTTTTAAATGTTAAAATATCTAAAATACCCTCCACTTATTTGATAACCTTATTTTATTTTTTTATAACATAACTTTAAAAAATTTACCTATTAAAGTAATTTCATAAGTTTTTAATAAAAGCTCTTGTTGACAACCAAACAACTAAAATTTTTTAGATGAAAACTCTATTTATAAAAGCTCTATTTAAATAAACTCTATTTGAAAAGCTGCATCAAATGGAGCCTTACCCAATAACCCACCTGATCTTACTATTTTATTACTTATTTCTTTACTAAAAATTTAGATTTTAAGTTATATGAAATATAACTTAAGTAAACCATAAAAATAAACTTCAAATTATCGAAGTATTTTGTTGTTGACCCTCAAATTTTTATTTTTGACTCTCAACTAAAGATAGATTAAGAATTTTATTTTGAAGTTTAGATTGTCAACTACAATGTGTGTGTATGTAGGTAGGTAGGGTGTGTGTGTAATTGGAAGTTTTAAATGATAATTAAGTAGAATTATTGTAACAAGCAGTGCTACATTTTAGATAGGGTGAGCAAAAAATCCTAGGTTGACCTTACTAGGCCAGCCCTATGGGCTTTGGACTAGCCCTCCTAGACAAGGGCTAAAGGAAAATAGCCGAGAGCCCTCTATTTTTTTAAAAAATAAATTATAAATTAGAATAATAAATAAAATTTTTAAAAATAATAGGAAAATTTAAAAAAAGAAAAACTTAAATCTCTAGTTCATAACCAATTATAATTCAAAAAAACCTAAAATTATAATATTAAACCCTCTTTTAAGCGTTAATTAATTAAGAGGGTGCTTGAATTATAGAATCTAATATTAAAAAATTAAATTTCTAAGTTTTTATTTACTTTGTTTTCTTTCTTTATTGTTTTATTTTAATATATTTATTTTCTTTAATTTATTGTTAATTAAAATAACTTGTTGATTATTAACTCATTTCATATTTCCAACAATTAAAAAATAAAAATTAATTGAAAACATAAACCTACAGTGGGCCCAATCTGGGCTCGACCCTTCTTCTAAAATGGATTTAGACTTGGATTTGAAAAAGACCGGCCCAAGTCAGCAAACCCTCTATGTCGTCCACAGGAATGTTGTTTTCAATCTACGGGTCCCTGAATAGGAGGCTGACAATGTAATTTATTCGTTGCATGCATGCACACTTGAATCGAGAATGGCTGTCAGCTCATTGCTGTGGTCATAATTGAAATAGAAATGTTGAATCCTAATTCAAGGACTTTGCGATCACTTTCGAGCTTCTCATTGCTGTGGTAAATAGAAATGTTGAATTCTAATTCAAGGACTTTGCGATCACTTTCGAGCTTCGTTTGCCTGAGAATGGTGCTATTGCTAATTGTGTACGTGGTCCCCTAATTTAGTGCTATTGATTCTGTTTCCGAGTTTTATCTTATGTAATGCTTTCATATACATAATTAAGAGAGATATATTTATTCTAAAAAAATGAGGATATCAGTAATAATTAAAAAAAATATACTTGTTGGGAGAGTTTTGTCACCCTAGTGACCCTACTTGACTCGAATCTCTATTAGTCGAGCTCCAATGTGGTATTCGGATACCCGATGGTTTGATATACAAAATATAGATAATATTAACAGAAAAAAAAAACATAATTTTTAATAAATTGAAATATATATATTTTTAATAGTTTAATGACATTCCCACTTTAAAGATATCTCATTATAGAAGGATTATTTTCATATATGAAAATTTTTTAATGTTAAAATCAGGGATAACTTACACGTTATTATGTATTATAAAACATAATATTTAATTCTATACATAATTACTAGTTTTCATTGAAGAGAAAAACAACCAACAAAAAAGGAGAGTATTCTATGCATAATAAAGTCATAATAACTTTAATAAAGCTCATACATGTAAGTTTGGAGAAGCAATTGTGTGGGACATACTATAGTGGGTCCCGAAGTGGGACATACTAATAAAGGAGCATAGCCAATGCATAAAGTCGTAATAACTTTAAAAGGTCTATACATGTAGGACCTTGCTACGTTACAGGACCTTGTCCATAACACGATACATAATAAAGGTATCGTTAATGCATGATTAAGTCTACGCATGTAACACGAGCATAGTCATAGTTGCCTCGGCAGCGTGCATGTTATTATGCTCGGCATGGTAGATTTTGTTCCTTGATGGTGGAGAATGAAAGTTGCTTCATTGTACTGTTGTTTTGATTGGAAAAAAAAATAAATATAAGCCTTCTCATATGAATCAATTTGGCCATGCATATTAATCACATATTTATGAGGATTTAAGATGATGCTCGTGTTCGTGCACAATATTTTTTGACTTTACTCCAACAAATGATGCTTCCATGAATGAAGCCATTCAATTTTCGAACTTCACACTGCCCAACGTTATATTGAGTTAATACATGGGGACAGGGTGTTTGTGCAGTGTCGTGGACGGCAGCCGCTTAACGTGTTATCAAATATCAAATGGCCCGTACAGCTGCAATACCTATAATATTATGCGGCATGACCCTACCTTTTATGCATTGAGTTTGTGCATGTTCTGCACTCGCTCAACGTTTTATCAAACGTCAAATGTAATCGTTTTCTTCATTGAGTACTTTCTGCATGTTCTGGGCTTGCCTATTGTGTTATCAAATGTGAAATATAATCGTTTTCTTCCTTTTCTCCTTGTAGGTCCCTCCGCCGAAAATAAAACTATGGCTAAAATTCGGAGACGTGTTATGGACCGTTCAATTTTGAGGCAAGAATGTGCAAACTTTGCCTTGATTTTAGAAGATTTTAACTATAGAACTCTTTTAACTTGTAAATATCTGGGAACTCTTTACAGTGGAATGAGGATTCTCCAAGTCATGAGAATTCTCTAGAAAGAAAGATTCTAAAATGTGGTAAACTTCCCTATAATTAAGTTTGGCACTTAGCATTTCATTCAAGCAAATTCCAAGCATTCTCTACTCACTCAAGCATTGTATAATAATTATTTTATACGAACACACTCTTGTGAGTATTAAATTCTCTTCTTTTTGGTTCAATTGTTCTCTAGTCGTCTTTTTTTCTCTAATTATTCCACAAGTATCCTACTTTAAGTAGTAAAAAGCTCAAGGCTTATTTAACAACTTTAAGCGAGAGTTGTCTAAATACTGCATGAATGTGCTGCGTGAAATACTCATCTCATTCATTGTAGTAAATAAATTAAGAAACTAACTAATGCAAGTGTGTCTTTTTCAACTACATGATTATGGCACGGAATCTTATTTTTACATGACCTAGTGTCCACTGAATCTACAAACATGTTGTAGATAACCCTAATTTAAAACCAGGTAAAAATATATAGAGTTTATATTGAATATCCATATAATATCTAATTGGACACTTAAAAAATATCAATATCTCTATTCAAAAGGCTTTGGATGGATATTTTGGCTAGCTCATTTGAGTTAGATATATTAGATATCCAACTTGGATGGATTAGTTTACCATCTCTTTAGACGGCCCCTTTTAATGTATGAGTGGAGCTTCTAACACCTCTTTGAAACTAATTATCAAAATAATCCCACCTTTTGCATTAAATTTATAATTGTTTCTTTAATGATAATTATAAAAGGAAGATAAAAACTACAATTAAGTTTAAATAAAATTTACAATAATCTAGAATAAATAAATTAATTTTAAACTTACAATTTCAAAATAAAATTCTTATTATTAGGTAATTTATTTGTACATTGATTGAAAATTATTTTGATTTTATAAAAATAATTATATCATACATAAGGATTTAATCATTTAACGAAAAGTAAGATCCATGATTTATAAAGACATTTTAGTTTAATTAAATTTAATTTATCCTTTAGAGTTAAACTATTGGCACCCTCAATAATCCTTATAAAACACCTCTCTTGTTACAATTACATTAAACGAAAAAATAAATTTAATTAAGCCACTATATTTCTCTCTTTATAAGTATCTCTCTATAACTCTTTATACCCACACAATTACACCAAAATCTTTTACATTTTTTCTTTTCTTACAAATGCTTTTGCATTCTAATTTTTTTATTTAAAAAAAATTACATAATAGCTATTTAAGTTTACTTAATTCATACATATATATAATTTTTTGAGTTAAATATTTATGATATAATCATTCAAAAATTAGTACAAGGAAATACCTATTAAAGGAGTAGGGTGGAAGAAACTTTTTTTTTGGGGGTGGGGATTCAGAAAGAAATGGAAAATTGGAAAATGATAATTTCCGAGTTAAAGTAGGTTTTGTCAAGAAAAAGGGTTTTGAAAAGAAAATTACAAGGGTGTTAATAGTCTTCTTCTCACTGTATAATTACAAAGTCTGGGGTCGTACAATGACGTGAAAGGGGTGTAAAAAGCAAGACTATTTATAATTCCTTGGGCTTATTCAATTCAACACTTTGAAGCCTGGCCATATACGCTCTAGCTTGGTCAGTTGATCCAATAGTTGGCGGACGGAACGAATGGCGAGTGAAATTTATTTATTATTTTTGGGTTCCAAATTCTTTTGATTTTTCAAAGGATAATGCTCCTTCATTCTTGTATTTTAACCTAAGTACTCATTTTCATATATTTTAAAAAATATTTTGATGCACTCTTGTTATTAAATATGTAATACTTTTGTCTTTGCTTTTTCTTTACTTTTTAATAACCTAGAAACAATATCCTTGACATTAATTAATTTATCTATAAAAAGTTTCATTAGTAAATTAACCAATAATTATTTATTAGTAAATTAGCCAATAAATATTAGTATGAAAGAACAAATATATATTTTTTTTTACAATAATATTGCTAATAATTATTTATAGATAAATTAATATCATAAATTTATAGAAATGTCAAATGTTCTTGTAACAACTAATAATTGTCTATAAAAATTTAATTTACCAAATTAATCTTAAAAGCAAAATAATAACATAAAAATTACATGATTTTTATTTTATTTTTAAGCCAGTTCGATGAATTAATATTTTTTCATTAATATCCTTAAGAATATTGTTGCAAAGATATTACTATAAACGGAAAGAAAAAATAAGGATAAGTAATATATTCAATAGTAAGAGTGTCTTGAAATATTTTTTAAATATAGAAACTAAACAGATTTTTAAGTCAAAACATAAAAACTAATCAGATATTAATCTTTCTAAAAATATTTGTAAATTGGTATCCTCTCTTCAATTCTTTTTCCTTCCTTCAGTCTTTCTGCTGCTCGGCACCTCTTCGGTTCTTCCTTCTTTGCGAAGTTAGGTTTATGTACCCGTTTATATAGTTTACAAACTTTGATGTATTGTTATTATTGACAGAGACCTTTTTTTTTTTTGGGGGTACTATATTTAACATAAGCCATGAATTATATGAGGACTTTGGGCCATAGATATACAGTTTAAAACCTAGTCCATACAATTTCATATTTTCCCACATATTTTTGGAATCGCTCGCGTATTACATTCTTATTTGAATAATTGAATTTGTCTTCCCTCTTGATTTAAATTATATGTACCTCGAGTCTGATAATTCGTATTATCAGAGTTAATAACTTATGGCGTGCTAGATCAAAATTCCCGATTTATATATGTGTGTGTGAAAGGGAAATTATCAATTATTCCTACTGCTTGTAACATGTATAATGTATTACTTACCTCCTATTATTTCTCTAATACCCAATTAGCCCCTTACTATAACTTTCGTAAAAGTTTATGCCCATGCTTAGTATGATTTATCTAATAGCTATAAGTGCTTATTTAATTTCATAAACTCTTATTAAAATTTTTATTACTATTTAATTATTTTTTAGTAGAGTTTTAAAGATTAAATAAGCTATTTTTTTCTCTATAAACAAAAGCTCAAATTTTAGATTTTTAAGAGTAGAGGTTGAAAAGTTTTTTTTAAACATTAAAATATCTTTTATTTATTTGACAATTTTATTTTATTATTTTTTATAACATAATTTTAAAAAACTTATCTATTAAAGTAATTTTATAATTTTTAATAAAGGTTCTCATTGACAATCAAATGACTAAAATTTTTTGAGTAAAACCTTTACTGGTAAAAACTCTACTAACAAAAACTCTATTTAAATAAGTTTTACTTGAAAAATTATAACAAATGAAGCCTTTAAGTTTTCTTCTAAGCTTAAAATTGTATTTCGATTTACTTTAAATTCAAAAATTGAGTGAGACAAATTTACTACTCGTAAATTTTCATTACAACCACGATCATATTTTAAAAATGAAAAATTTTCTTTACAAACCCTAAACCTATTACTTTTACACTTAGTTCCCCTTTTTTTTATTTCCTCCTTTATTATTCTATATCGTCTACTCTCGAGCCTTATTCATATGGCACTGATTGAGTGATTGTTGATGATCGATGGCAACATTGCCAAGTAGATATTTTCATAAAAGTTGAAATGATGCAAAACTTGAACAGAATCATAATTAGCTTGAAAAGTGAAATTGTTTGCTGACTCCAAAATTTTTGAATGGTTTGTCAAAACTCAACATCATTCGTCATCATCTTCATGTATCAACATCTCCATTGAAACTCCTTTTCTACTCGAAAACTGGTAACTTAATTGCGGTTGGTATGCTTATTGCAAACTTTTCAAAACCAAAAAATTAAAAAAAATTTCTGAGAAAATCATAAGATTTTCAATTTCGGTGATGGAAAAAAATAGGATAAATATTTGAGCAACGAATTAATTCTTAAGATTATTTGTGGCATCAATATAAGTTTAATTTTGGAGTTTAGCAGTGGTGGCGTTAGTTTTTACAGGGAGTCTCGAAAGGGGTTATCAAAAATAAAAAATAAAAAAGAGAAATTTAAAACAAATAAAAAATGATTCATGTGAAAAAAAATTAAAATGGAGGAAAAATATATAATTTTATTTTTTTTACTAAATAATATGTAATTTTATTTTTTCGTACTAAAAACTTTAACTTTAAATATAATATACTGTCTGACATATAGACCTATTATTCACCTTGTTTATAAGGGTGAATATGTAAAAGAACAAAAAGATGTTCTATTTAATGGAAATTTTTTAACAGAAGGGGGTGACCAAGTATTAGAAAAATAGTAGACGATTAAGTTGTACATACTTCAAAAAACGAGAGTGTAATTAACATTTCTCTATAGTTAATTACGGAGGATTTGCTCGAAATATCGGGGCAAAGACAAGGTAATTGAGCAGAGTACAAGAGGATAAAATGTAATTTTCGCTTCCTCGTTTCTTTTTAAATGAAGTTACACGGTAGGTTTGTATTCTTTTTTTTTTTTTTCTATTACTATTATTTATACAAAAAATGGGCTAAATGTATTGTTAGAGAGTGCTTTCGTCCTCTTTCCAAAGAAAGGAAAATGTTTTAAGATTTTAAAAATGAGTTTAATTTTTTCCATAATAAGATATGATTCCTCTCTCTATAATTAGGTGATCCGTAATTAAGCTGTTGGCATAATAAATGCCCTCTGTTGCGAAATTTGCAAGCTTTCTCTTTCGTATCACTATATAAAAGAAAACAGCACCTTCATGTTCTAATCAAAATAATGTGATATTAAAAAATCTTCTCCTCTAAACATAGTAAATAAACCACTTTTTTCGAGAAATTAAGTTTTTAGATGTTCTAAATCCATAAAATTTAGGTGGTTTTTTAATGTCTATTTAATGATAAAATCAAATAAACTAACATGAGTTACTTTACCCTAGCGTTTTGAAAATTATAAAATGCTAAACAAATTGATGTGTCCCAAAAAGTATTGAGTTTTTCCTGTTTCTTTTTCTTTTTTTTTTTTTTCCCCTTTAGGAACCTCTCCTTTAAGATTCTAACATGAGATATATTGAAAGCATCTACAACGGGGGAAAAAAAACAACATAAATTAGGACAATAACTTATAAATTCCTAAAATTTTACTTTAGATACAAAAATCCCTTTATATTTTAATAAACTTAGAACATATCAATACTTATAATAAAAATTTTACTAGAACATCTTAGAATAAAATTTTTTAGCAAAACCTCTTGGATCAACTCTTTGATTGTAAAGTTTGAGTATCTGATCTCATAATGGATTAAATTTACTTTCAAATAATTAAAAGAAAATCATCATGCACAATGTTTTTTAATGTTGTAACCTTTAATATAATTTGTAGGATAATGTTGAAAATGAACATGCAAATTGTTACTACATGGTACCTACTATCAAGGGACAATTTGGTAATGTTATAACTTTCAAAATAATTATTTTTTGCGGTGTTATAAAAATAATTAGATTTGAAGAAAATCAGTTAAATGTTTGATAAAAATTATTTTTAAAAGTACTAATCTCACTCCTAAACTACTATAAGAGTGCAAATGGCCAAAATAGACATAATATTAAATAAAATTTTTATACACGTTTATAAATATGGATATACAATAATTGATAATTAAAATAAATATTTTATTTTATTAATTTTATTTTTATCTCAATATATTTGGTAAAAAATAATCTATTTAAATTTAATGATTTTATTTCCTAATTGAGGAAGGATAATTTCAAATTTTTATAATATATATATGAAGATAAATGAGGATTTGTATTAAGTATAAAAATGATTTTAAAAATCAAATTCTGATAAGCTACTCTTTTTTTATTTTTCAAAATTTGATATAGGATGAAGTGAAAAGTGATTTTTTAAAAAATTTACAAAACATTAAAATTAACTTTTAACATTTCGAAATCAATTTTTAACATTTCAAAAATAGTTCTAAACAACCCCCTAAGTCATTGAATGGTTTCCGAATACAAAATTCTATTTGAAGCATATAAATGCTAATCTTATTCAATATTATAAAGTCATTTAGGCTCCGTTTGATACAGCTTTGCAAGTAAAGTTTATTTAAGTAAAGCTTTTACAAATAGAGCTTTTACCTAAAAAATTTTAGTTGTTTAATTGTCAATAAGAGTATTTTTTAAAAAAATATATATGAAATTACTTTATTAGACAAATTTTGTTAAGTTATGTTATTTAAAGAATAAAATAAGGTTGTCAAATAAGTAGATGATATTTTAGATATTTTAATATTTTAAAAAAAAGCTTTTCAACCTCTACTCCCAAAAGTCCAAAAAATGAACTTTTGTTAGTAGAGATAAAATAACTTATTTAAGCTTTAAATACTCTACTAAAAAAATAACTAAACAACAATAAAAATTATGATAAGAATTTATGGGATTAAATAAGTACTTATGACCATTAGATAAAGTATACTAAACAAACACTTAATCTGTTTGATGCAAATGGACAAACTAAATCCCTATTGATAAAATAATAATAATAATAAATAGTAATGGGGCTAGTGTTAATGCCCAATATGAGATTCTAAACAATGCACTAATCCTGGCTAACATCAATAAGTGAAGACGCGTTTAAGTTATGATCCAATGAAGCAAAAACGACAAGTAGGCAGCATGCCTTTTAATGAGCCAATGCCAGAACGATACATTGATACTGAGCAATGAATGAGACAACATTCCATTGTGAATTAAAAGCTCATGTTGGCCATGTTGACATTTGAAATCCGATATTTTATCTTATAATGATCAACATTTGATTATGATTTGGAATAATCATACGTCATTAGATTGAAAAATATGGCCCTAATTGATTCTTGCATATCTTCTACATATATTTATTTATTTTTTCTTTTTTCCAGTTAGGCTTGTTTCTTATTTGTTAAGTATTTTAGATTGAAAAGCAATATTCAATTTGACTTTGCAGATTATTATGATTATAAAAATATATAATTTACCAGGAATTGTTAATTACATTTTCACAAGTTTTTTTATTATATTTTAATTAACAATCAAAAACTTTATTCCTGCAAATAGAATCTTGTTTATGTACAATAAGGACAGTATGTCCATAAGTTTCTCAGCCATTAGAAAAAAAAAAATGATGAACAGAGACAAACATAAATTAAACAAAACTACAAGAGAACCCTAAAATACAAAATCTTCTAGATTTATTACAACTTATTAGTTGGTGATTATATGCATTATGGCTAATTAAGAGGAAAAATAAAAGAATAAATGGAGAATCAATTTATCGATGCATGCTAAAAGTCCATGGAGTTAATTAATAAATTTAATTAATTAATCATCGATCGTTCATCAACCAACATGACATGTGGTATGCCATCACCATAATCTTGTCAAAATTGAAAAAAATAAAATAAGATTCTATAAACTGTTGGCTATCGTGGCAAAGAATCAGTTAATTTTCGTTTACATTAATTTTATTATTCGCAAGCTATTATTATATTTTGCAACCCTTTCTTCTTATTATTGACCATCTGATATATATTCTATGACAGATTATGGAGATTAATCAAACGTGTGATAATATTCATGTATCATATATATAATTTCGAAGCGAACTGAAGATAAAAATAAAAATAGAAATAATATTAAATAATCAACGATGAATAATATCACCTGTAATTGTTGCTATATATTGTTACACTAGCAAGAAATTAATCAACTGATCATCATATGAAGTCTGCTTCTAAATATCAGCGATCATTTTCAAACAATCAAATCTGTTATATATTCTGGGATAAAATAATAATAAATATATGATCTATAAATAAATAATCACAAAGCTCACCCCTTTTTGCCAAACTAATTATGAGTTCCAATTCATGGCTGGAAGTTGAAACTGTTGGCGTAAAGTAGCAGTTGCATCGCCAAGGGAGAACTGGGCGCTCTGTGGAAGCTGATTGAGCAAAGAAACAAAGGAGTTGTTATCGTGATCGTGATCATGATCGGTTGCCGTGCTGCTGCCGCTGTTAAGATCGCCAAGAAAGCTTTTCCGCGAAGAAGACGAAGCCACGGAGCCGGAAGCTTCGCTCCAGAACTGCGGTGGGATTGCACGTTTAATTGTATTGGAAGTAGGTGAGACCAGGGACATGGACATTATGTTAGGTGGCGGCTTCGAGCTCGAAACGCAGCTGCTTTGGAGTATGCCTTCTCCTGCTGACGATAACATGCCCTCAAAGAAATGGTCATCATGTTCGAATAACGAACCGTAGCTTAATGTACTTCTGCCAGGCGGAGCCGGCGGGGGCTTCGGATTTTGATTTGGTGGCAGCGTCACACACATGCCCTCAAAACTATCTTCGTCCCTGTCCCTCTCCATCGGCCGTTGTGCGTTGTTTTTCTTGTAAATCCGGCATAAAACCCAATCATCAAGCTGCACGTATATATAGATACATGTAAAATTAAACAAAACTCATCATCGGGATTCGGGACTGGATTGGATTACACTCCCCCAAAAAAAAAAAAAAAAGAACTTTGAAATTATAATTTACAAAGTTGAGTTATATAAGACCCAATATAATTAATTAATTAGTTGCGTATACCCTTAAAGAGTGTTTCTTGTTGGCCAAATCAGCTGGAAGCTGATGGGGCGGCGGCTTTGCTCCAGAAATATTGTCGACGAGGCGATATTCATGCATAATCCAATTGGTTTTAATCCCTTTGGGAGGCTTGCCGCCATAAAAGACCAGAGCCTTTTTCACACCAACTTTCTGGTTCCCATTGGATGTTAATATGGGCTTATCAGTCCCCGTTGCCTTCCAATATCCTGAAGTTGCTGCTCTATTTGGCCTCGCTCCGTTTGGGTATTTCCTGTCTCTAGGACTGAAAAAGTACCATTCTTGCTCCCCGAAAGTGGCCTTACCTAATGCATCAAAATAATAATTATTCACAAATCATATCATCACCATCATCATCATATAGGAACTCCTCATAAATTAACCTAATTACTAATAAATTAAATTAACCACGCTTACTTGGGAGCTCCCACGGATCAAACTTGTATAGATCAACCTCTGCAATAATTGCAACAGGAAGAGCAGCTGATGCAGCCTTCTTTTTGAGGTAGTGGACCACCAGCTCTTCATCTGTGGGGTGGAATCGGAACCCCGGTGGCAGCTGCGGGTGCTGTGAGCTCGTCGACGAATCCGTGCTCTCCATTAATAAGATTATGATTATTTAATTTTATGGAAAAATTTTGTGTGGGTTTGATAAAAACTATATGATCATTTTCGTGTTAATTGTAATGTATTTTAATTTTGGAACGGGGGTATGGGTGCGGGTGACAAAGAGTGGCTGTTAGGTGCTGATAAAGTGCCTAACGGGCACGGATGATCGTGCGACACGTGTTGTTTCTAAGTTAAGGAAATGGCGACACCTGTAGGATTGAATAGCGGGGACCACATACGCACAAAAGGCAACATTATATGGAAGGGGCAGGTTTTGGGGGTCGGAGGTTTGGAACTCCCTGTACGCTTTGTGAGTCATGCTTTTCTTATGCAACTGCCGAAATCTCAACATCACCACCTCCAAATAACAAATTTTCAGCAAATAAGAGATAAGTGAGAGGCCCTCGCACGTGTGCTCATTTTAATTTTTTTTTTTAATTTTCCATTACACGCATGCAAACACACAAACACAAAATTTTATTGTATATGATGAAGAAAGCTTCATTAATTTATAAGGGCATCACATCCAAATTAAAATGTTATTTCCGACTCCTCATGCAATTAATGTATTAAATTTGACTCTGCACTGTTATCATTTTTCTTTCTTTCCCGTTTAAGTTTTTTCAGTTCAGAACGTCAATTTCACACATATTTGTGTGTGCGTTTAATTATATAAAAGAGGAAGAGTCATGCTTTAATTTTTCCATTCGTTAATGTAATAAAATCGTATTTGCTTCGTTTGTGCTTCATAAAATGTTGCCTATCGATCGTGTCGCATATAAATATGATAGAAATTTGTTTTGCAGCCATCATTTTAGTTATAAAAAAAAATACTAATAAATTTAATTCATTTGACTATAAGTTCCTTTTAATAAATTCTTGATTACAAACTTCTTTAAAAATTAATGTAAATACTAACCACTTATCTCATTGGATTAGCTAATTAGCTAAGATTGTCTTTTAATTTGAACTCCTAACAAAGCGGTGACAATTTGAAATTTGAATCACTGACAAAATTACTTTTACGTTGTTCTATTGAATGCCGTGTTACTTTCTATGTTGAAAAAAAATTATTAAGATGAACTTGTCAGTTTAAAATCTCCGTATATAAAGGTGTATCGAACGAGTAGTCGATAATTGTCGTTTTATATATTGTCACTAATGATCACTTTTAATACAAAGTAGCGACATTCATGTTTCTTTAAAAAGAGCTAATAAAATTTGTGTCCCTGCGTTTTTATTTTTTTATAGATAAATATTTAATTTCTCAATTTACTTTGATCCCAAGTCAAATGATTGAAGTACCTTTTATTACTAAGATGCATAATTCTGAGTAAGTAGTCAAAATCCAATATTATAGGGATAATTTGGTCACTTCAATAGGAGTTGATAGAGGACGTATTCGATAATTATATAAATCGATAAATCGTATGACATGATATGAAAACACAAAAATTTTGGTCCAGTTGTTATATTCAGAATAGTACAAGTGAGTAGACCCAAAAAGACCATGGAATCATGCATGACAACAACTGAAATTGGCAGTATAGGAAAGCGAACATAAATACATAAATCAGTGATCACATTTTCATGTAAATCAGTGATGGAAAACTGTTTAAGGAATCAAATGACGAATGCATGCAAGTTATAAGAAATTTATGTGCAAGTTAAAAGTCAGTTTCTACCCCTGCTTTTGCTTAACTCTTGCCTATATCCTTGGCCTGTATATACGCGTAGCATGCACTTGTTTCTTGCTCTTGTTCTCTTATTTTTCTCTAAACTTTGCAAAACTTAATGTTACCTTCTGGATTAGGTTAATGTTTATGGTGTAACCCTAACATTATATAACTTGAAAATAATTGATGGCACAAGGGGTACTTTTGCTTTATCTGGCTCTCTTTCTTTAGCTAGGAGCTAAAATGTCCATATATTTGTAGTGGCCATACATGTATCTTACTTTTCTTTTCTTTTTTTGAAAACACTATACATTTTGTCTTTCTTTTTTCATTACTACGAAAATTTTTGAGAAATTTATAAAATTAGTCTAGAATTAGGCAAATATATATAATAATAGTCCACTTCCTTACTTTAGTGGTAAAAATAAGATACTTTGGGCATAAATGACCACAAGTAATCTATTAATTGGGCTAAAAAAGCGGCTGATATATATATATATATATATATATATATATATATATATATATATATATATATATATATATATATATATATATATATCGATTGCTCATCAATTGGACGCTTGACATGTTTATTGCCCTATCAATCGCTCATGGATTGGGTGCTCAACATGCCGAATAACTATTGATTGCTCTTCGATTGCTTGTTTATTGCGACATATTTCTTGGGCCATTCACGTTTGAAATACCCATCATTTTCTTTTAATTAAAGTAGGAAAAAGTATAGAGGAGCAATTTTTGTGAATTGACACTAATTTAGGCTATATTTGTATATTTTCCAATGAGTTTTCCACAGTATTCACAAGATGCATGACTTCATTCTCAAGATGGCATGCGCAGCTTATGTGCTGGACTCAGTTTTCATCGGGTGATACGCAATCATCAATTTGGCATAATACGCCAACTATGTTTCTCAAGATCACATGTGGGAATGTGGGATATGTACCAAAATGGCAATACGCCTAACAAGGAATTGATCACTTGAACTTTAACATACAACGAATATGATGATCCATTATTTTCATCCCTTAAGCAACATGCTATTTGAAGTGTAGAACGATCTCAATCATCCAAAATACAAAATGATCAAGCCATTAAGTTTGCGTTCGTGGGTTGATCGGCAAAACTACATGCATGGACAAAAACCTATTAAGATATACTCTTGTCAACACATACATTAAGACACAAACTTTAATATAATATATTTTCTCTTATGGTGTATGAGATAGAAATAATGAATCGAAAAAGAGAATTCAGGTTCAAACTCTATAGATAATATGGCGGGTATTGTCTATAATGATAGATATAATGAACAACTTTCTCAAGATTTTTATTCACCTACTTGATATTTTGGAAGTCGGTTGGTTGAACTTGAAAAATTCCCTCATTGAAATTGCATAAATGCATGAGCATAGGGAAACTATTGAATTGCATTCAATTGGACGGTACCAACGAAATCGAGAAGTCTAAGTTCCTAAGCTTTATTAAAGTTATATTATTAAACTGTACAATTCAATAGTTTTCACATACTTCAATAAATTCAGGATCTTAGATTGGAATATTTCTTTCACGCACACGCGCGCGCACACATGCATATATTAAGTATTGGTCCAAGATCCTAAATTTTGCTAAAATATGAAAAAGCTCTTAAGCCCCATATGGTTTAGTAGATTATACTATTAAATTGTACGGCCTAATAGTTTTTCCAGACATTATACTATCAAAACATATGATTTAATTGCTTTTCCAGACTTTAATAGATTTTAGGATCCTAGATTGGTACATATACATACATACATACACACACACATATATATATGTGTGTGTGTGTGTGTGTATATGTATGTATATGTATGTGTGTATGTATATATAAGGTTCTAATAAGGGAATTCATATTTTAATAAAATATGGGATGAGTTTACAACATTGTCAATTGTCTTTTTGCAACGTTGTAAACTCATCTCAATTTTTAATAACATTTTAATAAAGTGTGAATTCCCTTACTAATAAATTTTCTTTGAGTGCTTATTAAAGTGTAGGAAAGCTATTACGCCATACGGCATAATAGTATAATGCTAAAGTTGTTATGCCATATGGTATAATAATGTAATAGCATAACTGTTTTCTCTCACTTTATATATATATTATTTCTCTAGCGTATGTGCCTGCATTTTTTAAAATGCAGATTCAAAATTGTATAATGTTGTAAAATCTCAAATCAACATTAGAAAAAAATGAGTACGTCGCGCCTTATATATTCTGGATCTAAAGCAGATCATATTCATCTATAATGTTTATTTGGTGAGGATTTCCCTACTTTAATATTTATATTTGTATTTGAATTAAAGGGACATTTTCCCCTCGTTCTCACAAGATATGAAGTAATCAATGGACTTATTTTTTAAAATGGAAAAAGATAGAATAAGTGAACAGATACGGTCATATGGTTGTACATTGAAAAGAGATTTGAAATTCCTATCAAGATAATGCAACTTGAAACATGGCCATTTGGTGTAGTCATCACAAATGGGTGTCTTAATCTAATTTAATAGAATACCACTAGCCACTTTCCAAGTAAAGGACAAATATTAATGGTTCTTATTTTGGTTAAAATAGTTATATATCAGAAAATATATATAGTGTACGTACCACCCAAGTTTAGAAGACTGAGCTGACTTGCGAAACAGAAATATTTTCTGAGTTGCATCTTTGATGGTTCTTTGTACAGGTATTATGATCAATTACTAACCGCCCATTTTGAATAAAGCGTATGTAGATCCGCTGTCAATTTCACAAATTTACTAAATCCCAGTGATGAACGATTCGTATTTACGCTTGATGTTATAACAGTATGTATACTGAAATTAATGCTCTACATGTATCATTTGAAGTACACACTATAAACAACAAATAATCACACTCTGAATTATATGACGCATTATGGATAGGGGTTCTGTATGTAAAACACTTTCGTGTCGTTTTTGCCAAGGTATCGGTAATATAAAGATTCTGATCAAGAACATTTAATTTGATAGTCGTGTCTTAAAAAGGCGATTTTTGAGTTTTGCTTAAGGGGTGTTATCAGAAATAGTTTGGGTTCACAATTAAATACTATACAATTTTAAGATCATGAATTAAACATTATGATTGTATATTATCATTCCATTCCATGTGAAATATTTTGCATAATAACTCGTTATTTTTGTTTATGATTAAGTTATTATACTTTTCAACATTTTCCAGAATTTAAAAAGTAGGTTGAGAAATGCCATCTAAATCACCTTTTCAAGGCTGAACACAAGTGCGTTCGGATTGGTAAGCCAGTGACTTTACATTGCACTTTGTCCTCGGCAAAATCATAGTATATGACATCCCAAAATTTCGGCTGTGTTTGTTTCTTAACCTAATTACTCATTACATAATACTACAGTATATCCGTTCATTAGTTTTAACCAGACATGTGTCTTCATCTAATTTGTCAGAGTTGATTACATCCAACATACCCTTAACGAGAAGAATCTGATTTCCATTATTTTTTTTTCTACTTCGAAGAATTGATTCTCAGAATTGCAGACATGGTGTTGGATTTGTATTTCTCGTTATTTACAAAAAAAGAATAAACAAAATTATTTTGATTCAAATCTTTCGAATATTATGCACATTATCATATTTCATTAAGTTTTATTACAAAACTACTTTTTGTTTGTCGAGAGGAACTCATAGAACAAAGCATCACATAGATTCTCCTAAATTAAATTTTGTTTCATTCAAGTCTTTGACCAATAAAAAAAAAGGTAAATAACTTAAGGATAATCTAAATAATTGAGTTATCACTTAATATTTTAATTCATAACAGTCTAGCTAGTTCATCAACATTAGTTAAAAATATCAAAACTTAAAACAAGACGCTTTAGGTTTGAGTCCTGCTCATAGGGGTGGAGGGAGATTTTAATTACTATATTTCACTTAATCTTACTAATTACAGTTTATCCGTATTACTTAAATAGAAAAAAATGCAGTTAGAATTTAAAAAGACTTAAGTTAATTGTAGAATAGTAGATTATTGGCTTATTCTGCCTATCCTCATGAGGGCAACATAAGCAGCGAGTCTGGACCCCACTAACATCACTACCAATGCAGCAACACATATAACCTGGTGGCTAAGTCCCGCGTAATTGATTCTAGGAAAATCTCCCACCAAACAAGTAACAAGCACAAGTATCATTAGCCTTGTATTGCGACGGCAACAGAAGCCTATATGAGTAATATGTGAGAGAGACGTACTCGAACCAAGATGTAAAACCGGCAGACGTTGAAGGAGAAATAGGAGAACTAGAGTTGCTGTAATTGTGCTAGCCATCTTCTGTTTCATCAACATGGCACCAATTGCAAGTCTTAGACTTTAAGCAACCAAGGCTGTGCAGAGAGTAGTAGATAGAGTGCAGAGAACGTTCACAGTAGTGGATTTGATACGTGCCATCCAATATGTCACGACGACGAAAACTGTTGGAAGAGTAAGCTCCACTGGGAAGTCACCAATGATTTTAGCCACGAAGTAAGATGATAACCTATTCCAAGCATCATTCGCTCCAGAGGATTTGTAAGAATAGCTTGAAATAAAGCCAATATCCTGCAAATCTGCTGTAGAAGCAAAGGAGTCCAACCTGAAGTTAAAACAGTAACAAATATGTGAATTAATTATATGAATCCTGTGGGATGTCAATTGGCTCAACTGTTAAAAACTTTTGGGTCGCATAAAAGGTTTCTGAACTGAGTTCACCTGGTCTTGTATGTTGGTAGTACTTGATTGCCACCATGTAAGATCTGGAATAATAGAAAGACTCAAAAGTTGACCAAGCTTGAGCCGCAAAAAGAACTGCTTTGACTGAAGTCCCTTCTAAGCAATACAAATGATTCCTGCCACCAAGTTGTGCTTCAATTACTGTTCTTCCTGTTTCCTGGACCAATTAGACTATGATCACCCACTTCTTGAAAACTTGCCTTCAATTTTTCAGAAAGATTACTCTTATACGCTGATACTAGAGTTTCTTTTAAAGCCTTCTGGTCATCTTTTGGATCTCCAGAAACAACAGGTACGCATTAAACTCGAGGCTAATAACTTGATTTCCAAATAAGCTAATGTCAAATCTTCCTCATATATGCAACAAACTGCATACCATTTGCGAGATCTAATAGAAAATCTGAAGGATTCATGGCTGCTGATGGTTCGAATCCAATGCTGGCAAAGTAACTCATCACTCCATCCCCCTTTCGAAAGTATAGAATATTACCTTCTGAGTTCTGATGACAATAGAACTCTTGTTAAATATATAAAATAGGCCACTGGCAGGCTAATGAATAGTCATCAAAGTTGCGCGTCCACTTTTAGCCAAACTCCACGGTACCAACAAAATTTGCTCAGCAAGGGTGGAGTCAAGACCTGAAGTGGGTTCATCCAGAAACAAGAGACTAGAATTAATCAATAGCTCTTGTGCTATACTAACTCTCTTCTTAGTTCGCCTCCGGAACAATGGTGCCGCTACAGCGAGTCATGCCAAGTTGATTTGTCACTGCCTTAGCCTGTAACATTTTCTCCTGGTTGGTGAAACAATTGGGCAAGCGAAGAAGGGCAATGAACACTAGTGTTTCTGTGACTGTGAGGTGAATATTGAACACATTGGACTGAGCTGCAAATCCAGTTTTGCCCTTCACTGTTCTGGAGAGGGGGTTATTATTGTAACCTATGTTTCCTCTGGTTTCTCCAGTACTAAGCCGGCCTCCCAAAGTTGTCCGCAGAGTTTTTTTGCCACTGCCTGATGGGCCTAGTACGGCAAGCAATTCACCAGGTGACAATACACCCCTGATCCCTTTCAATATCATTTTCTCGCATTTTTTTTCTATGTTTAAAATAGAAAAAAAACCATGTCCTCGAGTATTAGTTTTGATTCTGTTCACCCATCTTCAAACTGTAGATTTATGATAAGTGCATTAGAATTTTAGAAGCCGCAAGCTTGCAATGCACGTTTAAACAAGCTGTACTTAATTTGAATATTCAAAATGAGGCCTTTGTTCAAGTTTTTCTAACAAACAGAAACATTCAATCACATTTTTGTAGCAAAACCAAATCATTCATGGACGTGTAATTGATAGAAGGAGCTTATACATATTGGGAAGCCTGGGATTGATGAGGAAGTAAATTAATTTCGAAAAAAAGAAAAAAGGTGAACCCTTCATTGTGATAAGTAAATTTGGTTTCTTAAAAATGTCTTCAACAATTTGATGTCTGCGTAGGGCTTCTAAACTCTCAATCTTCGCATCCATATTTCCTTTTTAACTTCGTTTAGTACTTTATGTTCTATGAAAAAGAATGAACAACTTCTGTGTGAACAACTTCTGTTTTGCTTTGAATATGGTAAAGCATATAATTATAAGATCATGAAGAAGCAGAGAGAAAAACTACTACACTCAAGAGATGTGTGAGGCCGTCTGAGCGTTAATTTTCTCATGCTGTTATATGTTTTTGTTGCGGGAACGCTATTGCTATGGGTTCTAATTCTGCTGATTTTAAGATCATTTAACATGTCTGATTTTCACACCTCTCCTCTTTGGCTGCACTTGACCTCAAATTTTATTAAGTTAATTTAGCCGTTGGAATCTAATCGCCTGATATTCAATATCCATTAAAAAAAAAAAAGGCTAACGTATCAAGTTCTTGAGAAAGCCCATGAGCCCAACTTCTTTGTTCTAAAATCCAAATCTTGCCATGACCATGAGTCACTTTTGCACTACATGATCATTAACCATGATTTCCACCACATCGGTGCAAATTAAGAAATACAAGTTGCATGTTTCAATTGGATTTATAACAGCTTAATGTCACCATCAAAACAAAACCATTTTAAATAATTGATCAAGCAATTTTCAATACTATAAACTTGTAGTAATGGGTATCTATAGTATTCATTCCTGGAGAAATAATTGTAAACAAAATCCTTTTAAAAAGAAAATTCACCTTGTCTCAAAACTTGCTTGATTGATGGGATGACATTTTCAATTGAAGGAACAAAAAGCCTTCTTCAGTTTCCGGCTAGATTGGAGTAAAAATATACATCTTGCAGGCATGAGGAGCAAAATATGCAGTTGATCCATAGCATTTATTCATCGAAACAAATGGATGCTGCAATCAAAATGATAATTAGGATAATAACTCTGCTCAAAAGGGGAAAGAAAGTGCATTTTTCTAATCTAATTTGCTAATGAAAATTTATTGTATGGAAACAGGGCTACTCTGTAGTTCTCAAAAGTACTTCGTACCGCCCACAAGTCTCTGACAATAACCGGAGTTGGTAAAGGAATTCCAATTTCTCCCTGTGTAACAGAAATTGGAGCCTGAATGTTGCTTCTATTCCATAAAACTACCACAATTCTTCCTTTTGATAGTGGCCCTGCCCAAATCTGCATCGGGTATATTGACGTGAAAATATGATCGGTTGAGCCTTAAGGATTTGCTACATTACTGTTTGTGTTACACGAAGATGTTTCTAGACGCAAGAGATTGCGCTATTCATTTGAGTAATTTAGTGTTCGAGACAATACCTCAAGGGCACCTTTTGATCGTATTTTCCTCCCTGGAACTTCTAATGGATCCTGATAGACATCTATCACCTCTTTGTTTCCGAGGATCTTGAGAATCTCTCCGCTTGCTGATCTAATATCGCACCCAATGAGCGGAGGAGCCTGTCAAACTTTGGTGTTTAGATTCTATAAAGTACTAACTAGCTGCAGCAATTAAATACAAGAGAAGCTAATCACTTTCATTAGAGCCCAGATGCTAAAATGAGACCGGTACTCTTCCAGGCTCATCCCACCATTTCCAACTTCTAACATGTCCGGATCTATTCTGGTCAGAATCCAAAAATTAGAAAAATTATGCATCACACAAATATAATCCTTGATTTGCATCAAAGACATGCACAGTTTCATACAATAGCATAATAGTTTTATCAAATGCTATGAGTAATTGATTGTTATCGGTTACCATTCCACCTGCCAGGTCCTGCAAATCTACCCCCAAACGTTGTTTTGATCCGCAATGGATGTGATACTGAGAGAATTAAAGAGAAAATTCAATGAAAACAATTATATGAACATCATATTTTCTTTGAAATTATAATCAGCTGGGAAATTTGTACCTCTCCCATTTGTCCCTAATGTCCCCCGTAGTTCTCCAGGCATTACCATACCTACCAGCCCATTTCCCTGGATTTTCTTCTCCCGTGAGAGATTGTATAGCCATATTTCAAATCCTGATTTAAATATATCGATCATTTTATTTCATAAAATTCAAGTACTCACCATTCACATATGCATTGGACGGCCAGCCTTGAGCAATGCATAACTCATCTCAGTATATCTGTAACCAAAGAAAAATCTTTATCTGTATTGGTATTGAGATAAATTTGAGTACAAACATTGGGCCAAGATTTCACGCAAAGTATTGTTACCTTTCTTGAGGTTTTGAACCATCATGCAGTTATCATACTTCAAGCCTGCACCAATAAATGGCCTTAATATTGTTAAGCTGTGATTAATTAGTTTTTATCAAGTACTTTTAGAAGTTAAACATTACTGTAAGTTTTGTACAAAAGGATGCTAACCCATTGGGCAAAGGTTCCTGTATCTTGTACTTCATGTCCAGGAGAGCCTGGCATTCATTGTGTTGCTACATGTTCTAAAACTGAAACCACAAAAAATAATATTAAATTATTTAGGCAGTGTTTGTGATTTTTAACTTGGCTTATACGATGGCATACAATTAATTTACCCAGCATCAGATTATATCCCAAGTCTTAAACACTTTGCGTGAACATAATCGGCGAGGGCCTTAATTCCAGAAGGAAATTTTGAAGTTTTTGCCCTTAAATTACCCTCCAGTCTCGCTCACTTTCTGCCCAGCAATCATCTGTTTTGGACGTTCGAAATTCAAAAGGGAATAGCAGGAAAATGCTTTCTCTGAGTGCACGATCAGCTTAACAGGCTTACCAATATTTACATATTTGCACCCAAGTGCCGCCAGACCAGTTGAAACAAGAGCCTCACCGTTCGTAGGAATCAAATATGACTTGAAAAGGTCAATTTCATTACTGCAAAGTTATTGAGAACGTTCATCAGAACAGGGATAAGGACTGCTTAATTTCAACTCCATGAATTCAAATATTGACAGACTCTTAAGTAATGCCACAGTCTCTTTCAGGTTTCATTTTCATTATTTGTATTTTATTTTGTTGTGTTCTTTTAATTTGATTGTCAGTCAAATTGGCGTACTACAGTTTAGTTTTGTCATTTTCAACTTTTAGCGGGTGTTAATCAGAATGGTGTAGTCCTAATTTGAAACAGTCAAACAGTTGGACTAATTCATATCCACGCGTATAACCCAATTAGAAAGCTCATGGGGCCGCTTCTAGTTGAGTAAAGCACGGTTTTAGTTCATCAATCACGAAGTGCTTATTCGATTGAGTAAAGATGAAAATTTATTCAAAAATTTGAAATTTTGATGCAAAACATGCATTTGAAAAGATTAACACACCCTACACATTACTGGTTAAATAAGTCATAACTAAACTTTTAGAAATTGGTCTGAAAAACCCCTTTGCAAGTACTGTCAAAGTAAGCATTCAAAAGCTCAACTATGTACATTTTTACTCGTAAAATAAGAGCGAGAATATTAAACTTATACTCTCTGTGTGTGTAAGCATTCAAAAGCTCAACTCTATACATTTTTAGCCGTAAAACAAGAGCGAGAATAATAAACTTATACTCTGTGTGTGTGTGTGAGCATTCCAAAAACTCAACCCTATATATTTTTACTCGTAAAACAAGAGCAAGAATAATAAACTTATATTATATATATGTGTGTGTGCGCGCGCGCGCGTGTTTATCTTTATGGCATCCTCAATTCCTCACTTGGCTAAAATGAGAATGCATAGTTAAATAAAAAAAAAATACAAATTTTAATACATTGGGGAATGTATTTTTTTATTTATTAGTATTATCCTTACTTTGTTAAAAAAAAGATGTCCTCACAATAATGTGAACATCAGCTCAGAATATTTAAAATCATTATGAAGGAAAAAAATAAAATTAATCAAAATTCAATTACATATACTTGGATTATTTGAAGGGAATGACTCTATTTTGTAATTATTGATGGTAGTATATATTTGGGATTATTATGAAAAAGAATTAATGTACATACGACTCAATACTCACAAATAAAACAAAATTATCTTTTTTTAACTTCCTACCTAGTCCCATTTTGTATTATGTATATACAATCTAGCACATGACCCATTGGATAAAATAAATTTTAAAAATCAAAGAAAAATACTTTGAGTTTTTAATTAGCTCCCATTAAATATATTCAAATATCCCTCATTAGATCTATAAAAATAATGCTTGTAAACTCATAAACCTATAAAATTTAAATTTTGACTTTAAGAATTATAAAAATCGACTCTTTAATTAAAAAATAAAAGCTCATAATAACCCATATGAGTGGTTTTACTATTATTTAGTTTAGTCTAATTAAATCTATTAAAATATTCTCTGTTAACTCATAAACTTATTTTATTAGTTTTACATCTTATTATTATGTAACTTAATTCTCACAAATTATTTTTTTTGTTTTTTTTTTTTTGTGTGCGTGTGCGTATATAAATATGTGCGCGCATACACAAACATACATATATTAGGAGACTCCAATCAGTTCAGTAAATGAAATTAGCTAATTAGGAAGGGAAAGAACAAAGGAAAACACTTGCAAATTAGAAAGGAAAATTTTTTTTTTTTTGTCATGTAAATGAAACTAGCTGTAAAGAGAAATCAAAAGTGAAAAGAAATTTGTACCAGTTGTCTTGGTAATCTTTTCATCTATATTGCATTGATAGTGATTCCAGCTGTTCCCTCTGCAGTAATTAATTGAATAATTCAGTCTCTCCCAAAGCATTGAAAGCCAGTGAAAATGGAAAGAGAGCTTGGTCAATATAAAAATTAAATCAATAGTAATTAGTATACAAAGTAAGTACGTACCCCATAGGAGGAGTACGAGCGAGGCCATTGGCTAGAAGAAACTGGGCGCAAGCGTTGCCGGCATTGCTGCTGATGTTGATAGCATTAGTCACATTACTGACGATTCGCAGAATAGCTAAAACAACGAAGAGAGCCCCAACAACAGCAAATCCGATTTTCATTTCTCTAAACGAAGCTTCATTGGCCATTGCATACAATGCCTTTTGGGATCTATATGCATTAAATAAATATACGTTTATATGAAACAAGGCAGCGATGGTTGATTAGAGCGGGAAGAAAGATGGGCAAAATCGTAACACTCTACTTTTTTCACAAGCATGAAAAGAAAAATTATAGTTCGTTACCAAATATATGATTTTTCCTTTTTTTTTTTTTCTTTGGACGATAGTTGGGCAATGGCCGATCTCCCAATTTGATCAGTTGTGGGTGAATCATCGCCCAAAAATAATTAGACCACATCTTAATTTTAATTTAATTTTAACAAAAAATATTAATTTCGATAATTTTTTAATGGACGGGCCAAATATCGGTGCTGGCATGAAAATTATGAACAACACACAAATTAATTGGAGTAGCTAGCTGTCGGTGGGAAAACATGAACAACCTTTGTTCTGTTTCATATTGTATGATAATATTTTGCTTTCACTTCCATCCACATGGCGTGGGACATGCACGGATGGACTTATTACAGAAACTGCGCGCCCGCGCCATATTTATTTTTTATTTATATGTGAACTTTGTTATTTAATAAAACCTACCGTTGGAAGGATGCATGTCTCAAGGTTATCAGTCCAGAGTTAACTTGCATTGAAGTCTTCATGATTTTCTACTGCACGTTTATGTATAGTAATATATATTTAAAATTTAATTAATTTTATTTTTTAAAAAAAAAAACCATAAATCGCATCTTTAAAAAAAAATGTAATAAAACGTGAGTTCAGTTCTGAATCTAAATCCCTCAAAATTACTTACAAAACATCATAACTCACTTCACATACAGTACTTAAATATTTATACATAAAACTGTTTTGTTTCCTATGCGAAGACTGAAATGGTTTCTGATACATTAATTACATCAATCTTATCGTTTTTAATTAATAATCTAAATGTTTACTCTTCACTCTAATCCAATTAGACAATAATTATTTTTCAAACTGTTTTCTTTACTTAGTCGCCTAAATTCAAATATTTGAGAGGTAGTAATTAAAAAAACTAATTTGAGTTTTATCTAATCCTATATTTTTTATTTAAAAAAAAAATCAATTATCACATTGATCAATATGAAATAGCTAATCAACTTAAAATGTTAAGTACTTGTTTGGGGTGAAAAGTATGACGATCAAGAACCCATGAGTAGAGAGGTGCTCTCCTCGACCAAAAGCAACTCATCAGGAGAGGTCATCCACTAGGAGCCGTCTTCTAGTCTCCCAAATACTTCACTTGGGTGGGGGTATGCGACAAGAGACTCTGGTCGAGCCAACGACAGTTATTCAAGGCATGGATTCTTTCCTCAGGGTCCGTGCATGAGATCCACTCAAAAGTGGTTGAGACCCCCACTCACCCACGATGGGGCAGGGCAACTGGCCCAGTAATGATCGTGGAGACAGGACCGAGTATTTCGGATGGGTATAAAAGACACAGAGTCGAAGGCAAAAGGGTTGGATACTCAAACACTGAATTCTTCCATATCTCCACTTTCCTTTATTTTTTGGGATTTCTCTTTTTGGTCCCTCGAGGAGTTTTAAAACAAATCCTTCTAGACTTAAAAAGAAAAAGAAATTATAATTAAGCCACATAATTGGTGACACAGTTTTTCCTAAGTCTAAATTACTGACTTAAGCGTCAGAGGATTTACAACCTCCGGCGTACTCTGACTGATTGTTGTGTATGCAGAAGCTTATTGAGGAGAAACTCAAGGCCCCAAGGTCTTGCTCGTCTGGAGAGGAAGCAGTTCAGAATCATACCCAATCAATTATAAATTTAAGTGTTGAAGTGGAATCTTCGTAACAGTACTCGTAAACAAGTAGCTTAATTCCACATTACTCTTTTATAAAATGTTAAGGATCTCACAAGAGAAAAGATTCTATCATTTGTAGAAAAATATCAAGTCAAGTTAAAACTGTTGGAATCTTCTTTTTTTTTTTTCCCTGATAAAAGGGTATGCGTGGGCCCGAGTCAATTTTTATTTCGTTAAAATGTTTATATCTTTTAATAATGGGACATTTTGTTGTTATTATTTTGTTTTTCAGTGCTGAATCATTGGAGAGCGGGTGCGGTTTCTCAATCCTTATTCTTGAGTTGAATTAGCACCACAAAATTTTCTGATTTGCGGACAGGGATCGGTGGTCTTATTGGCGGTCACAGTCATGGCACAATCAGGCAAGCAAGTAAATTTATATATGTTTTCTTTCGATTTCGGTGTTTTCTGGGGTGTTTCTCCATCGCTAGTGCCAACTTCCCCGAAACTTTATACGGTCTTCTTTCCCAAGGAAAAAGAAAAATTCAAAACGTGTCCATCTGTCTCACGGCATATCGTTACGTTTTCTTAACCCAAAATCTCATCGGAGTAAATCAATTTTTGACAATGGATAGAAAATAATACGCAGACTACAGCATCTTTAAAAAGTGCAGAATATCAATGTACAAAATCTTTAAAAGTTTAAATTAAAAACCAATTATATCTTGGAAGTATGTTATTTTTTTTAATCTAATATTTATAGGAGATATACAAATATAACACGGGAGGATATTAATATATTACAAATTAATTGCTGAGTCAAACTATTAATATCAATAATGACACGAAGACATAGCTGAATCCCACCACTTTAGAGTTAAAATTAAAAAACAAAAAAGAAAAAAGAGCATACCAACTCAAATTATATTTTCTAACTTCTGATCCCGTTATTAGGTAATTCATGAAAATTGCGAAGCTTCTTCGACTATCCGAAGAAAATTAATAATAAAGCAATCTAGTAATCAGTATGGATGATAGGTCCTCACTTACGTTTAGAAAAACAATTTTTATATTCTCATTTTTTTTTCCGAAAGGAGTTCTATTATGATTTGTTTTGAAAAAAAGTTCCTCTATGATTATTTTCGAATAATATACACAAATCTCGGCTACAGTTAAGATAAAATATATAGACCAATTTATCGGAATGATCTTAGAATTAATAGAACTGTGAGCATGGTTTTCCAACGAAATCGAACTTCTCACCTTTTTCCGAATATGATAAAAATCTATTATCTTAAAATAATTATTGGCTAATAATCTCTAACATGTTTATATTAATTTTGCTCCGCCGTAATTGTAACCATGTTCTCCCACCGAAATTGAACTTCTCACCTTTCCCAATATGGTTAAAATTCAATTTTTTTTTATTATCGATAATCTAATAAACTCTTAACGGTTTTATATTAATTTTGTTCCCTTTGAAGTTAGATCAAGCATGAAACTTTCTTCTCTCTTACGAAATGCAAGTGGAGTGGAGACATCTCTCCTCCGTGAGGGACATTCGGTTGGGCATATACTTTATAAAATAGAAATGTAATAATGTAAGTCTCAGGTATATATTTGATTGTAAATATCAGTACAATGATCTGCTGTCATAGAAGTTGTAAATATTTGTGTAATACAATAACCTGATGCTTAATCAGTTAAAAAAAAAAAAAAGAAACATGAAATCCAACTGCACCGTAATATCAACGGTCACCATTTGGGAACTATTCAATTTTAATATATGCCTATGGAGTTAATTCATGCTAAAAAAAATAATAATTCAAGAATTGAGAGTTATCCACTTAATCAATTGACATTATGTAGTGTATATAATGAATGGGAAAAGTTATTTCAGATATTAAAAATCAAAGTAGCATTATTGATTGCCTTATTTCTAAATTATCCTACTCTTTTTCAAACTCTGTATTCTCAGTAATTAAGAATTCGACTTAAGTATAGACATCAAAATTCAGAATGTCAATATGCCACCTCATTTTTTTTTGTTTTAATTGGATAAATACCATTCTGTGTGAATAATGTTGATAACATTCGCAGAAAATATGTTCCATTAAACTTCTGCGTTGCATCCACCCATTTCCTACGAATGCCGTCACATTTTAAAAAATATAAATAAAATGGGATCAAAGAGAGAGCAGGAGCCACTTTGCCGTCACTATACGCAGGACCCACGTATAAAAAATATAAATAAAATGGAATCAAAGAGAGAGCACAGAGCAGTTTAATTAATTAATTAATTAGCAATAATATGTTTTTTATCATTCTAAATTACAATGTATACGGAGACATAAATATGGAAAAACACTACAAATAATTGAAGCTGAATACGTGTTACAAGAAGTTCAGAGCATACACAATTTTACAAGTGAGATTTGTAAATCTCGATGAACCATCTGCAGCAGGAAGTTGTTGCAAGATGAAAAATATGAATATTTTAAAAAATTGTACAGAATATGAAGCCTGCTTGATCATAGGCCTGATAATGAACCATTGCAAAAGACCAAATGTGCAATGAAAAAGAAACACTTTTGTTTTCTTTTCTGTACAGAAAAAGTAAATAAATCAATTAAATAATAAATTGGTTAAGAAAAATTAAAAAAATAAAATCAATGTACTAATTAATGAAAGAATATTCATTCTTAATTTTAATAATTCTGCAGAAAGCCCATAGGTTCCCTATTTGCTGTACTTTCTTCATCCACTTCAATCAAGTTATTGATCACCGCATCGGTTGCTGTTGTTAAGAACTCTGTCCAATCCCTATATAAAATAAAATATTATCTCAAGATCAGATTCTTATTAATTAACGCACAAAGACACACACATGTATGTATATAGAAAGAGGTTACATAATATAAGATAACAAATTTTATTAAAATTTAAGACGAGTTGATAAGGATGTGATTATACTTTTATAATATTATAAACTATCTAATAATTATGTAAAAACATGTTAACACAGTTGTCAAATATTTTCATAACATTGTAAAATTATAAAGACATTTATTAATAGTTTGAAATCTCCAATTCACATTTTAAAAAATAAAGACCTTGCACCAGAAAATGAATACTTATAAAATCAAACTTCAAAACTTTTGAGTTGGTAAAAGAATACATACCCATTAATTGAGTCAAACGTGAGTCCTACCGTGTACTTTGCTTCCTCAAGAGCCCGTGAAAATCTCTTCAACTCATTTCTAGAGCAAGTTCCATGATCAGGAACCTGAAGCTGCGACGGCTTGACATCATAAAAAATAGGTATAACTTTCTTCCTGGACTCCATAATAAGAGCAAGCTCGTGGAGACAGAAATAGGACTCGCAGTAACGAGGAGAAAACACGGCGACCCCGAGCTTACAGTGCTTAATGGCGGTATCAATTTTATCAAACAACCTGTCCCCAGGCTTCATATTTTTGCTATCCAAGAAAGGATTAAGCCTCAGCCTTGAGAGGTGATCATGAAGCAAGCCTGCAATGGTCCTCTTTGTGTCGGTTCCCCGATGATTAATGAACACGTCGCATGGTCGACGTGTAATAGGCAATTGGATTTGGTGGTGAGGACGATGATGAATGGTTTTACGGCACAAGCTTTTGGCTGATGAATAACGCTGCATGGCACCTTCAAAAAGTTACTAAGTTTTTATAAATAAATTATTATATATTTGCTGATGAATTTCCTTTTTCTTTTTTCCTCCCCCCTCAATCTGATTTTGTTTGTGTGGACGTTGTAGGTTTTGGATTTGAAGGGAAGGTGTGGGGTGTATTTATAGGTTAAAAACTGAAGATATTGGTTTGATTATGACTGAAAGGCGGGTTTGATTTCAAGGAGATGACTCTTGAGAAAATATGGAGCAAAAGATGAGAGCTTTTGAATATTTTGACTACTCTTCATAGGTTTAACATGGAACTGCAATACCAATATACGAACCTTCAAACACGTTTATTCTTTATTTATTTATTTTGGAGGGACAGGCTGACATGGTCGTTTAATGAATACAAATATATATATAGGAACTCAGATTTCTTGTATTATTGTTTTTTTAAATCTAAATTTTATTTAGTTTTACATATTTAACGTTTTCAATGTTTTGTTTTCTATTGGTTATATCCGATTATAAAATATTTAGGTTTGAATTAAAAAAATTAAATATTTTAACTTTTATCGGAATGGCAAAACATCTTAATGAAACTTTAATATTCTTTTTCATTAATACTATTTTTAAATAAATTTATATCATATTATATAAACCATTCTTTTATTACTTCTTTTATTTATCCCTCTTTTTTGTTACATGCACATATTCAACTATTAATTATTTTTTTGAATGAGAATTTTGAACATAATAGAACTTAAGATAAGTGTGTACAATATGTCCCTCTCTTTGTATTTATATATACTATTTTTATAATATATTTTAAATTTTATTTAGTACATTAATTTTAATTCAAATGATTAAAAAAATTTTAATTGACTTATGTAATTAACAAAAAAAAATAGTGTACTGAAATAACATTATAAGTATCCTATATTAATGTAAAAAATACATGTGTTGTGTATAAACGCACACACTCTCTACTTTTAATGCTTCATTAAGGTAAACATTATAATTTTTTTTTTTACTAATCAAATAAATTATTTATAACTTATCATTTATTTAACCAAAAAATATAAGTACTGTTAATATTTATTAGGCTATATATGTCAACATATTATATTTCAAATGCTTTACTTTTGAAAAATAAACAACTTAATAGTTATATTCAGATATTGAAAGAAGAAAAACAAACATGTTATTCAAATATATGTATTCAGACTTATTCAAATTTCAACCAAATTCATATATGTTCAGATTTTAGACAAAAAAAAAAAATGAAAGACTATTTATGGTTTGTTTATTTATGGAATTGAGGAATGAGAATCCAAATAAAAATGTCTGATTGTGTTTACTTGTATAAATATGAGGGTGAACAAGAATGAAAGATATAGAGCCCATATATTTTTGGAATTAAAGAATAGGAACTTGATTCCCAAGAGACTGAAAATCAAGTTCTCATTCCTGAAACTAACTATTTTACCCCTATTCAGTTATGAAATTTTCCATTTTATCCTTATTTTAAATATTAAAAAAATAAAATAACAAAAATTAAAAATCATAAACCCTAATTTGCAAATTAATCCACCACCAGTAGCTGTTGATCTCACATAGCAGCTATATGGTTATTAATAATAATAATAATATTATTATTATTGTTGTTGTTGTTGTTGTTGTCATTGTTGTTATTAACAATAAATTTTTTTAAATAATAATAATCACAGTTATTATAACAAATAACAATAATAACAAATGACAATAACTAACTAAGAGTATTTTAATAACTTATAACAATTCATTCCGATATCAAAACAAAGTAAACAATAAATATCAATACAATCGATTCCGATTCTAATTTCTACAACTCAAACAAATATCTTATTATGATTCTCATTATAGCCCATTTCAATTGCCGATTAATAAATCATTAAAAGATTTCAACAATTGAAACAATAAATAATACTCACAATTTTATTAATTTCTGATGCTTGTATTTCTAATGTGACATTATCTTATGACTTTCACTTGCCATATATTATTTATCTTATTAATTGTATATTGATTTTTTATATTTACATAACCAATATTTCATATTACATATGTTTCCATACAGTCTTTTTAAAAATGATGTTAGCTCTTAAATTTTCTTAATGATTTGTAATAAAATGAACTGATACATTCAGATCAGTATGTTCTTTCTAGATATAGAAAATATGAAGAAAATCAAGAATTGAAATAAAATTTCAGGAATTTTCTGTTCCTATTTAGACTATATCATGAGTCAGTAAATTTTCTATGATATTAAGCAGAATGTAAATTAGACACAGTTAAGTTTCTTATTTAATGAATGAAATGTTGTAATGGGAGATTGTCAAATTCCTCCATACTAAAATCATTATATACTACTTTGTTCCCTTAAAAATCTCCCAAGCACCATTAAAGAAAAAGATGGATAAACGGGTCATTTGCTTGATAACTTATCTGGAGAGCATAAAATATATATTTATTATAAGAAAAAAACGTTTAAAAAATAATACAAAGCATAAGAAAAAGTATTGCATTATTAATTTTTTATTCATACTAAAATATATATTTTCTCATTTTTAGTACTTAATTTTTATTTTTGTTTCCATTGATATGATTTAGTTAATTTATGATAAATATAAATCAAATTGTATTTGAAAACAAAGATAATACTATAAAAATATGCTATTAGTTATTATGAAAATTATAGGGGGATAAACGATATATATTGATTTCATTAGAAAGAAACTGAAAAACTCCCGTAACTAATTAATGAACAACATACAAAGCAGCTCAATATGTAAGCTTACAATAAGTTAATTGGAATTAAATTAAATTAAAGTTCGAAGTTAATATGAAAATCATCACTTAATACATTAAGTAAAGTAATACAAGCTAGACAGCTCGTACACTTTAATTCTAAAATTATAATGATCCCCAGACCCCGCGAGTAGCTGTTAACAAAAATATGTTTTTGAAAAGGAAAAAGTTTTTCAACAAAAATAGTTTTACGTCAAGAGAGGTGTGTGAATTCCGGACTCGTGAATTGACAACGTGATTCTTGACTGAGTAAAATATATATATATATATATATATATATATATATATATATATATATATGGGGGGACAGCTCCGGGACCTCTTTGTGCGATTAACGAACCATCCGAAGTTTGACTGCGAGTACATAGCGGTCGTACTTTTGGGTGACAAGAACGAATATTTACTTTTCCTCTTCTTATAGCCTTGTTTAACAAGAACGAAGGAAGAATGTAACACAACAAATAGGGTGCTTCCACGCGTTGCAGGAGAGAGGAAAAGCAACCCAAACTCAGCTGATGCAAGGCCATCTCTAGCACCCGTGGAAGCACCCCATTTGCTGCTGTTACATACAGAAGCTGTAACTGAGTTGAGTCCCAAGAAATGAATTGTAAAAGATTTTCATGAAACTGAAACATCAAGTATCTCGTAACGAGCAGTCAAAAATTTGACAATAAGTAGAAAAAATTAAAATGCTAGCCTGGCATAATAATTGTATAAACTGTAATTCGAAGATACTGGAAATGCGGGCATGGCGACTGGTGATATCGGTCGTCGAACTATTTGGAGAAATGCGGCGGGCAAAAAAATTGTTGCATAATTCAATGAAGAATTTCAACGCAGCCAAGCTTAGTGGTCACCTGTCAACTGTTTTGAAAGATCAAAAATGAAACTTATACTTTCTCCATACTTCTAAATTGAATTGGCCTACACTTTACTTGCCAAAAGCATAAAATATTTTTGGAATACAAATCCATTCAAAATAAAGAAAAACTTGTTTCTAATGAGTAATTAACTATTGCGTAATATATTATGTGCCTTTGACACATGTATTGTAATCAAAGTATGTTACATTATATAAACTGTAACACAATTTTATGTTTATTGTATTACGAATTGTTTAATCTATAATAATATTTTTAGTATTATTTTATGGTAATATTTATATTAAATTAATATTTTTTAGTTTTATTAAAATTTTAATATTTTATTAGTAGTTATATTAGATTAATTATATAAATTTATTAAATAAAATAAAAATAATTTTCATCACCAACTAGCCACTCATGCCCCCGTGTTCCAATATCTTTTAAATGAAATTTTGGTACTATAGATGGGTATCCTTGTTGTTGGAGTTGCGAAACAGTACAACTATCACTAGTAACAAAAACGCCATATAATAACCAAAACGGTTGTGGCTCAATTGGTGACGCAGGTTGGGTAAGTGGGAAGAGTTATCGAATTCGATCCCCACTAAATACACTATTTGGGAGGGATAAGAAGTCTTAACTATGACTACACTCCGAATCTAGATTAGTCGGGACCCAATGCAGTCGTCAGAAACCGAATGGTTTAAACCAAAAAAAAAACACCATATAATAATAATAATAATAATATTAATAAAAGTTTTTGATACTAAGATCTCACTCAAAAGATACCGGAACATGGCAGTCGATGACTGTATTTATCAGTTTGGTATTCTTATTAATTAATACATTTTAAAATTTTGTTTTATTTATTAACTAGTACAAAATAAAAATTAAAAAAAAAATGAATCTAATGCAAACCAGTGCAAATCCGGAGGACTCGCTGTTGCTTAATGTTGTAAGTGCTGCCACGTTATAGTGCAGTATAATATGTCATAATATAGCCTTATAATGCAATGCAGTCCCGTATAATTATGTGTGTCAGTCATATCCTTCATAAAAATGTATCACTTGACAAGAGTCACAAGACTTGGTCGAAGTTGAAGAGTTGGGAATTTGTTATAAAAATATCATAATTGTTTCTCTATCTCACCTATTTTTTTTTTTTTTAATACGAATTACAACACTAGTCTAAGGCTGTGCATGTGATTTGGTCCTTACTGAACCGAATTGAAATTTGTTTGTTCGATTTTGGAAGCAAAGATCAAATGGGTTGAAAAATAAAGAACCAATCAGTTTCTGTTTGATTCGACTCAAAATCAAATCCAACTAAAAAATCAATCTATTATCTTCTTGATTAAAATAATAACAACTAAATATAAAAGTAAAACATAAATTCAAAAAATATAAAAATATATAAAAAAGAAACATAAAAGCACTAAGTTTTCGTTTGATATAACTTAAAAATTTTAGTTGTTTAGTTGTCAATAGAAGCTTATATTAAACTTTATAAAATCATCATAATAAACAAGTTTTTTAAAATTATATTATAAAAAAAATGAAATAAAATTATCAAGTAAGTAAAGAATATTTTAAACATTTTAATACTTTAAAAAAAGTTTTTCAACCTCTCCCAAAAGCCTAAAATTTGAGATTTTATTTTTAGAGATAAAATAACTTATTTAATTTTTAAAAGCTCTACTTAAAAACAATCAAACAATAATAAAAATTTTGATAAGAGCTTATGAGATTAAGTGCTTATTTGGTACGACTTATCTAATGGCCATAAGTGCTTATTTAATGTTATAAATACTTTTTTTAAGATTTTTTTGGTGCTTGGTTGTTTTTTAGTAGGAATTTTTATGCTTAAATAAGTTAATTTACCTCTATTACAAAAATCCAAAATTTTAGCTTTTGAGAGTAGAGGGCGGAGAGCCTTTTTGAAAAATATATATAATATCAAAAATACCCTACGAACATTTCATTAATTACATAATATCCTTATTTATATACAAAACCTACACAATAAAAATTATTGCTGCCATTTGATAAAAAAATCATGTTGCTGCCGCTTCACTTTTCTTTTCCCACCTCTTTTTTTTTTTTATGAGATTGCCGCCACTTTAGTTTACTTATTATAAACAAAACCCTAACAATAGAAATTGCCACCACCATTTGAGATAAAACTCATAGCCACCATGTCGGTGAGGAACGTACTAGGTATAAAATTTCTTGCTAGTATTTTATCTTTCTTTTTATTATTATTCAATATATCCTCTTTGGTAATTTAATTAGACAAAAGTATTTTTAGTTTTAGTAAACAGAGCTTAAATAAACATTCATAACTATTAGATAAGTCATGTCAAACAGACACGAAAATGCAAAGGTGCATAGCGCTTATAATAAGAAAACATTTACACTTTCTCGCAAGTTGCTCATTAAGTTGGTTCAGTAGCTTTAACAATTTCTACAAGGTGGACTTTTTCAAGGGATGGTGACGAGCAATTTGGTTTTGGATTGCAAACAAGGTGGGGTGTATTAGAAGTGCTGGACTGCTGGTGATTTAAAAATAGAAAGAGAAATTTTTTATGAACAGTTTGTGAAGTTCAATCTGAACCAATCTGAACCGATCGAGCTATAGAATCCATCCAAACCAAATCGAAATATTTTGTTTTGGTTCCAAAGTTTGATTGGCATTGATTTCTAATATTAAAGAATTGATCGGTTTTGGTTCGGTTCGATTCTTAGCCTGAACTTAACCGAATACGAATAGTACCCACTTACAAGTTAAAAAAAAAAAAAGAGGTATTAATTTAATTTAATAGACTTTATAATTTTTTTTTTGAGTTATTTGCGGTATAACACTGCAATTTCACATAAATCATATGTATATTTCGTCATTGATGACCAATATTTTTCAAATCTGTTCTCTACAGATTGAAAAAAAAAAAAAGAATGGCTTTGAAGCAATTTCGCATTCATTCAAAATATGCTCGCTAGAGTTTGGGAGCAAAATTTGTAGGCTACGTATTGGAGTGGGTCAAAGTAACAATAAGTTGCCAAATTTTCCTTGTTTTTAGCAGGTCAAAAGAAACAAAAATAGAATTTGATGCATGGAGGCTAGCTACATATTTTAACATCGTAGTCGTACTTGCGCTAGAATATTGCATGATCTTAATGTTAATCAGAGAATTAATTTAACTACAGTGATGACAGTGAAAGCTCGTAACACAGTCCGCCGTCAATTTGAGTTGGGGAACGAAGAAAAACTCATTTTCCGAAGCTCCCTTCTCCTTGATGCCTACATTTTCATGAGTCACAATAATAATTACACATCTCAAATTTTTTATTCTAAAAAATTATCTCAAATGATGTATCATTTATCAATTAATTGATAAAATAATACAATTAATTCACTTGAATCTTATAAAAAATTATCAATTAATCAATTAATGACACATCATTTGAGATAATTTTTTAAAATAAAAAATTTGAGGTGTGTAGCACTATTGCAATAATAAATTCAAGAACCCAGCAACTATTGATTTATCCGGACAAGGAAAATGAAAATTGTTAATTATCTAGGAGTCTATTTCTCTATTCCTTTAAATAAATTTTCTCCGCCCATCAAGATTGAATTGAAAAAAAGGAAAGAAATGAAGAAAAAGAAGATTCTGATCGTTACAATTGCATGATATTTACCGCACCCTCTCTGCAATTCATGTGCATGCTTGTAATGAGGTTTATCAACTTTATATAACAGATAAAGATGCAAAATAACTTTATATAAGTCAAAAATAGATCAAATCTCCACTTCTTGATATTTGCAAGATCATGAACTTAATTAGTACTTAATTGAGTTGCAAAATTATTAAGTCAATAAGATACCAAAGCTTAAAATCAACCAATGGGCCGGTTTTGCCTCAACAATTATATATATATAGTGGTGACAATTAAAACAATGAAAAAACTGGGTTCCAGCTAAGAGTTAGAAAGGTACGCAGCTGTTTCATGGCTGGCTTCTCAAAAGCTACATGGCATTGATGCTGAAAATTCGGAAGCTACATGAGGAGTGGTAGATGCAAGGGAGCTTTCATTTGGGTGAAAAACAATCTTTAATTGATTCAATATTCCCACAGGGGGCAGATTTGCTTTCCACTTTAACAAGGTCAGGGGACCAAATATGAATCACATTACCAAAGGTTTCAAGTGAGATTTGCCATTGTATATTTATATGGGTGAGATGTGACCATTTAACATTCGAATTTTACCTCCCAGGTTTTTTATATCTTCCATTTCGAATATAAAGGTCACTTGTTTTAATGTAAAAAAAATATAGTTGGATATTGTTTGTAGTTTGTACTGTATACTCTCAAGCTCGTTGACTTATAACGTTTATTTATTTTTACGACTTTTTATTTAAAAAATAATGGTGGGTAAAGTATAAATAGATTTTTTTTAATCTTTATATTCTCATATTTTGAATTTTAGTGGTAGATTAAAGAAAATTACGTGAAAAATCATCTGGTAAACCCTTATGAGTATAATCATTGTTGCTTAATTAATTGAGTTACACATTCAATAAGAATTCAAAGTATATTTGAAAGAGTTTATATACTTATTAATAAAAGATAAAATAAATAAATTAATAAAAAAGTGGTAAATTAGTAATTTAAATTTAGAAACAAAACAAACACTTATAAAATAATATAAAACTTATAAATCAACATTGAACTTTACTTGAACAAAAAAAAAAATTATTTAATTTAATTAATGAAGAAAAAATCATTGACCAATTGAAAACTAAAAAATTATATTAAAAATAATTGAAATAAAATTTATTAAATCGGAAAAGTCAATGGACTTTTAATTAGGATTTTTTTACAGAAGGGAAATTCATCAATCACAAGAGATGACTTGGGATCTTAAATGATACGAAGGCACATGTTCAATAAAGGGCACAACACCTACATGTTTCATGTCACTACTAAAAAGATATAGGGTGAGTACTTTGTCCCTTCCATGACCTGAATTTGGTAGAGTGCTTGGTCGGTTGGTCCAGAATTTACTACGCTAGCAAGGCAGAAGGCGGAAGGGAAGATGAAGCACAGCCGATTCCCCAGCTGAGTTTGCTTTGTAATAAACTCAAGTGAGTTTGGGGACAATCCCTTCACCGATTTCTTTTGATTCATTGTAACTTTGTTTGCAGTGAATGAATTTCCCTTCTGTAAAATATCCTAATTAAAAGTTCATTGACTTTTCTAATTTAATAAAATTTATTCTAATTATTTTTAATATAATTCTTTTGTTTTCAGTTGGCTAGTGTTTTTTTTCTTTATTAATTAAATTAAATAAATAATTTTTTCATTTAAGTAAAATTTAATATCGATTCATAAACTTTATATTATTTTATAAATATTTATTTTATTTATTATTTTAAAATACTAATTCACTACTGTCATATAAGTTTACTTATTTTATCTTTTATTAATAAATATTACGTGTAACTTATAAAATTTGGAATCCGTCGCAGCCTCAAATTAAATAAGCGTAAATGAGGAAGCCGCGAAAGAAAATCAAAGGCAACTGTAAAGCGACCTTTCAACAACCACAACCACAATTTCAACACCGAAATCAGATCACTTTTATCTCTCAAAGGCGCAGAGAGGATTTTTTTTTTTAATTTTATTATGGAGAGAGTGCTTCCAAGACAATGACAGAGAGAGATGTGGGAATCGAATGTGGTCACGTGGGCCAAAAACCGGGATGCCCCAATCAAAGAGCCATCCATGACCATGTGCAAAGCCTCGTCATCTCAGGCTGGCTGCCTTGAACAGTTGAGCTTTTGATTCACATCACATTCATGCCATGTCGTACTCCAATAGAGAATTGTCCAGGTCAGCTTCTCCAAAACTGAAAATCACAGAGGCTACTTCTAACAAGAACATCAACTCGTTCAGTTTACTTTCATCTGATTCTAAGATTATATTCCAAGCAAACTTCTAACTTTCACTAAATTTTAGTGCATATATATACACATATATGTGTGTGACTGTAAATATATATACACAATGCAATTCCAATAATATTATTATTTCTGATTCTCTCATCTCTGTCACTTCACTTTCTCTGTTTTGATGGACTCTGCGTCTCGCTTAGACTATGCACTCTTCCAACTCACCCCTACTCGTACAAGGTATGTTTTTGATTCTTTTGAGTTTTATTTTACCTTTTTTTTTTCAATTGCACTTGATGCATTATACAGCGAAGCTTATTTTTATGCTTTTTTTGGTGTTCTGTGTGTAAAGATTTGATCTCGTGCTGTTCTATGGACGAAATAGTGAGAAATTAGCTTCTGGGTTATTTGAACCATTCATTTCACATCTTAAATTTGCAAGAGATGAGATTTCCAAAGGTGGGTACTCCATTACTCTTCGTCCACCAAGCCATGCTGCCCCCTGGTTTACCAAAGCTACATTTGAGAGGTAATGTGGAGCTCCTCTGGATTTTGTTTGTTGCTTCTTTTGTTAATTTGGGAGATTGCCCTTTCGTCTTAATGAAATTATTCAGCATAATTTTCAAGTTTTCCATGAATTACTCTTCTCATTTGAAAGTTGCTGAATTCCCGAATTACTTCTGCATATGCTTCATTATGTTGCAGTGGGTCAATCTGGTTTAGCTGATTTAAAACGTATTGAGCTAAAGACCTAGGTTAAGAGAAGGAATTGAGGAGTATAATTTTCCACTGATTTACCCTTTATGATTTTGACAGATTTGTGCGGTTTGTTAGCACACCAGCTGTGCTTGAGAGGTTTTTCAGTATTGAAAAAGAAATTTTGCAGATTGAGATATCGATTCATGCTAATGAATTGTCCGACACTGATGAACATGGGCAATTGGATCAAGGTGTGCTCAGACTTAAAACACTGTTTCCTTAATTTCCATTAGTTTTGAAATTGTTTTTCTTTGTTCATCATAGACCAGTGCTCCTCTCAAATGCTGAAATTTTGTTAATCAGGAAGTGGGTCAGTGGCTAGTGGTATTACAAGGAAGTCAACTGATTCCTCTAAGGTATTCTAGTATACTACTCATGCACAACATTTGTAGATTAGTGGTGATATTGACTCAGAATGTATACTAATTACTTTGAGTGCCTTTTTGGTGTTTTCTCTAGCTGAAAAGTGAAATTGAGAGAGCCAACGATTCAATACATGAAGAGAACTCCAAGTAATTCAGCTTAACTTTTAAGTTGATTTATTTGGTTAAAATTATTTGCTTTACACCCAATCCATCAAGTATCATTGTCATTGATTATTCAGTTTTTTGAATGACAAGGATTCAACTTCAACGCCTATTGGAAACTCGAAGAGCGTTACTCCGGAAAGAGCAAGCAATGGTTTATGCCCGAGGGCTTGCTGCTGGATTCGAAATGGACAACATAGATGATCTCATTTCATTTGCAAATGCATATGGAGCTTCCCGGTTAAGGTCTGAACTCTTTGACACTCCAGTGATTAAATGCAATTTATTGGACTCAAAGTGATGCATAAACAACAACAGTTAATGATTTCCTCTTTTACTTATTCATAAAAGAATTTGAACTTCTGAAACTCATTGGTTACTTTGTTTATTATTCCATTTTCATGTTCTTTGTGCATAGATAAGAGAATGAGTGTTTCTTACTCTGTTCCAATTCCTAATGATAATGGTTTGTTTTATTCTACATGGTAGTTTCTTTTACAAAATATGGGTCACATTTTTTGTACTCATAGCCTTCCTAATCTAATTTAGAGTGATAAACATTGTGCAAGTATTCAAATCTTGAGGCTGCTTGAGTCTTAAACTTGTATTATCTATAGGGAAGCATGCATAAATTTCAAGGAATTATGCAAAAAAAAGCATGGAGATGGTATTTGGATGGAAGAATTAGCAGCAATGGAGGCCTGCTCGCCAGCAGAACTGTCATTTCTGGGAACATCTGGCATTGTACTTACAAATGAAGCCAGTGCCCCTAATCAGAATATTTTGTCAAATTTTACCAAAGTTGATTTGTGTGGGGATGCATCAAAGGACTCTACGACGAGCAATGCAAGTCCAGACGGCAAGAAAGGTATTTCATGTAATTTCCATTGTTCATCTTCTACTTAACTGTTGCATGCAACAAAAGGTAGGCAGGGTACATGCAATATATTGGATGCAGGAACAGTTGGTGCAAGCATGTATGGTACATGGCATGTACGATTGTGAAAGCTGTAGCTGTCTTGAATCAAAATTTCTGAGTTGGCTTGAGCATCAGCTCGTATTTATAGTCTGTAACCATACAAACTCTGTCCAAAAAACACTTGGCTATCCTCTGATGTTAAAAAGCTTACATGTGCAGATGACAACTTACCTTTGTCAGCTTCAAAAGTGCAAGTTCCAGTGACATGGCAAAACCAATTACCTCCGTATATGTACAGTTTTCAAGGCCCTATTCATCAGTTGCCTCCATATCAAGGATATCCTTTTTCTCCTTCTATGCATCCTCACTATTCAGGTAATATGCCGTGGCCTCCCAATATGAAATTACGGGAAGCCAATTGTCACAACAACCACAAATCATCTTTAAGAAAAGAGAAGTTTCTCAACAGAAAAGATTCTGAATCAGAGGAAGACAGACCAACTGAATCCAGTGATTCTGACTTTGAGAGTGACTTAGATTCAAACATTCAGCAAGACAACAAGAATTCTTTGACAGAGCATTCTTACAAGGAAAAACATAGGAAGAAGTCCTCCAAGACAGTAGTCATTCGCAATATCAATTACATTACTCCAAAGAGGAGAAATGGAGAAAAGGGTGGAGACTTTGATGAATCTTCTTCAGAAGAGGATGAGTTCCTTGATGAAGAATCTCTCAAAAAGAAAGTAGATGATGCAGTTGGATTGTTGAAGAAATCCCAAAAGGCTAACTCCAGTCGTCATAAAAAAATAGATGCTAACAAGAGCCTCCATGTTTCAAATGGATCAAATGATGCTAGTGACCAAGCTTTTGGTGATAACTCTGTTGAGCACTCATCTAAGAAAGGAAAAGGAAAAGATAACTGGGATGCTTTCCAGAACCTTCTCATGAGGGTTGAAGAGAAGACTGATAACAGAGTTGACGCATTGTGCTCCATGGATGTACAGGATGAACATTTAGTACTCAGAAGCTCTGAAGGTGGAATTTCTTCCACAACCATTCCTGCTGTGGCCCTGGAGTTAGAAAAAGTTCCAAAGAAACATATAATTGCTACTGACTCCTTTGTGGTAACTGACAGAGAGGGAGGTAGTGAAGGTAGAGTCAAGTTGGAAGATTTTGAAAATGAAGAGAACTTTCATTCAGTCTTGAAAAGTGAGGATTGTACAGATGCTGATTTGTTGTTTTCACAGAGATCAGAAGAACCAGTTCTTGGCATTGGGGATATCGTATCTGCTTGTGCTTCTGAATCAGCTACAATTAAGACAGTGAAGGGTGAAGATTGGTTCTTTGTCAATCACTCTGGGAAACAAGAAAATGAAAGAGGAACCAATGTGCAAACAATCTTTGATGGTGACCGTGTCTTGCCAGTAGGTGATAATCTCCACAGTGAGAAACACAAGAAAGATGTACTTATTGATGATTCCCTCATGATACAGGCTCGATCATTGACTGATGATCTATATGAACCTCAATGGAAGATGGATATAAGAATGGATGCTGACCTAACCTCAGCTGCCTCTCCAGGAGATGGAGCTGCAAATGGTTCACAAGATAAGCATGAAGTATATGAACCTAATGACCTTTGTATGGTGCTTGAAAGAGAATCTGAATTTCGTTCTCCCAGGGACTCTTGGAGTATGGATTATGGAATTGACGTGTCATTTGAAGAAGCTAATAAGAGGTGCTCGGTTGCTGAACTTAGGCTTTCTGATGACAGCGTTGTCAGGAATAATGAAGTTAATGGTTCAAAATTTAAAGGAAAAGAAGCAAGGTCTAAAGTTCCACATGGATCATTAGGGAAGAGCAAACCTGAACTCATGTCTAAGAGTAGCAAACCATCTCTTGTGAGCAGGCCTGGAGTTCAGAAGAGCAAGTTGGAGAAGGTAGTGATTAGAAGTTAGCTAGTGTGAACTGTTGTTTTTGTTATTTCCCTTCTGCATTTTTCATTCCCATTTTAACTTCATCAACATGCTTGTGAGCAGGAAGAAGAGATTCGAAAGAAGATGGAAGAATTATTGATTCAACGGCAGAAAAGAATTGCCGAGAGAACTGCAGCTAATGGTCTTGCACCAGCAGCATCCAAGAAAGCACCATTGCAAAGTAGAACGGCTAAAGGTTCCATTAAGTCAGACACAAATAACATGCATGCCGCAACTCGAGGGACAAACAGGATTGGCTCTGTCAAAATCAGGGCAACTTAAGAAAACGGCTCCAAGCCCTTTTTTTTTTTTAAATTCCTTCTGCCGTTTTTTTATTGCTTCCCAAGAAGTTGATATGCAGAGGAAATGCACAACCAGCGATATTTGATTGAAAGCGCTGCATCACTGCTCAAGAATTTTGCTTTTCTACCAATGTGTTTAATATATATATTTTCTTTTATAGTTCTTGCAATAGTTATTTGTTGATCTTTTTCCTGAATTTGTTTTGTATTTGGCGTAATCTGGCGACAGTATAATAATGGTATATTTGTTATGTGTATTTTTAGAATAATTAGAAATAAATAAATATATTTACAGTGGCTCATTGGCATGTGGCTCATTAGAAATAAACAAGTATATTTTCAATCTCTCATAATTCACATTCACACACGGAGTATTATGACCCAAAATTCCCAGTTATTCGCAGTTATTTTTGAAAAATGATTTTTTGGCCTCCAACAAAAGATCATCATGATAAATTGGAAGCACTGTAGCATGAATTGTCTTTTTGTGTAATACAATCATGCTATAGCTTAATCACTATTTCATTTTCTGTCTTGACGGTGTTCAAACATCGATGCCCATTATTTTTAGTGAGCATCTCAGTGTACGCCGCCATCTCACTTATATCTTGACTACGCGCATCTGGAGATTAAGAAAGTGCAATTAGTTTAATTGCCTGCTTCTTATGTTCTTGAGTCCTGCCATGACCAATTAAATTCTGTTGTTTTTCAATCAGGGCCTGCCACAGCTAATTCTGATGCCACCCACGAACATTCTTTCAAAATACAACAAATAATTCGTGGACCAATGCAACAAATATAAACCCTCGTGGTAATAAGCGCTTGAAAATGCGAAAATGATGCTAAAAATAAATAAATATTTGCTTAGCAAGAAATTTTTCCATATATCCAAATCCAAGACAGATTTGATTATCCAATTTCCAATGCAATGAACTCGGGCACGGTTTTCTCGATTAGATAATGTTAGAAAAATTCAGAGCTAGAGTTGAGTTATTCTAAATTTGAGCCCAATAAATAAAGAAAATGTTAGAAAGATTCTAAAATGACAGATATTGGAAATCAACAGGCCACCTCTTCTTACACAACTGAAAGGCTGTTAAAAGCTAACATTACTCCTGTAATTAAGGGGTTGGATTAGTATGCAGATGAAAACTTACCCACAAAAATTGAGAGCCTAAACCAGAAATGTAACTAACTGCCAGCCATCAAGACGGGCTGCAACTTTTTTGGCCTTAAAAAAGCCAAGCTTCTGTTTTTTCCATTGGCTCTCTCTTTCAAAGAGAAAGTTCCAGTTATGTTAGTAGAGATTATTCTTGTTGCCCATTAGGTTTTTCGTCATCAAGCTGATTGCGGTGCACGTACTTGTATTTATGAGCAGGCATACCCATTTCAGTCTTTGATCTCCCTATCTGTTCTGTTTGTCGCATACATCAAGCTTTCAAAATTTTCTGTTGACACTCCCAGTTACACCATAATACAAAAAACCAAAAAAAAAACAAAAACAAAAACAAAAACAAAAAAAAACAAAAACAAAAACAAAAGGAGAAATTCATAAACACATACAAGTACTTTGCATTGTCGATATAAAGCGCTATGTCCTCAGCTAGATTTTGCGGTTTGTCTCCATTGCTGTTTAGTCGCAAGCATTACAGATTTGAGGTACAATTCTAATCCATTATTTCTTTATATTCCTCAACGTTCTCCTGCTTCTACATGCCATCTGCGATTTATAAACTTCTAAGAAAATATCACATATTCAACAGCTTTTTAAGTCTCCAAACAACGTTCCGTTCCTCAATTTATCAAGTTTTTGTGATTTTCAAATTCTCTTAACTTCGTTCAACATTATATTATATAGACAACATCATCACAGTGTTGTTTCGATCTTAAAGCAAGTTGGATTGAATTCTTGAAAAAAAAAAAAATCAGGGACATGTGGATTAGCCATTTGGTATTGACAAGCAATCTTGACAGGGTAAAAAAATTCTGGATGTGGTGAAAGGCCCTCACCAACAAAACAACGAGAAGAAAGTAAAAGGTTTGAAGATAGTCAAATCATCTAGATGTACGGACAACTTTAAACTGATGGCAAATCTTAAGAAGAAGATCAAGCAGTTCAGAGATATCATTGACTTGCCTCCTTCTGATAGCTCAAAGTCCTTGGATCAGGTATATTTTTTCACCTCCACCCTGCCAATAATACGTATCGAGTATACCGCCCCATTGATCATGAGTATTTTTTGAATCTTCCGGCACTTTTGTTTCCTTGCAGCTGGTGCTAAGAACAATTAAAGATCTCCAAAATATGTACCCTGAAATCAGTCCCACCATCCAAGTATCAGAAATGAAAGGAGCATCTACGGATCAGGTTCAGCAATTCAACAACAATAAGATCATGATAGTTATCCACTTGCACTGTAATATTATGGATAGCAAATTAATATGCTTAAAATAACTCCTCAAAACAGATTCTGGCCTACTTCTACAAGACTTTAAAATCGATTGAGGATGGATGGACAATGAGTCAGGATGGAATGGACATATTTGAATGCGATATACAAGTAAATGAGGAGAGCATCAATCCAGAGCAACGTGGTACATTCCATATCTTCATTAGATGTAGTTGGCAATGCTCTCTGCATTATCCCTAGATCCTCTCGAAATAAAGTAGAGTTCTTTGATTGAGAATTTTTAGCATCAAAACAGGACCCTAATAGGCCATTAAATTTTGAACTTTTAACGCAAGTTTCTAATTCTTCGCTTTTTCTTATGATGTAGTTGAAAATATACTGGCAACACTAGATTCCTTGATGAAATTAACAGCAGAAAAATTTGATATGATGGACGACGAAGATGAGAAAAAGTCTTCAAGTTCTTCAAAATCTAACACTTTCGGTAAAGTCCTGGAGTCGTATTCGGACAGTTGCAGCAACTCTTTCTGTGCTTCTCCAGCGACCCCAACCTCCGTACTCCCAGATTTGACGAAAGCAGCGAATGCATCTTATACTTCTCCTCTTCTGATGTCTCTCAGAGTGCAAGCGGTGGGGAAACTGAACCCCATTGATGTAAAGCGCCTCTCTTTCCATATGCTTCCCCATGGAGGCATTCAGGAACCCAGTAATTCACCGACTAATTCATGCCAAGAGAATAATATATTTGAGGAACAACTGCAAGATGAAAATAGCAATTCAGAAGTGAAAAAAGCAGATCCTCTCAAGGAAATAAAAGATAACTGTACAGAAATTAATTCACCTTCAACTCAAATAGAAGAATCATTGCCATCATCCACAAAACCTGATCTATCTCCAAAAGTTGCATCGGTGCAACCCCCTCCACCACCGCTGCCTAATTTGCAGACAGCTATATCAGCTTCCCCTCCACCTCCGCCTCCACCCACATTGCAGCCAAATGTTACAGCAGCGCAACCAATGCCTCCTCCCCCACTACCTCATCCTCGAATGTCAGGTGCTCCGCCAGCAACACCACCTCCACCGCCGCCACCGCCTGGAACATCAGGTGCTGCACCACCTCCCCCACCACCAATGATGAATCTAAAAGGATCAGCAATGCCTTCGCCGCCACCCATGCCACTTGCTAATGGAGCACCTCCTCCTCCACCTCCTGCACTTGGTGCAGGAAGGTCTTTGCGCCCCAAGAAAGCTACTAAATTGAAGAGATCAAGTCAGATGGGTAATTTGTATAGACTTCTCAAAGGGAAGGTGGAAGGAACTGAACTAAGTAAATCACCTAGTGGGAGAAAGAGTTTGGGAGGAGGGGCTCCAGCTGGTGGAAAGCAAGGAATGGCTGATGCACTAGCAGAGATGACAAAGAGGTATGCTTTTAAACTTCTAAACCACATGAACTCTTTTGTGGTTCAAGCCTTCAAGGACATGACAGAAATGAAAAACATCCTCTTTTGTGTATCTCTCAGATCGGCGTACTTCCAACAAATTGAAGAAGATGTTGAAAAGCATGCCAAATCAATCACAGAGTTGAAATCTTACATTAGTACTTTCCAAACAAAGGACATGGCTGAGCTGCTCAAGTTCCATAAACAAGTGGAATCAATTCTAGAGAAATTAACAGATGAATCGCAGGTCAATTAAAGATTAGCTACTTCAACATAACTTGACTGCTATTGATGTACATTCCACCACATTCTGACCATAATCTGCAATCTTTGCCATGCAGGTGCTGGCAAGATTTGAAGGATTCCCTTCGAAGAAGTTGGAAGCATTGAGAATGGCAGCAGCACTGTACTCAAAGTTGGATGCAATGTCTAATGAATTGCAGAATTGGAAGATAGTGGCTCCCTTGGGGCAGCTTCTTGACAAGGTTGAGCGTTACTTCAACAAGGTAAGTTTTGGTTTCTCAGACACAAACCATTATCTTCATCGATCCCTGCATTTTCATGATTAACTTACCACAAAGAGCAACAAACAGATCAAAGGAGATATCGAAGCCTTGGAGAGAACTAAAGATGAAGAATCCAAGAAATTGCAAAGTCATAACATCCATTTCGACTTCCATATCCTCATCAAAATCAAAGAACTAATGGTGGATGTTTCCTCAAACTGCATGGAGTTTGCACTGAAGGTAATTCGACTAAGAACTTTTCCCAGTTATTTTTTTTTGTTCAAATTACAGTTTCAGGATTCATTATGAAATAAAGATGGTAAAAAACGGGTTTATTTAAATAAAAATTTTAAATTTTTTTGGAAAAAATAATTCCCAGATTTATTGTGGGACCGGATTTAATTTTATACTCTCCACCCCACCTCCACCACCATCCCCACCCCAATTCCAATTATATAAAAATATTTTTTAATTCTTATTTAATAATTTTTATTTTATCAAATATAATGTCAATTAATAAATTTTTTTTATTTTTATGTAATATAAACATGATATAAATAAAACAAATCTTACAATATAATTCTTTTTCTACTCTAAAACATTGTTATTTTTTTTCCTCTTTTATGGTGTTGCTCTCTTTAAATATTTTTCAGTTTTGATATCATTTTAAAATATTGTTTTAAACTTTTAGAGTTTTTTTTTAAATAATTTAAATGCTTTATAATATGGTAATAATTTTATTTTAAGTTTTTAATTTTTACTTTACTGAAATTATATATCTATACCTACTAAAAAATAGGTAAATGAGGGATGAGGTAGAAATAAAGAAATCATTATGCACATAAGGATTCGCTATCCTCACCCCACTAAATTTACTGAGAAATGAGGTGGGAAATAGAGATAAAAATTTTTAGTGGGGTGGAAAATGGGGTAGGCCCCCCACTCCCATTCCCACTCCCACCCCCACCCCATTGCCATACCTATTATGAAAAGTGAATAGATTGATTGGATTGATTTTCAATTTTGATTCAGGAAAGTAGGGAAGCAAAAGCAGTAGACGTGAGTGGAACCAAATCTGAAGGACGGAAAAGGGAATCTGTCAAAATGCTTTGGAGAGCCTTTCAGTTTGCATTCCGGGTTTATAATTTTGCTGGTGGACACGACGATCGTGCCGACAAGCTGACCAGAGAATTGGCTCAAGAAATCGAGGCCGATCCTAACCATCAGTGATTGTTTCCTATCAAAATGCTTAAAAAAGCATAATATAGCACACTATAAGTATATCTACAATCAGAGAAATCTGCGAAGATCAAATGCATTAAAGCTTCAGTTTTGGGAGGGTTTGTTAGTGCCACTTTTGTTTGGTTATTATTTTAGAAGTACTAGGACTTAGAACCGCTTCAAGATTCCGCTGCTCTGCTGGGAACGTGGAAGGGATGATCATAATCATGTAAATTCTATATATGCTTTGCTTCTATTACAAGAATACGTCTGATGGTGCCCGGTCGTCATTGAACCTCTACATTTTCATCATTTTGGAGTGATAATGTTTGATTATCTATCGGGAAATACTTCTTTCTCATTTGAATCTTTTAGTTTGGTGGTGGATTTACCAATTACAAGAGCTTAAGAATCTAGATAATTTGAGCTTCTCTCAAAATAACGTTATTAATCCCTTGTAAACTCTAGTAAAATGAAAATCGAAAGGAGTATTGGAATTAAATGTTATTTTGGGCAGGAGAGAAATCCTACTAAAAGACCATTCAATTTTCAATTTCGTCCAGTAATTAAGTTCGTCCAGTAATTAGCTTTTCAAAAAGAAATAACAAAAAAGATAAAAAAATTAAGCCAAGAATCTAAATTGGGTGACTAATAATGAAAAAAAAAAGTATGACGACAATATGAATCATAATGTCAAACATAGAAAATATCAAGATTTGCACAATCTCACTGTGAATCTCATAGATGGCAGAGCCATTCATAGCTATTAGCTATCCCTAACAGCGAAGCCACCGGAAAGCCGCCGTGAAACCATTGAAGAAATTTAACACTCCATTTTGATTTCTCATTAATCGAAATCCATAAATATTTGAACTAGTCACCTGCCTAATTGCTTGAAGATCTGTTTTTAAATTGTTTGTCTTATGTCGCTTCAACTGCATGAAGGGCATTTAAATTGTAGCTTATAATTCAAAAATTATGAAATCAATCCATGAATATTTTACATGAATATTCTGATGTTACACGACGTCAATATTACAAAACTTGGATCAGTGTTGATTTTTGATCTTGCCAGCATGCCACGTGAATAGTATTTATAATAGTATAAGGTTTTAAAAGTCTAATTGTTAATACATTATTGTCTAACTACTTGCTGTCATAGCCTTGTAAAGAAATCGGCGTAAAGATCTTATTAATATATACCGAATCCCAAACTGAATTACGTAGAGTTCGGACTTTTTGCAAAACATTTGAGGCTAGAAAATTCAAAGAAACCACAATGACCAAAAGAAACACTCAATATCGTGTTGGAAATAATTATGGGTCCATCCTCGTTCATCAATCTTGAACAAAATCAATCTTTATGCCACCAATGCGAGCTAGACCCTTCCCAAATTTTGGCACCAATGTCACAACCACACTATCATCATCCTCAGCTCCCAAATCCTCTAACAAATCTGTCAATCCCAATCTCAAACTAGTCTTCATCTTCCTGCCATGCTTATGATTATGTGGTACATTCACAAAGCTTCCCGCAAATTCACTATTATCAGGCCCTATTGGCATCTCATCTTCATCATTTATGTACACATCAAATTTCACCCTCGCATCTCTCTCAAACTCAATATTATCTACAACCAACACCTCCTCTTCCTCTTCTTTTTCCTTTTTGCTTCTTGATTTCTTCGGCCGCGGAACTTCAGTGCTTATAACTTTGTCCAAGACTATAGGAAATACATTTCTCGGAATCAACTTTCTCTTCAACTCAGCTGCTTGCGCTACTCCAAAAGCCTTTGCCACTCTCTTTTTAGCTAAATTTCTAGGTGATGGCTTTGAATTCTGCCATGGAATTTCAACGTCTTGATAAACATAGCCTAGGTTTTTAGTATCCAGACAATCACGAACTTTAACACGAACAAGATTTGCATTCTCATCATAGAAAAGGAAAGCCGAGTCAAGCCAATCCGGGTCAGTGAAATTGGTTCGTTTCCCTCCTAATGTCCTCCAAATAGTCCACATGCGATCAACGTTGGAATGATGAGCAAAGAAAATAGGGTCTCTCCCAGCGGAGTAAAAGTTCCCCATGTTCTCCAGATTAGGTTGTGTGTTATCACCACACCATAAATGAACCGGATTATGTGGAGTGTTCTCAATAGAACCGGATCCTGGCTCAGGTTCATCACCGGCACGGTATGGACTTCCAAGGAAAAGCTTAGATGTCTTGCCATTAGACACCATTTGCCTGTACATGATGTTAAGGTTACTAGAAATTTGATCTTTCTTTGTTGTGGTCTGATCATCATCAGTTTCATTGTAATCAAGATCAAGCAAAGTTGGCGGTTGGTGGTTTGCATTACGTAGCTTATCATAAAGTGGTGAATTAGGGTTTGCAAACATGGGAGGCATTTGCATGCCCGGAGGGGAATCCCAATTCCAAAATGGCAAAGCAAATGTTGGATCACCGATCAATTTCCCCAAGATCTTTTCATAGAAATATAAATAATATCTATGAAACGGGAAAAATAGCCATGAGTTGTGAATTTGAAGATCAAGATTAGGGAAGCCAACTTGGCCATAAGCCCCATCACAATAAGCACAATGAACGTTAGCTTGATTCATGAAGCTACGCGGGTCATCGACGGGGAGAGCTTTCATGAGCTCAACAGCCTTGGAATACTTGGCTATGTAGGCATCATCGGCTAAATGAGCCGCAGGCCTAACACGCAACAAGGAATTAGACGGAGGGAGTTTGAAGTTGATGATATTTGTAGATTTTGGTGGGCAGCAGTTAGTGGTTGTTGTGTCAGCTTTGCCACATTTGCTTATATCCGGGGCTGAAACCGGGGCGGCGAAAGCAAATGGATCAGAAGAAGAGAGATTAGATACGCCATACAGACCTCCTAGACCAACAAGTAGAACATCTCTTCTATCAAGTTTGTTTAGAGAATATTTTGAACATTGGTTTTGTTCATTTGTGGCTTTGCATGTTACCTTACGCTTTCCAAAAATTGAAAGCTGGGATGCTTTTTGGCTGAAGGGAGAGATAGAAGTGGAAGTGGCGATGGGAATAACAGTGGCAGAGGAGGAAGATGAAGGAAAGAGAGTCGTCATGACCATGAAGTATTCAGTTGGCTGGTTTTGTGATCTAGTGATTAAGCTGCTTCCTCATCCTTCCTTTTATAATGAAATAAGCTACTGATATGACAGTTGAATTCTCGCCATTTTCCAAACTAAAAAAAAGGGGGTACCTTTTTGGTTACAACTCTGCCTTTATACGCAACTAAGTCGCAAAATTTGATTTTTGAAACTTTCACTCGAAAGTATTTGTTTACTTTTCTTTATTTTCTTTATTGTTTGTTTAGGACAATTTTTTTTTCTTTTTTAATTTCTCTTACTGAAATTACAGGGAGTCTATAAATTTGAATCTTAAATTTGGATCCGAATCCTCTCTCTTAGGCACTTTCTCTCCTATTCTTCCTAAACTTTCAAGAATCCACTTACATGTGTCATTAATGAAATTAAATGGCTAAGATTTTGTTTTAATAATTTTTATTTAAATAGACATCCAAACTCACATAACTGTTGTTCCCGCAAATATTTTTCCCTCTCATCTCTTTGTACGTTGACACCTATCTTCAGCAAATTGTAAAAAAAAGGCACAAATCGAACAGAAGCAATCGACAATAAGGTTTGCATCTTAATTTTAATTTTTTCATTTATTTATTTTTTCTTTATGTTTGTCTTCTTTATGGATCAAGATTTCTAAAGTTAATTAAAAGAATTATCTTCTTTATTTATCTTTTGTATTGTTAGGGGCTTATTGCTATGACTAATTTGGATGGAAACCTAAGCCCGAAATGGAATTTGAATCTAAGCAATTAGCATATGATTTCTACAATAAGTATGCATCGAAAATGGAATTTAATATAGAAAAAAGGCATTTTCTAAGAGTAAGAAAATAGGTGAAATGACCTAAAGGATATTTGTTTGTTCTAAGAAGGGATTTCGTATGAAGGATAAGAGAGATTTAGAGGTTGTTTGTTAAAACCTAAAGGACATTTTTTAAAATATCTTGTTTGTTTTTTGTTCTAAGACAGATTGAATAGAAAAAGTAAATTTTTGTGACTTTTATCTCGAATGGAAAAAGGATAAGAGTAAATATTATATTAAAAAAGAAAACTAAAATCTAATCCCCTGTTTGGCACATAAAGAAACAAATTTAAGATGTTTTTATTATAAAAACGGGATATTTGTAATGATTTTCAATTGTGTATTAAGTAGAAAAACGGCTACCTTACTTTTAAAAAAAAATAAAATTATTATGTCTATCATTTTGTAGAAATTCATAATCATCCTCTTGTAAAGGAAGAATGTGCCCATATGTTACCCTCTCAACAAAGAATATCAGCATCTTAAGCAATTGAAATACAATAGAAAATGTGAAAATATGCAAAATCACCAAGCATCAAATTTGTTTCCAAGCCCTATGAGTCTCAAAATCCCTTTAATCCATCAACTTAAGTTGAAAGTTGAAAATAATGAAGGAACATCTTACCAAAAAAGCCATCCCAGCGATACATGATAAAAATGATATAAAAAGTTTTTAGAGAGTAAACGAAATTTCTAACATTATCATGACTTATTATGGGCTAAAAGCTTCCATTCGATGGGTTTAGATTCCATTTTCGCTCTTGCTAATATCTGCAATTAACTCTACTCAAAAATTAAAAAATTGTGCATTTCCCCTCCAACAAATCTTCTCAACATCCACAACCAATTTTGTTCAGCCATTTCATCGAACACTTGGAAGGCAATCTCTAACTTCTCAATTTTTCTGATACTTTTGTGATTGTTTTTCTCATCGAACATGTCAATTCCTTTCATTGTACATCTCATTTGTTTGGGGAATAAATAGAATATTGAAAATGAAGTGTCACGTGTTGATGTGAAGGTTGTATGACTATAAGTTATCCTTGTGGGGTATCCGACCTATACCAACTACACCTAGTAATTAAGCGTGTATACGGGGCATGTCATGTCATGACCCAACTCAGACTTAGTAAGATATTATCTGCTTTGGGCCTTAACAAGGCCCACACAGTTTTGTTCATGGGGCGCTCATACACCTCAAAATGTGTCTTGCCAATTAAGGTGTGGATCACCCCTTATAAACCCAGTATCTCCCTCATGCTTTACCGATGTGGGATTCACCTAGGGTGTTATATACACCCCCTTAAGGACTCAGCGTCCTCGATGAGGTTTGCTCCATCATCGCTCAAAATGACACACGGAGCCGTTCTAATACCATTTGTCAAGACTCAACTCAGACCTAATAAGATATTATTTGCTTTAGGGCTTAACAAGGCCCGTACGGTTTTGTTCCTAGGGCGCCCATACACCCCAAAACGCATCTTGCCAATTAAGGTGTGGATCACCCCTTATAAACCCAACATCTCTCTCGTGCTTTTCTGATGTGGGACTCACCTATGATGTTACACGCCACATTAGAGCCAAGGTAGTTAAAAAAAATATCAAAAAATACCTACCAAGCGTGATATTTTCATCACCCAAAGAGAATGTTTGATTTGACAAATCAAATAAGTAATATTTTGTTCTAAAAAAAAGGAATAGCTGGTTGTCATGTCTGCAAAAAGGCAAAAGTAACACATAAAAGACAGTGGTCTTTAACTGTTACTCCTACAACTGTCCAAACAACCTATGCAAAGGCACCCCAAACCACCTGCATCGTACACCACATACACAAAACAATAGAGCTTACCTAAAATTGCCTCCTTGCTCTCTAAAAATGCTCTTAACGATCTAAAAATCATCAGCGAATAAAAAAGACGTGAGAATTTCAAAACAACAATGTAATCACCACTAAAAATGTGCCACGTAGCAGGCTACCCAGGGTGTAATATATAAAGGCAATAAGGTTTTATCTTTCTGATACTCATTACAAAACACACAAAACAAGGGGCTGGGGTTTTCTTCAACCTCCATCCTCTATTTTTAGAGAGGTTACAAGTGCTCATCCGCATAAAAGTTCAAGTAACTGACTTGAGCGTTGGAATATGGTCGCTGGCCACTACCAGCTCCATCTCTAATCTCATTTTGTTATTTTGCCGGTCTAAATATGCCATTTCTAGTCATCTCCTCCCCCACCTGACATTTCACTATTATCCACCTCTCTCCCATTATTTGTCACTTTCTTAGAAGCCCAAAACAACCCCTACACTACGGTTAAATGAGATACCTAGAGCCCAAAAAAATAAATTTATTATTTTCGTAAGGTTTTGTCTCATTTCCTTGCAATCCAAAATCCTCTTAAACATCACCAAAACAAAATATTATGAAACTATGGGTGGCTTTAAGTATAGGCGAACAAGGTAGTTGCTTAAGGTCCTAAATTTTAGGAATACCTCATTTTTCGAGTATTAGTAATAATTCTCTAGTTAATAAAGATTTTTTTAAAAAAATTATGTGTGGTAGAAAAGCCTATTAGACATCTCTCTAATTAATAATTATTTTTTAATATAAAAATCTATAATTGGTTATCTTATTGTTAAAGAGATATAATTAATAATATTGTCTGACCATTAATTTATTCATTATTAGTTTTTAATAAAAATAAGTAATTTTTTTACCTTTTCAACTTCTTAAAAAAGCTCAGTTATTCAACATTAGAATCTTTGACTTTGAGTATTTCTTTTAATTTCTATTAAAAATCTTATAATCTAGAAATTCATAGATGAAAAATTTATTGTTCTCTTCTCTACAATAAAGATTATTACATGCATTAGTTCATTCAAAAAAGAAAAAAAAAATTAGTTACTTGAAATACAAAGTCCATATCCATTAACTAACCATCAATTTATGATCTCAACTTTTTATGTGTTATCATTCTAAATATTTTATTTGAAAATAGTATTGTTCTCATTTATTCGTTTGTTTATTTTTGTATAATTTCTAATGGTAAATTTTAGATTTTGTTTTTGAAAATTGTTGATTATTTGTTGAAATTGAAGAACTAAAACTAAAATGGATTTTCAGCTCTTTTTTGTTTTATTGAGTATTGAATTTGCTAAATAAAAAGAGGCCTCACAAAAATAAAAATAAAAATAAAAATAAAAATAAAAATAAAAATCGCCTAAGGCCCCAGATACTCTAAAGCCGGCCTTGTACGAAACATTAGCTATAAGCTCATATCTATCATTTTGATAGACATCTGAGAATTATTTTGACATTAACAATCTTAAAGTATGATGTTAAAAATCAAGCTGACTTGTTTTACTTTATTTACAATTATACCTATTTTTTAAAAAAGACAAGAAAAATATCCTAATCTTTTCTTAAAACAAGTAACTGGAGAAAAAACGTGTAAACTTGATATTTCCTTACTGACGTGTTAATATATTAGAGGAAAAACTCGTCAGGAAATAATTCTAATTCTTCATTTCAACGAAAACCTCTCAACTATTAATTTGACATTATGATCTCTTTGAAATTAGTACCAATACATTTTCCAAGGATTGACACTTCAGATTTTTAAAGTCGATAAAATAAAATAAATAATATTCGACATGTGAGAATCGTGCAATATGTCATTTACGTTTACAAGTTTCCAAATTTTCTCTTTGAAAAGTCCTATTTATACTTTAATTTCTGTCTTTTAGTCTAGCTTGCTCCATCAAAACTTCGGAGGTAGATATTGCAACTAAAAATAATAGACTTAGATGGACCTTCGAATCGTTTTGTAGAGTACTACTTGTCCACGACTGGGACTAGAGTGATTTAATTAGGAGAAGCCGGAAAGAAAATTCAATATATGTATATAGAGGAGGGGGGGTTGGGGGAGAGACAGAGGTTTCGTCAACAAAGAAACCGAAGATAGAAGATTTAACCCAATCACTTTCTCTTCAAAACAAGTTTTTGAACAGCCAATCAAACAAAAGTTTTTTTTTTTTAAAAAAAAAAAAACTACTTCTAAAGCTTGACAGGCAACCGTGCTCGGGAATTCTATTATTGCTTAGATGCTGATGCACTAATTAATACTAGTCTTGTTTATAATATCTTTTACTTGGTATCACAAAAGAGTAATATTATATTAAATAAATCCTTTACTAAAGTAAAGTAATGGATAAATTAAAAAATAGAAAATATTGATTTCAAAATACTACAAAACAGAATACATTGTGAATTGTTTAAATATTAAAATATATAGACAATTAGGAAATACTAAAAGGTTATTGATTTTATTAAATTATTTTACCAAAACTTATTGAAGAGGCTATCCTTGGCTATAATAGTTGAGAAAAGTTTTTTCATTTTTAAAAAATATTGAAATATATATATTATTTTAGTTGGAATCCACTTTTTTACATATATTTATCTCATCCATAACATATATTTACAGTTTTAAATTCTATAAGCCCCACTTTTAAAATGTAACAAGAAAAAAAATTTATCAATTATAAATTTATAACACATAATCAAAATTTTTTAAAAAAAGTAAAAAAAATGGGTTTTTTTGGCGTAGCCCAAAAAAGGCCCACTCGAGTTGTAACAGGCGCGAATTTGTGTAGCAAAATGAAGTTGAAGATACCACAACAATGATTGACATGATTATGCCCATCCACATTGAAGATAAGAAGTTATTTTTGAAGATTTGGCTGCAAAGTTTAAAGCTAATTAGTAAAAATGTTGAGCGAGTTTTGAAGAATTAAGAGCCTTGGAAGTGATTTGTTTATACAAGACTTCATCTTCTCGAAAAATTACTCATAAGTGTAAGAACAAGATGAAGTATGGAGAATTTCGAATTTCGAAAATGATTGATGAAAAAGGCTGTATTTTAAGCCCCAAGTTACATTGATACTTCACTTCAATGTTTTCTTTTTTTTAGAGGGGGAGAATGACGTAGAATTATATTTTAGGATTTTAAGATTTTGGTATCTTAGGTCTTTTGATATTTTTTATTTTTAATTAGAGTCGAATATGATATGTGTTTTATTTCTATTATAATTATGATTTAGGTGTTGTTTGTTTTTTAGTCTGAAATCTTAATTTAACTTTTTTTCATATATTTGTTTATTTTAAGTTTTTTTTAACTTATCACTTATTATCAGATAATTTTATTTGAATAGAAAAAATTCAATTTTTTATCTGAAGTCTAAAGTCTAAATAGAAAATTTTAATTTTAAATCTCAAAAATACCCTTAACAATTCATGTATTTCTAATATTATGCATAAACCTAATATTTTTGTATTATTTTTAAGTTTTTTTTAATTGCTTTAAATTTGTATTCATTGATAGCATTAATTAAACTGAAATATTGAACAAATCAAATTATGTCCATTGTGATGAATCAAAAATAAAATAATAGTGTTGACTTTATAATAAAATTTGATGTTATCATTATATTTTTTATTAAAAATTAAATTAAGATCAACAATGATAGTATTTTTTTTAATGCTACAAAATTAATCAACCTGTGAAAATTATAAATTGTGAAGAACAAATATATGCACCACTTAAAATGATATTTATGTCAACCTACAAGCTTTTACGTTTTTCTCTTCAAATGTTGAAAAAGAGAAAAAAAAATGTCATTTAGACATATTCAGATTTCAGGAAAAAAAAAAACAAACGCAAGTTTTCCTTTTAAATTAATTTAGAATAGTATGTTAATCTTATTATAAATAGGGAGGTCTTGTCATTATTAGTTAAACTTTAATTATTCAATAAATAGAAACCCCTATTTATAATTCCTTTAGGATTATTTATTAAAATATCTCTTTAGAGTCGTTTGAATTAGAACGAAATCTAATTACACAAGCATAACCTAATTGCATTTGCTCTAGTACTAAAAAGATATCTAGTATTCATCTACACTATCAATCCACTTCTCTACCCCATTCAACCAAGATGCCATTAAAACCAAAAAAAAAAAAAAAAGATTTCAAAAAACTATATTTTTTGTTTGCTAGTGGTTTGAGATTTATATTTTTATTTGTTAATGACATTTTTTACTTTATTAATATGAGGATGTCTTCATCAATCCGAATATGAATCATCAAGGGAAGAATATGAATAGATATAATTGTTGGTAGATTACTGTTTTTCGAGATCGTAGGAGTTCAACCCTTGCTACGGGCTTGGAGAATGAACGTGAGGATCAGGAAGACACATAATTTTGAAGATCTCAGTGGCATCTGGTGTGGTAGGCTCTACTATGTGTAGAATTTAAAATTAATAAATAATGGATCTTTAGATTTGAATCCAATGTCTCAAATTGAAATCCCACACTTTAACTAAAATGAGAATCTCTCATTAAAAACCTTTATATGTATGTATGTTAAATAAAGGTTCTCGTATTTTATTCAAGTTAGATAAATTAAAAGTCTAATTTCTCCTCCTCTCAAATTTTACCCACGTTCACGCGCGGGCCAGAAAGCAACAGCTTAAGATTTTCTTTCTTTGAACATGCAACTGCTTAAGGTTGAAATTCACCTTCTCCAAAACCAATACGTTACGTGGCAGTGGAAATTTTTCAGTTGCTAAAAATTGATTTTGAAGATTGCTCCCAAAGGAGAAGTATTGCTTGGTTGCGGATCCTTTGAATTATGGGCCAAAGCTGCGGGTTTTGACTTTATGTATATTGACAAATAATTCATAAATATCTCAAAGTTGCCTAGCCATTACACATTAGCCCAGTTACCGTCAAAGCTTTGAATTCAATAAAAATGTTTTCTTTTAAGATAATAGAAACCTTTAATTTTAAAAGTGAATTTTAGCTTTTAAGACTAGGTTTAGATTTTTCTAATTTTCAATTTATATTAATGTCTTTTAGCTTTTTAAATTTATATTTTAATTATTGTAAAAATAAATGATATAATTAATGGGGTTAGCAAATAACTAGGTAAATTGATGGATATATGAAGAAATTAGTTGATGTGAATCAAATAAGCTGCAGTTGTTAATAATAATAATAATAATAATAATAATAATAATAATAATAATAAGAGTGATGCTACTAGCACCCCTTTATTATCTTTGTCAAATCCCTTTTCTATTTATTTCCTATTTAATTCCTAAAATAATCTTTATTGTTGATCTTCGTCAATAAACCCACATTTCAACCCTTTTAAACTTCTTCTTGATGTAGCATTTATCTGCCACTTTTTTTCTTCAATAAACCGCAATCTCAATAAATCCTAATGAGCTCTTCTCTCTCTCCCATTCCATTTCGAAAAGAAATAAAATATGCACAAAGTTTGATTGTCACCCTAATATGCTCATAAAGTTAATAATCTATAAAAACTTTATAAAATTATCTTTTTTGTAAAATAAATTGTAAATAAGTGAATAAAAATTGTTTTAAATCAAATCCTTAATTAACTTTTTTTTTGTTTTTAAACTTTATAGATTTAAAAAAAAAAAAGGTTTGTGATGGAGAAAGAGACAGAAAGCAAAACTGTATACAGGTTTGTTTAGATAAAGTTTAATTTAAAATATAGAGGACAAAATTGTAAATATAGAACTAATAGGGGATTTCAAGACAAAAAGAGGGGTGCCAGTAGCGTCACCGTTTTTTTAAACTTTTGTAGGGCTCTTAGTCCGACTTGGACTTTTGATTCGTGGAAGCTAGGTCCAGGCCCGGCTCGCTTCAGGCCTGCACAACTAAGGCGATAGCCCTGGCTGGATTCAAGCCTGACCAGATCAAGGCTTATTTACTTGGTGTATTTTAAGAGAAAATGGGAAATTGAGTAATTTGCTCAAAAGTTAAAGTTGACATTTTAAAGGGAAACCCACAGGTTTTGGGGAGCTGCGGGTGCATCCTATTAGTTAAAATTAATTTGAACCAAAGCGTTAGTAAAATTTTCCCAATTAACTTTTTTTTTTAATTTAACTTGAACCATTAACCATATTTAAAAAAGCAGAATCTTTAATTTATCTGAATTTCATGGAACGAATCAAACCAAGCACATGAAAGCATTACAAATCGATATAAACAAATATGCAGTTTTTGTAAATGCGCTCCATGAATTTATAAACACCAACCAACTCATAACTTGGTAAACCCTGGTATCAATTAGCTGATTTATTATTTATTTCCCCGAGGTGAATGGGAACAAAAAGGATAAGAAAATCTTGATACTAGGAACAAAAAAGCTTCATTCAAAATCTATAATTGCCCAACAAAAAGTTTAGATATGTGCTTCTCCTCTAAGCTAAAAGGACTTCAAATCAGACATCACGCATCTAAATATATAGAGCTACGACATATTGGGCACGTAAATTCATCGGAGAACCATCTAATGATACAATGAGAATGATAAACATGTCTGCAAAATGGAAGAATTCTAAACAAGTCACCACTCACAAATTCCTCCAAGCAAATCACACACTCACTTGTAAATTTCTTGTTGTGCAGGTGGCCATCGTATTTCTCGGCCGGCAGCAATTTTTCTATGACCCATTGATGTCTCAGCGGCCGATCCCACAATCTCAAAACATCAAACGATCCAACTTCAGGATCATGCATGCGTTGATACAAGTCGCGAACCCATATGCACATCTCGTAGACCCAGGTTAGGAGCAATAACGAAAGAGCAATGGTGAGTGTGTAAGTTAGTACAATCTCTGCCTGGCGATTCGAACGAAGATCCATTAGTCTTCTGATCACGAAGAGCGTTTCATCTTCTTCGATCGGTGAAATTATTTTTGTGGTTTAAAATAGTACTTGCCATACTTACCAGGATTAGCATCTAATATTTCGTTTTGAATTCTTTGAACATTTATTTATTTTCCCAAAATAAGGTTCTTTAAAATGGAATAAATTTAGTATTTATTATCTAGCTTATAAAACGCATGAATCATATCATTAGTCTCCAAAACTTTCATCTCCTCTACTTCTCTGTCTTAACGGCGCCGTTTTTGGCGTCCAATATGACCCTTGTCGCGTATTTCATTCTGAGCTTGTATCAGCCGCCTGCAGCATTTATAGCTATTTAGCCTTTCATATATTTCAAGATCGGTAGCACGGTCTTATGATATCAAGGGGTTGGCGCTTCTTTTAGCTTTTGGCCATGATCTAATAGTGAAAACAACTTATTTAATCACGTAAGTTCTTGTTAAATTTTTTTAGTATTGTTTTGATTGTATTTTAATTATAACTTTTGAAAATTAAATAATTTATTTTAATGTCTACTAGTATAATTCAAAAAAAAGAAGAAAAGTCTACAAGTAAAACTTTAAATTTTGAGTTTTAAAAGTAAAGGTTATAGAACTTAATAAAAGAGTTAAATTATCTAAAATATATACCCTTAATTTACTTCACAATCTTATTTTATTCCTTTCATAACATAACTTTAAAAAATTTATCTATTAAAATAATTTTACAATATTTAATAAAAACTCTCATTAATAGCTAAGCTAAACAATTAAAATACATTAAGTGAAAACTCTGTTTGTATAAATTTTATTAGTAAAATTATTAGTTAAATAAGCTGTATTTGAAAAGTTATATCAAACTGAGTTTTTTTTTTAATTTATTTTTCATTTTTCCTTAATTATTTTTCTTTTCACTTGCTTGTTAGTGCTATGAAAATGGGATGTTTTCACTATTGATTACTTTTTATATGGTTTCGATGTGGGGTAGATATGCATTCATTATCATTTTGATTCCGCTTTACGTGCTTGTGCGTTTATTCTTGAGAGATTGTATGTGGCTTATAATCGCATGTATGTTTTCGCAATGCTTGTATTAGTTATGCAAGTTTGGTTTGTAAGGATCAGTTAATCGGATTCAATCATTTGACTTGATGAACGTGTGGCCGCGAAAGAGAAATTGAGAGAAAATTATAAGAGAATGAAATTGGTGGAGAAAATAATAGTGATAATATTGAACAAAAAGAGAGATACAAATAAACTTTTCATAAAAAAAAAATAACATTAGTAAATGATGACATTTAGTTGGAACATACATATTGTACAAGCGATGCTAATAATAGTTGCATATCACCGCGTCCGATTAATGATTGATTGATCAGAGAGATACAAATAGATATTATTTCTCAAGTTTTTACACTAATGATCACCGGTTAGTTTCTGCTACAAGGTGGTGCAGTTACCAGAGAAGAGAATAGAAGAATAACTATCACGCTTTCCCCACCGATTTTCAAAACCTCCATCGTTCTAGCAAAGCAATACGTGAGTTTATTAAGTTGCCAAATGTTTATTGGGGTAACCGCCCAGGATCAACAAAAGCTGGCAACAATTATAGTTTGACGTGTTGGAGATTCTGTTTGGATGGCGAAAAGCTTCTAAATGGTAACAATATATAATTGATGATTCTTTTGAAGTTCGTTCATTTTTGGTTCTGTCGAACCAAAAAAAAAAAAAAAAAACTCTTCTTTCGATTTCCAGCAGGAAATTGGTAAGGTATGTTCAATGCCATCTTAAGTTCCTGAGGATTAAGAGAGAGTCCAATATAAGACAATTGCGAGAAAACATCACTCAACTCCTCAAAAATGGCCACAGTGGAAACGCTTTTTCCCGGGTACCCTTTCGTTATGTAGCTTGTTGTGTTTTTATATGTGATCAACACAATTAGTGAAATCATATTTTTAACTCTGGATTCTAGCTCATAATGAGCTAATCCACGTGGATTCTATCTATTAGTGATGTAGGCGATAAGGAATTTTCAAGAATGCAATTCGGTATGGTTTCCCTAGTCTCTACAGACTTACTATTGTTAGCCTTTTCAGGTTGAGCACTCGTCAAAGACCAGAACTTGTTGGCGGCTCATTTCTGCGAATTCATTATCATAAACTTCCCTTATGTTCAAAACACAAGTACGACTGTAATACCCAATTCTCCTAAGAATATTTAAGTTTTTTTAATATTTTTAGTGATCTTTTTACCTTAGTATAAAAAGAATAAGATATTTCCCATTATGAGAGAGAGAGAGAGAGATCAGCTAAGATGAGAAAAAACAATGACAGAGAGAAAAAAAAAAAGATGGAGAGAAAAGAGAGAAAAGAAAAGAAAAAATAAGAAAAAGAATTAAGATAGGCAAAAGTACTTTCATTTATAATAAAGGGATTATGATTTTTGTGAAGCTATAACTAATTTAATTCAAGTGGATTGCATAAGCTAACGATTTAATTGAGGCTGTCTCTTAATAATGTCATATGGGAATTGCTTGCTTGGAAATTCAAACACAACATTTAAAATATTTGGTAAATAATAACACCAATTTTTTTTCTTTGAATATATATCGCTAATTACAAAGATAAATAGGAATGAAATCGAAAATGTTACGACAAAAATGAAAAATTCACGTGACTATGAAGATTGCAACTAAAGGATGAACACCGTTGATGCAATATTGATGTTGTTAAATTTGTTCGCATGACAGAATCTCTGTCTTATGATGGCCGTGGTGCATAAAAAACAAGCAAGGCAAGAGAAACATCAACTTCTGAACTGACTCAACAACTAATATTAGAGAGATTTTTCATACACAAGAAAAAAGCATCGTATGTAAGGGTGGGTAAAATCGGGTTCAGGTCAACTTGATCGGGTTTCGGATTGTTCAAATTGGGTAAATATTGATTCGAATGCAACACTAACTTACAACTTGATCCGATCCGATATATGTTCAGATCGGATCAGGTCAAAAAATTGGGTTGAGTTCGGGTCTTGGAGCAGCAGAATGAAGATCGGGTTTGAGTCTTGGAGCAGCAGAATGCAGATCGGGTTCGGGTCGGCAGCAAATCGGTGGCACTTGGCAGCAGATCGGTGGCCACGGACGCAAAGCAGCAGACAGGATGATGCACACTCGCGCAGCAGCAGATTGGGAATCGATTGGGTGTGCAGTAGGCAGCAGCAATCGCGGACCAGCAAACTCGCAGCAGCACTGAGCAGTGAGCACACGGGTGGATTCGCAACAGATCAAACACTTCTTGAGGTGTGGACTCCATTGGCGACTTGTCGTTGGCCGTTGGGTGTGATTGACCGTGGTTCATGGATGTGTTTTGTGCGCAGCAGGAGACTTGTATTTATGTGTGTATGTTGTAAATGAATCTATGATTTGTGTTGTGTGCGTCTGTGACTCTGTGTGACTGAGTGTGGCGTGCGTGAATGTGGTTAGTTTTTTTTTTCCTAAGAAACTCGATCGGGTTTCACCGTTTACATATGATCCGGTTGTTTTTAAAACTCGATCCGACCTGAACCCGAAATTTTTCGGATCAAGTCGGATCGAGTTGGGTCGTGTAATTTGCCCACCCATAATCGTACGTGTATAACATTGACTTTGGCTTCGTTTGAATTAAGGCGTTTTATAAAGGAAAGAAGGAAACTACTCTTTTTCGTCGTTAGTAAAAAGGCCATTCTCTTGACCACCAAAAAATACTACTTTGGTGAAAGAAACCACAATGCCAACATCTATGCTATGTCTTTATCTATCTCATATTCACATTCATGACATGAGATTATTATTATTTTTTTAATTACATGAGATTATTGTTCAGCTTATAATTTATATTTTATAAGGTTACTATATTGATATTTACAATCAAACAACCTTCTATAATATTTGAGAGATGCTTACTCCACTCATGTTTCGAAAAGAAAAAAATTATTTTTATTCAAATTGAGAAAGAAAATTAAACCTTCACAATACGTTGTGGGAGTTGTAACTCACGTTCTCACAATTGTGAGGACAAAGTTCTAACTAATAAGGTTAATTATTTAATGTGATGCAAATAAAATACTTTCAACCAGCAGCCTGTTACAGGTACATGTTGGTTCAACTATCAAACACCTTTGGATTTCAATCAAGGATGAGGCTCCTTTTAGACTCACACATCTATATACCTATTCTAAGCTACGGTGTAAGGACGGACTCCGTGCTCCTCAGAGTAAAAATGAAAAATAAAATTTGATCAATAGTTCAATGTTCAGTATAAAATTTGATTAGTATTGAATTCTAATTCATTAGACTCAACCTAAAAGCATGTCTGACCAATGGGGGCTACTACTAATGTCAAGTACACTAAAATTAAGAAGAGCCTATCAATTCAAGTCAACACTTCAAGTAGGGTGTTTGTTTCCCACGCCTAACTTGGATGGTCAATACTTTTTTCTGCCATAAGGTCGTAAATCTCACTTGTCTTCAATGAGGATTTTCGAGTTATACATAATAAATCCTCTACTTAAGGAGTTATGGTATGAACTAAGAGGTTGCCATGTTATATTTATATAATCTTTAAAGGAAAAAAAATTATTTATTAACCAAAGATGAAAACTAAAGCATAAGCACAATAGTTGCAAATATTTCCAAAAAAAGTCAACTTTGATTAAAAAATAGATTAATAAGACTATCAAGTGTGTTCAAAGATACGTGTAATCCAGAGAAAACTACTAAATACTAAAATAAAACTACTCATTCAATAAACAACATGGTCTAATAATAATAATAATAATACACGACTCACTAATACTAATAGTATTATTATTCAACCAAACTATCATAATACTAATAGTATTATCACCTGAATTGAGATAAATATTAAGTTTTTCCTAGAAATCATTAATAAAATTTTCATAAGATATAATCAAGCCTCAATCACAAACTCTAATGTCCTCAAATATCTCATTTTAAAGATCTCCTAAACTCAACTTCAGGTACCCTTAGTATTCAATCCTCAAAACAGAACAATCAATGTTATGATTTTTAATAAAATATTACCTTATTGGAAAAATATCAAATTTTACAGAGCATATGCTGACATTTTATAAATTCATTGGTAAAAACATCATAGCTTAATTCCTTCAAAAACTATTGAAAATAATTTATATTTTAAACATCATCAATATTGTCAAACAATTTTATATTTCGAACATACTTGTTTTAAAAATACAAAACAATTTATTATTTTCTCATAAAATCATGAAAATTTCCAGAATCACACTAGACATTTTTAAAAATCACTTATTCAAATTTCTTAATTTTTGAAGAAGTCTAGTTGTGGTAAAATAATTTCGTAATTTATATTCTTCACTAAAATAAAAAAATTCTAGGTTTTCATACCTGACTTTGAAAAATCGTAATTAATTAAAATCTTATTTGATTAGTTTGAAACAATTTTCAAAACATTCTAGAAGATGTCTAGTTTAAATATCCGAAGTCTAGAATCAAAATTAATTTGTACAAATTACTATAATTTTTGAAATAACACACTATTAGCATATTTTCTGCAAAATCTTAGGTCTCAACTTCTGTTGCAAATATCAAACCATGCTTCTCCATAACAAATTAATGAAAATCAAGAATTAAAACTTGCCTCTAATCTTCTCTCAATAATAATCAATTCAAACGACACAACTTGATATCATTTGTTGCTCATGATAGAAACAAGAAGAAGACTTTCTTCTTATTCTTTTTCTTTACTTTTCTCTCCATCTCTCTTTTTTTTTTTCCCTCATCTTAGCCGATCTCTCTCTCTCTCTTATAATAAGGAAGATATTTCATTCTTTTTATATTAAGGTAAAAAGATCATTAAAAAGATTAAAATGACTTAAATACCCTTAAAATAAAAAAGTGTCATCAATTCAAGCTATTTAACCACTAAATGCCAGTGTCTTTAGGGGTGTGTTTGGAACATGAAATTATGATTTATTAAAATACTGTTCACTTTAGCTTAATGCGAATACCATATTTGGAAAGAAATTGCAAGAGATTAGGGGGACTGCCGCTTTCGCATTCTGCTTTTGCTTCTTTTTCTTTTTTAATAATAATAAATTAATATAACTTTTTAAATTAATATAATATTATATAATATTAATTTTTTTCTTTTATTTTTAAATCATAGTTATTAATATAAATTAATTAATTTATAATTTATTATTGATATTTTAAATTTTTATTATATTAGAAATATAACTAAATAATGTATTATTTAATTATATAATAATTAATATATAAAATTGATTAATATTTAATAACTTAATATAACTAATAATAAATACTTAAATAATATATAAAAATAGAAATATAACATAATATAACATTATTCAATTATATTATAGTAATTAATATATAAAAATTGATTATTATTTAACAATTTAATATAACTAATAATAAATATTTATATGTGAATAAATTTAAATATTATCAATTTAAAATTAATACCAATAAAAATAATAATATAAAATATCATTACGTTATGATATTATTTATAAATTATTTGATTAAATTATTTACTTCGATCTTTATTTCACATGTTATATATTTAGAAAATATTGAAAAATAAATTCACGCTGCCCAAAATATAAGGCTATAAGCTTTGATCTTTATGAAAAATTATGATATTTTTTAACATTCATAATAAAATTAATGTTAATGTTCTAAAATTTAAGACTTCTATATTTAGTTTTTTTCTAGGTACTAATAAATATTATTTTCTAAATATATAATTTAAGTTAATCACAAAAAAATTTATAGAGTACAGTGTAGCACCAAACGTTGTATAATATTATTATAATAAAGTGTTAATGCAATACAGTATAATACAATACACCTACATTAAAATAATGCAATATAAGATAATACAATACAGTGTGTCAAATGTACCTTTAAGTTATATATTGTGAGAGTAATTTTTACAATATTATATAAGAATTTATAGCATTACCAAGCATATTTATAAATTGTAAAAATCAATCCATATTTTATTAGGTGAGGGATCCCTGATCTAATAATTACTATACATATAATTAATTATAGTGCGGACTCACTCTTTTAGAAGTAACAATATTGTAAAATAATCCAATATATATATATATATATACATATATATATATATATATAAAGCTGGGACTACAAGAGATAATGTGGCATCACAATTCCTCATCTTTTTATATTTTCTATTATCTAAAAAATCTAAAGTATTGGTGGATATTCTTTGTACATGTCTCTTCCTCTTTCTATTTAAATCCAACAATATGTAACCATTAATAATAATTAATTATAAGTCTTTTGAAATATTCATTTATTTTATTATGCTAGTAATTAAATTTTAGTGGCTTAAAATATATCAATTAATTAACATAGAAAGAGAGGTTGTTTCATCTTCCTTCAACAATGCTACTAGTTAAGTAATAATTACAATTTCATTCATGTGATGAAGTTATAGATGACCTATCTTATAGATTCTAGTGCAATCGAGTTTGGGATACCAAAAATGCGCATATATATAGAACATTGAAATTATTTTTGTATCACAATTCAGTAATTTATGATGTCATTTATTAATGATGAAAAGAAAAATTGAATAAAGACAAGATATGGTATATTCAATTCTTTTTTAATCATGAAATAATAGAAAAATAGAAGAAACTAGAGTGGTTGAAACATAAAAGAATTGGTATTTTTTAATTGAAAAATAAGAATCTCCATTCAGCCAAAAGTAATTATAATAAATAAAATAAAATAAAAATTACTCGATCAAGTGTAAAGAAGTGACATGTTATAACTTTGAAAAATAAAATTAAACCAAATTATCTTAAAGAGAAATTGTGGAACACATCAATAGTACTATGTCAGTTATAAAATAAATAAATAATATTATGATATATGTATATTTATTTAAAAAAATCACCATATAAATAATAGTTATATTCAATTAAATTACATATATCATATATATGTATTAATTGGTAATCGCTCTATCTTTAAGAGAAAGTGATAAAACCCTTGAAAATTTTAAAAAGAAAAATCATATTAGTAGGATGTAAACTATCCATACAGCGTAATTATCTCGTAAGTCAAAAGTAATTGGCACTGCCACAAACTATTTCAACCTTTTTTCATCATGTAATATATAAATGTTATATTGAGTTATTTTTGTTGTTTTGCAATTTTCATAATCACATGCGGTCGCCATCCTCAAAATCCATCACAAAATAAGCTCCACTCACTTCTAGTGATGGGTGCGCATCAGTAATCACATGTGGCCACCCTCAAATCGGAAACCCCTGTCAAATCAAAATCGCACGCTGTCGAGAGATAAGCATTGACCCAAAAAACCATTATTAATGAGGTCGTAGTCATCAGCTGTTATACGACATAGTATAAATTACAGACACGGACTTGGTTCCGTTGGATCCACTACAATCTACAGCTGCACCTTTATTTAAATAGATCCAATGACTGTTGTAACTATAATATAATATTGGCAAAGCTTACGTTACAATAGCTGTACGTTACAGCTAAAAATTTTTAAACCCTCAGAAACGATAATAATTATTAAAACGGTCAATAATTTTTATTCTTTTACTTTACACCCCCAAGCTGCAGCCAGGTAACAATATCTCCAGTATTTTAATTTTTTTGAAGTTCTTCATTTATATTTATAGCAAATTTAGTACTAAATTACTCTAACTTTTATTTTATTTTATTGAATCTCTAATTTATTTAATCTTATATCTATTAAGTATTTATTTATTATATTAATGATCTCTTATTTTAATATATCATGATCATCAATGTTGAAGTTTTTTATGAATTTTTTAACTTTATTAAATTATTTACTTAGTTGATCTCTTGACTTTTTGATTTATTTTATATTTCCTTCATTGAAATTATTAATTTTTAATATTTTGTTTACCCTTTCGATATTATTTATAGACTAATTTGAGTTTTCTAATTTATTTAATAAATATAATGACATTTAATTTAATTGATTATTTCTCCAGATATTTAAATTATTGATCAAATCAAATGGTTGAAATCTTTCATTAGAGGTTTTGGTAATTTATTCATTGTAATATCTTTTTAATAATTCATTAGATTTATAAGATATATATCACATATAATATCTCTTATAATTCAAGATACTAAATTTAGATTAAAAAATCTATGTGACAGCACTGATAGTATATATTTCGAATGGAAAATAGATTGAATTTGTGTGTGTGTGTGTGTGTTAGAAGAAAAATCTAGTCTATGACTCAAGAGAGAAAAGAAATTGTAAATATAGATACGAAAATTTATTAAGAATTTGTGGATTTTTATGAATATAATAATAATAATTTAAATCTTTATAAAAATATAGTAAAAATTTTATAAAGTTTTAAAAATAATTATAGAAGAAATGAATGAGAAAACCATTTAATTATAAAAAATTAATGAGGATTTATTTGCAAAAATAAGTAAATATATGATTAGAAATGATATTTTTTGTAAATTACAATTACACCTATACTTCATTTTATGTTAAAATTATTTTTATCCATTAGATTTAAAAAATATTAGAATCAATGGACTATATTTAATGATTGTTTGTTACATCATTTGTAACATAAGCTTTGCCTATAATATTACAGTTACATTATAACTGTATCTTACAAACACACGTATAAAATAATAAATAATATATTTTAATTTTAATTTTTAATAACGTGTGATTGTAAAAACGTATCTTATTTTAAAACAATATCAATATAACCGGACCCTACTAATTATTAACAATTCAAACGTATTATTAATTTTTCAAAACAAAAAAGAGAGAAGAACACTTAGAAAGTCATATAATAGGGTCCGACAATGAGATCCTAGGCATTTTGTATCGTAGCCGTAGTGTTGTAATTAACATCGTATTTATAGGTAGAGAGAGAATCTCGGAGCTTTGCCGTGTGATCTATGCACTTATAATTATTTATTTAATTTGATATTTTAATTAAATTTACTTTCTGGAGCCGTAAAAGCCACTCAATGCATTAAACAAAAGCATGTCTTTTGGTATAGGAGTGCTGCTTACCTACATCTACATGCATAAGCATTCATTATAATATATATTATAATTTCCATTTATTTATTTATATTTACAGCAAGTAAGAGGATATTAATCATTTTATTTTATTTATTGTGAGTAGTTCGTTTAGTATTCGCCCATCTTCTTCTGTCCTACTTTTGTTTAACGCTTTGGTTGGTTACAAACAGATAGAGATCATTTAAAAAAAGAAAAAAAAAAGAAAATCGAATGGCTTCAAAGTTGGTGTTGTTGCTTGTGTTTGTTCTTGATCTGATTGCTTTTGGACTCGCTGTTGCTGCGGAGCAGAGGAGGTCTACTGTGAGTTTTAAACTTTTAACTTCGCCTCTTTCTTCTTTCCTCTGTTTTTTAACTTTTTTTTTTCAATTTTTTTTAATTTGCCGTTCTTTGTGTTGCATGATTCTTCCGAGATATGTTAATCTTGTAACATGAGGAAAGACGAAAGAAAATTCTATTGCTAGATCTGAAGAGTGAGGCATACTGAATTAGAGGAGAGATTGCTAAAACCTTTGATTTGCTTGTTCATTGATCTTGTAGACTTTTCTTTTGAAGTTTAGCCCTTTAAAAGACAAATTAGGTGCATATAGTTGATAGCTGAAGCTGCACTACTAAATCTGCCTTGGTAAAGGGGAAAAAAAACTAATGATAATGATAAATACTTTACAACGCTCCGGTTTGGTTTGGTGCATATTTTCTACGAAACAAAAGGAAGTGATGAAAATTTGGATTTTGGTAATTATAAGTGAAAGGAATAACCTGGGCAGCAACAATGCCAATGCTTATGGTTTCACTTATCTGTACTGAATGAATGGTTGAATACCCCAAGTTAAGATGATAGAAAGTTAAAAGCCTGAGTGTGGAAGTTCTTTACTATTATGCCTAGATTCCAACAAAGGTGAATTTTAGGTCTTCTAATTTTGGGGAAACGTTGTGATTAAATCGAAAGATGATCTCCTTCATTTTATTTTCAGGAGATATCAGATTTGGGAAATGCCCCCCATTACTTGTAGCTAGTGATGTTATGAGAGACAAAACAATAATCTAATTGAGAGCACGGTGGAGGGACTCACTTGTGTCCTTTTGACAAACCAGTTTTGGGGCATTGCCAGTGAAGAGAGGAGGGTGTAGGTGATTAGTTTATGATTATTTCGGTAAAAGGAAAAAAATTGTTGGGGGGGGGTGGGGGGGGGGAGGGGAGAGAGAGGCGAAGAAGGTTTGGTGGCTGGACTAACATGTTTCCATACCCCTAATAAGATTTAGAAAGTGATCTGGTTGTGTATCCCTAGTAGATGTGAGTAACTGAGAAGCTCACACTAGTTGCCCTGCTCTGTTGTATGTCTTCAATTCCAACTCATAACTTTCCAACTTCTTTGATAGGCTCATATTGCCAACGGTGATGGCTTTACCTACTGTAGCTACGACAAGGACATTGCGACAGGCTTAGGTGTGGGTTCATTTGTTTTCCTTCTTATTAGTCAAATCGTTATTATGGCAGCAAGTCGATGCTTGTGCTGTGGGAAGGCTATGAGACCAAGTGGAGCTAGGGTATGGGCCATCGTCCTATTTATCACTTGCTGGTATGTGCTTAGTCCAGTTTATAATTCAAATAATTTTGGTCTTTTCTCTCATCCTAGACGTGTTTTGGGATTTGATAAACCTTTAGTTTGCTTCCAAATTTTATCTATGAAGTATCAAATTCCCTATATTCTCAAGTTCCTTTGTTGCATTGGTATTTCAGGGTGTTCTTTTTAATTGCTGAGATTTGCTTGCTAGCCGGGTCAGTGCGAAACGCATACCACACCAAATACAGGAGGTACGTAGGAGGAAGAAACCTATCATGTGAGACTTTGAGGAAGGGAGTCTTTGGTGCGGGAGCCGCCTTCGTCGTCTTAACAGGCATCATCTCTGAACTGTACTATGTTAGCTACTCCAGAGCTAACGATGGGCAGGCTAGCTACAACAAAGACGCTGGTATAAGAATGGGCAACTTATAGTTGAACTGAGTTCTTTAGGGGCTAAACTATTTTACTTTGTAGTTGCTAGTCAGTTTGGCTTTTGTTTTATGCTTATGGACTGTTTAGAATGCCAGGACACATGATTTAGTATACATGACACATGATTTAGTATACATTCATTTAACGTTTGAAATTTTATCTATGATGATCTACTATAATCTTCTTTTGTATATATAACATTCTTTTTGTTCTTGAAATTTGTGCCCCGTATAATATAAAAAAATAGTTTAGATGAAAAATGGAGCTCGGCCGAAAAATCATTCCAATTTATTGTATAAATTTCCGTGTTTTAGTTTGTACAAAGTAGTTCTGTAGTCTGTGCTTTCAGCATTACTCCTATATTTTTGGGTCTTTGAAGTCGCGGACATCATTTTTTAGAATTTTATACTCTTACCAAGATTGAATGCCGCTGGGGCTGCCATGTTTGATTATAGCGATCCTCGGAAGCCCATAATAAAACGGACGTGGCCTCATGGAGCTATAGTAACATAAGCTCTTTAATTTCCATTTATTTTGTGGTTGCTTGCTTGTGCTATTGTGCATCATTTTTCAAAGAATTCACCTCACTTTCACATGTTGCCATCATAGGTCTTACCAATTTGCTTTAGAAATCTGTTACAAATTCATATGGTCAAAATAACCGATCGAGTAATGAGGATTATCAATGATCACATTCACTGCATGATAGCCACCGCGCAAAAGTTTCTTCTCCAATCGAAATCGCATCAATTAGAATGCCCGAGGAATGTGACATATTGGCCATACAAAACGTGCATGAAGCAGCAAAATTCCATGATGGCAGCTACTTGAAGGCCCACTTATATTAACACTATATGGACTTGTCCCAACCAATAAGAACCCCTTAGCCTCCAACGAATTGTGCATGCCAAAATATGCGTTTATCTAATGAAATATTTTTGTGCGAATGACATTTTCTGCAAGTATATATGTAATGGGATGTATGATGAACGTATCGGAGGCACGTTGTGGCCCCAACTTGCCCCCATACATGATTAGAAGTTAGAAGTAGAACGGATGGCGGGGAGCGGAGCAAACATTTCAAAGCCTAAGCTAAAGGTACTTGAACACGATTTTTTTATAAAAAAAAAATTGCAGAGGATATTTTTATTAAGGTACGATCGAATTTGTCTGTAATTATTACAGTTGATATGAGTCCTTTCAAGAAATATATACAACAGTGGGCACGACAAATTCAAGGACATGATAGCTGACACCAAAATTTAACTCATTATGTAGCCAATGAATTCTATCTTACCAAATAGTGCTGCAAGAAATTCCAACTTAATTATGATGAAAAGGAGCGTTGTGCCTGTTGCTCTAAATATTCATTTTAAGTAATATAAACGAAACCGAGTACCATAATAAGGAACTAGAATAATAAAACTATCCAAAGAAAATTATTTAGAATATACTTTACAACAAGGATTCTGCCAGAGCTAGGAAAAAAGGGGATGAGTGACTCGATTACATGTGTTTGTTTAGCTTCAATTAATTAAATGCATTAATTTAATTAGTAAAATTATGTTATTCGGAATTCAGATATCCAAAGCAAGCATACATATCCTCAAGAATCTCCCATCGCATTTAGTTAGCCAGGCATGCCTTGCGCCAAACACAACACAACCCCCACCCCCCACAAAAAAGCCAACTTTCTCAAATTGTTTATGAGACTGGATGTAGTGATCATCACAACATCTCAATATATTCACAAAATTCTATCAAAATTTAAAATCCATGGATAAGTATACAAACACCTAAACCTTCATCTTTAAATACATTTTATTTATTTTCTTTTCGGAAGAAACTAGAGAATTACTCAAATGGGCACCAACCCTGAAGCTGAAACTGGAAAAAAAAAAAAAAGGACAGCTTCTATATCAATGCTACATCTCACACGACAGTTACAGTTTGAGAGACAGGACTATACATATTATGATGATAACAAAAAAGAGACATTGTATCCCCCATCAAGCACAAACGCCCGGCTCAACAAAAGATCTATACATAGACACTACTAAGTGAAATTAATCAATTATCTTCAGGGTTTGATATCAGAATCATCCCAAGGTATGTTGAGATCGGTAGAAACAAATGTATCAATGTCATCCCAATTCCAGTAACTGGTAGTCATATTGCCCGTGCCACTGCTTGTGGAAGCTACCTGCTGCCATGGTTGTGTAAGAGCACTGCTGCTTGCAATTGTGATGGGCATGGATGTTGCAGTAGTACTAGTAGTACTGATGACGTTTGTGGGGTCCTCTATGGTAATTTCCCCAGCGTAGTTAATAACACTTGCTGAGCGCTGGAAAGAGTTTGAAATCGTAGACGGCGACGGGTTGAAAGAACTTGTGCTTGCATGATTAGGAAGGGTTAGGCTTTGATATTTCTGAATCTGAATCTGAGGCAGACCAAGACTAGAACTTATAAAAGGATTACCAACATTAATATTGTTGGTGCACATACCTTTACTTTCCAAAAAGTTGGATGGTGGATGAATCAGCGGTTGGTATAGAGGAACATCAGATAAATTTTTCTGATCATCACCAAGTGAAAAAGGAAGGATTTGTCTTTGTTGCTGACTTTGGACTGCCACGTGAGTACTAACCCTACCGGCGGTTGCAGTGGCAGTGCTTGTGACGGCGTTATCTGATGCTTTCAGACGCTTACTTTTGCGGCCGCCGCCAATGGGAACATTCCGGAGAGTGCCACCTTTAGTCCAGTGCCTCTTGCAAGCTTTGCAAAAATGCCTCGGCTGTGACTTGTTATAGTTGTTGTAGTAACAAAACTTCGTGTTTGTCGAATCACACCTCGGACACTTCAATGGCTCCGCTTGTTGCTGCTGATTTTGTGACGATTGTTGTTGCAGCGGCCGCTTCGCTGATGCAGGCTTTGGTAGCTCCAACGTCTGAGCCTGCAACAAACTCTGGCTCCATCCCTGCCCATCGCTTGAAACCTGCTTAGAACTCAACCCCATCTCTCAAAATTAACTGACCCCGAGAACCCTAATTAAAAACGGAATTTGAGTAAAAAAAAATATATAGATATCAAATGAATGATTAAAACTAGTACACAACTAAATTTTAAGTAATTAATTTCTGGCCTTCGGATCGAGGAACAAGAAGAAAGACCAATCTGAAGAATGATATAATAGGAGGATGATGATCGGATAGCTCCTTAATTGTAAGGTAGAAACCGTGTTGATGCTTTGAAAAAATTGGCAATTTGAATATTGTGTTTTCGACAAGGAAATGTTTGGGAAGATGATGAGAAGAGAGCATGTCTTTTGAGTCTTTTATCTTTTCGTGGGCAGCAGCTAGCTATCTATAAAACTCTTCTTATATCTGAAAAAAGGAACTATATTATTAATGAGAATTTATTATCTACTATATATGAAGAAGATGAAAGCGAGCTCTATCAAATTGATTATATAAACTTCAATTAGTAACACATCTAATATCGGGCAAGAAATTACTTAGCATTGAAGGTGACGGTTGGATCTATGACACGTGGGGAGAGTGCAAGCCGTTGATAGTGCTGTGCCTATACGGGTTGTAAAGAGGACGTAGATGTTAAGATGTGTGCATGCTATGCGTTGCAATAATTTAAACCAAAAAGAATTAGAAAGAAAGAGTTGGCAGAAAAAGAATGAAAGTACACCTTTACGACGACGGTCCACTCAGAGAGAGATGTGGGGTCATATTGTGGGACTCATCATGTTCAGATGTTGTAGTTGGCATCACGTGATTACTGGTACGGTTACTTCATTGATGATGGGATGAGAGGCTGTAAGAGTTCCTTTGGGGCTATATGCACATGTGTTCTCATGTTCTTTGTTCCATGCACGTGCGCCGCGGCCATGCATGTATGTTATAATGTTATATCATACAACACCATTCATCAGTCATCGCACAGTTTCAATTTTGTATTAATATTAGCTCACACATGGATATTTTTCACATTTATACTCATCATGTTTTAAACATTTTTTAGAATGAACAAAGATGGATTATCCTAGATAGCTAAAAATTGTTACATCGACTTAAATTATGAATTTAGTGGGCTATAATGATATAAATTTGAGGCATTTTTCAATTTTTAAGTTAATTTTCTTGAGTATGAGTTAGGTTTATAGACTTTTACATAATATTAGAGTCAGATTATTTACGAGTGAGTTTACTCTATCTTATCAGGTAATGAGAGCTAGATTAATAACATTCGTTGATAAAAATATATAATAAAGTATTTTTTTAATCATATATAAATAATAACGTACATGTTACATCAAATTTTTTTTAAAACTTACAAATAATTTGAAAGAGGATCTTTATCCAAAGAAAAATACAAATAATGGAAAAAAAAAAGATCTTAATATGACCCAGTAGCTTCTTAGCAAGACCCATAATGGTGATATGTCACAATTTGTGGCAGTAATTTATGTCTCTAGGAAATGACATTAGTATCATTACAAATTGACAATGGCGATACATATGGTCCAGTTGGGTCAAATTGGTAGTCACCGGCCACGAAATGACATGGTTTTATTTTGTCAATAATATGACACAACAAGCATCTTTTGGCTGCGTGCAAATCACTTAAAAATCTTGATCATTGAGTCGCATGTGTCCCTCACAATATGAACACACTTCACATTCCAGTGGAAAGCATTTTTGTTAGAGACATCACAACAACCAAACATTGCATAATCTTATTAAATTCTGTCTATTGGTTCAACACAGATGCTTTTATTTGGCATACACATACACACACACACTCACACTATGTGGATTGCAAGAAGTCAAAATTTTGACAAGTAATGCATAATTATCTCAATGGAGCGGCCTTGCATCAACCCAGGCCAGTTCTTCTTTCCTGCAAACTCGCGTAATGCCCTTCATACAATAACTACTACCGCCACTATTTTTACAGCAAAATTAAGCAACAGAAGAAAGCGCGCAAATCCTCTCCATCTATTTTTTAGTTTCAGTAAAACAGGAGAAATTCTAGAATACCTTTGATGTATTACAACCAATTGATGCATGTATGCCATGTGTATTTAAATTTAATATAACCACAACTTACATGATGATTTTTCAAACTAAATGCACACATGTCATAGCATCATTTGGTTGTTGTATGACTGACATGATATCTCTGATGTATTCTAAAATTTCTCGTAAAACAAACAACATTTTATTGCTCCGATTCGTGTATTGTAAAGTAGAAACGTTTTCAGCTCAAGATCTTCATACACTTACATATGATCGTCGTTGTGAATCAAGTAACCAATTACATATTATTTATGTAAAGTATGAATAGCGTTGTCCCACAGCAGGTCAAGCAGCAAAGGGAAAGTCGGAAAGATGTATATGAGCTTCTAGGAATGGCTGAAAAATGTATAATAATTTGAAGAATGATTCCTTCAAGTTGGCCGTCTCACAATGAGGACCACGAGAGCCACGTGCATGTAATTGAGGCACGATCGAATCAACTGTAGCATAGTAAACAAATTAAGTAGTAGCTAGATACATGGACAGGTAGATTCTTCATTAATTAAATATGCTTGAGGAATTTGTGTGAATGCAAATTAATTAATTATAAATAAGGTTGGTTGGTCGGTTGATTAGGTAAAATTGCTTGTATTGGTGTCTTCAACACTTTTCAAAAAGACAAAATAAAATGCCTTTCTGAGACCAGCTTAACTATAAAGTGACTTATGACTTCATCTTAATTTATAAACCATACTCACACTTGTTTAGTTAATTAAACCAATGTTACTCTAATCTTGAAGGCCAGTAAGAGCCATCATTCCACATTACCACGCTTTATACTAAATTAAATATAAATTCTCTCCTTAATGGTGACTATCGCTAGCTGCCCATTGCCTGTGAAGCAAAGTAAATTAGCTAGCCCCTAGATTTAGAATCAAAGACATCATATTTTAAATTAATTTAACGGAAGTTAATGTGAGATCAATGCTACTGATGTTGGTGTGTGTCGTTAACATAATGGGATATGATGAATGAACCACTATAGTAGTGAAATTGATGGCTGCAGCTTGGATCATGGACATACATGGGGTCTACATTTAGTATTGAAGTTTTGTTTAGTATTAAGGTACTGTAGGTTTAAGTGATCATAGTTATTTTGAAAATAAAAAATTATAAGTACGAAATAAAAATTAATTTAATAGGATATAGTAAATAAATATATATAACTTTTAAATAATAATTTTGATAAAAATAATAAATATATTACAGGTTTTTCGCCATAAATTAAAGTGATAGATCAAATTATCTAACCTTCCAAATGGCAACAACTAGTACTTTCCAACCTCAACAACAAACAGGACCTAAATTATATTGAATTTAAAAATAAAATAAGTAAATTTTATAACGATGGATGGGTGAGCTACTAGTTAGCAGCTGCCTGATAAGAAAATCAAACAGACAGGTTGTGCAGCGGCAGCAAAGTCTGTTGGATTAAAAATATATATATTAAAAAAACATGCAGGTGGAGAATAATATCCTCATCGAGAATATTTGTGTGGCTTGTCTGTTAAATCTGTGCTTCATATGGAGGCATGTCAGAGATTCTTGGCCAAATCGATGGCATTCGCATGCAATCAACCACGAGCAGTTGAGGCTAAGTATAGTAAGCTATAAATGATAATCGTGATTCATGCATATCCTTTTGAAGTAAGATTTGTGAATTGAGAGGTTGACTTTGTATTAATTTGGACTGAATCTCTTCTTAATCAAAGTGGTGAGTGGAAATTTATGTGCCTTTCAACCTAATTGTATCCAGATTATCTGCACCGATAATTAATATATGCGCCACATGGGCAATAAGAACACGCAACCCAAAATAATTTATATTCTGTATCAAGTTGATGGAAGGCCAAACTTTATTTCTTTGGGCGGCAGAAAGGACCAAATTTAGCTGAATCCTATTGTTGTCCCTATCGATGTTTGACGTAAATACTTCATTTGATGGATCCCTCATTAGTTGTGTGACAAATTATTTCTTTTCCCACATTCATCAATAGGGGAAGTAATTTGAATCCTCCTATGCGCAAATTAGGAGTTTTTTTTTTCCAATTATATTACTGTGAGTACTTAAGAGTTAGAAGTATTTATATAATGGCTTATGTCTCTGCACTAATTTTTTTTTTTTTTGAACATTTATATGTATGTTGTAATTATAAAGTTTAACGTAAACTTTTATCCTCAATAATATTGGAGGATGTCTGTTTTATATGCATTAGTGAGAGAGATATCTACTTTTATTTTTAATAGGGTGATGAACGACACAGGGTAGTCCTCCCTTGAGAACGCAAACAATCGAACCAATTTATTTTGCTTATGTTGTGAAGTAAAGAGATGGTCCTCCCTTGAGAACGCAAACATCTGTAGTTGCTTGGCTAACCTTTTTGTTTTTTTGTTTTCCCCTCATCTTTTAACGTTTAATTACAACACTTCCTAACTTCAGTTCAATAGTTTTTAGAACTCAAGTATACGAATATTTAAGGGTGTGTCAAGACTTTGTTTAACCATATCCTATTGTCTTTAATAGTAAATTGCATAACGAGTACTTGAGTAATGCAAAATTTTGATAAAAACAAAACTTCTCCATGTTTAGAGTTTTTTTTTTCGTTTTTTTTTTGTAAGAGCGTACGACGTGTGGTATATAGTTTTGAAAGGATCTAAATTATAATAAAATAATACATAGAAAAACAAAAATAATTGACTTGTGATAGATTTTTAATATTAGAAATCTTCCGTCGCAAGTGTTCTTAAAGCAACAAATACAATACAAGCACGCCATGTTTTGGCCTGAACAGAGTAGTGTCAAGTGTCAACCACAAAAGTACAAATTACAGTTGGATTTATGCTAACAGAAAATAATCCCAACTAGTGTCAATTTTGGCAATGACGACATTGACAGCCCTTCTAGTTGGTCCCATTCCCCATACTCAGTACACCCTTCACCCCTCGACTCTTCGACGCGGCCTTTTCCTTGCACGATGGAGTTAAGCGTGATTACTTATTAATTAAGCCCTAAACGTTCCCATCAAAATTTAGGTACTGCCACGCTCACAATCATAGACGCATATATGACATGACATGGCGATTTTTCTTTTCTTTTTTTCTTCTTTTTTAAATTTTCCGTTAACGAAATTATCTGGAAATTGACTGTCAGATAAAAGATTAATAGCGACAGCACGTAGCATGATTGAATAAAATAAATGGACTTGAAGGCGAGCAATTAAAAATTTAAAACTGATGAGAGTATTACAGCGCGACCGCATGCCGTGAATCAATAAACTGTACACTAAAACGTATTTGATCATGCAGTTAGGTTTTGGTGTTCTTCTTTTGGATTCAAATTGCACACATGATTACTAAAGTGGGCAAATCTAATTGGAATCGTAACTAGTGGGGCGCAAATAGCATTTGTGATTTAATCAGTTGACATAACTACAGACTACTACAGTGGATTATTTTACACTTACTTCAAATCCCAAGGATCTATCTCCATTTTCTTTTCTTTTCTTTTCTTTAACTACCGGTGACGGGTTACACGAAACTTTTGATTAATGGTGATGATGGTGACCAAGCCACTTTTCATTCTCTTTTGGCGTGGCATCTCTTTTCACGCCAAAAAATTAAAAAAAAAAAAAAAGATGGTAATTGAATCCACTTCAAGCATAAAAAGAGTACTAATTATAGACCTTCTTCATATTGTTACATCACCTATCAATTTTTTTGAGGTTACCAGAATCAGTCTATACCAAAGCCCATGGCATGGTTCAAAAACAGAAACAAAAATCGACAGCGCTGTGTTTTTGTTTTTGTTTTTGTTTTGTGTTTACAAAAATCGACGCGCACAGTTGTTTATGAGACTAAATGTGTGGAGACGATGAAAGAAATTGATTAAAAAGCGTTGGAAGAAAACTTTTTGTAAGTGATTTTGTTTGTTTCAAATTTACATAGTTTTTAATTTTATACAAATCTACTTATTCTAGACAATCTAAATATTACATACTTAAGTACTAATAAATGTATTTTAACTTATTTATTTACTATTACATACTTAATTTATTTATTGACAGATGAAGTACTTAAGTAATAAATGCATTTTTGATAAAATACAATAAAAGCTAATGCCAATGCAATAAATCACCGTCAAATAATAACCTTTTAAGGGAAAAAATAGAATTGATAATGCGTTTAATCAAACAAACCTTAACAGGATAAGAACGTTTAAATAATATAAGTATACATTTCCTGGGTGGGACCCATGGAAAATTAAAATTAAAGAGCTCCAGAGGAAGGGTTGCTTTATGCTTTACCCTCACAAAAGTTTTGAGAAATGAAAACTCGGTTTCTCTTGGGCACGAAACAAGCGCAAAATGAGTTTTCGAAAAACGAAAACCGCAGTCTGAGAATACCATAACCCTTGTCAAACTGGTTCAGTGAGTTCATCTACGTTTATGATCAAGCCTAACCGAATTCGTTTTGAAATACGTTTCTGCCTGAAATAACCCAAGATGAAGCAGACATCCAACAACCAAATAAGCAAATACTGTAAGCAACTCAATCTGTCAAACATGTATTAACATCTAATCTAAAATATCACAACTGGTACACATATTTATATCCCAAATCACATATCAAAACTATGTTAACTGGTAGATGAATCAAGGCAACATTTAACACAAATTTGTTTTTTCAAGATATTAGCAATTACTCATTTTCTGATAACAAGTGAGCTCAGATGAAAACAAAACTTGCGCTGCACGTTGATGATGTCTTCTGCTTCAACCCTAACACAGTCAGACGGTTGGCATTTCCTAGCAATCACTAACACAATTGTCTGCTGTCTAAAATTTGAAATCCTTCTTCTTTGACTTTCCTTCCTTCTCCTGCATCTTACGCTTCCTCTTCTTCTCATTCTGCAAAATTCAAATCATTATTAACCAGTCCAAATAGAAACAAATCAAATTTGGAATGGTATCATGAACATGGCTAATCTAAAACATGAATCGAGGATTCTCTAAATTTCCCATTATGTAATGCCAAATGAAAATTAACACACACCTCTGCGACCATGTCACTGAAATCCTCACGCTGACTCCGCAGCTTCTCCTCCTCTCTTGCTTCCTCATATCTGCGGAATAGCCAAGGGCAGGAATGATTTTTATTGCAGCACCGCTAATACAACAATTATAAATTTCATGTTAACAATTGTTTGACTTACTTTGCAGGCAGTACATTGTCCATAACTTCAAGTTCTTCCGGCTGCAAGGTAACATCAACTCTATCCGTCTTCTGGCCTCTAAGCAGATCAACCTGTCAAAAAAACATATAAAGAATTTGATCCATCAATGATTATGATAACAGCAATCGGAATAATTCCAGAAAAAGGTATAGAAGTAATAATAATGATAAATTAATCTACATTTCTGGATTATACCATGCAATCAATAACATAACTATGTACGGAGGCTGAGTTTGAGGCAGATGACAGAAAAAATGTGGTTAGTTGCCAAAACTACTAATTTGGAATTAGTGTTTGTTCCAAAGGTATATTGGACCCAAAATAAGGCATAAATATTGAATCCTGAGGGAAATGAGATATGGCTATTTCTATTCCCCAGTTTTCCACAATGACTGCAAATGCCCAGATGTTACTTGAGAACACAAATTATTGATTTTTGAATCCAATTGCGAGGCAAATGAGATAAGACTATTTCTATTCCCCAGTATTCTGTGATGACTGCAAAAATGCCTCCGATGATTCTTGAGAACACAAATTATTGATTTTTAAATCCAACACTGGGACCGTTCTCCTAGTTTGTAACTGTTGATGGAATGTTTCACAAGGACCTGGGAGTTGATTTTGTTTCATATTCCAATAATTTTTGTATCCAAGGAATACTTAAAAACAAACACTTCATTCTTACCCTTTTAGCTCCTGCTTTGTCTTGTGTGCCGGTGTTGACCACATAACTGTAAACCAAAAACAGGTTTTAGATTGAACTTTCCTAATATAGCTAATAAGAATAAAAATGAATTTCTAAATCAGGTAAATCACATACGTGTGTGTTGTTCCAAGCAATGTCCCAGGAGCAATCCTCTCCTCTTTTTCCTCAAGAACCTAACCGGTGAAAAGGAAAGGAAAGATGGAAAAGGACGTAAAATCAATAAATATCTATAAGTAGAAATGTTGACATAGAACATACATTTTTGAAATCATGTTACTCACTTGGTATAGAGGCCTCTCAGGTTCCTTCCTCTGCTGCTTACGAAGGTCAATAACATCAGGTGTTTCAACGCCAGTGGGAGTACTAAATCAACAAAACCAATTAATTCAATCAGTAACAATCTTATGTGAGGTATAAATAGTGCCAGGCTTGATAAAGGTAAGGTATCCAAACATCATCAAGCTCAAAACAACAAATATAGGTTACGAATGTTGCACAAACACGTTACAGTTAGTTAAAAAATAGATACCTTGAAAGAGTATCAACTGATTGAATGCCATCCTCCAACTCTTCTTCCTCAATTTGTTCTTCCTCTTCCTCTTCCTCTTCTTCTTCCTCTTCCTCCAAATCACCCCAATGCTTCGACTTATCAACTGGCTCCTCCTGAAATTGATTATTTATTACAGAAGGTGGCGTCAATTATGATTAAAAGTTGCACACATCTTTATTTTATTTAATAACAAAGATTCAAAATTGAGTCCCAGTCTTCATGCCAATACAACCATTGGACCTTTATAGCTGCTGATCTCTATAAGGACCCGCCTCCCCATAAAATTGGTTTTACAGCAACCAGTGAGGAGATGGTGTTTAGATAGGCCTATTGATTTTGTACCCATCGTAATATGACACATGCATAAGACCTACTTATTGCAATACCAGTGGACTGAGTTTATGCATATAAAAGAGGAAAAACTAGCAAGCAAATTACCTCATAGTTTGGCTGTTCTTGTTGATGAACGCCAAAAACATCTCCATATAGAGGCCGCCCATACTATTTATAACATAAAAAGAAATGTTAGCCCACCAAGAATAACTCCAAAAAGGTAGCTACAGACAAATAATTTCAAGCAAGAGGAATTATGGTAGTTTTTTCACAAAACAGGTAATTCAAAATACATACTTCATCAACAGGAGGCTTGCCCCAGCCACCAGGATGATAACCAAAGCTTGCTCCAGGGGGAATAGGAGCATTCAGTCCAGGTATCTTGAGATGGGGGTATGACGGTGGAGGACCATATCTCTGAAGAAAAATTCGTAGTTAGAGAACAGATGACATAAAATAAGTGCATGAAATTAGCTAAACTCACCTGCATATTTATTAGCCATGGTGGAGGAGCACCATCTGGCATACCAAGAGCTTCTTTTAACTCATGTGACAGTATGCCTGGCTTCATCTCCCTTAGCTTTACCTGCAAGCCAAGCAGAACAAAAATGTAAACAATATGCAACTTTGCATCTTATGGATTTGCGACTTTGCATCTTATTGAAGAATAGGTATGTATCCCACTCCAAGGATTATGTCCCGGCAAGAAGAATAAAAATTATCAAATAATCTAGGAAAAGGCATCCACATCAGAACAGGCATTGGTCTCCCACCATGCATCATTTCACAGCACGACAAACCAAACTCATCTTATAATCTGGAAAATTATTATTTGAAGGGGTGCAAACACAATCATATTATTGGATGCATTCAGTATTTTCATGAACTAATAATGACCAGAGCTATATTGTATTAATAAACCATATCATGTATTGGATGTTAAACTAAAAAACACATCAGACATAATTGGTTCTTTATTTCCAGCAGTCATTCACAGAATATAGATACATATTTATGAAAAAAAAGCATGTAAATGAGCAGGTTACATATAAATCAATCATCAAGCGTACCTCAAATTCTTTCCCTTCGTGGTAAAGATCACCATGACTTGTTAACTTTGGTTTTGTCTGGTATTTGAAAAAAGCATCATGGAGAACCTAACAAAGAGAATATATAACCTCATTATAACTGTGCAATGAAGGGAATGCACAGCGCATAAATCATTCTTGGAAGAGGAAGCATATACCGGAAACAGAGTCCTAAAAACAAATCAAGGAACAGTACAAACCTGATAGTCTATATCCATTTTCCCCATCTTTGGTTGCATGCGCTCCCGCTGCTTTTGTTTTAACTTCTTGCTATCCTCCTTCTCAATATAAGCCTGCTTATGAAAAGTTGAAATGAGTAACTAGTGGCAAGCACAAGACAAGCATATATGACCAAAAGGAATTGACAACTCCAGAATATTTATTTTTGTGAACCCAATTAAAAATAGCATCAATCATTGGACAAAGAGTGAAAACAAGCAGCACCTAGCATCAGCACAAAAGCCAAAGATTGCACCTAAGAGAAAAAGGTGAATGACCACTAGAGCTCAAATATAGCTGTCCCAAGTTTCTCTAACCTACAAAATTGGACCTACCTACATGGACTGATATCAAGGATCCAAGGTCCCAAAGATGAGAATTCCAAATTCAAAAAGAATGAGAAAACAGAGCTTAACAAGTTCAGTGTTCACTTGTAACTCTTCATAAAACAACACTACATGACTAGCAAATTACATTTGCTATTATGGAGAACATACAACAGCCATAAAAAAGCTAAAGTTTTCCCTACTCTTAAAGAAATATGCATTATACAAAAGCAGCAGATGGAAAGAAAAAGCTTAACCCAAAGTAAAACAACTTTCACACAATGCAAATCTAGAAATTGTAATAACCTGTCTAATTTTCTCAATTCCTGTTGCAGCAATGAAATCTGGAAGCTGAAACGGCTGCTTCTCAATTCCCCGCTTCCCCTGCAAATAAAACAAACAAAAAATCCAAAACCCGATGAGGTACAAGAAAACTAGTATAAAATACTCTAGCAATGATTGACCAAACTTAATCACTTCAAAAATATTAAAATCATAGATGAATCTAGCCCGAGCATTAAGCACAATGGAAAGGCATCTGAAATTCAAAGCAGATTAATTAGAACCTCAACAAAGAAAAAAATACCCCTACAACTAGCATGCAAAAGTATGCCATTCTACAAGAACCTTTCCCATTATCATCAGATACAGATATTTATCCCAACCCACACTAGTAAATATATTTAAAGAGAAATCATCAAAGGGTCCTCTTTGCAAAACACATACAAGTCCAGGCTCCATGGTTGACACAGCCGCTACCCTGCAAGAACCACATATATACATATAAGGGAAACCTTATTGACTTGATCTTTTCCTCACCCTCAGCCCTAAATCCCTCATATTGATTATTTTCATCAAGAATGCATGCATAATGTAATATATTATTCAATGCCAGCAGAAATTACTAACCTGCAAGAATTTTCGTTTCTGGCACCAATGCCTTGGTACAGGAACAGTGTTTCGATAAGCTTTCAAAAAGACCAGTAACTTAGGGTCTGATGCAGTTGCATCCCACACCTGAATAACCACAAATAGATGGATCAATTTGCGGAGAATGGCAGTGAAAAGTAAAAGGCATGTGTTCAGAACAACAAGTGAGGATAAGAATATCAACCAAAAATATGAAAATTCTCCAGTAATCATATTGACACCATATAATATTCCTGATACATCTTCCGCTTCTGCTTCAATATTTTTTTTTTTCAAAAGTAGATTAATCTACACTACGTGTAATATGCATCTATGACTTAATAAAAAATTCCAGAAAAGATAAGCAGCCGAAAAAAATTGTCACCAAATAGCCCCAACTCAAAGCAAAACATGCGCAGCAGAAGCTCCCCAGTTTTGAAAAATTAGAAAAGGAAAGCACATCAATTACTGCCAACATATCTTTGTATAAAACTCACTGAGAAATATTAAAATTAATGAGAGCATAAATTACTAAGATAATTAGGAATAAACCATTCTAGAATACCAAAAATGGGGAAAAGCCACATACAGGCCAAAACCAAACTATGTAGAACACATGCATTCATCAATACCTCAACAACATCAGGCCTTGAGCAGATCTGTTTCAGTTCAGCAATCTTCATCCTTCGCTGAAGCTGGAAACAAAAAATGTATTCTATCAAACTCGTGCCAACAAAGGCAATAAGAAACAACAACAATTACATCAACATTTCAACAAAAAGTAACACATGAATGAAAGAGAAAAACCTTCTTTTTCTTATTTGAAAGGCCTTTCTCTTTAGGTTGGCTGTCCTGCTCTTCATCTTCTGTATCAGAATCAGCCTTCTTCTTTGATTCCGCATTCTGGGCAGACTCATCCCTTTTATCATTGTCCTGGAAACAAACCAGAAAATAAGCCCCAGATGATTCACTGGAAAAGAAAAAGAAGATTAAACAATCCCAACAGTCAACCAAAGTTCTCCCACTTACCTCAGAATCAGCAGCATCATGAAAACTAAACTTCTCAAAAATCTTTCTAAATTCATCATCCAGACCATCATCTAAATCCGCTTTCTCTGGTACATACTCAACTGTGACCTTTTCAGCAACCTACAAATCAATTTCAACAAAGAAAATATTATAGAAAATGCAGATATAAAGTATTGGTACAATTCTAGGTCGTATTAGAAACGATGCAGGCTCTAGCTTGCAACTTAAACACCTAATTATTACTCCTAAAACCCTAATGTCTCCCCATATCAATACATACAAGTATACAACTATCTTATCTGAATGAAAGAAAGCAAAAATAAAACTAAAACCCTAAGAATCTTGCAGTACCTGTGATTGAGGATCCTCATCTTCAGTTTCATTGTCGGCGTCGGTATTGGAATCCGTCAGCGTCGCCTGCTGCGAAGCCTTCTTGTTTTTCTTCTGCTTGCGCCTGCGACGGCGACGTTCAGTCTCTTTGTTGGTGGTGACGGAGATAGAGTTAGGGTTTTTGGAGATCAGATCTCCGTCCGATACAAAGAGGCCGTTTTGTTGTGTTAGAGTATCCGCTGTCATATTTTTGTCGATGATTTGGGGCTGCACGAGGATATGGGTGAATCTAAACTTATATAATAAAATCAAATGTCATGGAAACACTGCGAGTGCGTGGTTTAAATGGAAAAATCTGATCCGAATCCGGCGTAATTCTTGCGGATTGGCAACCAGATCCGGATTCGAGTAAATTGTTGGCTCACCGACTGAGATGCCGAGTATCAGGCAAAGATCCAGCCCAACAACTGCTTTACGGGCCTTGATTTAAGCCCAATATTTGTCCATACAATTTTTTTTCGTTTACCTTTATACTGTTGTGTGCAAACAACGTAAAGAAATATGTTTCGCTGGTCCATAATGTATATAACTGAAAAAAAGACATAACTGTTATTCATGTATAACTGAAAAAAGACATAACTGCTACTCATGTTTAGTCAGTTTTTGAAATTTTTAACATGATTCAATGAGCTTAAAGAATTCATCATCAATAACCAACTCAATATAATTTACGCAAATCAAATCCTGTCCATTAGAATTATTAAGTTTTAAAGTTGAATAAAATCTGAAAATTGTGAAACTGTCAAATGATTGTTCAAGTAGTTCGTATGTCAATCACACTTTTCTTATTAAAAAAATGACAAAAATTCAATGTAAAGTGTAACGCAACTTATAAATGGTATTAACTTACTAACTTCAATCACATTTAATTGAAAAAATATCTGAACTAAGGGCCCAGATATGGTAACAACAAAACCAACCGTCACGATCGTTTGAACTCGAACACCATAGCGGAGCAGATGAAATGAAACCTAGCCGACACGGACACGCAATCCCTAGACAATTACCAAAGTTAAGGAAGTAGGATCCCATCTCGCTTGGTCAAAACAACGCTCTAAAAGACTAATGATCAAAATCAAAGTCAACATCGAACGGCAGAGACTCAGTCTCCAGAGATCTGTTCCCAAGTCACCGTTCCGTAACGTTCCTTAATAGTGTCGCAACCGACACGTGTTCCTCGTTCACAGGAGAACGAGAATACACAACCGGGCAAATATTAGTTGTCATGGGCCCACAATTCCTTTTTTTTAATTTTTTTTTAACGGAAGCAAGCAACAGAACAAAAAACACAAAACCTTGCCGGATCACACAGTTCCTGTCTCTCTTCTTCTTCTTCTTCTTGAACAAACACAAAGAAGCGGGTACGTATGTAAGCATTTTGAGTTTATGAACATACGTGGATAAATTGGAAAGAGAGAGATGGGTGTGCAGGAGAATGGGAACAAGTACAGGAGAATGGATGCAGGTGGTAATGAGGAAGACAATTCGTTGACTCAAAGTCAAGAACAAGAAGAGGGTTTTGATAGGAGTGCTAGCACAAGGAAATATGTGCTTGCCTGTGCGTTCTTTGCTTCTCTTAATTCAGTGCTCCTTGGCTACGGTATTTCCTCTATGCCTCTCTCTTTTTAAAGTTGTCTTTTCTGGATTTAATATGAGTTTTGGGCTTGCAAGATGTTTTGCGTTGACTGAAATTGATCTAATTATTGGAATATTCAATTTTTTTTTCACTTTTGGTGTAATATTAGTACTGAATTAACAAGGGTAGTTGGTGTGTGTACGCTTTAATAGTTTTTTATGAGAGTACTTGTCACAATATTTCCATTAAGCATTAGATGTGCTTTATGTATCTATAATCTATTTATAGTACATTATGATTGTGAAGATATATTTTGTGCTGCTATCCAATTGTACCCTTTGGGTAAGGAGATCCCACTTAAAAAGAGTGAAAAATGCCCAGTTTAACCTACTTCATTAACAAAAATCCAAAATCATCTTGCAGCACAAAATGTGGAAAAATTAATTCCTCAATGTACTTCTTTTTTTTCTTTTAGATGGATTTAGATTTTACACACTTTGCATTCTCTTCACCTCTCATTGTTTGGCTGGATTCATAATTTACCATGTGTCCCAATTACTCTGCAGATGTTGGTGTAATGAGTGGAGCCATTATATTCATTAAGGAGGATCTGAAGATAACAGAGGTACAACAAGAAGTTCTTGTTGGAATTTTGAGCATAATTTCACTTTTCGGTAGTTTAGCTGGGGGCAAAACATCAGATGTCCTCGGTAGAAAATGGACAATAGCCCTTGCGGCCATTGTTTTTCAGTCAGGTGCTGCTATTATGACTCTTGCTCCTTCTTTTGCTGTGCTAATTATTGGCAGACTTTTGGCTGGTGTCGGGATTGGCTTTGGGGTTATGATTGCACCTCTATACATAGTTGAGATATCGCCCTCCATTGCTCGAGGGTCACTCACTTCCTTTCCTGAGATCTTTATAAATCTAGGAATTCTACTAGGATATGTCTCAAACTATGCCTTTTCAAGACTGCCGGCTCATATAAACTGGCGGGTCATGCTTGGTGTGGGAATCCTTCCATCGGTCTTTATTGCGCTGGCCCTTTTTGTGATTCCTGAATCTCCAAGGTGGTTGGTGATGCAAGGCAGGATTGATGAAGCAAGATTAGTACTTTCAAAAACGAATGAGAGTGTTAAAGAAGTGGAGGAAAGGTTGGCAGAAATACAAGTAGCTGCTGGGATTGATAATACTGAGAAAAATGAAGAAAAAGCTGTGTGGCGCGAAATCATAAATCCTTCGCCTGCAGTTAGACGAATGCTGATTACAGGTTGTGGAATCCAATGCTTCCAGCAGATTACAGGTATTGATGCAACCGTCTATTATAGCCCCACTATTTTTAAAGGAGCTGGCATCAAAAGCAATAATGAGCTTCTTGCGGCAACCGTTGCTGTTGGGTTTACCAAAACAATTTTCATCTTAATAGCTATAATTCTTATCGATAAAGTGGGTAGGAAACCTTTGCTTTATGTGAGCACGATCGGCATGACCATTTGCTTGCTTAGTCTAAGCCTTTCTCTAACATTTTTGGGGAATGGACAACTAGGGATTGTATTGGCAATCTTATCAGTTTGTGGCAATGTAGCTTTCTTCTCTGTAGGAATTGGCCCTGTTTGTTGGGTTTTGTCTTCTGAAATCTTCCCTCTAAGATTGCGAGCTCAAGCTTCAGCTCTTGGAGCAGTGGGGAGTAGGGTCAGTAGTGGTGCAATTGCTATGTCATTCCTCTCTGTGTCTCATGCAATCACTGTGGGAGGAACTTTCTTTGTGTTTTCACTGATTTCAGCTCTCTCCGTTGCTTTTGTCTATAAATGTGTCCCAGAAACCAAGGGAAAATCCTTGGAACAAATAGAAATGCTCTTTCAAGATGAGAGGGAATGGCCAGTTGGTGAGGTGGAATTGGGAGATATTGAGCGTCTTGTGCAAAATCAATAGTGGGGGCATTCTTGATTGCTAAACGTAAAAAGGAAGTTAAAATTCATATAAGGCTATAGGGGTGCTTTCGTTTCTTGAACTTGTCATCACTAGAGACGTATTCTCATGCTCAAAGGGATTTCATTTTAAAGTATTCCTTCATAGACCATTGCTGCCACGGGTACAATTTATAGAATTGCAAAAAAAAAACTTATGGAAAAAATTGTCATCTGGACTTTCACTGTTGTATTTTATGCCATTATTTTTGTAACTTGTTTGTATCTCACGCAGATTGCATTTATAGCATCAAAGTAATTGATATATGTACAATTCTTCTCATCCCCTTACTGAAACTAGCTATGTGAGAACTTGGAACATTGGCATTTGGCACGTATTTGTACGGCAACAAGCTGAAAAAATGGAAAAGAAATTTCTGTCTATTCCAAATTTGGCACATATGACTGACATTTACTTCAATTACTAGCTATCCGTCCCGCCCCAAATTCTTCATTTACTATTGCCGGCAGCGTAAAATCTTTAACCTCCAACACATTCATCTAGAAGGATGGGGCTATTTTAGAGTTGCTTTAAGGTAAAAAATGAATTACAACTACACACATAAAGTGATAAATAATAAAAAACACATTATAATTTTAATTGTGTGGTTATGAAATAGTGTTTTATTTTAAAACGGTTCGAACAAAGCGGAACCCTTAACTTTAAATATAAACACTGGTCAACTTTTTTTTTTCTTAATGGATAAGTATATATTATCTGAGAGGTCTATTGGGATTTTAGATAAATAGATTTATAGTGCAATCAAGATATCTACTAACATGTAAATATGTCCTTTTTTTATTAACAACATCAGTAAGAAAACATTTCCATTGTGAAAAAGGCAAAACCCATATGGGAGCTCCAATCAATATCACAATATTATTGTGAGCACCGGGCCACTATTGAGCTACTGGCCCAATTATATTTGGACCCGTTAACTTGTAACTCTGGAAATTAATATTATTGTTCCTTCCCTTCCAAACGCGAATAGTTGGCTAAAGGGAGCATAACTAAAGGGAAAGAACATAAAATCACATGGCTGGAGATCAGAATAATACAGAGAAAAAAACTGTCCATAAAGGTACTCTTGCTTCAGAATAAATGTACTTTGGTCCACAACTTAAAGGTAGCTAAGAAGCAGCATCTTTGCTTTACACACCACAAATTAAGCCACCCTATTCATCCCAAGTTTTTATCAAACAATGTTAAATTGCAGGAGTGAATGCTGAAGAAAATATGAAGCCATGTGCACCCTCCGTGAATTGCTGCACCACAACAGTAACGAACGTGGATTGCACTCTGTAAACTGATAAGAAGTAGAATTTGAAGATGGGTTCGGGAAGAAATTAAATGAAGACATTAATGAAATGTCAGGCTTTTGCCTTTGACTGTGCAAATGATCTCATCATCAGATTTTATTCTTTTTTCTTTCTTAAATCTTTGCTAATGCTAAGGCTGAGCGTCTACTAATTTAGAGACAAAAGAAAGAAGAAAAGTGTTCATTAAACTTTGATTTCTTGTGTACCATACTAATTTACATCAAATATACAAATTTTGTCTTGCTTCTGTCAAGCCCTGCCAATTATCATGCCCATGGCTGATCATCAATTCATGATGCTCTGGACAATCAGCAAGAAGTTTGTGCTTTAACTATCCAAGACCAAATGACAGTAGATACGTCACCAAATCTGTATGTGATAAGCCAATAAATTTTCTGGAAAACCCCATCGTATGTTTCCGGTAAAATCCATCAAAATATCATGTTCACATGCAATCGTTGTAAAAAAAAATAAAAAATAAAAAATAAAAAATTATGAAACATTTAAGCTGGCATTACTCCACACACATGACACAACTAACCATACTTGGAAGATGGGCAATGTTTCTTTATTCATCGACTTAAACACAGAATATTTTTGTGTTTTTGCCTCCACCATGACCATATGAATTTTTTTTTTTTTTTGGTTCATTGACGTTTTCATTAAATATAACTTAAAGATTTAATGACAGAATAGGTACTGAATCTTCTATTCATGAATCACATAATTAATACCTGATCTTAAGATCTAAGAATCATACGTCAAGCGTAGAATCCTAGATCAGATATAATCGATTAGTAGCTTATTAATTTAACCATTCATGCTGCTTGTTATTGCTGACCGAGTATTGTTGAAAATTTCCAAAATCTTATATTGATGTTGAGGATGCAAGTAAAAAAGCTTAAATTAAATGTACAATGGGGTGGAGATAATGCCAAAGGGTAGGTGCCCATATTGATTGGAAGTTAAAATATCACTTTCATTACTTGTTTATTTATTAATTGTGATATGGCCTCTAAAGATAACTTCTTTCCTTATGTTCCTGGTTAGCAGTCATTCTATAATTTCCAGAACTTAAGAATCAAATGTTCATTAAGTTGTTTCTCACTAAAGTTAAGTTAGAAAGAATCAAATCAATTTTTTAATGCTCAAATAATTGATTAAAAGCTCATATTATTGTATTATTTTCTATTACATCTTCATAACCACTTGTAAGTATACGTTAATCAATCAATATTAACTAGATAGCATCCACAGAAGGGGACAAGAGGGGAAAAAAATTAAAAAGAAAGATAAGGAGAGAAATAATGATTGAGTTATTTTGAATCAGTAGTCTTCTTACAGCTATAAGCCATTTATTTACATACAGCAAATCTGAATTTGTGAAAAACAAACGATGATGATAGACACTCCAACAGATAAGAAAAGAGAAGAAAAATAAAATTTATTCTAAATAATCACAAGTTATGTGAACATGAGACAATTACAAATTGTCGTACTTATACTGTACTCACAAAGTTGGCAGTGAAGAATTGCAGAAGATACAAGAGGCCAACATTAAGTGATTGACAATGCTCCCATCTTCAACTTTAAGCAATTTGCTTTGTCTGTTCCACAAATGCACGGTGAAACTTTGCCTGTTAATAAGCTCGAGCTTCCTATGCAATAATTTTGAATGCTGCTCATTTCTAGGCCCCAGGAAAAAACTTCGAACTCTTCTCCAATCAACCGGATAAAATGCAGAAGGTGGCAGCACGGTGAAGTTGAATCCAGGTCTCCCGTTCACTCTAGCAACAACTCTTGACACCAGATAAGGACCATTGTGACCCCACTTGTTGCCATCAAATGTGAGTGTAAATTCTTGCATGAACTTGTGCAGCAACGGATGATTCTTATCGAAAACCAACACAGCATTATTCAATCTGGTCCAATTCTTTGTTTCAGAATCCACTGTTTGAGCCCCGATTGTATTTCTCAATTTTGATAAATTCTTCAAAACTATAACATCTGTGTCTAAATATATACCACCAAACTTGTATAACAAAGCAAGCCTAAGTAAATTTGACAAGTTTTGACCCAAAGAAATTAACCCAGGATCAACGTTCCCTTTCTTCAATCTATTAAACCACTCTTGTGCATAAGTATTCTTGAAAATATAATCATAATCAGGCTTAACTGCAATCACTTTAAAACCGCTATTCAAAAATTGCTTAAAAATAAGCCTTCCTTTTCTTGAATCCAGTGAATTTGAGACCATAACCAGACAAGCATTTGGATGTGACTTGTACAAACTTTCTAAAGCAAGAAATTCTCTACCACCAAATGACTCAAGTGAAGAAATCCAAGTCATAAAAAACTTCAACTTACATGAAGAATTTTGAAAAAAGCCCTTAACTATAGCGGAAAATCTCCTTGATTTAGCTCCCAAACGAGGAATCTTGAACTTGGCTCTCCGGTTACGTACTTTTTTGGGCCTAGAAACCAAATAGCCGTTAATGGGCACCAGCGAAATGTTCTGTTTTTGATATAGAGGCAAACTGGTCCTTGAAATCACTGGTCGGTTCTCTTCTCTCATTGCATACAAAGCGGAAGAAGCGAACTTTTGAAGTGACTCTCCGGCAACTTTTTCCGGCGGGAATTTGGCGGGTACCGGGGAGATTCTGGCGGGAAAAGAAGGGATGTGGATATAAAAGACAAAGGAGCCATTATAAACTAAGAGGAGGATAAGAAGAAGAGCGAGAAGTGAAGTGGGTAGGCAAAAGAGAAAAGCGAAGAAAGATCTTTTGATGTTTTGCAAACGGTGAAGAAAGTAGAGAATTTTTTTATAAAGTTTGGTTCTTTGATACATTATTATGCGTTTCTTTGTTGTGTCAAAAAGAAACAAAAGTTCGTTTCTGGGGTCTTTGAAAGTTTGGCTTGGTAATCTCGGCAACTGGTGGTGTAGTTAATGAGGAGCTCAAAATTTGCAGAGATTTAATGGGAGAAGAGAGAATGATTTTAATGGATTGGAGGAGGCGGCAAAACATGAAAAAGATTGAATTGTTTTTTGTATTTGTTTGGACATCGGGAACCAAAAATGTGAAAGCAAGTGGGGGTTTATATACTTAATAGTTTAGTTCACTTTCTCTTTTCATTATTGAGAACTGAGTAGAGAGAGAACAAGAAAGTGAAGTTAAGTAAGTTTCATTTATGGGTTTATAAGTTGTAACTCAAATATGTGTACTGATAGATGTCATGTGACTTGTGACTTGCAAGGTGGAACCCGAGTAACTTTTAATCCTTTTATCTCTGTACAAATTATTGCAGTTAGTTGTTGACCCTTCTTGAATTACATAATATCTAATTTACATTTAATTTTTTTTTTATAATTCAATGGTTGGTTGGTAAATAATTAAAAAAATTATGAGAAATTAATTTTAAGTCAATTATAAATCACAAATAATCTAACTTAAGAAATTGTCTCGATGATTCTCCACTTAAACTTCTTACACTGATATGCCATCATACTACAATAAAATGACTTGTTTGTAAAAAGCACATCAATTATTGGGATGTCATTACGAACATTCAAGTGTCCCCTCTTCAATGCTTTCTTAATATCTTAATTAGTTTTTGGTACAAAACTCTCTTACATTAATTAATTCATGGAGAGGGATTGATGGGGATTATTGACTGTAACTTAACATCTGTCTTTATCTATTAGAATGAATTGAAATCCTTTCAAGTTATAACACAGTTAAGAAGTAATTGATTACCACCAAGAAAAGTTTACGTGTAGATTATGGTCATGAGATCATCCTCTTTGAAAAGTCAAGAACTATTTCAATAAGTTAAAATGTCACTTGCAATAGAAAGATTCTCACAATTTAGAGATAAAATAAAAAAATAATGTGCAAAACACCATTTAAACATGCAAACAGTAATGAAGGGATTCATATGAGTTTTGTATGAGCTGTAAGTTACATAAACTGTAACTTAATTAACAGGACCCATAAATAAAATTCCTCACTCTCTGTTATTTCATTTCATGTAAAAATAAAATTATTTTCAACGTAAGAAAAAAAAAGAGAATAGTAAAATAATCAAATTAAAATCATTTGAAAAAAAAAATCAGTATCCATCTACCACGCTATAAATGAAGGAATCAATTAAAAACATTATTTTACCTCTTTTGAGGTTTAACTGAAAAAAAAAAAGATTAAAAACAGGAAATAAATGATATTTTTATTAAAGTCGTCTATTGTTGATATTTTAATATAAATTCTCCACTAACTCATTTTTAAAATAGAAGCATTAGAATTATGAATCTGAAAAATGAAAATGCAGTCTAGATTAGATGCCCGCACAAACTTTTGTTCATTTTACCAACATTATAAAAGTTCTTACGGGTGTGCGAACCAACCCGAGCAAAACTCATTCTAAACTGCCATTGGGATTTGCCTTCCCTAACAAATTCCAATGGCGGATAATATAGATTTTAGTGATAAGCTCACTCTTTTGCTAGCCTCTTAAAAAGAAATAATTGGTAATTATTGGATAAAAATATAAAATTAATTAAATCATAATCTTATATTATTATATATGCATGATTGGCAGAAAAATGACAAAGAGTTGGGACCTGTTTGGATCCAATTCCAACGAGGATACATTTGTAACAGTCTGTTGACTTTTCAAATTTAATTCCCATGCAGATAATGTTTTAAATTAATTTAAATAATCTACATACTTAAATCACGAAATCGACAGTTAATTTAATATATATACACATATTGTTCAGTAATTAATACGTATTGTTTAGTGATTAATACGTATTCCAACCTTATTACAAACAATCGTTTTCGATTGTGATGTGACCGTGGATTAACAAAAGTCTTGCTGCATTTATTTATTTTTAATTTCTTTTTTCTTGTTATTAATTAAAAAAGAAACAGAAGAAAGAAGAAGAAGACAAGTCGTAAATGGCATGTATTTATTAAAAAATAATAATTCTAATAAAATTTAAATCGAATTTGCAAAAAAAAATTTCAAATTTATGTCCTATTCATTCAAAAATATCTAATTCAACTCGAATTAATTAAACCTAATCTAATTCACTTTGGTGATACTCTTCTCTTTATTTAATATAGTTGTATTTTCTGTTTGTCAAAGTAATAATAACTTGTTAAAGACGTGAGCCATAATTGAAATGAGTATAGAATAAAATGGCCATAATATGGTTTTCATTTTTTCGGCTTCTCAACAAAATAAGACTCCCCTAACATTCAAATTTACACTAGAAAGTGACTACAAAAAAAAAAAAAAAAAAAAAAACTAGAAACCAAAATGTGACCTGTATATTTTGGTATTAACATAGAATCAACATTATAGCAAACTGATTCTCTAATTATATAGCAGTGCGAATCTATATATTTTCTTATTAAATATAGGAAAATTATTTGTTTAATTATTATATATTAAGTTAAGTGTCCGTTTAATCTCTATATTTAAAGAATTCCCCGAGATACTCCTACTATTAAATATGTTTAACTCCTACCCTTATGTTTTCTTTTCATTTACAATAATACCCTTACAATAAAATTATTGGGAATGTTAACAAAAAGAAAAAAATGATAATTTATTAAATTTACCTTAAAAGTAATATAAAAATTACACAACTTTTATATTATTATTATTTTACTTTTAAGATCAATCTGGTAAATTAATTTGTTATAAAAATAATTATTAGTAGGATTGTTATAAGAATATAAAACATTGCTTTCAATTGATTGATATTAATTTATTTATAAATAATTATTAGTAAGATTGTTGCACATGTATAAAAATACTAGTTCTTACACAGATACTTATTAGTTAATTTACTAATAAATAATTATTAGTCAAGTTGCTAATAAATATTCTATAGGAAAATTAATTGATATTAAGGATATTTTTGGAAGGATATCATTGTAAAAATATAACATATTTAATTGTAAGGGTGTTTTAAGATATTCTTAAAAATTTAAGAATTAAACGAACACTTAAGTCAAAATATAAAAAATAAATGAAAAATTATTGGTCAATATAACTTAAAGTATAAATTTAGAGTTTTTTTTTCATTAACTCATACATCATTAAAGATTGAATCAATCTAGGATTTAGGTATTAGGAAAACCGCATGTTACCATACTTAAATAAAATACCTCTATTGTTAAAAATTAATGAAATTTCAAATAGTTCAGTTAGAGATGGCAAAAGAGTCCGAGCCTAGCGTGGTCCGTAAAGGGCCCATTCATACTTGCAAGCTTTAGACCCAGCCCGCGCAACGAATTAAAAACTTACAGTAGATGAGCCTGAATATTAGAATATAGGCTCATGGGAAAAGCGTATTTTATAAATAAAATTTTTTATTTTATATACTATTGGCATTATATTTGAAGTTTTATAAATTTTAATTTTTTTGTATTTTATTATTAGCTTATTATATATTGTATAATTAATTAATCATATTTAATTTAAGTGTTTCTTTATTTTTTTTCTTATTTTAAACTTTATTAAAAATTCATTTAAAAAATTTATCTTAGACCAAACCTGGTCCGGACCCATGAACTTTAGGCTCAAGCTTAGCTCGTCTAAATATAGACAAACTTGGATTTGCTGGTAATAACTTGGGCCTTCCCAGCTCTTAAATTGTCGTCCTAAATTCAGTTAAAATAAAAGGAATAATAATATAGTTACAAACTCTTTTAAAAAATTATTTTATACAAACTGATGTGGCATAATAAAATTAGTTAAATTAAATACCTCTTAACTCACATAATTTATTTTTATTATTTTATATTTTTATTTAATTAATAAATTAATATTATATTAATTTATATAAAATAAATTTATATAAAAATATGTAGTTGTATCGTTACTCAAATAAAAAATATAAAAAAAATTATCCAATGACTGAAAAGCAGAAGACAGTGACATTATCGACTTGTGCAAAGATGCACTGAATCACTCACCCAGTCACCGCTCTTTGCCTTCATAGAAGAGAGAGAGAGTAACTAAAAACACAGAAACATTGACTGCTTGCGGAAAAATGGATCAAATTGAGCACAAGTTCATCAAAGTACAAGGCCTGAACCTTCACATCGCCGAGGCCGGAGCAGGTTTTTAAGTCATCACTTTATCATGCACCCAGGCTGCCGCTACCTAACAATATATATATATACACACACACACACAATTCTTAATCAAATTAACATTCATGCAGATGCAGATGCACATGTGGTGGTGTTCTTGCATGGATTCCCTGAGATATGGTACTCGTGGCGGCATCAGATGGTGGGTGTAGCCACTGCTGGCTTCAGGGCCATTGCTCCTGATTGCAGAGGGTACGGCCTCTCCGACCCACCTGCTGAACCTGAAAAGACATCTTTTCAGGACATGGTAGATGATCTCCTCGCCATTTTGGATCATCTCGGACTAGCTAAGGTTTCTATTTATCTTCCCAGCTAGCCTCTCTATTCAATATTAGGATATATTTCAGTACTAATTTCAATAGTTTATACATTTGATTTAAAAGTGAAAACAGTAGTTTAGTTGGTTCAACTGGCAATTGCTCTTGGAGCGTTACAAAAGAAAGGTCTGAGGTTCCAATCTCCTTCACACTGGGGTAGGATTTTTTACTTTTTATAGTTTATTCATTTCCATGTGCCCTTTAGTACAGACTATATAGCTCCTATAGAAGAGGGGGAGGGAGATATATAAATACATATGCCTACCTTTGTGGTAGAACCGTATATTGATGCTTCAGGCCTAATGTATTTAGCAAAAGAGATGGCTTTATATATTTAAAATTAATCAGCGGTTGTTAATGATTTTGGCTCTCTACATATATTGTATAGGTTTTTCTTGTTGCAAAAGATTTTGGAGCTCTGACTGCATACATGTTTGCAATTCAACACCCAGAGAGGGTCTCTGGGGTAATCACCTTGGGAGTGCCAATTTTACCTCCTGGTCCGATTGAATTCCACAAATACCTTCCTGAAGGTTTTTACATGTCAAGATGGCAGGTGTAATATATATGCTGTGCTTGCAGCTTCATTGCTAATTAGTTAAGAATTAATTAATGTGACTCTTTAATTTAATCTGCTTTGTAAATTTGATGCTTTACTTAATTAGGAACCTGGACGAGCAGAAGCTGATTTTGGCCGCCTTGATGCCAAGACAGTTGTAAGGAACATTTACATACTTTTCTCCAGAAGTGAAATACCCATAGCTCCGGAAAACAAAGAGATCATGGATTTGGTGAATGATTCAACTCCTCTGCCACCTTGGTTCACAGAGGAAGATCTTGCAGCTTATGGAGCCTTGTATGAGAAGTCTGGATTTCGAACTGCGTTGCAAGTTCCATATAGGTGAAGCCTCAATCCTTGAATAGGATTAAGTTGTAGAATACTTATCAAGTAAGGACAATAATCCATATGATCAAATTAAAATTGAATTTGAGGCTGAAAAACACTGTCACTTGATTTTGCAACATACTATTGTAGGAATATTCGTGAAAACTTCAGCACACCAGAAGCCACAGCAGTTAAAGTTCCAGCATTACTGATAATGGGGGACAAAGACTATTTCCTCAAATTTCCAGGGATTGAGGACTACATAAGAAGCGGCAAAGCGAAAGACCTTGTGCCCAATTTGGAGATCATACATTTGCCTGAAGGGAGTCATTTTGTTCAAGAGCAATCACCAGAAGAAGTGAACCAGCTAATCCTCACCTTTATCGACAAACATCTTTGATTGCCAGCCAAGGCTTTCTTGATGTATGTCTTAAGGGTTTGCTGGAGATTATGGTGAGTTCTCTAGAATTATGCCTAGTCTATGTTGCTTGAACAATCGCTCTCTGTATTATTATTTAGTGGTGGGGAATGTATGTGACTTAATTTGGCATGTGATTAATATGACCTTTTCAGATGCTAAGAACAATATATTAGTAAAGGATACCTTGTTTTAAGGCCAAATGGCTTCTATGCAATGGATACAAACTGTCTGTGCAAATTATTATGTAAAAGTTACAGTATTTTGAAATTATTGGTGATGGAAAAAAACAAAAGTCAAAGCAGTTTATACTTTATAGTAATAAAATAATGTTATGATGTGTCAATCATACAATAGTGTTTTTACTTGATCCCTCTGAACTCTGAAGTAGACCACACTTTTTCATAAATTTTTTTATTACTTAAATGTCCACAGGGTAAATTATTTTTTAGGACAAAATATGAAAAAAAAAAAAATTAACTCATACTTCCTCTTTAATCCATCTCTTCTAGAACTCAAGATTATATGAAGTTTTATATTGGTAAAGTTGCAAGTGGCCAATAATTTATTTTCTAGGCAACCTTCTTTGAATTTGGGCTCTAAATTCTCTCTCTGTACATAGTCTTTCTCGTGTATGTATGTATATGTACAAAAAGAAAAGAGCTATGAGAGAAAAAGCGTATCGATAAGGGCATGAATTTTATTGTTTAATGTGATTAAAAACATTATTTTATTATCTATTATGCTTTTCCTAGTCTTCTGCATGTTTTTAGCAATTTTAATATCATTGTAGTATGTCTGAAATTGGAAGGAAGACGGGCATATAAAACATGGAAAGAGCATAGAGATATAGAGCGAGCCACGGGAGAACAGTTGCACAGGGAAGGAGAAAGGGTTGTAAAACCTATAAAAGAAGAAGTTGCATGAATCGTTGTAATTTAATACATAGATAATAAGGGTATGTTTAGTATTAAAATAATTTTGGAAAGTAAAATATAAATATTTGAACTTTTAAAGTTTGTCTATTAAGTAAATGGGTTTGAGTAAGTATTTTTTTTTTCATATTTTTTCATAATTTAGTTTAGAGAAGATTAACCAATAAAGTCAACGATCTCTTTTTTCTCTTCTTATGCTTTTCAAATTCAACTTTCCTTCGCTACTCTTTCTCTGTAATTAATATATATTTTTTTGGTTTCCACACGTTTTGCACAAATGAAGTTTGATCGTGATATGCAATCTTCTTAGCACGACCTGCTTAATGCTTTTGTCAAATTTATGGAAATGGATTCAGCGAATTGTGCCCTTAGTTATTAATCTTGACAAGTTAATACTTTGTCAATTGTGCTTACCCCATGGCAATCCCACACTTGAACAAAAGCAAGCGAGGGGCTGCAAAGCCATGAAATTATCTAATGAAGTTGATATGGTATTTTACTTTTTTTTTTTGTCAAGATTATTAGAGTAAATATAATAAAATCATATAATTCATAAAGGTTGATATTGATTGGTAATTTTTTCTTTCTGTTAATGTCTAAAAAAATAATAACGTAAAAGGTTCTTATTGCAAGAGTAAACAAAAGCAAAAAAAATGGTAATAGGGATGTCGCTAATATAATAACAATGATATTTTGAGGTACTTTTTTTTTTAAAGAGTGGAATTATTTACACTTTAAAAATTATTCTGAACACTTTATTAATCTATATGCTCATGTGCTAAATCTAAAAGATTAAGTTTTACTTTCTACTCTCATTAAAATGTCAAAAAGGATCTTAATTAAACTAATTTATTTAAAAAAACCAATCAAACTAAATTATTTACAACTTAGTAAATACAACAATGGGATAAAATTATGTTCTAAATCAATTCTTTAACATAAATTTTAGTTATTAACTTTTGTCCATTAAAATCGATTTTTTACACCCCAATTTTTTAACCAAATAATTTGAAAAAAAAGTGGCCATTTGACAAAAACAAAAACAAAAACAAAAGAAGAAAAAGAAGATCGAAAAAAGGACGAAGAAGACAAAGAAAAAGAAGGAGAAAAGTATTAAAAAAAATGTTTTTAAAAAAATCAAAAAGCAAAAATATGTTCAAAATATATTAAGAATTGATTTGCTCCATGTTTAACTAATTATTGTTAAGAGATTGGATTTAAAATTTTTAGGATTTATGGTAAGAATATTATATATTAAATAGTAAATATTCATAATAGTTATACTATATTAGTTTAAAAGATATAATACTTATTAATAATTCATATAATGAATATTTTTATAATAAAATAATTTATTAAAATTAGAGCGTTCAAAAATAATTTTATAAGTGTAAATAACTTCATTTCTTTTAAAATGAGCATTAATCTCAAATTATGAATTCCGAATGGGAGATATTACCTCATGCATGTTCGTGACAAAGGACAAAACTCATTGGACTTGTCGACTTCAAAACTCTGAAACGAATCTCTCTTATCCTCCATCTTCATATGCGTAGAGTCATCATTACCCATACTCTCTGTTTCAGATTTTACCAACACAGCAGATCCATTACATTAGAGTTTGGTGGTGCCGACAAAAATTGATTGGAGAATAGTCTGTCTTCATAAACCTCAACATAAACAGCAGTGCCCAGGATTTGCTCTCTAAAAATGGACAAAATTGAGCACAAGTTCATCAAAGTACAAGGCCTGAACCTTCACGTCGCCGAGACAGGAACAGGTTTGCCAGTCACCAATCCCACTTTCCTTAATCCTAATCGTGCACCCACCTAAATAAGTTTTAATCAAACACCGTTCATTTTTGTGTGTGATGACGCCTGCAGGTCCAAATGTGGTGGTGTTTTTGCATGGGTTCCCCGAGATATGGTACTCGTGGCGCCATCAGATGGTGGCTGTAGCCGCTGCTGGCTTCAGGGCTATTGCGCCTGATTATAGAGGCTACGGCCTCTCTGACCCACCTGCTGAACCCGAAAAGGCCTCCTTTAAAGATATCACTAATGATCTCCTCGCCACTTTAGATCACCTCGGAATTAATAAGGTAATTAGCATTAAATTTAATTGTTTCTTAAGGATAAATTTACCCAAATGATTCTGCTCAGTATCAGGGTGTATCATTAGTTTCCATTTTTACAAATTGATTGGGTGGGACTAGGATGTTCCTTAGTTCAGAAGATTGTGTGTTTCCATCTGCCCTTGTATGGCGCAAAAGAGATGTGCTTTATTTACTTAGTTTAACTGTTGATTACTACTGATTCTGTCTCTCAATGGCAATGAGCATGTATGTATAGGTTTTTCTTGTTGCAAAAGATTTTGGAGCCCGGCCTGCCTACCTGTTTGCACTTCTGCACCCAGAGAGGGTCTCCGGTGTTATTACATTAGGAGTGCCGTTTATACCTCCAGGTCCTGCTGAATTTCACAAATCCCTTCCTGAAGGTTTCTACATATTGAGATGGCAGGTATGCGCAGGGGTTTGTTGCTTTTAATTACACAGAATTAGAGAAACAAAATGACTTTTTTTTTTTTTTAATGTTTTGGCATTTGATCAGGAACCTGGACGAGCAGAAGCTGATTTTGGCCGCCATCATGCCAAGACTGTGGTGAGAAACATTTACATTCTTTTCTCCAGAAGTGAAATACCAATAGCACCTGAAAACAAGGAGATCATGGATTTGGTGGATGCTTCTACTCCTCTTCCACCTTGGCTCACAGAGGAAGATCTTGCTACTTATGGAGCTTTGTACGAGAAGTCTGGATTTCGAACTGCATTGCAAGTTCCATATAGGTATATTCTTATATGCTATAGCATTTCAAAATTTTGCTTTCACTGTTGAAATCTACTGTGAATGTCCTGTAGGTCTGTTAGCTGCTCATTGTTCCGAACCATGGCACATTAGTTGTTCATTTGTTTCACATTTTTAAGAATAATGGTGGCATTGGATAAAGAGTCTTGTTCCTTACCAAGTTAGCTCGGTTTTAGGGCCACTACAATTTCACTTGATTTTGTTATTTTGTAGGTCAATCCATGAAAATTTCAGCTTACCAGAACTAACGGTTAAAGTTCCAGCATTTCTGATATTGGGTGAAAAAGATTACTTCCTCAAATTTCCTGGGATTGAGGACTACATAAGAAGTGGCAAGGTAAAGGACTTTGTTCCCAATTTGGAGATCATACGTTTGTCTGAAGGGAGCCATTTTGTTCAAGAGCAATCACCAGAAGAGGTGAACCAGCTAGTCCTCACCTTTCTCAACAAACATGTATGATTCCCAAGGCTTGCATGAAGTGCGTATGTCCATGAGTTCACAAAGACTCCAGTGTGTTGAGTCCTTTAGAAACATGTATGATTCCCAAGGCTTGCATGAAGTGCGTATGTCCATGAGTTCACAAAGACTCCAGTGTGTTGAGTCCTTTAGAAATACATCCATATACTTGAATAATCTGTGTGTCTGTGTCATTTATATTGGGCGAAGTATACTCTCTCTCTGTGGACTGTAGGAGGGCGTGTAATGGATATTTCAGATGCTATAAAGTGTACTATTTTGGACAAATTTAAGGGCAGCCTTGAATGCTATTTAACTCAAAGAGTAATCAGCTCACATGCTGCACTAAATTAATTGAGCAGCAATTAAGAGTAGCAGTAATCAGCTCCCATCTACTGGGTTTGTAAACAGCTCAAAACCAAGCTTGCCTTAAACAAGATAAGAAAAGAAAAAGGAAAATTCTAATATCACAAGTTAGTTTTGCTTGAAGTTGTACCCAGGCCTCAGCTATAATTTTTTATTGCTTCACGCCGTGTGAACGGTCAGCATCCCAAAAGTTGAAAATCAAGTGCTACTAATGGTGGGTGGCAAAGACTAGTTCCCCAAAATTTTCCAAGGATTGAAGAGTACGCAACAAGTGGAGCAGTGCAAGAGTATGCCAGTGATTTAGAGATAAAATTCTTAGCAGATGGAACACATTTGATTTAGGTTCAGGAGCAATTCCCAGGTCAGGTGAATGAGCTTAGCATCAGAGTCATCAATCAGGTGGTTGGTCAAAATTAAGAAACCTATGCATCTCCCAAGGGTTGAATGTTCCTGAGTTCTGAAGAAATGGCTTCTCTTCTTGCCTTTCAAATTTTCAAATACGACATTCTCTTCATCTTGATTCAAATAGAGAGCGAGCTTATAGTTTTTGATAGTGATGAGATGTCAAAGAGATTTGATTGTTGGAACTGAAGACATGGATTTCATGGACAAACAAGCTTGATCGTTATATTTCATATAAAACATGAAAAATGAAAGTTCATTACAACGGTTGATTATATAGACAATACACCTTTAAGAGAAAAAAAAAATTAATTAATTCTGCTATCATTTTCATAAACATGCATCCCAGCCTACATCGAGATGATGCAAAAACAGCTACAAAGAATGGAAAAAAAACCAGAGGACCGAAAGTCCAAACAAAAATATATCTAGGTGGAAAAGCCAAGCAAAGGTCAATCAGACTAACATAGACTTATGGTCAGTTTAATACGGAAGCAATCCCACGGCCATGGGCTAGCAGTGTGTAAGAACAAACAGCTATCTAAGAGGAAGGCTGAGGCTGTACAAAAATCTCCATTTTTTGATTTCTCATCGCACCCTACATGATTCAATCACTTCACTCACAGCTTTATGAGTCTCAGGCGAGATCATATTTAGTGTCAGATGAAATGCCTGAAGAGATGAACAAGATGAAGAAAATTAAACAATTTTTCTAAGGCAAACCAAATAGATTGATTTGATCTGCAAACAATTTAATTTATAGTGGAATTCTAGAAGTTCAATTACAGCGTACGTACCACAAATCTCTCCAGCACTGGTACCAGAACTCCCAAGTTGTGATTTGGGAGACATTCCGCAATTGCAGCGCGGGTATTCATGCTGTTAATATGTATAAATATAAAAAGATTATTAATTTCAGTAAATTCAACCCGAAGGGGGGAAAAAAAAAGGAAAAATAGGCACCTTTCAGTTGAAAGAAAGGCAAGCAGCAAGGCCGCATAAGCTTCCACAATCATCATCTCAGCTTCTTTCTCCCCTTCTAGTAATGCTGCCTCATCATTCTGTAGAATGCAATATGATGCAGAATTTAGACAATGTTACTTATGTGATAGTAAGAAATTAAAATGCTATTTTTGTTCAATTAGACCTTTTAGCTAAAACTAATAGCCAACAAACCAAAAGCATTATAGAAAGATTCAGTAGAAATTTTACTTAAAAACAGATTGCGCAACGGTCAGAAGATTTTCAAATAGTCCTCTGTTACAACCCTTTATAAACTAATTTACGTCACTGTGCTCAATGAAAATACAAATCACTCACCAAGGGCTCTGCAGTTCCTTCCCCAGCTGGATCACCTGCCCCTTGATTAGCAAGAAAGATGGAACATAGTAGTTGAATTACATCTCTGTGACTCTCTTCTTCGAACCCCTCTGAATTAGGTAATGAGATTCTGGCTGCTGCAAGCCGTGATCTGCAATAACCTTACTGTAAGTTTAAGTATTTAAAAAAAAAGGCTCTTTTTTATGCACAAGCAATTATAGTTATGTAAGGCATCACAGGCTCAGATTATCTATTTAAACCAGTTGAATCAGAATCTAAGGAGCAGTCTGGCAAAGATTCTGGCAAATTGAAGGATCAATCTCAATGTTCATTAAGTGTTATAAGGTTGACTAGCACTACACCTACTTTGCTAAATAAGGATGCTTATATATGTCGGAAATTGGCATATATACAATCAACTAGATTTTTACAACCTGAAAAAACTCAAACCTTAAAAACTATTGTGACGCCAGGTAGCATCTCATAGCCCTTCCAGAAGCACAAAGATTTTGGTGATATAAGGAGAATATTGGTTTTTGCTGTAACTAGGAAAAATAATAGAAAATAATGCACAAAAAGCTCCTCTATTTTAATCTTAAATCCACAGCTCTCAATATGAAAATTAAAATTCAGAATATTAAGATAAATTAAATGCTAGCAAGAAGTAAGATTAGCATAAAGTTTACGAAAATAACTTCAGGTTGAAAAAAAAAAAAAAAAACAGACCCATAACTCAATGCGCCAGGTGGCAAGTGCCAACAGCATCATACAAACTACAATGCAGTATGAGGAATATATTAAGAGGGAATATTAACCTGTTATCTTCATCCTTCTCTACCAAGTTCACAAGCAGGCCCAATATAGCAACAAGAAAATCCAACTCTTGATCAGTCAAGGGTCTATCGTCCTTATGGTCAGACTCAAAACCATCTCTGGAAGGAGACACAGATGAGCTGAATGAGCGGAAGTGGCTGGCAATCAACAAAGACATCATCTCCAGGCCTCCATATGCAGCTATTTGCTGGCAGCCAATGGGGTTATCATTTGTTAAATTCATTAAAACCTGCCCACAAGTTAATACCCACATGTTAATCAAGCTAACAAACCTGCACAATAAAGATAGCACATTGGGCATACAACAGTCCAGCAATGGCAAAGCAAGAACGTTCTCGGCACCATTGTAGAGGGAAACCAATGACTACACAAACTCACAATATGTGAACATTTTATATCTTGAAAATACCTTGACAGCTGTAAGAAGGCAATCAGCAAAAAGGGTAGAGTTCTCTGAGTCATCAGCACGTGTGCAAGAGCTTTCATGAGAAAAATGATATTCCCCACTACTTGATACCTGGTGATTTTCCCTGTTATTCAACTGCCTTTGACAATTTTCTCCATTGTTTGATTCTTGTTGGCTCATGATCATTTCATATTGACACCCATCTTCAACATCTCGATACTTAACTCCACTTCTTTTAGTTCGAGGATTTTTTTGTTTCCCAGATAGCAAGTCCCACTTTGAGGGCTCATATGCATCTTCATCAAATGCGTAAGGATCTTCACTATCCTCTAAAAGTCCACACTTCTCATTTTTTCTACTGTTTGATCTCTCTAAGTGACAGAAGTTTGACCTTGAACCATTAGCAGTTAAAGGTGTTCCACTCATGGAACTCCTTAATGATTCACTATACGAACTGGAAAATGAAGAGGCATACTTCTCATCTTTTCTACTGTTTGTTCTCTCCAAAAGACAAAAGTTTGACCTCAAACCATTAGTACTTAAAAGTGTTCCACCCTTCGAACTCCTTAATGTCTGACTGCATGAACTGGAAAAGGAAGAACGGGATCTCAAATTTAGACAGCAATTATCATTCACGGATGCAGCGGTTGTTTCAGAATTGGATTCAGAATGACCCAAACGGTCAGTGAATGACCACGGATTGTTCTCAGACATATCCAAGCTCTTTTCAGAATTGGATTCGGAGCTGACGAATATAACATCATCCTTGTCAGCTGCAAATTTAAAAAGAATAACATAAGTTGGATAAGGAAAGAAAGAAAGAGAGGCTGCCATGTATTGTATTGTAAAAGGACAAACACATACCTTTGCACTCAGCATCTAAAGACAATTCAGATGCATTACTAGTCCCATTCCCTTCAAAAATATTGTGTGATTTTTCATCAGCAGAGGAGGATGAACTTCCACGTAGATGAAGATCTAGAAACCAAATGGAAATCAGTCATCATCAAGGAACAGTTTTAAAGCAACTGAATAATATAAATAATGTTTTAAGGGTGTTGTGAGTCTCGAAGGAATGTCCGTGAATTGGTTAGTCTATACTTTCAAAGTGTTCTGACTGTTTGATGAACAAAAGCTACATAATACATGTGAAAACCATTTTTTTAAAGAGTATACATGTAAACAGGCACATATGCACTTTGATGTATATGTTTGTGCAATATACATTTAGAACACATCACATATACTAGCAAGTCTTTTTGCTAAATCAACAAAGATAATAGGGGCCTTTCAAGAGATCAAGTAAGTGGTCAATTAGATTATTTCACCTTTATTTTAAAGAAGTTAGTTAGCCACTTCTTGAAATAGCCAAAAAAGTAGGTTAATCATTAACAACCGCTTTTCAAATTGTTCGTCGAATGCAAATTGAGTTGGAAGTATAAGAAAAACAATTGTCAACTTCCAAAGAGTAATCCTAAAACACATTTCTAATTTAAAAACTAAGTGCCCTCTGCATATCAAAAGAAAGAGAAAAAATGCAAAAAAAATGATGTTAGAAATAATCCTTCGGAAAACTAATTACCTGACAGAATCTTGATGGTGCCTATAACGATTGACACAAAAGAAAGCTGGGATTTATGTGAATCCAAGTGACCTCTCACGCCAAGCAAATGACTCTATATCACAAAATCCAAAAACAATGAATAAAAGATGGAAGATTAAGAGTTAAATGATGCTGGCAGTTTATGGTCTTGGAAAAGAAGTGGTAGGGGAAATTTTACCTGATTATCTTTACTCAGGAAAGTAGAATTTTCCATGATTTTCAAACATTTTAAAAGCAATACAAGGCTCTGTCTATTGGAGTCAAGTTTCGAATCCTGAATAGGTGTATTGAGATCTAGCCAACCCTGCAACACAATTGATCCATTCCTTTAGATGTCCTTCTTCAAACAACAATCAAATTCTAATAAATAAGAAAAGGAAAAGCTGAAGGAAAAGGTCAAAAAGGAGATAAAGATTATGACTAATCAAAACCAACGTCAAAAACTTCCAATAATTCAGAAATCAGATCCCTGTTTACACAGAAAATGATGACGAAGATGATGATTAATTGAAAAAATGAATGAAATATTGAGCAATCATTGAATGTCTATTTATGTATATATACTGATGTTGAATATAGGAAGACAAAAACTAAAATAAAAAACAGACAGGTGAGTGGGGATAGTCAGATAACTGTCGCACATCATCACTATTTGCAGAAGATGAATAACAATAACTGCCCTGCTGAAATGACAAGTAAATTTGCAAAAGGCACAGGGATAGCAGATGGCCCTCTATCTCCTTCTCATTACACTTCAGATGTTATTAAAAAAACATACAATGAAATAAAACAAACATACAGGCTCACACCTCCATAACAGAATAGCAGTTCATGATGACCTCAAAGACAGCATCAAGTCCTCCCAACTCTCTTAGTTTTTCCTTGAAGTTGCCCCCAGTCTTTCTCATGGTGCCAGTGGTGTCTGATCAGATGCAATTGACCCAAAAATTAAACAAAAAAATGAACAATCAGAAAGCTAGAAACAGAAAGATAAAAAATGAAAATAAAGTGCATTTTTCAGTTGACTTGTAACTACATACACGTAAAAATCAGACACTCATACATGTAATATATATGAATGTGTGTGTATAATATATAATATTAATAATAAGAATCCTTTAGTTAGAACATCGTTATTTTAACAAAGTAAGGATGCCACTAACAGAAAAAAAGGCACAAATTTTAATGCACTACAGGCAAAAAAACACTCTAACACACACACACACACACATATATATATTTAGAGAGAGAGAGAGAGAGAGAGAGAGAACTTCTCAGATGCAAATGTTAGAATGCGGATTTCATGCGAACGAAGTTAAAAAAAATAAAAACATGGACTATCAGAAGCTACAAAGACAAAAAATAGTGCATGAAATCTGTATTTTTCTGGTCTTTTATCTCCATGCGCAATGAAACCCGCATTTTAGCACACACACCCATGAGGGGGGATGATCCCTTAAGTTATTAAAGTATGGGATAAGCTGAAAGACAAGAAAAACACACATTCTAATACACTACAAGACAAAATACATTGTATTAGAGTGAGTCTTTTGGTTGTTTTTAGATTATCCCTTACTTTAATAACATAAGGGATCCCTTATTAGAAAATGACTCTCCCTCCCTCTCTCTCTCTCTCTCTATATATACACACACACACACACACACCACATGGGGTAATATACAATTTGATGACCTAATATGAACTAAATTTACTAGTATCCCAAAATCTTATTTACTAACTTATCAATAATCAGCCGACGCTGAACAAAATGCATAATTAATGAGAAAACTGGAACACAGTCCAGGGAAGTTTTCTTCCTTCTGTCCAAATAACTATGATAATCAGCAAGGCCCACTGACCATTAGAATTTGCAAAGTAAAAACATAATAGAAACAAAAAGCCGCGTATAACACAAAAGACATCAATTTTTTGGGAAGCAAGTGAGCAATAAAGGTCAATCAAGGAAAGACAATCTTTGCAGTTCTAAGCAAATGAAATTTCAGTCGCAACTACAAAAAAGCTACAAAAGCCAAAGCCATTTGACACGCACTTAATGTATAAATGATACAAATTTTGATTAAATAAAGATGACATTCCCTACTAAACCAACTCGTCACATAGATAGCACAAGGGATCAGACCACAAAATACCTTCAAGAGAAATTTTAGATAAGCATGCCTTCTCCATGGTTAACAAAGCTATCCATTTTGGGCTTAACTCTGGCCTTGTTATTCCATCATCACCTCCACAGCTTGACTTCATTTCCTTGCAACTTGCAAGGATATCCTGAACCTTGGAAAAAATGGCAGAAGTACTTGAATCTGAAATTTTAGTTAAATCTCGTATGATGTCAGCATCCTTCCGTAAGGCCAAAAGCTTAGAACCTATTCTCTGTGCTTTGTCTTTAGAAGCAGTACTGATGACTGGCTTCAACAATTTTATTAGAAAACAAATGCAGTTCTGTGACTCCAAGAGGTGATCATCTTGACCCTGAGACAGTAAAATTTTGGCACAGCCTTAACAATATTACAGAGGCAATCCAAATTTATAAAAAAGAATGATTCATTTCCTCTGACAAGCCTATTCAAATTCAGTTACTAGTAGACAAAAGCTTAGGGGTGGTTCAAATCACACAGATCTTCATTAACAAAGAGAATTACAACTTTGCTGTCTGAATAACTTACATCACTGGTCAAAACATAAAAAAGTGCAGCAGCAGCCAGGTTGCTGGGTGAATCATCGAAGCTCAGACCCAAAACAGCATCAACAATTGTCTTCGCCAACCTGGAAAAATGCTTCAAATTTTATGTAAAGAATTAGAAAGTTTGCGAAGACAATTCTGATTTTTGCAGCACAAAAGGCAAGCCTTAGTAAATTAATCATGCAATAGAGTAAAATAAAATGAAAAGCTGAAAAAAAAAACTACTTAAACAGGAAAAGATATCAAAGAAACAACCCTTCTCAACCTTTTCTTAACAGCAATGTTTCAGAAACATCCTTGCACAAGCCACCAATATCAGAAACCAATCAAGCAAATTTAAAATGTGGAAAATTCATCCTCACAATTTCAACAACTAACATATAAAGAAAGCTTGACTTCCAATGAAAACTTTTTATCTTTTATTAGGACTCACTAGCCCAAGAAAGCCTTGAGGATGATATTGAAACCTTAAGACTCATATCCCTCATCCCAAAGTTCGAAAATTTCCAACATTTTAAACAATAGAACTCCTAATTCAAATATTAAACTTAAAATCCAAAATTAATCAGTCTAGAAAAATTAAAGATCTACTCAAGATCCAAAACCCAGGAAGCTTTTTTTTTTTAAAAAAAAAAAGAAATAACATATTTCCACACATCTACAGAAATGAAATAAAAATAAAAACTATACGAGATTCAAAACAATAATTGTTGAAAACCCACATACCCTTCAGTCCTTAGAAGCCTTCTTTGCTGAGCGGTGCCACAAATAGAGAGCAAAGACAACAAACTAGCCCTCCTGATCCTCACTTGAGACCCTTTCTTTAACCCATCAATGGCGAAATTCACTTCATCCACGTGTTCCATCATCTCTCCAAACTCCTGCGCCTCCATCAGCGTCGAAGTCGGCGGAATTAATTGCCCAAAATATCCCTCCTTCTTTTGCTTCTTTGACTTACAAACGACTCCGCTTTCCGAATTAGAAAAATTGGGTCTTGGCGGAGGGGCCGAAGTTGGAACAGAGTTGTTTTCTTGGGATGACCAGAAAGAGGAGGATTCTTGATCTTGAGAGGACGGAAAGGGGAAACTATATAAATCTTGAGGGGTATCTTGGGAAAGAGAAAAAGAATCTGCGAAGGGATCGTCCGAAACGTCGTCGTCGGTGTTAAACGAGTCAGAATACGTCCTTGTTAGCCCTCGGTTGCGGCGTCCGTAGGTCCTAACGATCATGTTTCAAATCTTGATGCCGCCGCGGCCTTGTCGTTTCCCTAATTTGAAAAAGATTTTGAATTTCGCATTTGAAAATAGAAAGGGTACTTTGGGAAATTATAAGATATCTGAGAATTGCGAGCCGATTAGTGAATAGTGAAGCGAATAGAATAGAAAAGAAGAGAAAAGAAGGAGAAGATATTGATGGTTTGTTGACTAACGCGAGAGTTTTTTGTGTTTTTGGTTGGGTTAAAGCCTCAAGCACAGCTGACTGCGATTTTTTCCGTTGTAAATGAAATTCAGCGCTAGCTTAGATTTTTTTTATTTTTGATTTTTTTTCTCACTGGTGGCTCGCTTTAATGACGGTGATGATATCAACGGCAGGTGAGGGGTATTTTAGTCACTGATGTATTAGGCTGCGACAGCATGCGAAGATGGGATAATGAATAATGAATGACTTGTGCGGTGTTGTTTGCGCAGATTTAATCTCAAAGTGATGAGCTGATCTTTAATGTATATGCATATATAATTCTTCTTTAATTTGGATATATAAAATAAGGATGTTATTAATATAAATTTAATATATTAAAAATTAATTTTTTTGTTTTTATTTATTAATTTATCATCACTGTATTAAAATAAAAATATTCTTACGTAATATATACATGTCTATTTTTAATAGACATTTTAAAAATATTTAAATTCATTTAGACCGTAGACCATACGCTGCGAATCAGACGGCGTTCATTTGTCAAATAGGTTTATGGGTTTCAGTTGGTGCTTATGAGGTAAAAGCCGGGGCCAGATAGCAGTACGGGTACCCTTTTCCTTTCTTAAGCTGGATTTGGTTTTGTAGGCCCAGCCGAAACAAATATGAATGAGCCTGGCAGAATGGACTATTGGACCATCTATTTTGTGTTCAGGTGGTAATGTTATAATTTTAAAAATAATTGGCGTTATTGATAGCCATATTATAGAAATGTTTAGTTATGAAATAATTAATTAAGTATTTGTTAAAATTTATTTTTAATAGTATTGTAAGTTTTAAAAATAATAATTTGATAAATCTTATTGTTAAACTGTTATGTAATATTATAAATGACTGAATTAAATATAATATTAAATCAAATTTATTTATACATTTACAAACATGTATAAACTATTTTTTATTTTCTCTCTCTCTCTCTCCCTATATATATATATATATAAAAGTTGATATTAAAATTAAAATTTTATATTATTAATTTTATTTTTATTTTATTATCTTAATACAATTTATAATAATATAATCTCTTTAAAATTATGATTTTATTTTCTAATTAATACATATAATTTTTTTATTTATAATGGTATATATAAAATTATATTATGTATAAAAATAATTCTCGAAATCAAATCTCGAATGACTAAATTCAAGAAATTATTTTTCATTTAATGTAATTTTTCAAAAAATTTATTAAATATTAAATTAACTTTTAATTTTTTAAAATTATTTTTGAACTTTCAAACTGTAATTTCAAATAGCCCCTAACTACAGTTGTTCTTGTCCATGTTACCAAACAACTCCAAAATAAAGGTTGAGAAATTGAATGATACATGATGATGACTTGGCAGGTGTGGTGGCAGGAAGTAGGGATGAGGAACGTTTGATGTGAATTTCATATATTACCAGACGGGAACAGAGAGTGTTTTTACGTTGCGTTAACCAAAAATAAGTATTTTATTGAGTTCGTGGATTAGCTGTAAATGATATAGTCCATATGATATTTTAACTTTAGAGTTAAAATTTTGTAGCATGTTATTTATGTGTAGGTAAATGCTAAGTTATAGTTAATGTATCTTAGGAGCTCCCTTATGCGTAATAAAAACATCAAAAAAAAAATTAAAATCTTATATATATATAAGTTTAGTGGGCTTAACTAAAACCTAAAATTGTATTTCCTTTATACTTTTTTTTTTTTGCAAGATATATAATTCTCTTTCCCGCTTAAATGATGCATTAATATTCCAATGAATTTGAATTTTCATAAGAGAGATTGCCAATTTATCCCTTACGAAAATCGATATATATCACTTATCCCAATTCTTTTTCTAACAATCAATAATATTTTATACGAAAATTTTCAGGAAAATGAGGGGTAAATGAGTTATTTATTCGATATTTTATCTTAAAAATAATATATATATATATATATCTCTTATAATAAAAAATTTAGATAATAAAAAGTATAAGAAAAATATTTTATTATTATTTTTTTATTCACAACAAAACCTATGTTCTTATTTTTAATATTTAGATTCTTTTCATTTTTATTTATATTTATATAATTTATTTAATTAATAATAAATATGAATAAAAGTGTGTTCGAAAATAAATAAAATATTATAAAATTATGCTATTGGGATTTTTATTGGCTATTATGAAAACAATTTGTGATAAATGGCGCGTATTAATTTTAACAGGAAGAAACTGACAATTTTTCTTTTCATAAAATAAAATAGTCAAATTCGGAATTCTTTTTTTTTTTTAAGGTTTGGTGGAATGCAATTGACAAATTTCTTTTATGTTGAAATAAATAAAATGTTAGAAGTAGTATCTATGAGTTGGATAGTACATTTAAGGAACATTTTAAAACTTAGTTATAATTGCAGCAAAAATCTAATATATTGAACTTTTTTTTTTTTATAGAACGTATAGTAAACATTAAAGCATCTTAAAATCGAAAAAACTTATTTAGTTAAACATTTTATTTCCTTATTTTTCAATCTAAAAAAAAAATCATTTACAAGGTACAAAAACAAGAATCACAAGAAATTGTCAAAATGATCCAGTGGATAAACAGTTGGCGAACACAACCCAAACAAGGCAGACGCAACGCAAGTAAAGTTCACACGAAGAGTCAAAGTATCCGAATCTCAAAACAGCACTGCAACCATATGAGCAGCAACCAGTAGAAATCCGCCACGCAATAAACCACAAAAATCTATCTTCCTGCCCGCAGCACGATTCGGAGAATTCCATTAAACCTTACCTACTTTAAAATGTATTTTCACTGACACCCCCATTTTTTAACACGTCAGCACGCCTAAAATTACGTAATGGAACCAAAAATCGTGCGCTTTCGGTAATTTCCTCGTCAAAAAACTCTATAAATTAAAAAGTAAAGGCCCCCTCCAACCCGAACTATCTTTTATTTTTACTGCTGATTAATAAATTTAACAATATTTTTTATTATTATCGTCATAGAAGTACTAATTTAGACCTTTCCCTATCTGGATCTAGGGTTTCTGTTTTCTTTAAGACTCGTTTCTTCGATATCAATCTTCGCCATCATCAATCATCAATCATCAATCATCGTCAAGATCACAAACCCTAGCAATCAGATTTACCACCACTCAAAAATTAATCAATCGAATAACCGGTAGATCATCAAGAAGAATATTTTTTTTTTTTTTTTGTGATTTGATCTATCTAAGAGAAATTGTTCTTTTCTGTTAAATTTGTACAAAAATCGGAATCGGATCAAATCTTAAAGCACCGATGATGATTATGAAAGAAAAACATACCTCATGACACTTGATTTGACGATGAGACGGAAAATCGAAGCCAAGAACTGAAAATTTTTTTATTTTGTTTTATTTTGTTTTCTTAAAAAAAAAATTGATTTTTGGGAGATCGGAAACAGAGAGAGAGAAAATGTATAAAACGGTGGCGTATCTAGGGAAGGAAATATTGGGGGAAGTGGAGATATATCCACAACAACAAGGTGAAGGTGGTGAAGGAGAGGAAAAGAACCAGAAAGTGTTCGATGAAATCAGAATAAGTTACTTCTCAGAAGCGAGTGAGAGGTGTCCGCCACTGGCAGTGCTACATACAATAACAGCTAGTGGGATTTGCTTCAAAATGGAGTCTAAATCATCGGACAACATCCAGCTACATCTTTTGCACTCCTCCTGTATCAGAGAGAACAAGGTATATTAATATCAACCCAAAATTGACAAAAATATGGTTAAAAATTTGTTTAAAAATGAGAACTTGAAGCTGCAAACTGAACCTCCTGGACCAAAACATATAAAATTTGGCAGAGAAGAGGTGTTGAATGAAATAAATTCACTGAATTTTTGACAATTTCAGGGGACCCATCTGGCAATTTTGTTGTAAGAAAGTAGTGTGAAGCTCAATTGTGCCGGTTTTCTCCTAAGTTTATGATAACTATTTGAACTTGATAGTTTTGATCAGAAATAGAAATTATTAACAGATTGTATGGGGTTCAAACTGGTTTAAGCCTGCTTATAGGACTTGCTAAATTTGGACAATTTCATAGAACTTGTCTGATCTTGACAACATGCTTGCCTTATGATTTAATGGCCGTTGTATTGTCTTCATCTTGTCAATAGATCTATACTTTTACTTGATTATGATCATGCTAATGTTAAATGTCTTGGCACAAGTTTAATTATTGTCTTTGGCTTCACCTGAATTGATGGATATTTAAAGGAGAAGTAGAAGACTTTTGATAACAAGTTTTCAGGTCTTTGTAGCTTCATTTCATTGTGCAAAATGTTTATTTATTATAATTCTTCTGGGGGAATTTTGCATTTATTACATGTGTTTATGTTCATGCAAATCTGCTTATTTAAATTACCTTTAATTGTGAAAAGTCACACGTTTAGATTTTGATTCAATTCTTGAGCATAGATGGTGATTACTGTTTTGGTGCCTACAGACTGCAGTGATGCCGCTGGGATTGACTGAGGAGCTCCACTTGGTTGCCATGTATTCTAGGAATAACGAGAAACAGTATCCATGTTTCTGGGCATTCAGTGTTGCATCTGGACTGTACAATTCTTGTCTCATCATGTTGAACCTTAGATGTCTTGGCATTGTATTTGATCTGGATGAAACTCTCATAGTTGCAAATACAATGCGTTCGTTTGAGGATAGGATTGAAGCTTTACTGCGAAAAATTAGCACTGAGGTGGACCCACAGCGTATTGCTGGTATGCAAGCTGAGGTCAAGCGCTATCAAGATGACAAGAATATTCTAAAGCAATATGCTGAAAATGATCAGGTCAATGAAAATGGGAAGGTGATCAAAGTTCAGTCTGAGGTTGTTCCAGCCTTGTCTGACAGCCATCAAGCTCTTGTACGTCCACTCATACGGTTACAGGAGAAAAATATTATTCTAACGCGCATCAATCCGCAGGTGCTTGTTTATGAGTTCCAAACTGAACTGTTTTGATACTTTTTTCTTTTGTGTTTAAGTGCTGTTGTGAAATTGCCCTTCTCTCTCTCTCCCTGCGTCTTTGATCCCCCACCTCAAGTCTCTTGGTTTGCTTCCAATTCGATGTCTGCTTCCTTCTCTCATTCATTTGAAATTGATTGTCCACTATATGGGGATTGCCTTGGGACTTAAGGATTTTGCAATATTTATCCTTGTTCCATTGGATGGTCTATATCGCTTAAAATTTATGTGATGATTTCCTGTAATCCTGTTTTCTGAATACATTCTAAGCATGAAAATTCCTCAGACCTCTTTGGTAAAGTAACAGAAAACTTTTGAATTCCCGTAGATTCGTGACACCAGTGTTCTGGTGAGGTTGAGACCTGCATGGGAAGACCTGCGGAGCTATTTGACTGCTAGAGGACGAAAGCGTTTTGAGGTTTATGTTTGTACAATGGCAGAAAGGGATTATGCTTTAGAGATGTGGAGGCTTCTTGATCCAGAGTCGAATTTGATAAATACAAAAGAATTGTTGGATCGTATTGTGTGTGTGAAGTCTGGTGAGTGGCATGATCCAACTTGGAAATTCTTTGCAGCCATTTCTCATTGTGTTAACTTTTGCCTGCGATTATTTAAAATTCAGTTCAGTTTGCTTTAATGCTGCTTAGTTTTTTATCATGTTAATAGGTTCAAGGAAGTCTCTGTTCAATGTCTTTCAAGATGGAACATGTCATCCCAAGATGGCACTGGTGATTGATGATCGCTTGAAAGTATGGGATGAAAAAGATCAACCTAGGGTGCATGTTGTTCCTGCATTTGCTCCATATTATGCTCCTCAAGCTGAAGTATTCACTACCTGCTTCTATCTTTTTAGTTTGAAACTCATTGTTGAAATTGCAAACACATTCATGCCAAACTTTGATCCTTTTTTTTTTTTTTTGTCAACATGCACTCATCATAATTTGTCATGTTGCAGGCTAATAATGCTATTCCTGTTTTATGTGTGGCAAGGAACATTGCTTGCAATGTCAGAGGTGGTTTTTTCAAGTGAGCATACGATCCCTCTCTAAAGTTTTCATCCACAACATATGCTCCACCTCAGTCATTGTCTTCATTATCTCTCATGCTTTGAGCAACTAAATTTTGTTCCTATTTGTCTATGACTTAAGTGTATCTTTTCAATGTGATATGAACTTTGTATTTGACAACAGAGAATTTGACGAGGGTCTTCTGCAAAGGATACCAGAGATTTCATATGAAGATGATATTAAGGATATTCCTTCCCCTCCTGATGTGAGCAACTATCTAGTGTCAGAGGTTAGTCATGAATATTTTTGTATTGTTGAGATATTTATGGAGTCACAACTGATACTTTGATTGCACCCTAACCTATGCTTGTCCCCATCTCCATGATCATTTAGTTATATTCTTATTTATTAGAGTGCCTATATCTCTTTTTCACTGTTATTTTTTCTGTCATCCAGGATGATGCTGCTACTGCAAATGGAATCAAAGATCCACTTTCTTTTGATGGCATGGCTGATGCTGAGGTTGAAAGAAGACTGAAGGTAATTAGTATTACTATTTTCTGGTTATTGTTTCATCCATTGATCTATATATCTAGTTCTTTGTATTGTTTGTGGAGAGAGTTGTTTTTAGAAATTGGCTAGTGAGGTTAAGGCTTATGGTTGTGTCAATGTTTATATGTGAAAGTACTAAGTTAGCTGATACTGTTTTCTTTTGTGAGGGCAATTTTGCACACTATATGCATCAAAGCTGAAGTTAATCCCCTTTTAATCTGCTTTTCTTTCATGTAGGAGGCAATAGCAGCTTCTGCAACAATCTCTTCGGCAGTCGCCAATTTAGATCCAAGGCTTCCTCCTTTTCCGTATACGATGCCATCTTCTTCTAGCACCACCACTCTCCCTACATCTCAAGCAGCAATGATGCCGTTGGCCAATATGCAGTTTCCTCCAGCCACTTCATTAGTTAAACCATTGGGTCATGTTGGTCCCCCGGAACAAAGCTTGCAGAGTTCTCCTGCAAGAGAAGAGGGTGAAGTGCCTGAATCTGAATTAGATCCTGATACCAGGAGAAGGCTTCTTATACTGCAACATGGGATGGATACAAGAGAAAATGCCCCAAGTGAAGCTGCATTTCCTGCAAGAACCCAGATGCAAGTTTCAGTTCCACGTGTGCCATCACGTGGAAGCTGGTTTCCAGTGGAAGAAGAGATGAGCCCACGGCAATTGAACAGAGCAGTACCAAAAGAATTTCCTTTGAATTCTGAGGCTATGCAAATTGAGAAGCACCGGCCTCCTCATCCATCTTTTTTCCCTAAGATAGAGAATCCTATTACATCTGATAGGCCTCATGAAAATCAAAGAATGCCAAAAGAGGTAATCCATCTTGGTGGATTTTTAAGTTGTAACTTTGGGTCACATGCCAGCATTTCTCAGCCAAGATCAGTGAACTGCATCAATCTTATAAGTTGTGTATTTGCAGGCACTTCGTAGAGATGATCGGTTGAGGTTAAACCATACACTGTCAGATTATCAATCTTTCTCAGGTGATATGTGATACATTTGATTAGTATTAAATTGAATTTACTAATTTTTTTGTCAGTGGTGCCATCTTTTTATGAATGCTTGGAAGTCCATGTGGTTAACTTTGATAAAGTATGGTTCCATATAGAGCTAGGTTTGTGGCATGATGGGTTCCATATAGAGCTAGGCTTGTGGCATGATGTTGAACAAATACATGTGAGGTGGTCTCTTTTATTTATTTATTTATTATTATTATTATTATTATTTTTTTTTAGTTTAAAATGGTAATGATCTGATTGATCATCTGTGTGCTTGAAATTTAGTGTTCCTCTCTTGCTTTCTTCTTGGCTGGATACTTCCATTTAATGTAGTGAATGGATGAAAGGAGGCAGTATGTTTTCTCTTGTTTTGGGTGTTGAATTGTTTGTTTTGAGTTTTCCTGCTTGCATAATTCTGAAGATATTGCTGGACCTTGGGTTCCAATTATTATTTCTTTTTTGGTGATGGTTATGTATCAGCTTGCTTGTGATATGCATCTATGGGTGCTAATCCAAGAGATGCTGATATAATATATAGACTGGCACTTTTTTTTTTAAGGAAAAAAAATTCTCTTAAGCTAAGCAGATATGGATTTTAGAGAAGTGATAGTGATTTGTTTGTTAACTATGGATTATATTCCTAGCTGATATATGGAGCTTATTATTTGTTTACATATTTTCATTATTTTTAAGTGTGTTCATTGTTTTTAAGTGTGTTAATTTGGGGTTCCATTTTGAAGGTGAGGAGATCCCCGTGAGTAGATCATCTTCTAGCAGCAGGGATGCTGACTTTGAATCTGGAAGGGATGTCTCAAGTACAGAAACTCCATCAGGAGTTTTAAAGGATATAGCAATGAAGTGTGGAACAAAGGTAATAGGAACAAATTTGCGCTGCAAGAGAAATGCTGCAGATTATGATTTGTGACTCACATTTCATCTTTAGATTATTTTATTATTTTTACTTTATTTTTTATTTTTCTTAATGTAGGTGGAGTTCAGGCTGGCTGTGGTTGCTAGCACGGAATTGCAGTTCTCAATTGAGGTTCTTTATGCTCTTTGGCTTACAAAGATTTTAGTTCATAACTGGTTTCATTAATATGATAATTTTTAGTCATTCATTCGAAATTAATCCTTTCTCACTTTTTACCTATTTGCCTCAAGCACACAAAGTTAGTTAGATGGAATAGCACATGTTGTTTCATTTCATTTTTTGAAAAATTTATATTCCTTTTCTCGACATCTTCAGAGCTATCGTTTTGGGGAAAATATCATAAAGTGGATTTTGTGTCTTCTAATAAAAGTAGATATTTGATCAGTACCATGCTTTTAGTAGGCTGGGTGTACTTTTAAAAGTTAGTTGGATTAGCATTTGGAACAGAACATCAAGCTGCATTCTTATTGAAGTTGACACTAAAGCAGAATCATGAACAACTCATATTGATAAATTTTTATGAACCTAAAGATACCATTCTTTTACGGGCTTTTGTAAATTAACCTTAGTTATCAAAGATTTGCCAAAGAGAAATTACCTTTTCATTAGACCTAACATGTACACGCTCATGCACACTTGTATAACTTCCTTTAATAGACTTAGGGAACTAGGAAAAAAGCAATATGAGACCCAAGGAACAGGCAAGTCTTTTTTGGTGTCTTTTATTTATTAGGAAGCTTCAGATGTGAGTAAGCTTTTTACATCTAAGATGATCTCTTGGTTTGGAACTGAAATATCTTTCTTCTAATGCAACCCACCCCCTTGCTACCCTCTGCCGCCTCCCTCTCTTTTTTTCTTTTTTTTTTTGTTGTTTTGGGGGGGGGGGGGGTGGAGAGAATCATATAAATCATATAAGTGTTTCCGAGAAAAATTGTATTTGCAGTTTTAAAATTGAGGAATGCCATACCTCATGTGCTCATCTTATTTATCATTTTCTGTAGGCTTGGTTTGCAGGAGAAAAAATCGGTGAAGGAATTGGTAGAACAAGAAGGGAAGCCCAACGTCAAGCCGCAGAGGGATCCATCAAGCACTTGGCTAGTAAGTTCTTGTTTTTCTGGTTGTATTGTGGTTACTCAACTCACTGTGTAATTATTTAGAGTTTGTGATGTAGATAGTGGTCATGTTTTGGCATTACTGATATGTAACTGAAGTGTCCTTTTTGGGAAGCACTTGTTGACAACAAATCTTTAATTGTGCTTCATTTCAAGTTGAATGTGTTAAGACTGAATGTTTTCTTCACACAATTAATTTCGACTCATTGATATTCTTCTTAAACTTCTCCTATCATCTAATTCTGTTAGTACTAGGCAGTGGAGTTGGCATGTTAGCTTTGTGACCATCATTTCTTTCCTCTTAATTTGCAGTGGTGCTCTTAGGAAATCTCCTGGAAAGTTGAGATTTCTTCTCTTGGTATTTCTCTTTGTAATTCTGACCAAGCCGGAAACTATTTTTGCAGATGTATATATGTTACGTGTTAAGTCTGACTCTGGTTCTGGTCATGGAGATGGTAGCAGATTTTCAAATGCAAATGACAATTGCTTTATGGGTGAGATAAATTCATTTGGGGGTCAGCCATTGGCCAAAGATGAGTCTCTGTCATCAGAGCCTTCGAAGCTTGTTGATCCAAGACTGGAAGGCTCTAAGAAATTAATGGGTTCAGTATCTGCACTTAAAGAATTAGTGAGATTTCAGGAACTTGAGAAACTTGTTGTCATTATGTGGTTACTGTAGATTAATGTAATGTACTTAAATTTACAATTATTGTTGTGGCATGGGTTTACTGGGGAACTTTCCAGTGCATGACGGAGGGCCTTGGGGTAGTGTTTCAGCAGCAGCCTCCATCTTCAGTAAATTCAGTCCAGAAGGATGAAGTATATGCAGAGGTCTGCTGTTTGCTTCTTTTCTGTGTGCTTTACTTTTTTGAACTACATTTTGAGATAGCTTTCTCTAGTTACTAAGTTCAGAATAGTTGTGTTCATTTTCTAATTTTGTAGAAACTATAACTGTTGAAATTAGTTAAAATGCAAAACTGTCATTGGGGTTGGACATATCAAAGCATAACGGTCCTTGGACTTTAATTACTAACAAGGACAGAATGAGCTTGGGTTTATCACCTTTCATGTCATTATCATGCCTTCTTGTTATGATAAAGGGATTAAATTTCTGTTCATGGTGAATTCTGATCTTCCTCTTATGGCATTATGTGCTTCTCGAGTGGCAACATGGTGCATAAAGATGAAAGACAGAGGTGGGTACTCTCTCACCGTCGGCATATTTGTCCCCCTGTGGGAATGTGGACTGTGGATGATGGAAAGGACCCCTAAAAGCATGGATTTATTATTCATATGTTATAGGTGGTTATGTATTTTGTAGGTCTCTAATAGGTGTTAGCCATTCTGGGACGAATATGGATCAAAATTCCTACAGTCAGTTAGTTTACATTATACTGGAACAGCAAGAATTATTTCTTCATGGGGGTGTCAAGAAATTTTACCGACATCATTTTTTGTAGAAGGAATTGAGTTAATATTCTTGTGGTGTTACTTGTGTTTTCTAATGTCTTTGTTCTGTTTTAATATTTTCTTTTTTAGGTTGAAATCGACGGTCAGGTGTTAGGAAAGGGGATTGGGTCAACTTGGGATGAGGCTAAGATGCAGGTATTTCTATTGGATATTCAAAAGTTACTTGCCCTTAATGACTAGATTACGTATACCTTATATTTACCATATATGCTTTTCAAATGCCTGACATGCTACTTTTTTGTAGGCTGCTGAGAAAGCTCTTGGAAGTCTAAGATCAATGTTTGGTCAATTTCCTCAGAAACATCAGGGTTCCCTGAGGTGTGTGATTTTTCCTGTTGCTAGAGTTAAGCTGTTACTTTTTGAAACACCAAAGAAGAGTTCGACCCAATGCTTTATTTCTGTCCTAGTTGATCCTGATTCAACATTAGAAGTATATTGATTTTTTCCCAATAACCGAATACTTTTGTCTGTAAATTCAGAAATTAGTGAAGGCTGAATTGACCAGGAATTGTTTTACATTCCTTCTTTTTTTTATTTTTGCCTCATATCAGATTCCCAAGTATGTGCCAAGTCTTATCCGGGCTCTGTTTATCCTCTTCTCTAATTTGTCCCCTTCTAAGTCTCCTGTGTATGACCTATGTAGCTTCAGAAATGGAGAAAAGAGGATGAGAAAGAACTACTAAAATGTTCAAAGAGCAGAGATCGCGAATAAGTGCATGTTTGGTTGGAAGAAATGGGAGGAGAGGAGAGGAATGGAAAGGAGAGAGGGGGAGAGAAAATGAGGGACAAGGAGGGACAAGGAGGGACAAGGAGGGATAATCTCAATTTCATTTTTCTTGAGAGTTCCTAGTCTAGACATTGATTTTTTTAATTTTGTAGCCGGGTAAACACGTGGAGATTTTTTTTTTTTTTTGGGGGTCTGTTGCTTGTATGTTCAGGAGTCTTCTTAGGTCCTATATATGCAGATGAACTTATCTCCACATTGTTCTTAGTTGTTTTCTTTTTTACAGTAAATTTTATTTTTATTTTTATATCCTGGATCAGGTCATTGCAAGGGATGCCAAATAAACGACTAAAGCCAGAATTTCCACGAGTTTTGCAGCGGATGCCCCCTTCTGGTAGATATCCCAAGAATGCACCTCCTGTTCCTTGAAAGACTGCAACTTTTTTATCCCACGCTTTGTTGATACTGTTGGCGGCGCGTTTTGTATTGTACATACCATAGAGAATGTGCAAAGGGGCTATCGGCATCCAGGACTGTCGGCATCTGACTGTAAGCCATTAACCTTATCACACCAGATTGGCCTCATCATTTTGTTTTGGATTCTTTGGAGAGCAGGCGGGATAATCTTACCCAGTGACTGCATTTCTAAGATGCATATGCCTGGGATTAGCAGTTGTTGCTGTATTGTCTCTGTGGAGAGACACCTGATAAAATTGGGACAGACTCACTCGCAGTTTTATTTACTTTTCTCCTCCATAGTCCCTTGAAGCCTGATACAGTTAATTATCCTTCATAATGCCTTGAAGCCCACCCTTGCTTGTACGTGGTTGATGCCACATATTGCAATCAGCCTTAAGTACCAAATTTTTCGGGAAGAGCCTACTCGTGGGAGTTTTGAATTTGTGATGATCAAGGGCAGCTTCTGCTTCTGGCTTTTCCCATACAGCAAATATTAACCATCCGCAATTACAGGCCAAGTGACTGCCTTGATTGGTCGATCCCACCTGCCGGAAGATTGTGCTGGTTTAAAGAGTACTGACATTGATGGACTCCTTACTAACTCTACTGAACTCATGTAACGCATACATATGCTTACCATAATCCATGGTTTGGAATTTTTCATCTCACTTGTTTTTCCGAACATCAAAAAAATTTGACCCGGATAATAATTTGATCCGAACAATAATTAAGGTAATAATTAATTTAATCCATTTTAAAAATGACGGCTGAAGCTAAGCTGAAGCTCATTAAAAATGTTGATGTTGATCCGCTTCCTAATTTTTCTGCATGTCTTAACGTCATTAATTAACCTTTGATTGCATCCAAGTTGTACGTTAATTCAATACTAGGAATTTTGTAATTGCTCGCAAAGTTGCCAAAGTCTCATTCCTTTGAATCCAAGATATTCATTGTATTTCAAAGACATCGGAAATTCGTACTATAACATGAAGAGGCCTGATCAGAGTTCTTGATATGAATACATATGGTGAATTATCCTGTTAATAAAAATTTAAAAAAAAATGAAATTTTAGATTTTTTAGACACAAAGCACGGGTGAAAAAACATCCCAAAGAGCATGATTTCAATCTTGAAGTTCATTTAACAATCACTGTAAAATTGCCGTAGACAAGTCAACAATCACAACTACAGCGAAACCACGTCGTTTCAACATTCGGAAATACTCACTTCACCTTCCATTTACCTCTGATAAAGAGTATAAAAGCGTCAAATTACACCAAATAAAAAGGGAAAAGCTTAAACTCGAGTTCAAAATCTACACGGATTTCCTGCAAACACGCAACCGGAAACGCACAGGATGTCGGCCTTTGATGAATTCAGCGTGGACGGAGAAGAGCAAATCCAAAACCAAAACTCAAATCACCATCCGTTCAACGACGACGCCGAATACTCCAACTACGGCTCCTACTCCAGCTACAACGCCGCCGAGGATTTCTCCGGAAACCACGGCGATGTATCCGTAGATCACGTGCAGTCTCCCGAGATCTTCGGTTACGAAAATCAGGAGCCTGGCTACTCTCAGTCTCCGTTCGGTTCAGGTCACGTTGAGAACAGTAACGGTAACGGAAATGGATACGGTGATGGTAGTGCGTTCGTTTCTGACGGTCCGATTCTTCCACCTCCCACTGAGTTGGAGCCCGAGGAAGGCTTCGCTCTCCGCGAATGGCGCCGGTAAGCTTATTTGCTGTATGATTCTTTTTTATTTTGATCAGATCTGTTTATGTTTGCTAAGCTGTGATGTAGTTGCATTTTAACTCTGTTAAACTGCTTATGAGCTCAACTAATGAAGTTTTCTTTAGCTTCTGTGTAATTTTCTCAGATCTGTTTTTTCTACTACGTTTGTGCTTAGATCTGACCCTGCATCTATTTATTGGTGATTCTTATCCTTAATTATGATGGTTAAGTTGATTCTGCTTTCTAATATTCAGGAATTGAGTCGATTGATGTAGATTATAGAATTGGAGTCACTTAATTAAGCAATTGAAGTGGTTATTGTTTTTGTCCATTTCTTGTCGGGCTTAGTTTATTTTTATGTTTCATCAGATCTACCATTCTGATTTAGATCTTTGCCTTGTTTCTAGTTTCATACTGTCCTAAATATGTTTGCTAAGATGTAATTTATAGAATTTAATCAGAATTTGACTTATGTACTTCTTGTAAGTAGTTTAATTCTGTTTTGTTTGATCTCTCTAGGGTTTTGTGGGTGACTATAGTTAGGTGTATGAGACTTCTGTTGAATAATTGAAATATGGAGTATGTATTAACTTTTTTATTGCAGTTGCTTTGAAGTATTTATTTCGTAATTTGTAAGTTTTGGATTTAATCAATTGCTTCTATTTATAGAAATCCATAATGGGCTTCATTGACTCATCCAGGTCGTTGGTTGTTTTTTTTATTATTCTATAGATGACTTTCACCTCTTGGTAGATTTTAATGTTTATTTAATAGGGATCGACTTATTTTACTAGGTTTAATATAGCTGCAGCCACTAATCAATCGTCATAGTTATGCTTGCTGGAGTTAGAATAGTGGAAGGGTTGAACAAGGAGCCCTGTAAAGCTGGTGTTTCAGTCTGATAATGGTCATTATTTCACTCAATTAGAATGTTCCTCGATATTTATCTTTCAAGGATGTCTTGAATTAAATGTATGCAGCATGCAAGGGTGGAATCACACTGGTAAGAAACCAAATAGTAAATATGAATAGTCATATCCTCTGGAGCTTAATTCATTTTCAAAAGATGATGGAACGCTTCCTCTGCATGGATTTGTTGTGCTGCCTGTAGGGTTTTAAAGGCAAATTTGGTTTTAAATTTTAATGACGACTCCAATAAAGACAATTATTCTGTGGAATTGAGAGCCCAAATTCTTTATACCTGTGCAGTACATTATGGTCTTTTTAGCATGAAATCTCTCTGTGCTGTCCTAATTTGTCTCGACTTGGAGATTTTTTGTTGCTTTTGGATTTCTTTATACAAACTGAAAACTATTGTTTCTTCTAGAGAGATATTGAGATTTATCTGCTCATGATATTTATTTTGTTTTACTGTGGTTTACTTTGTGTAGTCAAAATGCGATTCAGCTTGAGGCAAAGGAGAAAAGGGAGAAGGAAATGAGAAATCAGTTAGTTGAAGAAGCCGAGGAGTATAAACGAGCTTTCTATGAAAAACGAAAGCTTAATATAGAGACCAACAAGACTAGTAACAGAGAGAGGGAGAAGGTATAATTTTTAGAATATTCAAATTTGTATGCTTATTTTGCCATGTTTGACACTACATATCTGGTTTGTGTCTGGGACAGTTATTCTTGGCTAATCAAGAAAAGTTTCACAAAGAGGCTGATAAACATTACTGGAAAGCGATAGGAGAGCTCATTCCTTATGAGGTACCCAACATTGAAAAGAAAAGAGGGAAGAAGGATCAAGAAAAGAAGCCATCAATAACAGTCATCCAGGGACCAAAGCCCGGCAAACCCACTGATCTGTCAAGGATGCGGCAGATACTGGTTAAGCTGAAGCACTCACCCCCACCTCATATGGTGCCACCTCCACCTCCGAAGGATGCCAAAGATGGAAAGGATGGGAAAGATGCCAAGAATGCAAAAGATGCGGCATCAGCAAAAGCTGCAACCGTGGCACCAGTTAAAGATGCCTCTGCCAATGGTTCTTCAGATCCGCCCAAACAAGATGCTCCAGTTGCTATTGACAAGCCTGCTGCTGAACCTGAGCCAACACCAGCTGCCTAATTGCTTAGAATGCCCTTTACAGCATTCTTTTTGTTCTATTCTTTACTGAAATTCTTTTTCTTTCCAGTTTCAGATGTCAGAAATGCCAGGATTATGCATATGGTTAGCTGTTTTGCCCACACAACGTTGTTCTTATTATGTTTTTGGAAATATTGTATGGATTGAATTTTGGAGTTGTGTAATTGTTGTTATATGGTTTATGGAATTACTTTTACATTTTATTCTGGATAACGGTATATCTACACACTGATGTATAAATTTAAAAACTGCTGTGCCTTACTGTATCATTATCTACTTGTCCTTTTATTCTTTTGAAAATGTAAGACATTGATATATTACCGTATGTTATGAATTATACAATTTTTTTAAATAAAATATTATTCAAATTTTATTTTACAAACACTGATTAAAAATTATATGCACCCAATGAACTCAACTTCAACCTCATTCTCAAAAGTCACAAGTCTCTTAGGTAATGTTGTTATCAATACAAACTTTAAGGGAATCCATTAAAATATTTTGATTTTTATTAATCCCGTCTTAACCGGATCAGGGCAAAACTTTGGGGCAATTTTGACAGTAACTTAAGGTATCCATTAAAATATTTTACTTTTTATTGAGGCGGGTTGCATATTACTAATCTAAATTTGTGCGCGATTGCGTAGGTGTATCATTAGCTTTATTGTTATAGTATATAATAATGAAAAGTCACAATTTTTTTTATATAAAATAATTTATATAACTTGACGTAACATAATATAATTATAATTAATTAAATAAAAACACCACGTAACTAATATGATCCCCTACTTTACACATCTAATGATTCGTTAGGTGAAAACACCTCGTTTCATTGACACACCCACACATCCAGCAGTGGTTCCGTCATTGTACATCTATTGTGTGAATTACATTTGATTTAATGATTGTCTTTCACTAAAATGACTGCACAATTATAACAGAAAACCAAAAGCGAAATGGAACACACTTCACAAACAATCGGAAACCAAAGGCGAGGCGGAGCGCACACTTGCAAATTTATAATGCGTACTAACAGTGTTCCCGTCCCGACAGCAAAAGCTTGTCACATTTCAGGCTCGCTGTTCCTGCTTGAGGGTATGCGTCCATGCGTTGGATGCATAGGTGCTCACTTGGTTTTTGTTTTTAACCATGCTTTATAATCGTTATAATTTCATTTCTGTTTTACTGCAATCACTCACAATTGCACTTGCACAACGTCTCTGCAACTATAAAATTTGTTTACTTAAACCAAAGGATCTCAAAAATGATACACACTAACATGGTAACATACAAAGTTTGCGTAGTTACACGTCAGAGCAACATGCCACCGCCACAAAAACAAATTCTTCCTGTGTTCTTCCATTTGGTAAGTTAAATTTCCTCCCTCGGTCTCTTGATTTTTTTTCTTTTTTCTCCTCTTTTCATAATTATAACTCACGCACACGAGTTCCTTCTAGTGTCAAAATGAACGGAAAATACCCTTAAAAACATTCTTGGACCGAGTACCAGATCATACTTCATTCTTCACCTGGGTGTCACCTGCGTAATGGTGACAGGAACCGAGCTCATCTGAAGAGTGGAGTCTGATGATTTTTTATCCGATATATGGACACTACTACTTTCTGAGTCTTGGAAAAAACCAGGGCCTGTAAGCTCCTCCTCGTTGAGCCGGATGTTCTTTGTAAGCATCTTGATTACTTGATTCATTTGTGGTCTTCTGCTAGCAGCTGCTTGTGTGCAGAAAAAAGCAACTTTCATGTACCTAATGATTTCATTCGGTGGATATTCGCCAAGCTCTGGATCCACTAGCTCCAAGAGTTTCTCCTCTTGGTGGAGCTGCCATGCCTATTGACACAAACAAATCATTCATCAAACATGTAAGAAAAGGAGACATTTACAGGCAAGAAATAAGGCTAGGCACAAGCATCTTTAGCCTTCTTAAATCTGAGAAGAGCTTGTTGATTAATCTAACTATTGCAAGTCTTCTTACTTGAAGATCCATATTTTGACTAATAACTGGTCATCATCTTCACAAAATAGAAAAAAAAGTGTTGGATGCAAGCAATACAGGACTGTCACATGCTAAAGCAACAAAAGCAGCTATTAAATAATGTGGAGAAAATCAAAATAGAGAGTGGACTCTATTTTGATTTTTCTCCATTAATACCCTTTTGAGTTTCATATAAAAAACAACAACAACAACAATAATAATAATAATGTCACTGATAATAAGCCAACTCACCCATTCCAAAAGAAATTTATTCATCTGTCCCCATATTGCCTTTCCGCTATTTCTTCCACTAATTATTTCAAGTACAAGGACCCCAAAACTGTAAACATCAGCCTTCATGGTCAACTGGCCACCCAATACATACTCCGGTGCCAAATAGCCACTGCAAATAATAAAACCCTGGAATTTAGTAATCTACATTTTCCATCACTTCAGTTTATACAAGGACTAATAGGAGGACTGATAACAATATTTGACAAAATTCTCCTGATTTGGTTGTCTCAAAGCCTAACAAGTTCATTAGAAGGGAAACTTCAAGTTACATATGGCCACATCAATTCATCTAGCCCGTGCCATAAATTTTTACTGAAAATTATAAAAGAAAAGGAAAAGAAAAATGTAATTCAGGTACATTCACTTCAAGAAGAGTGGGGAAGATGGGAGTTGGGGGTGGACTTTGTAGAAAATCAATGGGAACATATCAACATATTCAAACTATATTGAAGAAAAAGCACTAGTGATAAGTCAAGAAGCAGGAATCCATACAAATTCTTATTGGCCTTATTGATAACAACATTATCTTCACATCTTCCTAATTAGATTATCTTCAACATATATATTGAGGAATCTTTGTTCTTTGTAGTATCTACAATGGATACTGTCTTTTTTGTTCAACCTCATTTTCTCTGGTTTACCGGTCTCATGTACGTAGTTCGCATTACCTAATCATGATGATAATAACCGTTCTCACAACATGACTTTCAGAAGGTATACCATAAATTAAAATCTTATAAGCTGTAATTACAGAAATCCTTCTTGACATACCCCCACACAAACAGTGGCATGGATAGCAGGATACACAAGACAATTAATTTCAGAATAAGCATCTTAATGGTCTGGTAAACAAACCCACTGAATTTAGGGAATACACTGCAGACACTAACAACTTGCTACAGAGAACTCATGACAATGAAAGTTTCATAGGGAACTGAGAAGCAGCAATTTTGTAGTGTTAAACCAAAGGAAAAAAGATACAATATCAAACGACATATAGCAAGCAGAGGGAGAGTTGGAAGATTGCATACGTTGTTCCTGCTATCCTTGTTGTAATGTGAGTGATATTATCTGGAAAAAGTTTAGCCAATCCGAAGTCTCCTATCTTTGGATTAAACTCTTGGTCAAGAAGTATATTACTAGCTTTGATGTCTCTATGCACAATATGTGGCACAAGTTCCTCGTGAAGGAATGCAAGACCTCTAGCAATACCCACACAAATATCAGATCTTTTTTCCCAGTTCAGCTTTATATTTGCTTTTGTAGCACCTACAAACACATGAGAAATAGATTCACTCTTCCCATGTGTATAAAGATAAAAAAATGCAGCTTTCATGCTAAACCTTTGATTTAACTCACCTAATAACACACGATCTAGGCTGTTATTTTCTACATATTCATAAACCAATATCCGTCTTTCTCCTTGGACACAGCAACCGATCAACTCAACAAGGTTAGGATGCCTGACATTTGATAGAGTCTTGATCTCAGTTATAAATTCACGCACCCCCTGCTTTGACTCAGCAGAAAGTGGCTTCACAGCAATGCGTCTTCCATTTGTTAGGGTCCCCTAGCAATATTAGAATAGGGTTAATAATTTTAAAAAAAAAATTTGCAAACAGAAGTAAGACGATCACAATATTCACATCCTATAATGTAAAGTTATGATCTACCATAAAACTCGAAACTATGAATATCAGGCATCATACAAATTCTTTTAGGAAACATAAAGGAGATCATGTCATGAAATTCAATCCACATTAGTTGATTATCATCAGTAAATAGAACAATTCAGCCCTAAACACAAGTGATGCATAATACGCAAGATGATATTGAATTGAACATTGTTCCATATCCATCCTCAGTAGGTCAAACCATCAGTAAATCTTGAGTACCTTGTATACAGTTCCAAAACCTCCTCGCCCTATCTTATTGCTTAAATGAAAATCATCCGTCGCTGATCTTAATTCAGTGTAAGAAAAATGGTTGACATTCCTCAGTAATTCTCCTAGCCAGAGCAACAAAATTTACTTAGAACCAACCAAAAGAAGCTGAGCAGTAATGGGATTTTTAACTAAATCAAATCTAAAATGGTAAGAAGATCACTTAAAATTAAGATTGTGCACTCAAACTGCTTAAACTGGGTCATTTAGAACAGTTTCTCACAATAACTTTCATTTCACCATAATAGGCCTAAGGTTTCAGGAAGAAATAGACAAATGCAACTTCATAACTTTATAATCTGGCATAGAACTTCCATTTGCTGTTTGTACAAAGTGATATAAGAAAAACACTCAAACATGTCAAATTGGTTGGCAGTTAATATCAAGACCCATTCTTTCTTAGTGATGGTATAAATCTCACAACAAAATGAAAGTATTGATTAAATCATATAGCTCATACAATCCAAGGAAATAAAGCCACAGTGACAACAAGAAATGCAGTGTGAATCTCATCAAAATCTACTACATATATGTAACTATCATGGAACAATTAACAAGATTTCGGTTTTCATTAGCTCCAATAATATATCATGTAATGTTGAGTACAAGAACTAATAAGTCCTCACCATCTACGCCCTGTGGAGCCTCACGCTCAGCGCTCTTCTTGCTGTGAAAACGCGAGCCACCAAAGCACCTACAACTCATAATTGCGCGTTGATATTCAGCCACTACCTCCCAGGTGACATGGATACCTTCTAGACACGCACTGAAATCCCATTTCAGATACTTAAATCAATACCCAAATCATCAGACCCATTTTAATGAAAAGATCAAATATCAATAAGCATCATCTAATATAGCCCATAACACTAAACATCACAATAATAACCAAGCTATAAAGCTCAGTTTGCAACAAGTATTAGATTCACATTAAATAAAACTTCCAAATTCAATCACAGACTCTAAAGTCTTTTGATAATCAATCGATCCCATTTCCCCATTTAAAGCTAAATTCATTCAATCGATCCCATTTCCCCATTTAAAGTTAAATTCATCTCAGAAGAAGAACCATAACATTTAGTCACCTACAGTTTACTTAAATATCTGCAAAAGCCAAGCTAAATTCAAGTACAAAAACCACAAAAAAAAAGAAGAAAAAGAAGAAAATTAAAACTATTACCTCGTTAAGTTGACTAGAGCACTTAACGCTTTTCTTGATTTTTTTTCTGTGCAAACAGGCTTTCTCCAATTTAGTTTAAGAGTATGCCATGCTTCCTAATGAAAGATCACAGGATATCTTCTCTGCTTTTGAATTCCTTTCTTTATTGTTTCTTTTTTTTTTTTTTCCTTTAATGGGATGTCTTTAATTGAATAATGTTAACATGGAAAACCAAAAAAAAAAAATCAGTTGCAGCCTTATTGAGGTTTTTTTTTTAAAAAAAATTTGGAACAAATGTAAAGTTGTTTGTTTGTGTTTATGTTGATTTTTTGGAATGGGGAAGAAAATATCAACTGCTTATTGCTCCAGCCTCTGGTTGAATTGTTTCCGCGTTCTCTCTCTACCAATTCACACTGCCAAGTGCCAACCCGACCGCGACCCTTTTTCATTTTCCATCCTTTATTTATTAACTTATTTATTTCTTTCTTTCTTATGGCTTCGGGATTTAATTACCATAATTAAAATAATTTAATGCATCTCTTAATAGTTAATAGTTGATAGTTAATAGTTAACAGTTAATAGTAATCCCCTGCATTTTCCAAATTACGTACAAAAAAGTTAACTCAGGTCCGCCGCCACCGGACTGAAAACTGGTGATTGTAAATAAATTAGATTTATAAGATAATCAGGTCAGCTGTCCTCTTTTCCTTTTCCTGAATCACGTGACAAATATAAAAATATTATACATAAGTCAGAGCAAAAATCTTCCAATCCGAACAATCTCCTTTCAAAAAAAAAAAATCTTCCAATCTGAACAAATAAAACAAAAATTAGCAGACGATTTAATCACCTATTATTTTGTAAATAATCACAAGTTTAATTTTACAAGATGCTGTCATGCTGACGCTTTCTTGACGTACCAATAACAATCGGCGCCGATATCAAGAAAATGTCAACAATTTGTTTTTTTTTTTTTCTTATCTTAATAAATTCGTAACCTCGGATTTTGCTGAATTTCAAATTGGTGGACATTTTCAAAACAATTGTGCGGTGCGTGTGATATGTGGAATTATTGATGTTTAATTAAGCCGGCGGTTGGTGTAAATCATAGTGAAGGTACACAAAAGTCTGACCTTACCTTAAAATTACATTACGCTTTAAATAACATTTGACCCCCGATTAAGTTAGTTTAATCATGCAGCATTCAACCTTTCGTTCAATTCTAAAATGGACCGAAACATCTATATGCCAATGTCGCTAACATGATCAATAAACACGCAATTTTTCTGGGACTTGACTCATGTTGGTGCTTCAAGAAGTCAAGTATCGAATGGCAAGACTCGAGAGAGCACGAGTGGGTGAATTCACAAACTTGTATGCCGCTCTTTTTCCCAAGTGTCATGCGTATTATCATTACACGACTATCGGAAGAAAAATGAAACCCAATGTAATTAACGAGGGATCATATGATCATTAGGACGAGTTGCTTATAGATTTTGTGAATCTTAAGGTGCGTTTGGAATTAATGTGATGTAATTTTTAAACTACAGCTGTTGTGGAAAAAAAATTGTGACTATGAAATAAAAATTAATAATATATAATAAATATAAATTTTAAATAATAATTTTGATAAAATTATTAAAGATATAATATATTTTCTATTATACAAATGAAAATTATATTAATATAGCCTCTAAGTTACAGCAGATAGTGTTTACCAAACACTTTAGTGCTGTACTTTACTCAACCTCAATCCCAAACGCCCCCTTAATATTTCCAAGCCCTCTCCCCTCATTGGGAAGAAATTTTTCATTCTTCATGTCAAATAAAGTTGGGAAAACACAATTGGAGAAAATCAAAGTGTAATTTCAACTTGGGAAAGAATGGTAGCTTTACTCTTTGGACACACTCTCATCACCGAACTGGTGGTTTTAGTGGTAAAATATTTGAGTTAGAACAAAACATCCTAAATCTTCTTATTTAAAAATTCACATTAATAAGAGTATTGCTCTTATAATTTTATTTTTTAATTGCTTATTTGCTTATTATGTGATAAACAGAAGAGTGAAAAAATAAACACTCTTTCAAAAAAACTCTTCAAATAAAAAAAAAATTTCTTCCATCAGGATAATAGCAATTATGACACTTATTTCTCTTTAATGATAATGAGATTTTAAAAAAATAACAATATAATATCATGTAAGAGGAGATTGTATTTTTCACTGTTTAATATTGAAAAGAGAGAACGACAATTTCATTTGAAGACTTTCATTAGAAAAGCTTTTGGTAATGCTCCAAGAGTTCTAAAAGGCTCTCAAAAACGAGATTTTTATTCGTTAAATAAGATTGTATTCTTACTTTTCAGTAATGAGAAGTGACTTCTCCTTCTTCAAATAATATTATACTATTTTTTATATCATTATTATTAAGAGAGAGAAGTATTACAAGTAAATTATTAAAAAAAATAGAGGGTAGTTAAATTTGATGAAAGAATAATTTGATTAAAATCACATTAATTTATTTTTATTTGAAAAGTCTTTTAGGAGGAAACATGCATTTTTACTATTTTATTTGCTACACAGATAGGTAAAAAAGAATATAAAAAATAAAACTAGATGAGTTTTTTGGTGATGGCACCTTCCCGCTGTTCTCATAATATTCAACAATAACTCCTTGGCACCAACAATTTAAAGGAAAAAAATGAGTAAGTGGGTCAATTACTTAATATTTGATCTTGAGAATATTAAATGTACATTAAGTATACAAAAATTATTTTAAGATAAAAATTACAAGAAAGATATCATATATTATTTTTTTATTCATTTTTCAACTTTTTTCAATTTATATATTTTTTATTATAAAGGTGGAATTTTGAGAATATTGAAAATAGTAGGGATAAAATTGTCTTTTCATTGAATGAAGTTCTAATTCCCAAGCTCCCTCCTAGATTTAGAACTCCAGGAATTAAACCTAAAATCGTGTTGGTCTAATGCACCTCATTCTCATTTCGAGCATCAATTAACAAGTAAACAAGTTATTCATCTAATTCCTCCATTCCGATTTAGTAAACACGACATTATAGTATTGTCCTTGTTTTCAAATACACTTTTATTTTTTTTGTAAATTAAATGTATCATATAAATTGAAACTAAAATTAAGTGAATACTGAAAATAAGAAAACGAAGTTTTAGGTTATTGTTGTTGTTATTGTTATCATCTTCATCGTCGTTGTTGTTGTTGTTATTAATGTCGCCATTGTTCTTAGTTATTACTATTATTTATTAGTAAATTTTTTTATTATTAGTAATACCAAATGACAATAATTAACAATGGGTATTTTAGTAAATTATGATAGTTTATTTTGATTTCAAGACAATATAAACACATCAGTGGAAATAAAGTTTGTTCTGATTTCGATTCCTACAATTCAAGTAAATAATTTATTTTAATTCTCATTCTTGATTCCTATTTTAACTCATCCGGATTTCAATTTATTCTAATTACTGATTAGTAAATACACCATAAAATTATAGTGCCGGTAGGCTATTGAGTATTATGACAATAACAAAGGTAAATGGTATATATTTAGTTGATATGACTTATCTAATGTTCATAAGTGCTTATTTAATTTTATAAGTTCTTATTAAAATTTTTATTTTTTTTCAGTTGAGCTTTTGAAAATTAAATAAGTGATTTTTCTTCTACTAACAAAAGCTTAGGGCCTGTTCGGTAGCATTTCCAAACACTTGTTTTCGTTTTCATTTTAAGAACACAAATGTAATATGGGTTCGGTTCAATAGATTCAAAAAAATTAATTATAAAACAAATAATTTAGATTATCCTTTATAGTTATAAAACTGAGCACGTTCTCAGTGAATCAGAAATCAAATTCCAAAATAAATTACAAAATAAAACCTTCGATACTCGGCTTCTTCTTCTAACCATAATGCACAAGTACAACTCTCTCTTTATCCAGATCTACTCTCTCCATGGATACTCTTATTCGTTAACCACAATTCACCATCACAACTCTCTCTCTTCGGCATAGTTCTTCAGCAAAATCGACTACTACTACTGCGTCTCGACTCCGTCTCGATTGGTGGTGGTGGTGCCGCTACGTCTCTGCTCTGCTTCGACTGGTGGTGGATCAGCTGCTGCTGCTACGTTGAGAATGGCTGCTGCTGCTTCGGCTAGTGGTGGATCCTGCTGCTTTGGTTGGTGGTGGCTGCTGCTTTTATTTGGGTAAAATTTGAGAATCGACGTGGGATTATTGGTATAATTCTTTTTTGGGTCCAATTTTTTTTTATTGTGTTTTTCATATTATGTTTAGGTTCATGTTATTCTTTGTTTGGGTTGATAAACTATCATTTGGTTGGATTTGATGTAGTTTGTGAACGGCAATTGAGTTCCTAATTTTTTTTTAGTTTATATCTAATTGTTAATTTGGAATGTATTGATAGAATTTATTGTGAATTTAAAGAGCTACTAAAGTGTTGATTTGGAAATTGAGAATTTGGTTCCATGTCAAGTTTGGGATTCTTTTTAAGGCAACACTATATAAGTAGTTGCCTGGTTCTTGAATCCTATTTCGTTTCATTCATCTCTATCAAAGAATGAAACAAATTCAGAAATGGGTAAAGGATAAAAAATATTTCAATTACTTTAGTTTTTCACAAGGATATAATTAGAGAAGCCAAAAAAATGGTTTTCTATATTAAAGGTGCAGTAGTGTGTCATAACAATAGAGACGTCTGAGTCCTGGAAAATAAATGAATTCATTTTTGACATATCCACAGTTATACAGTTATTGATCTATTCTCATTGGACACAAGGAGAATTTTCTTTTTAATTTGATAAGTTTGAATTTGTTTTTTTTTTTTTTTTTTTTTTTTTTTTAAAGACTTTAGGTAGTTAATTGGGCATCACGAACTACTGCCTTATTATTCTACAACGTTTGCTCAAGAAGGTGGAACCATTTCGGGAGATATTCTTGGAAGTGCTTTTTCTGCAATTGAGGAAGTTTAATCGGCTATTTTGACTTATGGACAAGCACTTCTTTTTCACAACAAAATACAGAAGATATAAAGACATTCAAGAACATAATACGTTTATATTACTTGTTATTCACTTTATGCTTATTAATTTACATTGTTTTAAATTCATATTGATCATCGTTTACAGTAAGATAAGAACTTCGCCAATTGCATATATTTCTACATATTTGTAACGTGCAGTTCCTTTGTCTTAATACTTATCAATCACAAGTTATGTCAATAGTTTTTTCGGCCAGAAATATTCATATAAATGTCAGAATAACATAAAATAAGAGTTATTTGTTCATTTTTGTTTTGTTAGGATGAAATATATCAACTCAACCTTGTATATGTTGCATGCTTCTCTGTATGGAAATTGATTTTCATTTTCAATCTCAGTTTAATACTTGCCGCTTCACGAGATTCACAATGTGCTATTTCCTTGAATTGGATGTCAATTAGGATTTCCTTACTAGCAACAGTTGTTTTGGTTATGAATTTTAGTCTTTATGTTGTCTTTCTTTGTGTGTCTTCATCAAGTATCCAGATTTACTGGCGATGCATACCTAAAGCGACCAGAATCTTCTCTTGGTCTTTCATTTCCACAATTCCACCTACCTGAGCCAATCAGTCAGCCTGTGCTAACAACACAGCCATCCATATGCATGAGAGTTTTGCAACCTAATCACAAATTTCTCATTTTTTGCATCTGATTGGTTGTGGGAGCACTTGACAAATCGAGAGGCAGTTCATATTGTTTATAATTACCCACAATCTGTATGTATTATCTTTAAATGCATCTGGTTTGTGTTTGATCTTTCCTCTTCATGGCACTCACTTGTTTTCAACCTTTTTTTTTTTTCTTTCAATGTTGCCAGACGACTTCTTAAAACAACTTTAAATACAGCGGCAAAGAAAAGGCAAATGGATTATAACGAGCTTAAAAAGATTGATAAGTGGGATAGGTGGTTTTATCTTGATGATGTGCTGTGGTTGTCATCTTTATAGACCATTGAATTGTTGGGGAACAAGATCTCTATAACAGAGTTGTTTGTTCGAGGGTTCATTGATAGTGTATAAATCATAAGTGTTGTAATATATTTTTTAATTATTATGTAAAGACAATGACAATGTAAAACTCTTTTTTTTTAATTAATGCTAATACTAAATTATTAATAATATGTTTGTGTATTTATTAGTTAAACAATTATTTTTTAACTCTAAGTATGACTTAATGTTTAGCAAAAAATGTTTTTAAAAATAGTACTACCGAACACATATTTACTGTTTTTATCATTTTCAATTGTGTCTACTGAACACATATTATTGTTTTCAGTTTTAAAATATAAAATACAGAAAATTATACCAGATACATACTTAAATTTGAAATTTAGCAATTGCAAAACACTATTTTCATTCTTTTTTTTGTTTTCAGAAAATACCGATTAAAAAACAATACCAAACAAGCCTTTAGCTTTTGGTTATTTGGAAGTAGATGTTGAAAAGTCATTTTTTTAATGTTAAAATGTCTAAAATATCTTAACGTATTTATCAATCTTCTTTTATTCTTTTATAACATAACTTTAAGAAACGTGTCTATTAAAATAATTTTATAACTTTTAATAAAAATTTTAATTGACAGCCAAACAACTAAAATTTTTTTAGATAAAAGCTCTACTTATAAAAGTTCAACTAGCAAAAACTCTAGTTAAATAAACTCTACTTAAAAAGTTATATACGAAGTCTTATCTTTGTTATTTTATATTTTCATTCAACCAATGAATTTATAGCACATCAATTTATATAAAATAAATTTATAAAAGAGTTTATAACTCTATCATCACTCATTTTTTATATAACATACATTAGAAAATTGGAGAAATGTTTATAAAAAATGGAACCCATACACCCATAGAGGCAAACCATAATGCCCCTAGCGATCCAAGTAGTAATCAACACTTTCACTTGAATTACTAATGTTTTTTTTTTATCGCATGAGATTATTGCTCACAGTGCAACTCATATTATATGAGACCATAATTAATATTTACAAATCAGACCATTATTGAGACCAACTTACATCAATGTTAATAGAGTTCTGTCCAGATTTTAACCCTCACTAATATTTGAGAAATGTCTAATCTATTTACTCTTAGATAAGGGAGAGACTGCCTTCACTCAATTATACAATATAATTAAAGAAAAAAATAACCCCACATTGCATTTATAGGAATTCGAACTGTTGTCTTCCAAAACAGCCTTAACCAATCAGCCAAAGGTCGAGTGACTCCTTGAATAAGTAATGCTAAACGAATGGATTCGAGTTATTGCGTTTGAGTAGAAGGAAAACATTTTTTGTTAGAATATTAATGGAGTACATAACTACACAAGTCTCTTCAAATATTAGTGTCAGGAGATATCATATATACGTAGATTAGGAACATGAGTTGTGCTATAATATAAATGGTTTAAGTTTTTTTAATAGATTTTTTTATCATAAAAAATAGAACAAGAAAAGATTTGGGAGGAATAAATTCTTTGATTTATGATAAATTATGTCCATCATATATATAAAATTAGCTTCTTTTTCTTTTTTTTTTCTTCTCTATCTAAGCTTTGGACGTTTAGGGTGACAATAATAATAATAATATCAACTCATAGTCACAGGTGATCTGCTGGAGGCGACGAATGTAGAAACAGGGAACCAATAGCCTAAACACAGAAACAGCAGCCCATAAGACTAGAAACAGAGCCAGCCATTTTCGGACGGGAAAAAGAAAAGAAGAAAAAAGAGAAAAGAAAAAAGTAAAAGGAAAGGAAAAGAAAATGGACGCGATGTTGTTGAGCACCGCACAGCACAGCGAAGCAAAATCAAAGAGAAAGAGGAAACAAAGTCCTTAAGTCATAACAAACAGCCAACACCTGGATTGGAATTTGGAATCGCAAAGACGACTGCTTTTGTCTCCTCTCCTCAATTACAAACCCTAAAAAGCCAAAAACAATCTCTAAAAATTCAATAAAACCACCCACTCGAACCCCACTCACTCTCTCTCTCTCTCGTCAACCAATTCCAACAGTACTATCTGTCGCCTTCAATTGCGACTTTTACACCACCACTCACGCACGCACACACACTCCCTCTCTCATTCTACTTTTTTATTCTATTTTATTTTACATATAAATAAATTAGGGTTTCGTTACAATGAATAATAATAATAATAGTAGTGGTACTCCTAATCCTAACGCCAATTCTAATACTAAGGATTCTGAGGAGGATTTGGCAGCTCAGTCTGTGGAGACTGTTATTAAGTCTGACAAGCCGGACACTCTTAGCTCTGCTGCTGCTGAGGAGGAAGCCTCCGCGAAATCGGACGATCCCATGGATGAAGATTCGGTTACTCCGGCCACTGTCTTTTGTATTCGGCTCAAGCAGCCGAGGTCCAATTTGCAGCATAAAATGAGCGTCCCTGAATTGTGTCGCAATTTCAGGTTTTTCATTTTGCCACTAATTTATTTCTATTATTGTATTTCCAACTCTAATTTCTATTGAAAGCTCCTGTATGTTTTGTGCTTATTTGTCCTTTCAGTGCTGTTGCTTGGTGTGGCAAATTGAATGCTATTGCTTGTGCTACTGAAACTTGCGCTAGGATTCCAAGGTATTTTCCTTTATATCATTTGTGTCTGCTTTTGATGATACGCCAACTAGTAATTTTGATGAATCTGACCTTTTTCTTTGACCTTTGTGGGAACATAGGTGTACGGTTTTGATTGTTCTTTTGTTTTTGCAGTTCTAACGCGAATACACCGTTTTGGATCCCCATACATATTGTGATACCAGAGCGACCTACTGAGTGTGCAGTGTTTAATGTTATAGCAGGTAATTTGTTGTGCCGTCTAGCTTTTTGTTCCCATACATATACCTATTGAATTAATGTCTGCCAAGTGGTTTAGTGTTTATAATGCCTGTTTAACATAACACCTTCTTGTTTATGTAATTTCTAGTTCATCAAACCTTGTGATGACTCATGGTTTTTCTCTTTAGTTGAGTTTAATATTATTTTGTTGCATTGAATGCTTTTGCAGATTGTCCCCGTGATTCTGTTCAGTTTATTGAATGGTCCCCTACTTCATGTCCTCGTGCTCTATTAATAGCTAATTTCTATGGGCGAGTGACTATATGGACTCAGCCATCTCATGTAAGCTACCCTTGTCCGACCATTTTCTTTAATTCTGTGCGTACATGTCTGTCTGGTGCAAGTTAATTATGTTACGTGCTTTTTCTTTTCTCATTTTTTGGTGCAGTGATGCAACTGTACCTACATTGGTTGCCTCTTTATTTTAAGTTCTTTTTGAGCTTATTATTGGTCTTTTTATGCAGGGACCAGCTAATCTAGCACGTGATGCTAGCTGCTGGCAGCGTGAGCATGAATGGCGGCAGGATATTGCAGTCGTTACGAAGTGGCTCTCAGGGGTGTCTCCAGTATGCATTTATTTTTGTCTTCAGTGCTTCCGAGTCCTAAAATATTCTTATTTCCTTTATTTTTACTATCCTAAGCACTTTTGGTCTTGTTTTGTTGTCTTAATGATCAGTATAGGTGGCTTTCCTCAAAATCCACTAGTCCTTTGAATGCAAAATCAATTTTTGAAGAAAAATTCCTTTCGCAGCATTCTCAAACTTCAGGTTTTTCTTCTTGCTGCTTCTTAAGAGTTTAGAAAAATCATGCACAGGAACTTTCATTTGGGTTTGCAATTGTTCATGAATTTTAGGTTCTTGTTATTTCTTGCTAAGAGTTTAGAAAAATCATGCACAGGAACTTTCATTTGGGTTTGCAATTGTTCATGAATTTTAGGTTCTTGTTATTTCTTGCTGTCACTGTTTGCATGCAGATAGTTCTGGTAATTTGCCGTTATTTTGTGAAAAACTTGAATCAAAATTGTCCTCAGATTGTTACCAGGATGGTTCTTTTGTCTCCTGCAGTAATGCCATCATAGTTGTTGCAAATGATTGCATGAGCTAGAGAGTGTTTGGTTATCTGAATGATAAGTGCCTTTTTGGTTTTAGCCAATACATCTCGTGTAGTTCTATCTTTCTCTTTTATTTTGATTGCGCAACAGTTGATAAACAGAAATTTCCTCATTTCTGACAAAAATAATGTAATTCTGGAAAAGGGAACTTATGGTGCCAACTCAGTGGTTCAACTGCTTTTCGTTATGATGCTGTCAGCATTGTTTGGAATGCCACTTTTTCTTTTTCTTTTTTTGACGGGGGGGTTTGGGGGGGATTAATAATCACTTTATTTTCTGTTAATCGATTTACCTTGCTCCAGATATTTTCCAATCTAATGTATGATTCTATTTCAGATAGGTGGCCGAATTTTCTCTGTGTCTGCTCCGTTTTCTCATCGGGCTCTGTTCAACTTAACTGGTCCCAGTGGCCTCCTAGTCAAAATGGTGCAGAATCAAAGTGGTTTCCCACTGCAAAAGGTCTTTTGGGTGCTGGGCCTAGTGGGATCATGGCTGCTGATGTTATCATAACAGACAGTGGGGCCATGCATGTAGCTGGTGTTCCAATTGTAAATCCCTCTACCGTCGTTGTTTGGGAGGTCACTCCTGGTCCTGGAAATGGATTTCATGCAGCTCCAAAGACAACTACGAGCAATGGGGTACCACCTTCACTTAGTCCACCCAAGTGGGCAGGTTTTGCCCCTTTGGCTGCTTATTTATTCAGCTGGCAAGAGTATCTATTGTCTGAAGCAAAGCAAGGAAGGAAGTTGACAGATCAAAATTTCAGTGATGCCATAACCCTTCATTGTTCTCCAGTATCAAATTTTTCTGCATATGTTAGTCCTGAGGCAGCAGCTCAATCTGCAGCAACCACTACATGGGGCTCTGGAGTAACTGCAGTTGCCTTTGACCCAACTCGTGGTGGTTCTGTGATAGCTGTTGTGATAGTTGAAGGTATTATCTGTTCTCACTTTAAAATTTAACTTTTGACGTCAAATCCTGGTTGTTACTACAACCGGATATGTGTATGTATGCTAATAATATTCTTTTAGTAATGTTGTGCATTCCATAATGCATAAGTGTTTGTTTGCTTATCTAGTTGTTTATCATTCCGACTATGTTGACCAATATATATATATATATATCCTTTTTAGTGTTTCTGTTACCCCCATAATACTTATGGATGCAAATTCCTTTTATACTTTTGCAGAATTCATAGTTCCCAATGATTTCTTGTTCTCTTTTTCTCTGTTGGAAATCTGCTCTTGCTAATGCAAAACCTTTTGCCTGTTGAACCCTAATGGGATGTGATCCATGTTAATTGGTGTCATAGTTGTCCCATTGGTGCATCCTGGTCTTTTTAATTACTTTTCTAACACAATAGCACTAGCCTCTTCCTATAACATTTGCTCATGACTAGGACAAATATGGGGCCTGTCTTTTTATGTTTTATAGGAGTCAAAGCTGTTTATAAATCCAGATATCATTGTGTTTCTATGAAAGTAACAATTGATTTGGCATTTGGCAGGGCAGTACATGTCCCCTTACGATCCAGATGAGGGTCCTTCTATCACAGGATGGAGGGTTCAGCGTTGGGAATCATCAGTTCAGCCTGTTGTTCTTCATCAGATATTTGGAAATCCCACTTCCAGTTTCGGTGGGCAGGCACCCATGCAAACTGTTTGGGTGTCAAAAGTGGATACAAGCATACCAACTAATAATTTTAAAATTCACCAGTCAGCTGCTGCAGGACCAACCAGTGATGTATGGAAAACCACTGATTCTGGTCTTGAGAAATCAAAAATAGTCAGCTTTGATCCCTTTGATTTGCCAAGCGATATTAGATCGCTTGCTAGAATTGTTTATTCTGCTCATGGTGGTGAAATTGCTATTGCCCTTCTTCGGGGTGGGGTCCACATTTTTTCTGGTCCAAACTTCGCACCTGTTGATAACTACCAGATTAGTGTTGGATCTGCAATTGCAGCACCTGCCTTTTCTTCTACAAGTTGCTGTTCAGCTTCTGTTTGGCATGACACTAACAAGGACCGCACCATATTGAAAATAATTCGTGTTCTTCCTCCGGCTGTTCTGAGTAGTCAAGTAAAGGCCAACTCATCGACCTGGGAACGTGCGATTGCTGAGAGGTACTATATGAAAGTACTTATCATAAACCTGGTAGGAGTAATTTTTCATGCCTTCCCCTTGATTATGTTGGACTGCATATCTAACTATATGAACACTTGTGTGCATGTCATTCCTCAACAACTCTCATTTGAAGTATAAAATTGCAGTATACTGAGAAGTACAACTTTTATTTACTTTTGTCTGTACAATTTGCCCCGCTTGATGCTGTAGTGAGATTTTCGGTCCAACTTGTAGATCTGGGAAAGCGATTTAATAGCTTTTCCGGTCTTTAGTAAAGTCGAGGATCTTGGACCAGATCAGCACTATATATATAACCAAATTAAATCATGTCAAATAATTAACGGATGGCAGTCACTTTAATCTGATGCTTGGTGATGCTGATTATTTCTGTTGTCAAAGCAGGTTTTGGTGGAGCCTTTTGGTTAATGTGGATTGGTGGGATGCTGTTGGCTGTACTCAGAGTGCTGCCGAGGATGGCATTGGTAAGAATGTTTTGACGTAGTTGTAAAATTAACAATATTTTATGCTAGAATAAGGATTTTAATTATCTGGAAAATAATGTCTTTTATTAAAAAAAAGTGTATAATTGTGCATTTCTCTTTTATATGCTGTCTTCTTGAGAAAATCTCTATGATGATTTGTGATACCTCTCTCTAATGTGGGTGTTTATTCTTATATTTCAGTTTCACTGAACAGTGTCATAGCTGTCTTGGATGCGGATTTTCATTCTCTTCCTTCTATTCAGCACCGACAACAATATGGTCCCGTATGTTTCTTCTAACTCTTGCCATCTCTGCGTCTCATGGTCATTTGTCTTCAAATTGTTAACTATAACAATGAAAAGAGGTCTTTAAGAGTATTAATTTTCTTTTCCTTTTGAATAGCAATCTCATGATGTTTTATGGATCTTTCGCGCATGGCTAACTGATTCTTTGCTTGTCAAGCTTCTTTCTTAAGTTTGCTTTAGACTGTTTCCTTCTTTCAGCAGTCCTTCCACTTAATTTTGGTGTTTGGGTTTCACCAAATCCTCTAGTCTCTATGTAATTGTGATGTATGCTGATGTTATGTAGCTAGCGTGATCTAAGTTATCATGCTGTTCAAGCCTTAAAACAACCTTTGATTATCCATTTATTGCATATAATGAATTTGTTGTTGAGTTACATATGCCAAATCCCATCTAGATGGTTTCCATGTTTGTTCATTTCCCCAGCTGACTCCAAAAATGGGGTCTGATACTTCTATCGGTTGTTTGGAGTTACTCAACAGAATATTTTGAGGTTTTGACCAGGAAAGCGCAGAGGATTTCTCCTCTTGGTTACCTGGCTTGACTGCTTCAGCAGAAATCTTAATCACATTGTTATGCTACCACTTTTGCATGATAGTTCATTCATCATTGATACTCATTTAGACCAGGTTCTATCATTTTTGGATAAGGAAACTTCTCTTTTTTCATAGCAGAGCCTAGACAGGATAAAATGCCGACTTTTGGAAGGTACAAATGCTCAAGAAGTTAGGGCAATGGTACTAGATATGCAAGCAAGGTTGTTGCTGGATATGTTGGGGAAAGGAATTGAATCAGCTTTAATAAATCCTTCAGCTTTGGTGCCTGATCCATGGCAGGCATCTGGTGAGACATTGTCTGGTATTGATCCTGAATCAATGGCCGTTGAACCTGCTCTTGTTGCAAGCATTCAGGTCTACATCTAGCTGTATTTTGTCCTTTTGTACATTCAGTTCTTGGTCATGTGGAAATTTGTAGTGAAATCAGTTGATGCTTCTGTTATGATTAAGAGAAAACACTAAAATAATGTTGAGAATTTCATTGACTGGTATACAAACGTGATGGCAGTAACTTGGTGACGTCCTTGATGCACTTGTCTTCATGTTCTTATCAGCTGGCATTTTTCTTCTAGGTTTTCCTCTCGCAAAAATTTTGTATCTGATATTAGTCAAAGATGTGGAACGGGTTCTCAAGTTGGCTATGTCCATGTTGTTTAAAAGTTAGATTATTTTAGTTGACATGATTGTTCAGTTAATCTATTCGTCATGGTCGTGCAGGCCTATGTTGATGCTGTATTGGATCTAGCATCACATTTTATCACACGCTTGCGGCGCTATGCAAGTTTTTGTCGGACATTGGCAAGTCATGCTGTTACTGCCGGCACTGGCAGCAATCGCAATATGGTTGCTAGTCCTACCCAAAGTTCTGCAACTCCTGCAGCCAGTCAGGGTCAGTATCCACCTCTCCTCTGATAGGATAACGTTGGAGGAAATGGGGCTTTTCCTGAGGAACTCTCTAGTTCTGTAGTTCCTGCCTAATTTGAATTGACTGAATTTCATTTTATCCTATACCATTTGAGCATACTTCGGTCACTGTCATCTAATGAAGAAAGGAGGAACTGCTGTAAATTATTTTCAATTTTTTTTCATGCTTTGTTATCATTATCAGTGTAATAATGTTTTCTGCAGCTGGTCAGAGTGGTACAACAAGCTCAACTGGAAGTACCCAGATGCAAGCTTGGGTACAGGGTGCTATTGCTAAGATCAGTAGCACCAATGATGGGGTGTCCAATCCAACCTCAAACCCCATAAGCGGTCCATCTTCCTTCATGCCAATAAGCATCAACACTGGGACTTTTCCTGGAACACCTGCTGTCAGGCTCATTGGGGACTGCCACTTTCTTCATAGATTATGCCAACTTCTGCTTTTCTGTTTTTTCTTTCGGCGAGCTCAACAACCTCGCCTTTTGGCAAATGCACAGAGAAATAATGATGCAAATGTGCAGAAACCTCAGCTGAGTGCTCCTGGCAAGGTGGAGGAAATCAATTCTGTTCCTGGAAAACCTACATCAGCCATGGTAAAGTTAGATGAAGGTCAGGTAGCGAGAGCTGGTCAAACTGTACCTGGTGGAAAAGGAGTTGAAGAAAGTCCTGCTGGCCGGCCAAAAATGGGTTTTGGTAATGCTGGTCAAGGATATACTTTTGAGGAGGTACAAAATGGTGGTTTTTTTTCTCGTGTAACAATGGTGTCTGGATAAAAATATTACTTGCAATAGCTTTTTTATTTTTCATCAGTCTAATTACATTTTCTCTGATTCTTGAACTCAACTGTTGGCTTTTTTAAATAAGAAGTCATAGGCATGACCTGAACAACTCTATGTAACTGTCTCGCAGGTGAAGGTCCTTTTTCTCATTCTAATGGACCTCTGTAGGCGTACAGCAGCCCTGTCACACCCACTACCGGTTTCTCAGGTGGGAAGCAGCAACATCCAAGTGCGGCTGCATTACATTGATGGGAATTACACTGTATTGCCTGAAGTTGTAGAAGCTTCCCTTGGTCCACATATGCAGGTACTTGTGTTATGTAAATATTGTTAAATTGATGATTTCAATGAGATAATGAGATTGACTCTCATGTTTTATTACCGATGCTAAGTAGTTTTGTATAATTTTTAATCCTGCTATCTAATTGTGATCAGATAAGAAAACCTATGATGCTGTCAAATTCATGTGAAAGCCTATAATTCTAGTACATAAGAATATGTCTTTTAGAAATAGGTGAAGGTGCTGAGAAGAGGTTGTGACAAAAGCTACATCTATTTACATCTTTTAGCTCATGGTATTGGCCAGGGTCATTGAATTCTAAACAACTTAAGTAGGTCTTTGTATTATTTTTGCCTAATCCACCAGATACATAGATGCTAGGCTTTTACCTTAACTTTATCCTGGTATGCAATAGATGTGTATTTATTGAAAATTCAAATCATTTATCTGTATTTGATTATTTTTCTCCTAAGCTTGCTTAGATGCTAGGTTTTGATCTTAATTGTGTCCTAGTTCTCGGTTGAAATCTGCATAATTTGTCTTTGTTTTTCAGACTTGGATTTCATTTTCTTCTGAGCTTCTATCTTCCATTCTAAATGTGTACACAGAACATGCCTAGGCCTAGAGGTGCAGATGCTGCTGGACTTTTACTTCGTGAGTTAGAGCTCCACCCACCGGCTGAAGAGTGGCATAGACGGAATATGTTTGGTGGGCCTTGGTCTGATCCGGAGGATGTTGGCCCTGCAGATGATACTCCCAAGCTAAGTAATTGGGTAGATTCAGTTGATGTCAACTCTTCAGGAAATCATGATGTTTATTACGATTCGCATGGCTTGTGGCCGAGGAAACGCAGGATGTCTGAAAGAGACGCAGCTTTTGGCTTGAATACTTCTGTAGGCTTGGGGGCTTATCTTGGTATTATGGGATCTCGAAGAGATGTTGTTACGGCCGTTTGGAAGACTGGTCTTGAAGGAGTTTGGTACAAGGTATGGGATAAAGATAAAGGCGGCTCTATCTGTTATTAAAATTTTAACAATGCTTAATGTAGTCGTTTATTGCCATTCTCTTTAGGGCAGGATAATAATATGTGAGGAGATGGAGAGTTTTTTTTTTAATTGTTTAGCTCAAGGGTAGTTTTGACTGTTTGTGGTGCAGTGCATTAGATGTTTGCGTCAGACAGCAGCTTTTGCCTCACCAGGTGCTACAAATCCAACAAATCAAAATGACCGAGAGGCTTGGTGGATCAGCCGCTGGGCATTTGGCTGTCCTATGTGCGGGGGAACATGGGTTCGAGTTGTCTAGATTATAAGGACTCATCTTTGTCTGGAAACAAATATGGACCAGCCATATGGTGAGGGGATGATTAAATGAACAATCGACAGAATATGAATGCGAAGCAGAATACCTAAAAGTGAACTGGTAGAAGATTATCTATAGCCATCCTGACGGATCTGCCACTGTTGAACGGAAGGTTGAAGGAATGATAAAATGGAACAGCAATGCAGATCTTGGAAACTCTTCCTAGAATTTTGATGGGTTAATTCCAAGTTAACAATATTTTGTGACAAGACAGGCTGTCTGCTGTCTGCTAGAAATGTGCTGAGTTCGTAGTTGGTGGAATCGCTTGACAGGAGCAACTTTTGGATGTGTGATAAAGTAGTATTATTAGATAATTTGCTTGAAACCGACGACCCAATGCCTCGTGTAAATATTAGACAGTCTAATTGAAACCTGTTTATTGTGTACAAATGACAATATGTGGATATCGAACGTTTACGAACGTCCACGTTATTTCTACCATTTTTACGATAGAAGATATAGCAAAACTCGCATTAGGACATTAATTGTTATTACCGTCGATTTGCTTCGACTTTCAGTATATTTAGACTCTGAAATTAAGTTCCAAATCAGCCAGTGTTCATTTGAAAATTGACTGAGAAAATGACGGTGATCGCAGGATGATAGATAACAACGGCGCCAAGCTTTGCGTTTTTAATAAGAAAGTACAGCGACTGGGGGCATTTAGGTCAGAGCGAATCAATTTATGTTGATATATAAGAATTTGAAACAAAACCGAGTAATGCTAAGCGGGGCAGGGGGATGGGTCTGGCGTGAGACTGAATTTCTCCTCCTACTCATAGCTAACTGTAATAAAATTTGACTTCAATTGATTATCATCGTCCATCCATTGAGATTGAGTAAAGAGTGGTTGAGTGAGGAGAGGACTGAGGATGAGCTCGACGCCAGGTACACACTCGCTAGCCTTCAGAGTGATGAGGCTATGCAGGCCGTCATTACACGTGGAGCCTCCACTTCGCGTAGACCCCACCGATCTCTTCATCGGCGAGGACATCCTCGACGATCCAATCGCCGCTTCCAACCTACCTTCACTAATATCTAGCCACGTCACCACCAACAAATCCTCCGATCTCACCTATCGCTCTAGATTCCTCCTCCACGACTCCGCTGATTCCATCGGCCTTTCCGGCCTCCTCGTCCTCCCCCAAGCCTTCGGGTCCCTATCCCCTTTTAATTTTTCTTTCCTAATTTTCTTTTTTAAAAAAAAACTATAATTATTCATTTTCTTTTTTGTTAAATTATAATTAACAGGGCTATTTATTTGGGAGAGACGTTTTGTAGCTACATTAGTATCAACAACAGTTCTACTTTAGAAGTTAGAGATGTTGTTATTAAGGTAATTTTTCTTTTCAATAATTTCATTTCAAATGAAGGACATATTTAGCTTCAATAAATTTTTTTTTAATTATTTCCATTAAATAGGCAGAAATTCAAACGGATAAGCAGAGGATCCTCCTTTTGGATACGTCAAAATCACCCGTTGAATCAATACGTGCTGGCGGACGTTATGATTTCATCGTAGAACATGATGTCAAAGAACTCGGAGCTCATACGTTAGTATTAATCTGATCTTTTGGTTTCTTTATTTTGTTTATGAATTATGCATCCATCACCTCTGATGTCAATCATTTTGAATTTGTTTAGGCTTGTGTGCACGGCATTGTATAGTGACGGTGAGGGAGAGCGGAAATATCTTCCACAGTTTTTCAAGTTCATTGTCTCCAATCCACTTTCAGTTCGGACCAAGGTATTAGCTTGAAATCGATTTCAAGAACCAATGCTAGGTGTGTATTTTGTTTCTTGCCCAAAGTTAATACTTGCTTGTTATGACTTCATTCTGCAGGTCCGTGTTGTTAAGGTAGGTTTGCAATGCATTTTCAGGTGTAAGTTGTAACATCTTATTCTGGTTTTATCAGAGTTTCAAGAAATTGTGGTGACGACTGCTGCCTTTGGAAAGCACATTATGGATAACTGTTTTCTGTGTCAGGAAATAACATTTTTAGAGGCATGCATTGAGAATCATACAAAATCAAACCTTTATATGGACCAAGTTGAGTTTGAGCCTGCTCAGAATTGGAGTGCAACAATGCTTAAAGCTGATGGATCCCATTCTGATTACAATGCTCAAAGTAGGTATGTCCAGATAAAATATACTGGGTATTTTGAATCGAAAACGTGTTCTGTGTTTCACTTCATTATTAAATATTTTTTAATTCAATTTTCATGTGCATTTGTTATTTACAAAATCTGATCTCTCGTGCTTTTCTTTTTATTGCTTTATCATATTCTGGCAGAGAGATATCTAAGCCACCAGTACTCATCAGATCTGGTGGAGGGATTCACAACTATCTGTATCAGTTAAAAATGTTGTCACATGGTTCTTCTTCGCCAGTGAAAGTTCAAGGAAGTAATGTTCTTGGTAAACTTCAAATAACATGGCGTACAAATTTGGGTGAACCTGGTCGCCTACAGACACAGCAAATTCTTGGCACCGTAAGTGCATTCTTTAATAATTGAAGAACGAGAAAGCTTAAAAATTGTTCAGATGAGATTTATTGAACATAAAGCTATAGTAAAACCAAGCTAAAATTCTTAGAGGGGAAAAAGAAAATTCCGAATATAATAAATGAGATATTTATAAAATCACAGATCTAATAAACTCAGCAGATTAAGAGTGAGATAACAATGGAATTTCAAAAACGATTTATAATTTGTTTCAATTCTAGAAAAAAAGAGTAGGAAAGAGATGTTACATAGAATTTGATTGGGTGCTGCATAATTGAATTTAAATTTAAAGGTTTTCAGAAAATTTCACTCATGCAACAGATTTCTCTGCAATCTCAGTATGTATGGCGTATGGAAATGCTCTTATTTGGTGGATGTTGTCCTAAGTGTCTTAAAACTTCCATTTGCAGACCATCACTAGCAAGGAGATTGAGCTGAATGTTGTGGAGGTTCCTTCTGTTGTCAGCATAGATAAACCATTCTTGGTAATTAGCATTTCAATTTCATAGCATTTTGCTTATGAATTCCAGTGTACCCTCTTCAGTAAATATTATTCATTTCTAATGTTCATTCATATGGTATCATCTTTGGATTTGAACTCAACTTTCCTTTTATGTGGCCTATGGTTTAAAGTCCATATGGTATCCTCTTTGGATTAAGTTGTTCAACCGTTAGTGCTGCACCAAGCTAGTGTTGGTTTGAAAGTTAAACTGAAGTAGTCAGTGGTTGATGCAGTTAAAGTTAAAGCTCACAAACCAGACGGACAAAGAACAGGGCCCCTTTGAAATTTGGCTATCACAAAATGATTCAGATGAGGAGAAAGTTGTAATGATTAATGGTCTTCGGATAATGGTAACACAATTTGGTTGGCTGATAGAAACCCTTTTTATGTGGATATCCCTGATTTATTCATGACCCTTCAGTTTATAGAAATACTGATTTCTTCCATTACTGATATATGGTTTTGACTGTGTGCAGGCATTAGCGCCAGTGGAGGCTTTTGGTTCCACAGATTTTCACTTGGTATGAACAATATTCTTGTGATAAGTACCCCCCTTTTCTTTTTTTCATTTGAGATGTTGAAGAGACGACCATACTGTGTATCCCATGCTGTACTTTTGATTGTTTCATTTTCGCTAACCAATTCAATTGTGCTGTCCTTTCGTATGCAGAATCTGATTGCTACGAAACTTGGAGTTCAAAGAATCACTGGCATTACAGTGTTCGACAAGATAGAGAAGATAACCTATGACTCATTGCCTGATTTAGAGGTTGGTGATCTATGGTTCTTAGCACTGTTCATCAGAGATTAGTGTTAAGTGCTCTGTGTTCTAAAATCTTGTTTGTCCAACTTCAGTAATACTGCAGAGGGTTAGTGTCTGAGAATCTCAGCTAAGTGTTTGGTTGTTGAGTTATCTCAGGATTGAATAAAATTGGGAAAGTTTGAATGAGCATTAATGCATGAAAACATATTTGGAACCTTGATTTTGGTAAAATCTTATATTGGAATAGTAATATGGAATATTTTGGCACAGTAAGAATTGTAAAGCTGAGAAGAGGCTATTGGAAGTGCTGCAGAACTCTTGGCCTGCAAAGAGTAGGCCTCCATGTTTTGAGTGCAACATTTAATCGAAGCACAGTTGTAGTCAAGAACTTGTCCAAATCATCTTTCAAAAAACACTAGTTTTGTGAATGTTGGGTGATCTTGATAGATGCGTTAATGCTTCAAATTCATCAGTTGATTTAGTATCTTGAATCTGAAAGAGTATATATTAATTTTTTTTTACTGCCCTAGCTATAAAATTGACATGATCCATTTCATGTTGATGGTTGGTTCTGCTTCATTGAAAATTTGCTGTCTATACGGTCTTTGTGATGTGCAGTGTTTTTGATGGATTGATTTTCTGATCTTTCTGAACACATTGCAGATTTTTGTGGATCAGGATTGATAAGTTGGCTGGTTTTGACCCGTTAAGTTTGCAGAGACTGAACTAACACCATTTGGTTTTTGAGGAGTTTTGGTGACTGAGCATTGTTGTGACGTACCCCATCAGTTTGGCTTTTACGAAATCACTCAGAACTACAGCCAATGAGCACCAAGTTCATCTAGCTTCTTGACTGCTAGAGAGCTATATTCAATTTCCACACAAACTACCTGCTTGCTGCTTTTATATGAACTTTTCTGTTTTAAGGGCAAGGCGGATGATTTTCTTCGTGGTTGGTTTTGATTACTAAAATCATCAAATGCTAAGTCATGTGGTGCTGGTGGTGGGTTGGGATTTATTTTAAATGGGTGGGGGAGCTCAGCTAAGTGAAATTATATTCTGAAGCTGGGGTGTAGTTTATGGATCACTAACACTCGTGATACCAAATCAGTTATTTAAAGAATAGTTGTTGAGTCAGTTATTTGGTTCTTTTAAGAATAGTTGTTAAATCATTTATGTATCTAAAGAAAATGAATTTCGTGTTCTCTCTTTCGTTAGTCTATTGATCTCTACAAATGAAAGGCAAAGTAGATTATCGTAGGTTGTAGGGCATGGGTAGCAGTGTTGTATTCAAATCTGATCGATTAGTATTGATAAAATATACAACCAAGATTTTCTTATCAAGAATCCAACATGTCCCAAGGGAATGTAACACTAGAGCTTAATGCTTTGGCAAAAGAAGCTTCTGTGCTTGATCATCTTCTTGTCTGGCTGGGATCATTCCCGTCCCAAATCATGTCACTCTTGTCGGTTTAATTTTATGAAAGGTATATTTTCTTATCGAAAAAAATAAATAAATAAAGAAAAAAAGGTGCTCTTGATTTGATTTATTTTAGAATAATCTAATAACGGTAAATGTTCATGGGCGAATTTTTTTCTAAAATTAGCAGTAACGGCGCAACCTTATTTGGAGTAGAAAAAGATTTAATTTTTTAAAACAAAAGAAAGATTGAACCCATTCACTTTCTCAAATATATATGTGCAGAGCAGCAGGAGCAGCCGGCGGGGCATACAATTAGCATTAGAGAGTAGAGACGCTTATCCACCCAGTAAATGCGTGGGAGCAAGCAAATACATACACAGACAGACTGCAGAGGCTCTATTGTTGTGTAAACAAAGCCCAAAAAGTACAATAACCCAAAAAAAATTAATTTAATTAAACAGAAATGCAACCGGACAGAGAATGTGAGTGGAATTTCTTCAATCTTCTTATTGATCTTGGTATTAAGCCTAGGCTTAGGCTTAGGCTTAGGCTTAGGCTCAGGCATGGGAGCCGGACAATGCCCAATTCGCTTCGCTGCCAACACGCGGCATGCTTCTCATCCTTGATCGAACATCAACTTTGAAGTTAGCCCCACACATTACTCCCTCACTGTCAATTCTAGGCATTGCCTTCATCTCCCTCGCTGGATGCTCAAAGCTCATCAGCCCTTGCTCGCTGTGAAACATGCACCCTACAATGCGATCATTGCATCGCACCCACCAAACCAATTTATTATAGAATCTATATTTGAATAATCAAGCTCCCGAGTTTTTTAAAATATTAAATTAAAGACATAAATATTGGCGTTTGATATAAACTTAATTAATTGCAGACGACATACCGGCTGGAAATGGTGCAAATGATTTGGCACAACTTGCTTTTATGAGCTCCAAATTGTCAGAAATGACCACGGACCCATCAGCTGCAATGCCCCAGAAGAGTCGCACTCCTTCATCAGCATCCTGCCCAACAAAAACAAGAACTTGTAAGAATGAACCATTTTTTTTTTTCTCTTTAATGTAAAATAAGTGACCGACTTTCACGTGTTAATTAAAGACTAAAGACGAAGGAGTTTAGAGGACTTGCCAGTGCAGCAAATATACTTCCAGCCTTGCAATCATAGAGTACAAAGCCAAAGCTGCCATCAAGATCTCGGAGGACCTGATGAGCCGGATATGGGCCCCGATCACGGAGGGTCCGGTATGCTTCGATAACAAACATGGCCTCATTGGAGCCTTTTGACAGCCCATATTGTTTGTTGAGGCTGCTCAAGTTGTTTAAGCTCCCCATGAACATGCAGTATATGTTATGTAAGCCACAAAACCACCTGCGGCAATTTCGGGTACACACATAATAATATTTTTTAAAAATTGTCTTAGTGTTAAGGCTTAAGCAAGACAAAAAAGGAAAAAATACTTATTGCAAGTAATCATATATCTCAATAATCATAATGTAATGGGTACCTTTGGGAGACGGCGTTAGGATTTTCTGGTGGCACATAAGCGAGAGCAGCTGCATTTCCAAAGTTGATTGAAAAAGCATTAGAAGGCTGCGAAATTAAAAATTCCTTGAAAATCTCCTCAGGATGCTTTGGCTTTCTTGATGAACTCAATGAAGCTGGGCTGTGTAGCTCTTGAGGTGGATTCACTAACCCTTTGTTGAATATTGCCAACATCTTCTCTTTTCTTCTTTCAGACGAAAAAAATAAAGATCTTCAGAAAGAGAAATAACTCGTAAATAATAAACCAACAATTCACCAAAGATAATGATTGTGTTTTAATTAACAGAAGAGGACTGGAATGGATACAAAGTAAAAGTGGGGATGGAATATTTATAGCGGAAACCGATGAAAACAGACGTGGCAACATTATCCATAACTCGAAATTCGATGCTTAGGATACACGTTGTATTCATGTTTAAATTAAGAAGATGAGATCTAATGAAGTATACATAAATTTTATTTATTTATTTATAATTTTTATTTAATATTTCTGAGCTATCTAATCTTGCATGTCGGGTGACGTGGGTTTGACTGTTTAATTCATGGACTTCTGGGAAAAGTTGATTTTGTACGAGGAAATTGGTCACAAGATTTTAAGCTTATCCGACAGGAAAAGTAAAGTCGTTGTGACTGTGACGGTGATCTGAGTCCGCCACGTTATTTTTTGTCGGCATCTCACCGCTGACTGGGCGAATCCAGCTAGTTCCTACGTGTACATTTGACCGAGTCAACGCGCCTGTAGGCTCTTACGAATATCTGTCTAATCGTTGAAACTTGCAAGTTGTAACACCATTTCATACTCTTACCAATTTTCTCGTCATATATACATATATATATATATATATATATATATATATGGATAGTTGAAAACATTTCATTGCAAATCTTATATTTGTTTAATATAATGCAATCAACACTCTAAAATAATTTCTTTATTTTTAATATTGAATTACTAGATTTCGAAATTAAATTATACCACTGAACTTTATATTTACAACGGACCTCTCACATATTCACTTAGCGACAACGTCCCAACGTAAGAGCACAAATTTCTATTTTACTTGTTGGTTCACACTTCATACCTGAAATTTAACCAAAGAAATTACAAAAGTGAAAGCTGAAATGGGAAAACGGCATTCATATACAATCGAATGCGATCCAATTGACTTAAAAGCACCTATAAAAATAATTATTAGGTAAATCATTACATGTTACACAACTGACTGAAAACTATACATTGTAAACTTTTATTATAAAAATAATTTTTTTTGTTGAAAAAGGGGGTTGTGGGGGAGAGAAGCCTACTTCAAGCACTATAGTCCCTGTTGAAGTATTTGTCTTCCGGATAATAGAAGGCATTCACCGTATTGCCTCCAAATTTCCTGCCACTTAGAGCGTTTTTTGCAGTGGCACAACCAACAGTGTCATAATACTCCAAGAACACCTGCAACTACAACCATCAGATGTGCATTGCACAGCAAACTTGAAAATTACTATTTCTACCCAAAGAGGAAAATTTACCTTTCCAACTCCAGGCGTCTGTCCTCCATTTGGATCTGGCCGAGGAATAACAACATTCACCAGAGTTCCTAATTATCCCACCCAAGTAAACCGATGGTTAATAATATTACTACTCTTATAATATGTGAAACATGAAGTTCAGTCATTATTTCGCTAAGTCCATAAGAGAAAAGGAGTGTGAAAGTGAAGCAGAGAATCACAAACTGAAATATTCCCTACTATTAGTGAAACCAAAACTGTGCGATAGCTATGACAGCCTTCAAACACAGTTTCCAATAATAATGAGTCGCCGTAAATGTAAGAGAGTTAATAGTCGATGAACTGTTTGATCCAAAAATTAAATCCCCAAAACCAATAAGATCTTTTGATGCTATCAAACTAAATCAGTCCTAAAATGGTTCCATCTCAGATCACAAAACGGGAGATAATGCACACAAAGAACATCACTTATTAGAAGCAATCAACTGTAGAGTAGAATAATGTGCATCCATACATACCATATTTACTGCATTCTTCCCTCATGTCTTCTAATATTTCTTCATACTCTTCATCATCTGCAAGTGCATCGGCAGTAATTGCCTATATTATTCAGAAATAGACAATTATCAGTTACAATAAATTCATTCAAAATCAGGACAGAAGCATATGGTCTAACTCAATTTTGCCACCAAATCATGCGTCCTTTCTCATAATCTATAAACCTATTTAGCAATTGGATCAGACAAGGGAATAGAAGTTATTCAATTTATGAGATTTTGCTCTATAAATCAACAATTTTATATCCTTTCCTCCTATTTCAAATATATATATAAGTTCTTTAGTGAGGACATCCTCATATTTAACAAAGTAAGGATGCCACTAAAATATAAAAAAATTACATATTTCAATATCCTAACAGATAAAACACAAGGTCTCCAATGCATTGAAAAGCTGTGTTTTTTTGTATATTAGTGGCATCGTTAGAGTAAGGATGTCTTCATTAGAGAATAATTCATATTTATACACTACAGTAGAAAATAGATTGCATTGTAGTGTGTACTTTTTTTTTTTATCTTTTATCTTGTCCCTAACTTTATTAAAAGTAAGGGATTCCCTTATTCACATATACATATCAAAGAATGGCAATATGTTGGTAGAAGAATGAAAGTAGGAAGACTAGAGAAAAGGGGGCGTTACACTGGGAACAGGCAAATATACCTCAGTCAAGCATAAAACTTTAGCTAGAGTTTCTCCATATAAAGAAGACATTCCTCCTCCGAGAGGATTCATGCCACTAGTTTGTAAGGCCATTTTCTGGGACAGATATTTATACAAGTCAATATAGATTAATGAGAATAATGAACAAAATATAAATACAAAACAGCACCAGAAGTTTGATTTACCTGGATAGCTATATGCTGTTGAGCCTGGGCTAATATGCTTTCTTGTTCAGTTTTAGATTGCCCACTGCTGTAAATTCCAATCAGTTTGTCAGAAGATTCAGGCATGATAAATGGTGATAGAATATTCAGAGATAAATGCAGATCGACAATTAATTCAATAAAAGATAGCAAAATATGCCCATACCAATATGAAGGGAACTCAGAAGAAAATTAAAAATAGAAACCAGATGTTTCAGACACCAAAAGTTCTCTTCAAGAACATAGAACAAACAAGCAATCTAAAGGGACGTACATTTTAAGATGTTTTATAAGAATCGAAACAATACAAGCACAACAGCTCCAGAACATACGTGAGGATCTTCTAAAGACATTTCTTCCTAGTAAAGGTATAGTTTCACATCAATTCTAGTAAAACATTCTTTTCCTCAAAATAGTTCCTTCAACTAGACAACCATAAAAGAGGAAGGTAATGGATGTGCAAAGGAAAAGAATACAAGCAAACAATCAGATCAAGGGGAACAAGAGCATAATGCAGCTAAAAGATAATGCAATTATCTTCAATCCCAACCCAGATTCTTAAGGAACACTAACCTGGCAGTAGCTCGCCGAACAGTTAAAGTTTTATCACCCATTTTCAAGCCATTTAGAGCTGCACATGCTATGTCTGTCACCGCTGGATCCTGAAGTGCTTGACAATTAGTTCACAGTAATCAGAAATATATGCAATCCACGGTTATAATAAATATGAATGTAGTTATATATGTGACTGACAATAAAGGAAAAAGGTCAGGTAGTAAACAACTAATTTGAAAGGAAATGAAAGAAAGACTCTTGTCAAATATTCAGCAGGAAAAGCATTCTTCAGCTAAGAAATAAATGTTTTTGTCACAAACGCACAGTACTAAGTAGAAGACCACATCGTTTAGCATGATTTCATTTACCTGATAGACGCAGAAACCATATCCTTTAGAGTTCCCTGTGTCTCTATCCTTAACGAGGTCAAAACCATGAAGAGTCCTACAATAGATGAAGAGTGCCATTAAAAATTGGGATACCACAATGGATCACATGTATAATAACAAGTATAGATTGGTCGGTAAAGCACAAAACAGAAGCATTAGCACAGTAAAATTCAAGAAGAAAACCAGTTTAGAAAGACTGGAGAATAGCTAAGATTTTGAGTCCATACCCAAAAGACTCGAGCAACTCTTTTATCTGAGTTTCAGTGAAGTAGTATGGTAATCCACCCACAAAGACACGATCAGGTCCCTCTGCTCCACCAATTGCACTGTTAATCAAATAATAAATTACCAAATCAGCAGATGAGAAGATTTTTCAACCAATTACATATATGTCATCACAAAGTATGCATATTCCTATGCAAATTGATGAAAAAGAAACTGATAACAAAGAAAATTAACGGTGTTCCCTTTGAGGGCTGCAACACTGGACTATACCAATAAACATATTTCACCTTAGCACAAATACTGATGCCACAATAATTTTTTTTAAAAAAATCCTTGTAACCAATCTTCAAACTAATAATGGTGCTAAATTACCCTGAGGCAAGTCCAACAGCTGCCAAGTTAAGATTCGGACTTGGTTGGCCTGGACCAAGTGCTGCAGCTAATGTAGGGTTGTAATCCGTAGGTCTTCTTACCCTCACAGCAACCCCCTGGTAACATCACTGGGTGCATGTCAAATAGAAAACTAGCAAGTTTCCATAAGTCACATTATTCAATAATAACAAAATGAAGTTAAATGTGCCATAAAAAATTAGAGAAGCCAATTGGAAAGGTATTAATATATACACATGATTCACTCACCAGAATGAAAATAAAGATAGAAAGAAATTTACATGCCTCAAATATAATCCCATCTAATGCCATTGCATTACTCGCTTCTTCAACAGTTCTCATCTCCACAAATGCAAATTTCTTCTCATGATTGATGTAAACATTCACTACTGCATCACCTACAAGTTCAAATACCAAATTATGGACCACCTGCAACATGCAAGATGCATGTACATACACTTGTTCAGGAGATAAGTATGTTGGAAATACCAGGACCAGCAGAATTTCCTCCAATAGCAGTCATAACTTGGCTAAAGAATGTTGCAATTGCCTGTTTCAAACATAGAAAACCAACCATCATGCTTCACAAAATGAAAGGAAATTATCCATGCTCAGATTGGTGAAACACATAAGATGTCAACTGATATTATAACTGAAACAATTTTCAGCCCAACTCAACAAGTAGGTCATAGAAAAGTGTACACATGGCATCTTATTAATACTAAACTTACTGGAAACCAGAATAACTGACATTCAAGTTCAATAAAATTAGGTTTAATAATTCATTCCACGCCTACTTTCAGGATGAGGGGAAAAACCCTTATTCCACGCATAGGCAAGAAAAACAAACAGTCCCCTTCTCTTATATTGGAGAATGGAGATGATAGTTTGAGTAAAAGTTTACATGGCATATGTGCCTTAAATTCTGAGTGTATACTAAAAGAATGCATCACCAATTTCCAATTAGGTGTAAAATCAAATTGTGCTAAGTATTTACAATACTCCTTAAAGCATGCAAAATATCATATACAAAGAATGGTGGATTGGAGCACAACACAAACATAAAGCATAATATGGTATTCCCGTGAAATTGATAAGAGCAACCACACTATGTTTCTGACGATATGATTATAGGATATTGAAATGGAAAGGACTTAGCAATTATTAAAATGAATGAATATATTCTATATTGAAGAAATAGAAGCAAAAAGAAGATAAACATGTTCAACTTAGTAATTGCAAATTACATATTCTATATTGAAGAAATAGAAGCAAAAAGTCTATATTGACGATATGATTATACGATATGATTATGCGATGTCAACACTGTTCAACTTAGCAAACTATAAACACTATAAACATGCAACTTTATCATTCTTTTTGAGAAAGAGAGCACAAGAACCAGCAAAAGAAAATTGAGTGCAGAACCTGTTCATTAGCCAAAGGAGGAAGCCCACCAACATACACTCGGCGAGCATGCCTTGTGGCCTATCAAAGAGCCAAAAACAGAAAACCCACTGTAAATGAACAACCATAAAAAAAGAATTAAATACAAATGGTAACCACCAAAAAAAGATTAAAAAAATGGAGAATAAGGCAAATACATCTTTATCTATTGGGTAAATCTTTATGTACCTGTTGAGTCATGACTTGTACCGGCATCAATGGAAAAGCACCCAACTGTGACACATGAAAATATTAGACACACATATCTTCTTCCTTTTTTTTTTTTTTTGGGATAGAGACTGAGTATTTGTATTAATAAATAATGGACAAAATACACTTTAGTAGTGGACCAGGTATCCACCCAAAATCAATCAACGCTATATAAAATAGTATCAATCCCCAAAAGTCTGACTTAACCCAAAAGAGACTACCTAAACCCATACAAAAATGAGTAGAATACACTCTAAGAGTGAATTTGGCACGCTGTATTGTATTGCATTACAATATTTGATGTAGTATGCACTGTATTATATAGAATAATATTTTTATTTTAATATTTAGATTAAATTAATAATCTAAGATTCATTTATATTTTATTATTATTTATATTCAATTAATAATTTAAACTTTTATAATTAAAATAATAATTTTCACCACCAACCGTCGTATTTTAGTGTCGTCTGAACTATATTTTGATCCATTAGAATCATTATTGTTTGGGCTATGCAATAGTGCAACTATTTCTTGCAAAGAATTTTTCATTTGCCATAGATCTACAGTCAAAGTTTTGGCTTTCAAATTTTTTACTTTGAATTTATGGAAAACGGAAGCTTTTTCTAGTAATAATTGTACCACTAGGTATTCCCAACAATAAGGATTCTAATAATACTAAATTTTAGTGCAAAACATGATGCTAAGCGGAGGCCATTAGTGGCCGGCAGCTGTCAAACTATAGCTGGTAGTTCAGCACCGACAGCATCATACTTGAGTTTTTAATTTTATTAAAAATTATATATTTAGTTTTAATTATTTTAATTAAGCAAATTTTTTTAAAAAATAATGTTAACAGTTCCGTATTACACAAATCCAACGCCTCGCCTCAGGTTTATTTAACGCGACATGGTTCACTTTATGGTGTATTGGACACGAAGACTTAACAAACATGGGATTGCATTGCATTAGCTAATGCAATTCCATGTAATGTGGTGTGCTAGACACACCCTAAATCCCTAAAATTCCCCTCCAATTAAGATGAATAAAGAAAAAGCGTCCAATCACCGACACCCAAAGCAAAGCTAAAATGTAAACTTTATACCACAAGCTATCATAATTGTCCCCTTTTAACTCTTTGGAAATTCTACTGTTTTTTATGCCAAATCACCCAAAAGATAGTTGAAACTGCACTTCTCCAAAAAGTCTTGCTCCCTTTCCCAAACACATCAATGCTCTCCCTTAACAAAGCTTCAAAAGAACACAGAATAGCCACCATAAGTTTGCTTCTCTGCATAATTTTCCCCGCAATCTAGAAGCAACTTCATAATGAAAAAACAAATGGTTAGTATTCTCTTCACTTCTTCTACACATCACACGCCATGAATGTGTTAATTTTTATTAGAGCTAAAGCCCAAATAAAGAGTTGAATTTTTTTTTTAAGGGGGGTGTTGGGGGAAGGGAATTCTAGCTTTCCATATCATTCTGAATGCTTTGAAATCTTCCACCGGAACATCATCGATTGGCCATCCAAAATAGGATTAGCAAGTGAAAACTCCAGAAGATTTCAATTTCCACACTCTTTTATCTTCTTTCCCTTCGTCAATAATAACACTATTAATCAAATCGATAACAGTAGCAAACTCTTGAATTTCTCTCGCTAAAGCTTCTTTCAAAACTCCAATTCCAATTTGAAGGAGAAGAAAATTGCTAAAAAGAATGGATTGCACCATTTTTATAAGAGCAAAGTCTATAAAGATGAGGTGCACACTCACACAAGGGAGCATCTCCTATCCATTTATCTTCCCAAAATATAATAAATTGACCATTTCCCATGACTGACTCAGTATGGCTAATTTAAGATTCATATTCCTTAGAAATAGCTTTCCAGGGACTTTTAAAGCGCCACAACTAACCTTTTTTGCATCTGAACCATTAGAATGAAGGCCATATTTGCTTCTTATCACTTCATGCCACAGGTTATCTTTCTCAAGAGGAAATCTCCATAACCATTTCACCAAAAGAGCCTGATTTTTGTTCTCCAAATTACGAATTCCTAACCACCCCCATCCCCAACCCCACCTTCTCTTTTCGCCAATGTAATAGTGTTCCACTTAGGTGAGCACCATTAATATCATCGAACCATTCCCACAAAAAGTCTTCTCAACAATCTTTCTAATCTTTTAGCTACCCCACAAGGAATTTTGAATAATACACATATCTTCATGCAAATAAACATACAGAAATAGTATTTAATAAGCAGCACAAATATACAGATGATAACTCAAAGGAAATAATTTCTGAAGAGCTACTTGTGAAAAATATAAACCTGTGTCGCTCCAAAAGGTAACATGTTTTGTGCCATTTCTGGAACTGCTGAAGGTACACCAGGCAATTGCCCTGTATTATAATAACAAAAGGAAGCAAGTAAAAGGACAAGGATGAGTTATATGGCTGATAAATTTACACACACACGTTGCTACTAAATCTTAAGAGCAACAAATCTAAAAGCCTAGAACTCCAATGTGATAAGACTATAGAGAGAAGCCTAATTCATACCTAAATACTCAATAAATAAAGAATGAAATGAATTCCATCACTGCAGATGCTAGGGAAATATGTGTAAGTCTACCAATGACAACTGTTGCCGGTTGAAGGCGAATAAGATCCAACCAATCGAAGCACTGGTTCTCCATTGGACATTAAATCAACGGTAATCACACCCATGGGTAGCACAGTGAAACATGTAGCCCAACATTGCCTTCTTACCCAACCGATAGACACAAAACACAAACAAACAACCACACACAACAGCCAAACAACACAACAATGGTTCTCAGTTTCCATAGAAATCCATTAGATAAAAATTAAAATGAACAAATTTCACAAACAATATTAAAAGTTAAAGGTGAGTGAAGTAAAATTAAAAAAAAAATTGATAAAACTCTTCTCTTGGATAAAAAGGGTCTAGTGTTATTGACTAGTCAATAGGAGATTGTTTCATATTTGGAATAGAGGCTGGAGGCAAACCTGGAACAGCAGCACCAGGTAGCCCGGCTGCAACAGGTGGCGCCATATCAAAGCCACTTCTCCGCTTGCTGCAGATAAAATATAGAAGGTAAAAGGAAATAATGAACAAAGACATAAACGCCATACTTATCCTAATTTTATCCGTTCACGGATTGAGAAAAAATATATCTCAAAATTTGTACATGTAAAGCCTTTCCCCATATAACATTAACAACTTTCACAGTTTCACCGCCTCAATCACCATGTTTACATTAAGTTGTTCTATACCTTTTCGAGGGAGAACGGGAAGGAGAGAGTGATTTAGATCGGTTCCTGAATCTGTCACTTGAATGGGAACGTGATCTATGTCTATGCCTCCTTTCTTTGTCTCGATTATAGTCACGGTGCCTACCCAAAAATATATATATATATCAAAATAGATATTCAAACATGTTTAGACTATGCAAAACACATCGTCATCTCCGAATGGGTCAGGAGCTGTACATTCACAGCAGAAACTTCCACAATAGCAGGAGATCAAGAAGGGTACAAAAATAAAATTAGCAAATTACTTCCATGAATAAATGCCAGAGCAAATGATAACCTGTCTGTCCTGTCATGATCATGAATCCCTTCGCGGTCATATTTATAATTTTTGTCCCTTCTTCTGTCATCCCTCCCACTTCTGTCCTTAAAGTCTCTGTGATGCCTATCTCGCCCACGCTCTCCAGTCCTGGACCTTACAGATACCCGTGAACTCTGCTCATGTAATTTCACAACACAAGTTAACCACTTTGCAAATTACATGTTATTATTTCATTTCTAGACATATCTCTAGCACACTTATTATTAATCACATTCCATATTCAATTTAACCACAAAAGTAACTCATTAAAAACATTCTTTTTCTTACTCCAAACAAGCTCAATTGAACTCCACCACACATCTATTTTTCCAATTTTGTTTCCCGAGTAGAATAATCGATGAAAAAAAAAAACCTCCTCAACCATAATAATTCGAGCTTTCAACTATACAGTGATTTGATTCAAAATCGAAGTTTTATTGAGGACACATTCTTCAATCTAGAATAGCATAAAGATATGTTATAATGAAGGAGACCTTAACCAATGAATACAAATCTCAAAATTTATAAATAAAACACTTAAATGGTCAACCATAATTATATTACAACAAATTTAAAACTCTTAACAAAATCAAAGAAAGCGAAACCTTGTGACGCGACTCTTCGCCAACAGCGTCGTATCTAATATCTCTACCAGACATTGCAACCTTGAATTACTAACCCTAATTTTTAGCAGAGCCAAAAAAAGCTCCAACAGAGTAATAATATGTGCTCACTGTTCCCAGTCACAAATGCTTTAATAGTTTAATTTGCTGCGAAAGACGGACCTGTGTCTAATTGGCATGCCAAAACACACCACCGAGGCAACAATTAACAACAGGGTACCAAGCTGCAAAAGTCTTAAAAAAATATGCCAGTTTAAACCATAATTACCTAAATATCCATAGTTTTTTCTAAATAGAAATTGAAAATTAGACCTTTCACAATTGAATTTGCAGTACTAGCAGCACTCTAGGAACACTTAGATTAGGGGTGGCAAAAATATACGTCCGATCCGTACTCGAATTGTACCAAGACATTGTGGAATACCCGGCCCATATATGAAGCCAGGTAAATCTTGTGTATTAGATGATAAACTTATATTTTGGCCTGGAACTCAAAATTCAAATTTTATTAAAAAAAATATAAAATATATATTATTTTAAATATTTATATTTATTTGATTAATTTATTACACATATATAAAATTTTAAACACTTAAAATTTATATTTTTATATTAAATTTTATTAAAATAAATTTAAAACTTATAAAATTATTAAAAAAATATACACATATAATATTTTAAAATATAAAATTTAAATACCAAAATTAAAATCCAGCCTGAACATCTAAAAATTACATCTGAGCTAGAAGGAACATCTAAAAATTTTGCCAACCCTAATTTGAACTTACAAAGTTTTTGTTTTGGGTCGCTTTTGATTAACACGCCCCCAAATCTTTATAATACTTGTTTTGAATTTTATATCTTAAATTACCTCCTATTTTAAAATTCACCTAAATTCACCTAACTTGAACTTATAAAGTTTTTGTTTTGGACCGCTTTTGATTAACACGCCCCCAAATCTTTATAACACTTGTTTTGAATTTTATATCTTAAATTACCTCCTATTTTAATTTATAAAATATAAATTCAAACAAAAAAATAATCATATTGCTAAAAAGTTTCTGATATCTCTTTTAATTTTTTGTTATAAAAGATATAAAAATCCTAAAAGTTTTAATTATTCTATTCTTATTGCATTATTTATATGTTCATAACTCAAAAGTATTATAATTTTCTTTAAAAATTATTTTTAATCAACAATAATTATAAAATATAAATATAAATTATGAAATGGGATGGGATGGGTGCAAGATGTTTTACGTGAAGATTTTTAAGAAAATATAAATCCATAAAATGACCCAAAATTTAATACGTCGTAAGATATTACGAAAGAAATCATCTTGTAGAGAAAAAAAATTCTGGCACCACAAATTTATAAAACAGTAACATCGTGACGCGTCCCCCGGGCCCAAAAAAAGAAAAAAAGAATTGACTCTCTTAAGAAGCAACAATTATAAAAGAGTTAGATTTCAGCGGCTAATAATTTCTCTATTACACGATCGAGCACCCCTCTAAAATTCTCATCAAACACCAATTTTACATTAATAAATCTATCTTTACTCATAATTACATAAATGGACAATTAGAGCTACTCTAAAACTCAGCTATGATCCTTGTCCACCTACTTATTGTAATAACAATGATAAAAGAATTTTTGTGTTAAATTCCATAAAACATGATAATAACAAAATAATAATAATAATAATAACACAAGCTGCTATATACTTGTAGCTTAAAATTGTTTAGAATTTATCAAAAATAAACTGGTTAAAATTCAAAACAGAAAAAGAGGTTAAATGTTTAGTTGAATGATATTTTAAATTTTTTTAAAATTTATTGGGATTTAATTAGATTTATATATATGTTCTTAAATGTAATTTTTTTAGAGATTAAATTATAAATACAAAAGACGGGGCGTTTTATAAGGACAACTAGGGGTGCCAATCGCTATACAGTTAAAAAAATACCGAGATTACAAGAGTATTTAAAAAATTTCAAGCTAAAATTGTTTTCTCATTTTTCAAGCTCTCTTTTTATTTTTATTTTTTTAGACAACTGATTAAATAATATGAATATTTTAGTATAATAAAAATAAAATAACAGAAATAAATAAAGCCAAACATAAAAATTCAGCAAAGAATTAAGTAAGTAAGAAAATAACTTGGAACTTAAAATTGTTCATATACTCTTATTACTTTAGTAATTTTTTATAATTAAAAATTAAATGATAAAATATAATTCTCAAAACATTTTAATGATGAACTGATAGAACTATTTTTTTTTAGTATTTAATAATATCCCTCAACAAAAAAAAAAAAAAGTGTTGTGGATTAATAGATGATAAAACTCCAATCTTGGACGATTACAAAACAAGGGCAATAAACGCAAATGGTATAGGTTGCAAATTGCTAGCGCTATGTACGGGCGTTGGTGACCACAGTTTCTTGTACGGATAGAACAGAGACATGACAATTGACAATCACTCGTTTGTCTCGACGTGAATAAAATACTCGCATATTCGAGATAGAGCGGCTTTTTTCAATCTAATAAATCCAAACGCAGAGCAGCGGCGTATAGAGAAGCGAAATCGTGAACCTACACGTGTCCTTCATCTGATGGTACCATCCATGGCCGCATGGGCTCCTTGGTGCACCGTCCATTACACTTTGATATTTCATCTATTCGAGTTCAAAATAATTACAAAGACCAGTATGATTACGGCATCGCTGACGCAAATTAGTGGCGCTTTATTATCAGATGGCCCACTGAGTAGAATCATTAAAATTAAAAAAATAAAAAAATTAAAAATGGAGTAATAATATAATTATAAATTTTTGTATAAATTTATTTTGTATAAACTGATATGATATGATAGAATTAGTTGAATTAAATATCTCTTAGCCTACATGATCTATCTTTATTATTTTGTATTTTTATTCAACTAATAAATTAATGTTAAATCAGTTTGTACAAAATAAATTTATATAAGAGTTTGTGGTTGTATCATTATTCTTAAAAATAATGGCAGCGGTAAACAGATACATAATTTATAAATAATTGAATTGGATAACTGAATGTAAATAACTAAATTGATATTTGAAATTTTTATTATTATGTGTGTATAATAATTGATAACTAAAATAAATATTTTTTTAATTGTGTGTGTATAATAATTGATAACTAAAAATAAATATTTTATATTATTAATTTTATTTTTTATTTTGTTATCTCAATATAATTGATAATAAAAATAATTTCTTTAAATTTAGTAATTTTATTTTCTAATTAATAAGTATAATTTCATATTTTTATAATATATATAAGGATATATAGGGAATTATATTAAATATAAAAGTGATTCTCAAAATCAAAATTTAAAAAGTCACTCCTTTCTTGAAAAATAAGAAAAATAAGAAAATAAAATTGTATTGAAAAAATCAAATAGATATTATTGAAAAAATTAGATTTTCAATTATATTAAAAAAGTCTAAAATGATTTAAATCACATTACAAATAACTTATAAAGATTATTATTCAGTTCTCCTTAACTATAATAAATTGTTGGTTACTTTTGAAGAACAATCGCGTTCAAGCAAAATCTATCTTTTGACTTAAAGTAATCTTAATGAATTATTTTGCGAGATATCTCCATCTGACAAGAGCCTTTTAAAGCTAGAAACTCTTCTCTTATGCCATTTGCTTGTAACTACTAACAGGCCTAAAATAGGAGAAACTCAAGTTTAACTCTCAAGAAATAAAGTTGTGATTGTTGCGAAGGGTTAAAATGTCTATGAGACACATATTTAATTTTTACCTTTATTCTTATTCCTATCACGTTATCACATAGATTTACTAGTACTAGACGGTTATTTGTACTATATCACCTCAATAACATGTCACCAAAATTTAATCAAGAAACAACCAATTTACCAAATGTAGGAAATGCTTAAAAACTCTCATAAAATGCATTACCACGATAAGAATCAAACCAAAAATAAACAAATCCGACAAGAACTGCCAGCCTCAGCCCTCCGCCTAGCAACAACAGCAAAAACAACTATGGTGAATGCTGCCCACATAAATGTTGGGACCCCCAAACGATCATAATTCATAAATTGCATAGCTGTATACGCCAACCTGTGACTCTAAATGAATCAAAATTTTGGCCACCCTGTACCACTCTAAAGAGAGTCGTAGATAATCTTTACTGCTTCCACAAAACAAGCCCAAGCTCTCTTTCTTAGAATCTATTCTTGACGCTAAAATCTTCTAATTCTTGGTTTGTGTCTCTTGGTTTTTCATCTGTGCATGGCAGTAAGATTGTTATCGGTAGGAGTGTCAGACCTATGCATTGGAAAGCCTGCGCTGAGATCGCTCTCGGTGAGTTCATCCACCGTTGCTGATGCTCTGTCGGCTCTCAAGAGACTTAACGAGAGTTATATAAGCGTTTGGAGCTGTGATCATTCTGCTCGGAAAAGGAAAGCAGCCGCAGCCGATATTTGTGATGATCATCAGGATTCAGCAGCTTGTAGATGTATTGGCAGAGTTTGCATGGTTGATATAATTAGCTTCTTGTGTAAAGAAGAGAATTTATTCAACTCGGAATCTGCCCTTCAGGCTCCTGTTTCTGTTCTTTTGCCCGAGGCTTCTGGGGTCGTCAGGCATTTGGAACCAAGTGCGAGGTTTGTAATTTAGAAGGCTTCGTTTGCAAAAGCTTTTGTTCCTTGTCCATAATATCTTTTGTTTCCTGCCTGTAAATCTAATCATTTACTGCATGAATGGCTTTCAGCTTATTGGAGGCCGTAGACTTGTTACTGGGAGGCGTACAGAACCTTGTGATTCCACTTCCCGCAGGAACAAAGTTACAGCCGAAACCTTCCTTAAAATCGACCTCTCACAACGACAGTGAGTACTGCTGGCTAACCCAAGAGGACCTTATTCGTTACTTTCTCAACTGCATTGGACTGCTAAGCCCTATACCAAATCAACCAATCAACTCTCTCAACATTATTGACGATGCTGGTATTCTTGCCATCCAGTATGATGAACCGGCGGCCTTTGCAATTCCCCTAATTGCTGAATCCCACATTAACCAAACTTCGGTAGCCATTGTTGATGAGGAGGGCAGATTGGTAGGAGATATATCACCTTTCTCACTTAATTCTTGTGATGAGACGGTAGCAGCTGCCATGGTGACACTCTCGGCTTGTGATCTGATGGCTTATATGGACTGTGGTAGGCCACCTGAAGACCTAGTAAGGTTGGTAAAGCAGAGGCTGCAAGACAAAAGCATGGTGGGTTTCCTAGAGTTGATGGAAGATGACTTGGAAATTTCTTCAGGCTCGTGTTCCGATTCATCTTCATCGGGTGACGAGTCCAGCACAGGCTTGGCACGAAGTGTTAGGTCCGGAGGATACTCCGCAAGAGTCGTGCACAGGTCAGAAGTAATTGTATGCCATCCATGGAGCTCGTTGATGGCTGTGATTATGCAGGCACTGGCACGCCGTGTGAGTTATGTCTGGGTTGTTGAAGAGGACTGCACCTTGGTTGGGATTGTTACCTTTACCGGGATGTTGAGGGTTATCCGGGATCGTTTGAGGTCCATGGCAAAAGCTGAGAATCCGAATTTCTGTCCTGTGCAGATTCAAGCTTAAAAGCAAAAATTGTCTTGGGCAGTGAGGTTACAATGGTCAGTTTGACAGTTCTATTTGTTAAACACATAGAAAAACACTGTTAAAAAAAATAGGAGTATCGCGTATGTTGATTAATTGCTGGGTAAAAGTTTGTACACTATGATAAAGTGAAAAATTGCCGTTCAAACTGGGGGTGTGTATTTGAACCGAGACTGTTTCAGATCTGAATAAATGGAAGCAGCAATATCATTAAAGTAAATAAGATGTACATTGGCCAATGAATGACGATGTTAACGGGGAAAACGCAGCATAGCTTATAGTTCATACAACATACATCACAAAAGGCCAAAAATTTGTTGATGCCAATGTTAAAATGAGCAAAATTGTGGCAATCATAGAGCAGCAAGTAAAAGACCAGAACAATCTACTGTTTCTGGCAAGGAAACACCTTGATTCAAATAAACCTGATGTTTTGTGTTTCTTTTTGCCAAAGAAAAAGATTACTCGTCTGCTTTCATTTATTATGAATAAAATTTTCAGAGCAAAAAACGCAATAGATGGCAGGAAAACATCCACCTTAGTTCTGCCGCATTTATTGGTGACTTGGAGTGTACAGGGTAAACAAGAACAATAAAGAATGACCACAAAACAGGGGCAGCAGACCACATACTGTATTGAGACAATTAACCAAAAGAGAGGGAAGTAATGAGGCAATTAACCAGCAGACCAGATACTGTATTGTCAGGAACCACTAAAATAAGTCACCATAGTTAAGTTCTGACATGCAAGACGACAACGCTTCTCTTACTTGGATATTGTCAGAGTTCATGTGAAGTGCATCTTCATATAGTCTTCTAGCCTGCTGCAGCAACTTCACCTTCTCTTTACTATTAGTTGGCCTTAAGCGAGATCTTTGCTGCAACACCACAGCCCATCTGAACAGAGCTGTAACCCATAAATGTTTAAATGTCAACTGTTATATTCATTCAAGATGTAAACAGGAATAAGATCACTAAAACAAACTGGTTGCATAACAATTATACTCATCATCTAGAAAATTTAGTACTTGTTTCTGATAAATAGAGAAAGAAATTAAGCATACCATCAGGTGCATAAATATTGCCTTTCGACATCATAGCATCAAACTTATCAATTGCAGCCAAGAATATTTTGTCAGCATCAAAAGCCATTTCCTGAAATTTGAAAGATTAGAATTAAGTTCAAATGTCTCTTAACTACTTTCCAATCCACTCAAAGCAACTTTATATCAACCAAATCGTGAGATAGATGTTAAATTATCTTTTCAAATAAATGACAAAAATAGACCCTGCAATCTTTAAGGCTTTAAGCCGCTGAGTCCAGATTTGCTACAAGCTCACTTGACAGGCGCTAAAAGCAAATGAAAATTGTGTGGGCTAAACTGAGTGCATTGAATGGAAGAAACTTCTATAGAGATGATATAAACAATCTGAGTACTTGGGTCGGGATGCTTACTGGTCCAATATCTGCAACTAGTTGCGCACGGAAGGAGAGTGCAAGACCCCAGTTATACAGGGCTCTCACATCATTCCCATCAATCGACAGAGCCAACCTATATTTTCTACCAGCCTTCACAAGGAGTTCTTCACACTGTTCACAAGCATCAACAAGAAGAGATGCAATTTTATCTCTGTTCACAAACTGATAATCTAGCCCCTTGAGTATTCTTTTCTGTTTCTCAACAGATATGACATCGCCTTCCAAAAGGAGTCTTCTCAACTTCCTACTAAAATGTAGCTTTAGTTCTCCATGAACAAGATATGTGTTGCCCAATTGGCCCACAGCTAACAAACTCATGGGCTTCATAGCTATGGCTAGGGTGAGCAACCTGGCAGACTTGTGCAATATCATCTCTGCATGCTCTCCATCCCAGCCACTCATACACTCTTTTGCTTGTTTCAGAAGATCATTAGCTTCCATGAGATACCTATCAAACATCACATCATCAGTAAATTTAGAAGATGAAGAGGAACTGATCTCACTCTCATGAGCACGCAAGTGATCAGTCAGATGGGAATCATCCTCGGGATTCACCTTGTATTCTCTTAAGGTGGAACTGTAAATCTGAGTCTCATCCTTCTCTCTGTTGTGAGAAGACCTATAAGCTCCACTAGATTTTCTGAGTATGTGCTCTTGTACAAAGGAAGCTTCACATTCCATATGGTTCCAACTAACTCTAAAACCTCCTGAGTCAAGCAAATTATCACCAGATTCCCGTGTTTCCCTTTCATTTGTATGACCCATATTTACAGAGTCACGGTGATTATTTGTGAATTGCAATCTTTTATTCTGGTAAGTATAATCTTCGGTCTCCATAAATTCTTTGGCACCTGCACCCATCTCCCTCAAAGTCATACTTTCATCCAGCAAATCCATCTTTACTCTTCTATCCCTCTCTTGATTCAAAGAGAAATTATTTAGAGCATCTCGAGAAAAACGCGAATTGCCAATGCCTTCATCAGCAGAAAGAAACCTTTGCTCATCCCCAGGAATTGAATTATTTCCTTGACTTTGATCATTCTCATGCTTTATATTATCTTTAACTCTGTTAGCGTTTGAATTAACAACTTTTTCTCCAGACAAACCTCCAATAAATTGCAACCAATCAAACCCAACATCCCCAATTTCTTTCCTCTTTTTACTTGATTTTTGGTTCTCGTGTAACACATTATTAGAATTCCCCACGTTAACAACACAAGCCTCAACGGCATTTCTAGCATTTGAAGCTGATACATTTATTGATTCTACAACACTGAAAAAATTTTCCAAATCACTAACCGTAACTTTATTACAATCAATAGCTTTCCGCATATGACTCTTCAAGTTACCAACTTTACCTTCAAACCGTTCAAAAAAATCCAATAAATTCCTCAAGTTCTCACTATTAGGCCTAAAAATTTCCTCTTTTGATCTTCTCTTACTTGCAGCTACTTCACTGAAGCTGCTACCACGAACAAACCCAAATGAAAACCCAATTGCAAAAACCAATACTGTAGCTGGAAACAAAATTATAGACGACACCCTGACCCTAGAAATGGAAAAGGCACATAGAAGCCCTAAAATAAACATAAAGACATACTTTCGATCATCAATTCCAATGGAAACTAAAAAATCACGCAGCGGAGCTGACTCGACCGAGTCACTGAGCCTCAAATCCTCCCACCCGCCGTAACCCAATGATTCGGGCGATGTAGCAGCTTTGATGGGAGATAAATTTGGGGGTTTGGGATCGTGAAACCATTTTGAGCGGGAAAAGGGAAGGAATGTTTTATTTTTTTTAGAAAGTAACGGAAAATGGGTGAGAAATTTTGGAGGTGAAATAATCAATGGATTCGAGTAATTACCAATTGAGTTTACAAAAATTAAGGTTTTCATTTGGAAGTGAAAAGTGATCGGAAGGCCGGTTTGTTTGTTCAGTTACATAGCAAGTGCAGCTCAGGTGTTAGCGTTACGTCTGTTCTCTGAAACAGTAACTTCGAACCACAAGGACATTTTCGTCAATTCGTATGATTGTCCTGGTATATTCATCTCTACTGACGCATGGAGATCCACGTTTTCTCGCGTTCCGGACGACAGTCGACTGGACCCAACTAAAGCCTAAATATAATTACACGATTGGGTCGAGGCCTGAGTTAATCGTGTCCTACGCCTTTTGACACCCATCTATAGCCTATATAAACCGCATATCTTATTGAAATTATTTAAATGAGATAATGATATAGTTATAAATTTTTATATAAATTTATTTTATATAAATTAATATAATAAAATAAAATTAATTAAATTAAATATTTCTTGACCCACATAATTTATTTTTATTATTTTATATTTTTATTCAACTAATGAATTAAAACCACATCAATTTATCCAAGATAAGTTTGTGTAAGAGTTTGTATCTGTATCATCACTGATCTAAATAACCAAATATGATTTGATTCATTTCTAATTTTTGAATGGAAATTAAATTAAATACTTAAGTTAATTATTTTTTGATAAATACTTCACATCCACCCCGTTTCATAATTTATATTTATATTATAATAAAAATAATTTTCTTAAAAAATTATATGTGTTTATAGTTATGAACTATATAATACGAAAAAAATAATTTAAGATTTTAGTATTTAAATATATTTTATAAAAACTTAAAAAATATTTTTAGGGTAAATTTTTTTATAAAAAGATGATTAATTTAATCACATAAATTTATATTTTATAAATAGGTATTTTCAAAAAAATATAATTTTAAAAAAATTTTGTGAGGATTTTAGAGGGGTGTGAAATGCCCCCTCCCTAACTACAGCTGGAAATGAGTCATTTGGGTGTATTCGCATCGTGTTAAATTTAGGTTAAAATATAATAATTGTGTTAAAATATTATTTATTTAAATAATTGTATTAAAATATTGAGACTTTAACCCAACATAAAAAATAAATAAATAACTTAATAACTGACTTAATATTTATATATTTAATAAGATTAATATCAAATATTTATACTATATTATATATATACACATACACACACTTTAGTCATTACACGTCCCCCACAAACTTTTTTTTTTCAATCATTGGTTTATCGCGTATATAGATGTAATTATTTGAAAGGTTATTGTCTTCAAATTTTAATTTACCAAATTTCTTATTAAATTACTGCAGTAGTTTAGCCTAGTGGCTGAACCTTCCTTTTCCTCTGGTTACGTAAATAGCCCTAATTTTTTCATAGGGTTGAGCATAAATCCATTTCATTTTTTTTCAAAAAGAAAAATTTATAAATTAGAAATCCATGAAAGAATTAATTCCTAATACCAAACATCTTAAATATACATGCGGCAGAAACGGATGAAGAGATATAAAAAGATATTATTGAAAATTGAAGACAGCACTGTTAGCACTGAGCACATATCTGCCGGGCTGCCTTGTACTGATTCAACACGTACAGTCCCTTTATTGCCATTCCTCAATTTCTCGAGCCTTCGAATCTCCTCTCCCTCCCTATAGATTCGGATCTTATTAGGTTGACCTAAATGCCCTTCCTGCGTTTGCATTTTACCAACTCTGCATAACTACATTTCAAGTACATCTAAAAGCAAAAATTGTACATATCAAGATTGAAAATTTCCGGCTCCCGCTCATGTAAGTACATATACAATCATTTTATCACTAAGTGTTTAAATAATATTTCATTGGTTCCATATAACTCTGTTCATGTGGTACTACTATAACATTGTCGAGATTGTTCTTCATTTTCATTTATTTATTTTATTTCAAGACAAAAAAATTTCAATAAAAAATTACTTCACTACGAGGTAAAAATAATTTTTTTTTTGTTTACATACAATTTCTATACAAGTATTATGCAATAATTTTCTAATAAAAATTATTGTCACCTACTGTGAATTTCTCACAATGTATCTAGTTTGGATGTGAAGATATAATATCAAAGTTAGTTTGACCAAGTTAACTTTTTCTTTTTTCTTTTTAAATTATATGTATGAAAAAAAAATAGCTTTGTGAGATATAATATCACAATAAAAATATTTAATCAATATTCATATCATACATGAGTCTCATAATAACATGACGAAGATCTATGATGTAAAAACTAAACCTTACAACAAAATTGTTACATTTTAATTATTCCAAACAAAAATCATATTCATATCCCTTGTTTTGTTTTGCAAATAAAAAACAAGTTTCAATTTATAAATAAAATAATTGAATGGGCAGGCCATCCATCATCCCCTTAGGCCACTTAGGCTGATGCTTAGGCTTGGTTTGACGCCTTGTATCGAGTTAAGGGTGGCAATATGGGCATGCGTAGGGCACACACTAAAGCAAGGCAAGTTGGCACATGAGTTATGGCAGCGGGTAAGCTTAAGGTCACAAGCATTGCAAATCTGGCGTGCCGCGACAATAACTAGTGCACATATATGGGGAACGTGCGAGGGCACATAAGGCAGTGAGCGCCAAGGCATGTATGGACAGCGTGTTTGCTGGTAAGCAGCAAGCGCAAGAGTGTGGAATATATATTTTGTATGTTTGCTAAAACGTATCAATCTTTGAACTGACTGGAATTGTAATAAAAATTTAGGACATATTATTATATAATATAACTAATCATGTATTCAACCGTTAACATATAATTGTATACATATATAAAATCGTTAACATACAACTAAGTTGTTATCATGTAAAGGCCGAGTGGTTAGGGCTGTTGCCCTCCAAGTTGGAGGGCAACAGTTCGAACCTCCACAAATGCAATGTGGGGGTATTTCATTCTTTAATTATATTGTATAATTGAGTGAAGACAATCTTTCTCCCTTACTCAAAAGTGAATGGGATATAATTGAGTGAATACAATCTTTTTCCCTTACCCAAAAGTGAGTGGAGTAGTCATCCCTCAAATATTAGTGAATGTTAAAATCTGGGAAGAACTCCATAAGCATTGATGTAAGTTGGTCCCAGTAATAGTCTGATTTGTAAATATCAGTTATACTTTTATGTAATATGAGTTGTAATTTGAGTAATAGTCTCACATAATTAAAAATAAAGTTATTTCTTATCATGTATACTACATACTACGACATCTTATGTTATACCAATGAGTATACAACTCATGAATTTACTTGAAAATTTGTTTTAGTTTAAAAACATCTCAAAATTATAATTAAGGGTGTAATCCACTTAAATAAAAATGAAAACATTCTAAAATAAAATGACATCTCTAAAATAACAAAAGCTTATAATTAATTTATAGAAGTAATCCACTTAATTTTTTTTTTTTTACTTTAGTAGAAAAAAATGACATCTCTAAAATAAATTTTCAAAAGGTAGTAATATATTGTGCTGGATAACAACAATTCATAAATCAATCGCTCAATCTTGTAAATTAGACATAAATTTGTGCTATTTTCATAAAATTGTTAACCAAGAAAAGAAAAAAAAAATCAAAGAAGGGCAATATTGAAAATAATTGAAAGATTGGAGGTTAAAAACGGAGAGAAAAAATATGGAATGATCAAATTGCGTGGAACAAAAGCTACCGATAGTAAAGGTAAAAGGTGGGAGACAAAAACTACAATAAATAGGCGGAGTGGATAAGGTTGTTGTCACGCACACTCGCATTCGTGTTGTAATCTCGTAATTATTTAATAAATTCATTAATTGAGACACTACAGAACAACCCACTTTGTCCACGTGTCAGCTTGTGTCTCTCTCGCTTCTTCGGCTTCGCTTTCAAGAACCGAATAGAAGCTCCACCAACACCCACGCCATTACATTTACACACAATACCCAAACAAACGCCATTAAAAACCCTCAAACGACCTCACATCACTTCTCTATGACTCTTTTCTAAAGAGATTCTAAAAGTTTAGGTTTTCGGTTTCCTTTTTTTTTTAATTTCATTTTTTGTTTAATTTTTTTGGGGCTTTCTTCCTCTTTTCCATTTTTAAATTGGAGATGTACGTGGGTTCCATGCGAAAATCGTTTAAGGACTCTTTGAAAGTTCTTGAAGCCGATATTCAGCATGCCAACACTCTGTAAGTGTGTATTTTTCTTTTAAATTTGGTGTTTGCTATGAAATTCTGTTTTCTTATCTTACGATTTTTTTTGGTGAAAAAAAAAAGATTATGATTTTGGTTTCAATTTTGAATTTTATTGTGAAATTCAGCTTCGTTTCTTCATGAGCTGCTCTCAGTCGTCTGCATTTGATTGTTATTCCTGCAAGTTTGAAATTTTGTCTTGAAATAATGTGTTTTTAGTGAAAAGTTGCTGTTTTTGCGTGTTTCTCTTAGCATTTACTCATTGTTTCATCGTTTGGTATATGATTTTTTTTTTCTTTAGTAATCGAGATACATACATGTTTGTGTTTTCCAAAGGGGATAAGGTAGGGGGTTGTTTGTAATTTTGCGGGTGGATTTCTTGGTGTTACTGCTCTGGGTCTTCACAGTTATCTTTACTTGATGTGCGTGCGTGTATCTAAATATAAAACTCCAATGTGAAAGGGATTGTTCTACTGCACAGCTTCACTTTTTCTGTAGCTTTGTCTGAGTGTGTAGGGCGGTGAGGAATCTTTTTTGATATCTTGATACATTGTGTTCACCATTGTTCACATGGCCAAATGGGTTCCACTTGATTATGGCGCTGCTGTCACATTGTATTTGTATTTATATTGTGATAAGGGCATAGCGAGGGTCAGATGATTATGCTTTTCTGGTCCCAGCTCCTAAAATATCCAATTCATAATCTTTTTTTAGTACTATTTACTTTGTTTTTGAAAGTTAAATTTTAGCTGTAAGTTTGGTATTTGGTTTTGGCAACTTAGAAGAGCTTATCATCCTTGAAACATCTAAAATTTTTTTTTGATAGGTGGGTTTTTATCCGAAACCTGCAGTGCTGGATACTGTAATTATTCTTTGAATGTCTGAGTTGTAGCTTGTTTACTTAGTGAATTGTTTGTTATATTTGATGTGATTCTGTTTAATTTCTAACCCCACCACTATATGGTTTTCAGGGCATCGGATTTTCCAAGGGAGTATGATGGTGCCTGCCTTCAGATGAGAATGTCATACAGTCCAGCTGCACACCTGTTCCTTTTTTTAGTACAATGGACAGACTGCCACCTTGCAGGAGCCCTTGGACTTCTGCGAATACTCATTTACAAGGTTGTTTCCTGTTTTCGTTTATGTGTGAAATCTTCTTTGTGGGATATTTTCTCAATGAAATCTGTCAGCTGACCTTAGAATCCGGTGAACGTAGAAGGGTTGAGGGATCTCTGGGTATATTAAACAAATCAGCTGACCTTAGCAACTTTGCAGGTTTATGTGGATGGTACAACCACCATGTCTACCCATGAAAGAAAAGCAAGTATTAGAGAGTTCTATGGTACATTTATGTATCCTAGTTATTTGATGTTGTAACTAATTCAAGTAGCCTTTAGCTTCTTTGATCTTACTGAAGCAAAATTCCTAATTTTTGCCAGCAATTATTTATCCCTCTTTATTGCAACTCCAAAGAGGTGTTACAGACACAGAAGATAAGAAGCAGAAGGCAGTATACATGGAAAGGTATCGAAGAAGAGATGATGAGGAACAAAGGCAATATACAGATGCTGATATTGAAAGAGAAGAAGAATGCGGAATATGCATGGAGACAAATAGTAAGATTGTCTTGCCGAACTGCAACCACGCCATGTGCTTGAAATGTTACCGTGAATGGTATTTCCTCTCTCCCTCCCTCCTTCTTGTCTGTGTGAGTTCCTCACAGACTGAAGTTATCCTATGGCTTTTTCATGCAATTCTATGAATTACTTTACCCCGTCATTACTGACTTGGATTGCAGTTCTACAAAACCATTTAAATTTAGGACCATTGGTGGTTGCATGTTTGTGAGTCCATATATATGCACTGAAAGCATTATGACTGGTTTGTTATAACTGTTAAAACTTGTACTTAACATACTAGTTTTTTTGTTTCCTATCACCCCCCCAAAAAAAAACTTCTGAGGTAGGGAACTGAAATGGTAGCATTTCATGAATTTCTGAGCTTTATATTATGCTTCCAAGTCTGTGATTTTATTGCATTGATTAGCAACTTCAGAGCTTCAGATGCTATTTGTGCATCATGGAGCTTTGTTATTCTAATTTCATATTGGATGCTGGATGCATACATCTTGTCTGTGAATTGGTATTGTTGGTCTCCTTCTTCTTCTTCTTCTTCTTCTTTCTTCTTTCTTCTTCTTCTATTTAATACGTTTTAAATTTAACGTTGGATTCACCGCATGTGAACATACCAATTACCCAATTTCTGATCCACTGTATTCACTATTCTTGGATTAGTTCTATCCATATCTATTCTATCCATACCAATTACCCAAAAAGAAAATGATTGTTGTGATTTGGCCTTGTGTTGTAAAGACAATTGCTTGGATATTCTATAACATTATTTTTGGTTGGGTATCCAAGCTAGTCCTTGGTGATTTGATTGTGAATAATTTGTCAACAATTGTGTTAACCATTTGTAGTTGTTACAAGACCCAAGTAGTCTGATGGTATTGATGGCAATACAGATGATACTCTCGAAATATAATGATCTTCTTTTTGTTTAAATTTTCAGGAAGTTGGACAATCTGTGGACTGACATACAATTGTTTTGGTTGTAGAGAGCATTTTTTACTATTACTTACATCCTTTGTTTTTCAAATGCCTCCTGTGTTCTCTCCTTTTTCTCCCTTGGTCTTTCATCAGGCAATTATTACAGCTCCCATGGTTTGCTATATTTTTCAGTTCATGTAAATGGTAATAAAGTCTTTTGCAACTAATTGCAGGAGAACAAGATCTCAGTCATGCCCCTTTTGCCGCAACAGTCTAAAGAGAGTGAACTCAGGTGATCTCTGGGTATATATGGACAGCAGAGACATAATTGACCCAGCAACAGTTACTAGGGAGAATCTAAGACGGCTCTTCCTGTATATAGACAAGTTGCCGCTGATCATTCCTGATAACCTTTTTGACCCTTATGATTCCCACCTAAGATAGGCTTGATCGCTTGAGATGGAAGTACATTCTAAAATGAATATATTTCTATGGTCCCTGAATGAATGATTCCCTCTGATTTTCTTTTCCTTTTTTTAAGTTACATAAAGACCGAAATTCCTTTTCGGCAAAACTAGGTAACTTGAGAACTGATCTGCAAGTGGCTTTCCTCCTGCTTCTGTTAAGAAGAATCCAGCCAGCGGTATTGTGGGCTGGTTGGTGAAGTTGAGATAGTTTTAACTAGAAGGGGTTCTTCACGAATTGTATGTAGCACATTTTGTACATGCATGTATAGCTTTCTGTTTGCTTATAAGATGCTTTCCGTTGTCTGTCAACCCCAGCTTCCTCTGTTGTTTTGTTTCATCCCAGAGCTCGGAAGTGAATGTTTGCAGCTGCTCATGGTTTCACTAACAAGGTAATTATAACTGTATACTGTATAAGGAGAGGTGGAAGCTGTTGGATTTTTCATAATGTTACGCTTATAAAATTCTTTTCTATACATCTCTAATCTCAGTAAAAAGGTATGTTGCATGGTTTTTGACCGGCTTTTAACGAATTATAGATTGGACAAACTAAAAATTCTGTCGATAAAATGTAAATAGCAAGATGATTTTAGATTAGAGCTAAAGTCGTCGATTTTGGGATTGGATCGGATCTAGATCTAGTCATCTGCCCCATCTAGGGGGGTGGCATTTTTAAAAATGTGAACCCTCATTTGTAAACTGTAACTCTTTACTTTTATTTAGTACTATTTACTTTTTGAAAAAAAGGGGAAAAAAAAAGGAGAAGAAGAAGACGCAGCATGCACATGCATCGTTAACAAGTCACATTAATCCAAAATTATCCATGTGAAATAGAGCAGAAATTGTGGGGTAACGTAGGGCCTCGTGATAATGTTATTGATGCTACTACTCAGATTATGCAGAATATTATTATAAAATATAAAACCGAAAAGGAAAAAAAAGGAAAAAGAAAAAAAAGAAAAGGAGGCATAAAAAAGAAGTGCGGAGTTGGCAACAGTTCAAACTCAGCTGTAATTGTAACGTAAACTTGAGCACGCTACGACACGAGGGAGCACGAACGCGGTCCATTCACGAACAAAACAATCAGCAGTATTTACTCACTAATGCCGAAATTACTAATTTTAGTTATTTTTAGTTTTTAATCTATCTATCTCAGCCTGATGGCCATTTATTAATTGAAGTTGTTATTTTTCCTTCTTATAAACCAAGAAGGGAAGGGAAGGGAGGAAGCAGAGGCAGAGGCAAAGAGAAAGAGAGATGGGGTGGAGGAGAGGGGAAGAGAGAGAGGAAGGAGTAATGGCTACAGATTTCTTCTGGTCATACACGGATGAGCCTCACGCTAGTAGGAGGCGGCAAATCCTCTCTCAGTACCCTCAGATTAAAGAGCTTTTTGGTCCTGACCCTTGGGCTTTTCCTAAGGTGATTTGATTTTGCATCTCCTACTCAATGCCGCTGGATTACTTGCTTCTTTGTTCTGTTTTTCCACCCATCTGGAATGATTATATGACTGGATTGATGTTTCCTTGTTTATGTTCATTTTCTTCTTGTGGTGTTGTTTTCTAATTGTTGCATTATTGCCTTTTCGGTTAATGTGTCTCTGGGTAACCTTTTTGGGGTCGTGTACCCATCACATTGATCATAATTTGGCTTTCTAATATGAATTCTATAAAGGCAGCTAGCTTCCTTCATACATTTTCAGTTTTGCTGCATTTTGAATTAAGAATTGGGGTTGAACTATAAGTCTTCTGATTTATTCATGTTTGTCTTTAAACGAAGACTCTTGTGATTGGTTAATGAGAATTGGTGTCTTAAGTAATTCTTTGAAAATTTCATGCAAGTTTGCATATTGATGTCAACCTGGTGTTGTTTTGACCTTCTATTTTAGTTGTTCCTGAATGTTGATTTTTTTGGCTCTTTCATATCCTGAGCATTGAATAGCTAGGCATCCACAAATATTTTGCCGCTTTTTAGTTTGCCGGTGATCTTCCTGTTGTAGAATTGTTGGGAAATTTAAACAATATTACCAGATGTAGTTGGTTTAGATTTATATTCACATCCTCGATATTGTGGATCTGCAGGTTACTGTGGTTGTTCTTCTTCAGCTTTACACTGCTACTTTACTTCACAATGCAGGCTGGCTGAAGATACTGGCAATAGCTTACTTCTTTGGCTCTTTTCTCAACCACAATCTCTTCTTGGCCATTCATGAGCTCAGCCACAATCTTGCCTTCTCCACTCCAGTCTACAACCGTTGGCTTGGTATTCTTGCTAACCTTCCTGTTGGTGTGCCCATGTCTGTCACTTTCCAGAAGTATCACCTTGAGCACCATCGCTTTCAAGGAGTAGATGGTATTGACATGGACATACCAAGCCTAACTGAAACCCGAATGGTCACAAATGTTGTTGCAAAATCCATATGGGTCATCTTCCAACTCCTCTTCTATGCTTTCCGACCTGTAATTCTTAAACCAAAGCCACCTGGTTATTGGGAGTTCATTAACTTCTCTATTCAGATAGCTCTTGACATAACCATTGTTTACTTTTGGGGATGGAAATCTTTTGCTTATTTGATCCTTTCCACATTTGTTGGGGGTGGGATGCACCCCATGGCTGGTCATTTCATTTCAGAACATTATGTCTTCAACGCTGATCAGGAGACATATTCTTACTATGGCCCCCTCAATTTTCTAACGTGGCATGTGGGATACCACAATGAGCACCATGATTTCCCAAGAATTCCTGGAAACAAGCTCCACAAGGTCAGGGAGGTTGCACCTGAGTATTATCAGGGTTTAGCATCTTATAAATCTTGGAGCCAGGTTATATATATGTATATTATGGATAGGACAGTTGGCCCCTTTTGCCGAATGAAGAGAAAGCCTTCTGCAACAAAGAAATCTGAATAGGTGCTCCCATCTCTACTTTTTGGTTCAATTCCTTCCCCTCCAACCTTTAGTCCAAAATGAGTTACTACAGTAATTATCATTTTTATTTTTTGGTTCCTATTATATGTAACATTCTTTGAGAAATTAGAAATTTCATACTCTTAGTTTTAGACTGAAGGGATGAGTCAGTTTTCATTGCTTTTAAACTGTTCTTTCCATATGTTATGTAGCAGAATTTTGGCTTCGTGCTGGCTTTTGTATCGTGAAGACGATCTTCACGATTTCTGATTCTTGAGATTTCTTAGTATTTGGCATACAAATCATCTCTTAAAGTTAAGACTGAAGAAAATTATGTGATTTAGCCTTAGTAGCATACATTTTGAGTTCCATTATCTGCATCTTTCTTCTTTTAAATCAGAGCTCCGAAAGAGACTTTTGATCTTATTCGAATAAACAATTCGTAAGAACAATCTAAACATCTCAGGTATTAAGCGTGATTGCACAAAATCACAAAAGAAACATAAGAACGCTTTGACTAATAGTATGCTTTAGATTTTATCCTGCTGCTGAAATCAACAACTGATTGTCAATATGTGGCTATGATGGGCATACGCTCATCTCTCGTCACTTGTTCTTCTGCAAATGTACAGAGAAGTCAAAAGCTAAGTATGAGAATCAACCCAAGAAAGATGCAAGAAAAAGCTGGGATGGGTTGAAATGGATCTTTACATTCCATGCATATGCAGTCGGTTTGCCAGGGTCATATTTTGCGGCAAAGGGTGGATCTCCGATGACATATGCCGGTGCTTGAACTTGGTGATTTATAAGTGGAAGCCTGTCTGAAAGGAACTCACCATCATTGTCGTAGCTGTAGCCTTGGTTTGACCCAAGAGCTCTTAAAGCCATTGCCAATAAAGCAGAAGAACCCTGCAGTTGAGAAATAATCATTCCTTCTTTGTAGGTCTAGGAACTAGTATTGAGTGGTATATGCTTTATTTTGAGATTAAAAATCACACTGTTAGTTATTTTGTGATTACAAATCTAAATGTTAGATAATACAAATAAAATTACCTGTGCCGAGGTGATCCAAATGCCTATCCATTTGAAGACATCAAAGTTCGATTTCACAAATTCCTTGAAATCATGGAACCTCCCTGTTGGGTCATCAGGTAAATCCTGATAAAGCAAATCAATGACGTGAAACCCAATTAAATTTTTTTTTTCTTATTATGGTCATGGAAGAGAGAATTTGTGACGAACAAATTGGTACCTTCTCCCATTCAGAGTTTAGCTGAATATCGGCAGCTATTGCAGTCTCCAACAGAAGAAGGAAACAGGTAATCAGCATATACTTTGTTCATTCAAGATCAACAAATACTTGAACAGAAAACACATTAATTATACTTGAAATGCATAATAAGTTGTGTTGAAAGAAAGATTATCCTATTCTTAAACTATAACAATAGCTCGAAAAGGAAGTGCACAATAGCTAAGGATACGAAAGATAGGCAAAAGCCATTAGCACTAGCGGCGGCAATATGACCCAGGCATGTTATAAGACAAAAGGTCACACCAATGCCAATGAAACTGCATATAAACCTGCAATAATAGAGTGAGTACATGATGGAAACATAGCATAAGCTAAGTGGGAAGTGAGAACTTTGAGCTTACCAAGGATTTATTGAACAAAAATCATCAAATGATTGCCCTTCCATGTCTCTCTGCCAAACTCTGATCATCCAAATCCCATATAGGATCATAGCTATACCAACAATTCCCATGATCAAATTCAAAGCTTTTAGGAATGACTGCAGGCAAGTTATTGCTATTCTTTCCATTATTTACAACTTCCCCGTATCTTTAGGTGTAAGCAAAATTCGAAAACGACCAACTTCACTTAAACATGCTTAGGATTACTATGGATACATACACAGTGTAAATGTTATTGTAAACTGAACATAGCTGTATCAACGTATGGGGTTCGGTTTTCTTACACTTTTGAGGAACCAAAGTAACATGGAACAAAGGTACACATTTTGGTTTTGTCTCAATATCCAAAAATGTCTAGAGCAAATTGAGATAAGTTTTTACGTTGTTTCTGAGAAATTGGAGTATTTTGGTGCTACGACAGAACAGCACGATTAGGTTTACATGTATGATAGCTTAAGAAATTTCTTGGAAACCATGACCATCAATGTGTTTTCTCGTTTTTTTGGCTCGGCACTCATTCCGTTCTCGCAAAGCAATCAGATTGTTTGCTCTGTAGGGATTTCTGGCATTTTTCGGTCAATCATTTTAAAAGATTTAAATGTTACTAGTTTGCCAACCAACGTACAAGTTGCTGTGGTGTAGTGGTTATCACGTTAGTCTTACACACTAAAGGTCTCCAGTTCGATCCTGGGCAGCAACATTTTTAAATTCGCGATTACTCTACTCTACATTTTCAAATGCAAATACTAAATAGCAAATGTCCAGACTTGGACCCACTTGTCAGTTTGCCTACAAGCCATTAAAACTCCACAAAGCTGTCCAAGACGGACTAACGAAAATGAATTTTAGTCAAATCGATACAAGTTTTTACAGGAAACTTGCCATCAAAATTCTATGAACTTCCATCATTTATATTTTCAGCAATATTAAGTTAAATTAAATTTAAAGATTACAGAGAAGATAACACAACACTTTCCTCTTTTCCTATTTTCTAGCGTACATCATCCCTCAATGTAGGGATTAGATGAGTTTTCCTGGACTTCAACCCCACCTCTCTTTATTTCAGGTAGAATGAATTTTCGGTTTCTTATTTTCCCATCTGGTTTGCAATGAATCTGGAAAATGCCTCTGGTAGCTTCAATGCAGATACAAACTGGGCCAAAAAAAAATTCCCAAATTAAAACAATGCTACCATGCAACACTCCCAAGCAAGACATGGCTTGTCATCTTTTTTGTTCGGTAAGTTCTGCATGGTCAAGAAAACATATCATTCTACTTGTTTTGACCCCGAAGGAACTCTCTCATGTGCATGTGAATTTCTGCCTTAACGACTAAACGCATTTTCTTTGGATCCTCCCACAGCAAACCACTTCGATCTCTTGCATAGTCACAAGCAGCTTCAAAGACATCCTACAAGATTTATGACATAACTTTAAAATGTGATCACTGAAAGATGTGAGACGAGAGAAATCAATCCAATTGAAATGCTCAGATTACCCTTGAGGGAAACTCATCATAATAATGAGCAGGGGTCATCTCAACCCTATTCAGATCTGATTCCCACAATCTCATCTGTCAAAGTAACAGCAGAATTTGAAAAATTTAGGTCAGGGAGGTCAGGAAGCATTGATACATGCAATGCATCTGAATGCAGGAAAGAACTATGACCTGATCGCAGACATTTTCTGGTACGGATGGTATTCTGTCAGCAACCCGAGGATGTGCATTTTGCTGAAGAAAACTAATTATCTGCAAAACAGACAATCAAGGAGTTAGATGAGTCAGAATGACTGCGAAAGTAATTGAAAAAAAAGCAACTTTGAAAGAAAAAAACTACTTAGGCTACAAGAATATCAGAAACAGTATGTAAGCTTCACAAAAAAATAATAATCAATGAATAAATTTCTAGGTTGATGTAAAACGTGTGTTGAGATGAGGGCGGCTGGTTAATTGACCACATTAGTCATTTTTTTAAAGAAAAAACATATCACCAGATCAACTAAATACTGAAACCACCTGCTCAGCAGTAATGCCATTCTCAAAAGCATTATACAAGCTCTCTTTGGTTATTGCTCCGACTATAAGGTTTGGAAGTTGATACTCTACCCTGCACATCAGCAAAATATTAAACAAAACGTTTTATGACTGACCAATGTAGTTCAATAACAAAGTGTAATTCAGAATTTTAACCTAGAAGAGACAATAACAATTTATCAAGCAGATGGCTGTCGTACTTTGAGAAAAGACGCAAAATTTCAGAGTGTAGCTTAGATGTTGAATAAGCATACATCCTGAAGTTTGTTTCCACTACAACAAATCCCTGAAGAGAAGAAAATGTAGAATGAGCTATGTAATTAGAGAATATAAAAATGAGACCTCATTTTGGTTTCCGGCAATAATAATTTCACAAGATTGACCTAAACTAATAGAAAATTAATGCAGTTTACAAACTAAAATTATAATTTTTAAACAATTCAATCACACAATTGTCTGCAACATTCAACCTTTACGGAGATTACAATGATTTTACTTATTCTTTCATATTCTTTATTCAGAATAAGAGTCAATGATTTCTCAAACAGCATACCTCTTTCCGTGCTGATGAATCAGTTAAGCTCATTGAAAGATCGGTAGCTAATTTAGTAGGTATAAGCCAACTCTCTTTCCTGCCCTGAATTGTCATGGAAAACATATGAGAACTCCAGCAGAGTAATACTAATTAACACAGATAACAAGCCTTTTCTGTAGCACAGACTAGAACAACCTGCTGAAGTTTGACCAATCCCAAGTCTGCAAAGTCTTTGATCATACTTTTTTGTATTTCACTCAGTGTGTTTAAATTATATGCCTATAACATGATGAAGCAAAGAGAACAGCAATAAAGTGAGATCTCAAACCACTGAGAATTCCTTGCATAAAAATTTTAAGGACCTCAAGATAGTGAGAAGTTAAAAGCAATACTAAGATATATATCAGCAGCTACTAAAATGGATAAGAGAACCAAAGACAATATTTAATGCAACAACAATACCAAAAAATGTCTGAATTTCTGTTAAAACAAGAAGTATTAGCCAAACCGAAATCTATCATACTTCTTGAATAAATGGAATAACTGAATAATGTGCTAGGCTATAGAATATATATGTGCTACCTCACCAGTGACATGGAAACTAAGCTCTAGAAGAAAAGAAATCAGATCTGCTTGATTTATGCCTCGTTCCTGCAAGAAAATGAGAAAAGCTATATAATATATTATTCGTATTATAGACCATAAGCAAGCATAGAGTCGTGCTATCCCACATATACTTAGAACACCAGTGAACTTTTATCTCTATTACATAGTCTAATGAAATACCGACAAAGAAATTTTTTGTAGTTCTACTTTGTATTAGCAGTTACTATAGAGATCTATAGAGAAATAGAATACAAATCAAAGAAGGCAGTTAATATTCTAAAAGAAAAAAGATATACTTCTAAATATGAACTCTTTAATCACATAAACATGAATCAAAGTTCTAAAATGAACAATTGGGTATCCTAAGGAGATTTAAAGATGAGTCAATCCATTCTTTTGTCCTCCTGATACTTCACTCAGTTCAGTTTTTACAAAGAGAGAATATACCCATGAATCAAAGACAGGGACGTACAGAATTTTGATGCAGAGAAATCACTGAAAAGAATATCAGAAGCCACACCTGGGAATTGGAGATATATTCTCTAACGATGTACCAAAGCTGTGCATTAGTATCCATCAGCTGCTGTGCATTAGTATCCATCAGCTGCAAATTTAAACATATGAAAAATAAGTTCCACTAGCTCAAACAAGAGGGAATCCAAAGTCCTGTGATTAACACGCATACCAAAAATTGAAAACCACTCTCTGTTAATCTTGGGCCTTCTTTATCCCTGTAAACAAGGCACATAAATAACATGATACCAAATGCAAGAACCAGGATTCTCAACTGCTTGCAACAAGAAACAGAGGATTACAAATGTGACAGAAAATATCACCTTTGACTCAAAAGACCACGCTGGAAAACCTTCATCATGGATGAGCTGAAATTTGTTGGCCTCTCAGCTTGGGCTGAGCTAATAAGTTGCAGCAAGAAACACTGGTTTAACACAATTGGAAGATTTAAGATAATAGCTAAAGCAATATCACAATTGTAATAAATTATGTCATTGCATCTCCTAGAGGTTAGCATGATTGGCATGAAAAATCCTTAAGCATGAAAGAACAGGTACATTTCACACCTCCCATTGTCCAATAGCATAGGCCTCAAGGTCCTCCAAGGTTGGGAGCCTTGCAGTAATACCAGAAGGCATTGGTTCCCTTGGCAAAGCTCCACTGCAAGTTTAGAATCATTAATTTAATACATAATATGTGATGACAGGTGCTCAAAAACAAACTTGGGAAGTAACTGCAAAAGCCAATGCAATCTCATATCTTCAAGTTTAAGATAATGAAATGTATAATTCAGATTTGAAAATTTTGAAGGAGGACAATCAATCAATGAATTATGATCATCAAAATTCTTAATTGCATGACCCTACAGAATACATAAAGAAGGGAATCATCAAAATCTCCGTGCACTAAAACTCACCCATATATTAAATGCTTCCGGAGGTTAGACTGGAATGTTGAATTTAATCTGTAAGTGGTTTCCTTCTTCCTGTCATTAAAATGTGAAGAACATCAGGATAGGGCAAACAGTGCAAAATCAAATTTAAAATCTTTTATAAATTAAAAAAAGAAAGTACTATTGATTATATTGGAGGACAAACATTCAAGCATACAGAGATACATCTGACTATAAACAGATAAAGCTGCAAAACTTAACTTTTTTTAAATAACAAACAATTGATAGCATATTAACCTGCAGTAGACAACTTATGTGTAAAACTGTCAACAGATATAACCCAATTCCTAAGCGAGCTTTGTATTTCACATCCTAACAAGAGAAACTCATGATGACAAATCAAGATGTCGTAGCAACTAAGTTAGAGTAAATTAAGCTTAACATATCTCATATCATTTAGGCACCTTTGGTTCTGGCAGTCAATAGAAAAAATGCTTATATTCCTTGAAATTTTCACTGATTTAGTGTTCTTCTCATTTTCTAGCAGTCAATACTGAAAAAAAAAAGAAGAAAAAAAGTAAAAATATTTCAGTGAAATTACATACTTTTCCTCTGAAAATAATCTCAACTGAACCAACCGATCAATGGCTACCCTGTGCTTAGTGAACCCATCTGGAAGCACCCACTCCTCCATCATCTTAGCCGGTACTGCACCATCAACGTACAACATTTGCATTACATACTTCTTTGCTAGTGGTGGCAGTGACCTGAGAACCCAAAAAGGAAAAGAAAAAAAAACAAAAAGCATCACTGTATCATAACTCTCGAAAGAAAAAATCGGCACTTAAAATACAAACAATCTGACGTTTTGATTACAAGTATGCTCATCCAAAAATATGATGAAAATTTGCAAACGAAATACACAAAGTTTTTGCATTCCCCTATAAAATAATCTGTTTCAAGTTATTGATGAAAACATAATTTTCATTTCTCTTTTTTCTTTTTGCAAGTTTGAGTTCAGCAAGCTGTTGTCTCAACGAATAATCTAGTAGCAATTTAACAAACAATTACTTTAGTTACGGCAATTAACTTGACAAAAACAAAACAAATGAAATTAGAAAATAATAAATGCTTATTACCTGAGAATGGCTTCGCAAATGAAGGGATTCTCGTAGAGCCTATCGAGGTCTCTAGCGGTCAGTGACGCCACCATGTCCATGAAATTTTTCGCTATGATCTTCACCTGCGGCATTGTTACTGCCAAATTCCTCTTTTTTGGGATTTAATAACTTCAAGCTTTTGTAAGGGCTTTAACGATTAAGTGAATTTTATTATGAATGAGAATTTGGAATCTATCCTTTTTTCCGGCGTTCTTATACTTCGAGCACCCCGAGTCTGATCAGTGCTAGGAGTAACATATGGTGGAGCGAGCGCGTTTATAAAAAGGAGAGGTAAATAACTAAATATCACGAATTACCTGTAGTTTGATGTAAATTCATTTCGATGCAATTTTCTTTCATTCCAATAATAGAAGTCCTTCTAGAGTAGACTTCTAGCACCCCGACATTGCAAATGCCAAACGGCATTTGCTTTCTTCAAATAGAATTCCTAAGTTTGGTATTTGCTTTCTTCGAATAGAATTTCAAAAGCCGAGAGGCGAAGGGCCGAGTGGTGAGTTGTTGCTCTCAATTTGAATCCTTGTATTAAAATATGGGAACTCAATTTTGTTCTCTTTCAATTAAAAAATAATTAAGTAGAAATAATTCTCTCTCAAAAATAGACATATAAAATATTAGTGAGGGTCTTAAGAAATATGAGTACAGTAACATATATTCCTTAAATATTAGTGAGAGTCTTACAAAATATGAGAGAAAATATAAACATATTAGTGAAGACCTTACGGAATGTGAGTGGAAATTTGAATGGTCTTAATAGTTGTCTGATTATAAATATTAATAATTATTTGATATAATATTAATTATAAATATTAATAGTTGTCTAATTGTAATATACACGTAAAAAAAAATCTAAATTGCCAATAGTACCCCCAAAGGTCAAAATTAACTTTCACTTTTTTATTTTTCTTTTGAAATATATATAAAGTTTTAAATATTAATAACTAGTAACAAGTATTAAAAAATATCAAAGTGTGTAATATATTTGCAAGACTTATTCATTTAAGAGTAGATAATTGGATGATTGAGACATTAACAATATTGGCAAAAGAGAGATCCGTAAAATCCCTCCGTCCTATTCACAGTCACCCAACCGAAGGACTGTCTTGATGAAAAAGTACAAATGTTTGCTCTTAGATGATTTAAACAAACATCAGGGTATGTTTTGATATTTATCCTTAAAGAAAAGGGCGAAGTTACATTAACACTGTTCATCCACAACCCTGTTTATGTATGTGTGCGAACGTACATTCATAAGGTTTACCGTATAAATATAAGTTACATAAAATATAACTTAGTGTTTATATTTATGTGTGTGAACGTACATTCATAATGTTTACGTGTATGGTTATAAGTTATATGAAATATAACTTAGTGTTTAGCTGAAAAAAATGGTTGAACGTAAGAAACAATGTTCTGGGGAGGCGAGGAAACAAAGTTTAATTATTATTGACCGTCACAATTACATAAATGTCAATCAAAGATTCAGTGCATAAAGTAGTTATTACCAAGCTCTATAAGAAGAAATTCTAAGGCTCCTTATGGTATTCAAATTTTCTGTATCATCAAAAATGTCAACCAATTCAGTGCAGTAAACTGTATTGGATTTACATCTCAGTTATCCAAGGTATGCTATCAAAATCTGGAAAACCAGATATTAGGTGACATTGAAGCTTATAAAACCTGAGCAGGGACAAAATAAAGCAAAAATACCTTCTGCCCCTAAGACTGTACTGATCTGTATCAGGCTGTTAGTGGCATTAATAACCTTCCTGCTAATTGATTAGCTAACAAAATTTTGAGGTACAAGTTTCTTCCAAAATTTGCATTATCTCTTTGACTATGCTGAAGTGCCGGGCAAGTCCTGAGTAAGCTCACCAGGTCTGACAACGTGGGGGGGTGGCTTTGCAACAGGGGGAGGTGGAGGTGGAGGTGGCCTGTTTGGTCGAACTTTATCAACTTTCTCAGGGTCAATCTCAAACTGCAATATGCACATCAACAGGTCAGCAGCGAATGTGAAACCGAATAATATAGCAACCATGGCCTTAACAGATTACAAAAAACTAACCTTATAACCACAGCCAGCTACACAAGCATGGAAACATTCCTGTATAAAGAAAGGGATCGGTGATTATCCCACTGGTAATGTTAATAGAGAATTACTCTCTCCTGTCCCCCTCCCTCTCTCTCTTTCTCTCACTACATGTGTGTGTGTGTCTTCTTTATTTGAGGATATTAGATTTAAAACAAATGCTAAGCTCCATAAAATGTGACATATCAATATTGGAATAGTGCAAAAATCTGCATTTACAAAGCACCGATAATATCCTTAAGAGTGCAAAGTTAGAATGAAAATAGATAATAAGTTCCAAACAGACTTGAGTATATTCTAATTTACCAAACTACAAACAACTTTTAAGCTACTAACGTGATGGAAATGAGCACTAGGATAGTGTTTGCACCTCGGAGCTCTATGCATGAACTTTCATTTTCAGAAGTTCATCTAATATGTCTCCCATTATTATTCCCAGTTCCTCCTTACTTTCTAGAGCGAATCAACTAGTTGCAAAGTACAGTTTTCTTCCAAATCGAGGTCATAAATTATTTGGAACCATTGAATGCTTTACATCTCCACAACTTTAAGTTCAGAAAGTAAACAGACCAAATCCAAAGTCACTGCAATGCATATTGCGTGAGAATACCTCAGAATAATTAGCAGCACCAGGAGAGCGATCAATGTAAGCACTCCATTGGTGGTCTTTTAGTACAGGGTCCTTATAGCATATCTCATTGCACTCTGCCAAGCCTAAAAATATAAGCAATTATATCAAATCAAGCTTAGACTGAAGTATAAAATAATATATTAGGACTATAAAGAGAACTCCTAAAATAAAATATTTCCCTTCATGCCAAGGTTCAGCGCATGAGCAGATCTATAAAATCATGCAAATTAAACAAGCCCTCAATCAAGAATGGGCTCTAAAAAAGTTCTCCTCAGACTATAAGATCAGTGCATTACAGCAATTAACTAGCTCATCAATTCAAGTAAAATGCCTCATATAGCAGCATATAATCACCACTAAATCCTAATAATTCATATTATTCAAAGAAACAGGCTAAATATAACTGAAACTTCTAGATCCTTAATTCAAATAAAGCCATAAGAGAATTGCTTCTTTCGGAACTTTGAGACGATTTCGATGCTCATTGGATCCAAACATACAATCAAAAACATAATCTCAGTTCCACTAAGAAAAAACACAATTCTTCATCTAAACGGGCAAAATAGGCTGAAATATAGAACAAAGCAGAGAAATGCCTACATTCTTCCCACGTCTCACCGTCAGCATCACACCCCTTTTTGCAAAATACTCTCCCTACATGATGAAGCCATGCCAATTTGCTTTAGATTTGAGACAACCAAAACCAATAGAAATGACTATGAAACCAATCAAAACAAATTGAATCCGAATTTAATCAACGAATATGCTACAACATTTTAGATCTACTAAACTTAAGTTAGCAGATTAAGCCAGAGACAACAATGAAATTTCTGAATAACAATAATAATAATAATAATGAATGTGTTTCGATCATTAAAGCTAAAAGAAGTGCAAGATAAATGGTACATGGAATTTGCGTCAGGGCTGCGAATTTTTGAGTGCATTGATTTCCGCAAGGAGAAGCCCATTGTTGCGGTATCATCTGATTCATTTCTCTCAAAATTTTCGCTTTGCAGCGGGTTTCTTTCACAATTAGAGGAGGGGAAAACTGGAACGGACAGAGGATGATTCTTTGTATAGGGACATTTTTGTCATTTGGTCGCTGCCATATCATGAATTATTTGCCACCCGCGTTGAGTCGGATTCGGACCACTCTTGAGGTCGCTTTTCTTTTCTGCTATTTTTTCATACATCTTTTTTCACATGAGATTTTCAATATTTGATAAATGTATTTTAAAGGTGATTTCTGAAATTGGTTTTTTTAATCTTTTATTATACTTTCAAAGTTTGTATTTTAATGATGCCTTGCTTTTTGATATGCTTATACAATCCCACTAATATATTTGCGATTAGGATTTAATTGTAGACTCACTTTAGATCAAGATTTAATTGTGGACTCACTTTATATCAATATGGCTATAGCATAACTCATAATTCAACCCTCACAAATATAGAGGGTTATAACAATTTTACCCATAAACTAACCGAAGAGAAATCAACTGTCGCCTAACTATATATAATTGTAAAGGAAAAAAAAAAGTCTCAACACTCTTAACCCAAGTTCTTAAATTTAATTTAAGAGTTTCAAACCAGGGGGCCTAGGCCACTGGCCATTTCTTTATAATACTTGAAAATGATAATTATATAACCATTGGGTCTTAACTTAGTGGTCAGGATCTTGTACTCACAACTGTAAGCGCAGTAGTTTAAACCCCCACTATGCATGTAGGGGCTTATTGCTCGCAGTGGCTCGAGCCCCCGTTATGCATGTATGGGCTTATTTCCTTCCTTAATTTTAATATATAATTAAGTGAAGACTGCCTTCATTTTGAAAGAGGGAAGACTGTCTTCTTCTTTTCGAAATGTGAGTGGAGTAGACACCCCTTGAATATTAAATGTGAGTAGAGTAGACTTCCTTCGAATATTAGAGAGCCTAAAAATTTAGACTTAGATGTGAGTGGAGTAGACACCCTTCGAATATTAGAGAGAGTAAAAATTTAGACAGTGTTATATAAGAATTAATGTAAACTAGTCCTAGTAATTATCTGATTGTAAATATCAATTGTAATCTGAGTATTAGTCTCATATAATTAAAAAAAATGATAATTTGATATTTTCTTTAGGGATCGCAAATCCTCACAAGGATGAGACCCTTGAGGATTTTTCCTATTCGAAAAGAGTACGGAAGTAATTTTATACTTAATTTCTTATTTGAAGAAGGGATATAGACAATTTTTACTTAGTTTCTTATTCAGAGAAGAGGCAGGATGAGGTAGAATCCCCATTCCCTCCTTATTTCCCCATTTTTATTTTTATTTTTATTTTTTATTTTTTTACATTATTAGTGAATAAATAATACAACTTGAGTTGTAAAATATTGAATATCGATATAAATAGAAAATATCAAAATATTTATATTATTAAATTTTTAGACTTAATTAACTAATTATATTCTTAAATTTCTATTCAAGACATTAAAAAGGTAAGACAGGATCCCGTTAGTCCAAACGTTTTGTTTTAATTATAATATTCATTATTGATATAAAAGTAATTTCTTTTTTTTTATTGTAGGATTATAAAGATTGACGAAGATAATTATTCTAATAATTTGTATTTTGTGGTGTGACTTTTGTAATGTATTAATATTAATGTAAGCTATATTGTCAAACTTTATTTTTATTTAAAATTTTTATTCTAATACGACTACATTAAAATCGAAAATTAAAAGTATATCAGTTATTTAGGAATTGGGAATCCTTTATTATCATGCAGGGAGGGGACGCGGATTCCCTTAAGCAATTATGACGGGGATGAGAATATATGCAGAATATCGGGAATTGATATAAGGACGTCAGTCCCCTCTACTCTCCTCCCTATTGCCATCCCTAGGTTAATTTCTTCCGACCAAATAATTGAAGCAAATTGATATAGTTTGTTTGTGCTGGTTAATTTAATAAACAAATTCTCTTATGAATAGTGCATTTAACATCCTTAATAGTCCTGATAAAGCCCTTTGTGAATTTACTACACTCTTTTTCAATTAACAATTTTATTAGCTAAATAATTTTTGAAAAAATTACTTAATCAACCTTTCTTCTCTTTCTTTTCGCGATTTCACAAATTCTCATCAATTCATTCATATATTTTCCTTTTAGTTGCAAATAATTAATATAACAAACTAAGAAAAAGAAAACCCACTATTTAAAATAAACATCAACAATTTTGTATCAATCATGAAAGTTAATGAATATCAAGAAATTAATTTTTACCCGACAAAAAAGCTAATATCAAGAAAAAAAATTTCTTACATATAAAAGGCATGAAATATAGATCAACTAAGAAAAGTAAAAAAATATATATACATATATTTAAAAGATAGTGAAATTAAGTGTTTAGTTTGCAAAATGTGAGAGTAGAGAGGATATGGAAGTGTAAGATAGAGAGAAGAAAATTAGTAAAGGGTAATTTTAAGATTTTTAAAATGAGTGTGCGGAGAAGTTTATGTGTTCAAATAGTCTCAACCCTTTGAAAAATTTAAAATGATACAACAGAGAAGGTGTATCAACGGGAACTTGAATGGTGAGAGTAGCACGACTTTTCTCTTAATTTACTTGCGGTGCTTCGACGATAGGAAAACATGCTCATGCACTCGGAGAGAAGCCAGCAAAGGGCAAACTTGGGCTAGCAAGTCTATGGAAAATTACACGTAGATCTCCCTATTTTTAGTTTATTTAAATATAATTACACAAATAATAAATCGCCGTTTTCTTCTATCTAATTTAAATTTTTGGTACCTTATTTTCATCTGATAATCCCTACAGTATAACTGTATAATATATCACAAATTTTTTAGTTTAGCCCGTTTTAACATGAAACCTAGTTTCGGACAACTTCGCCGCTGCATGCACTTAAAAAAAAAAAATCATTTTTTCAAAAATATATTTTTTCATTTGAAACCAACAAAGTGATGGATATAACATAAATATGGGATGTGCATTAAATTGATGAAGATTCAAGTAACAAGGATTGTGCTGATGTGTGACAATAGGGATATATAATGCATTTAAAATGATATATTATTCAGCTAAAAAAAAAAGATATATTATTGATGTACTAGTTAATTTAATTGGTAAAATTTTTTTATTAATAGAAGTGGTTTGGATTTTCAAGTCCATTGAAGAAATTTTATATCCAAAGAATAATAATAATAATAATAATACAAATTTACCAAAACAATTAAATATAGATGTTCATCAATATAACTCTTAATCTTATTAGCAACCTTTCATCTATTTGTAATATCCACCATGACCATCTCCCAATAAGTTAGGTTTCATAAATTATCAATTTATTGTAAATATATTTTTAATGATTTAAAGGAATATTAATTAAATAAATAAATATAAGAGTAAAAAATCCATCATAACCCTATCATTTTTCATTGTAGCAATTCGTATGTTAATGTGACTCTTAATTTTTATTCACATGATATACAATGGCAGAGCCATTAATTTATCCAAAATTTTAGAAGATATTTTCTTTCTAACTCGGTTAAACACGCACGTAAGAGATTCAAACCGTAGAGGTATATTCATTATCCGGTTGATTTGATTATTTGACTACGCTAGTGATGACGTCAAATGTGATTGCCAAAAATTACAGACGGATATACAGGCCTCTGGGCCGTTGGTGTGCAGCCGCAACTAGGGCCAAGTCGTTCGTGATTCCATGTCGATTCTGATAACGTGGCATCCTATAATTGGCTTCTTTACGGAATCCGAACGAATCTTCTCCACTATTCCATCAATTCGTATCTGATTCACGCACTAAAAACTAGGGATGGCAAAAATAAGTACGCCGAGGATTTTTCCCATTCGGGGAGGGTATGGGGACAATTTCATACCCAATTTATTATTCGGGGAAGGGATGGGGAAATTTTTTTACCCAATTTCTTATTTGGGGAGGGGACGGGGATGAGGTGGAATCCCCATCCCCTACCCATTTCCCCATTTTAATTTTTAATTTTAATTTTATTTTTTAAAATTACTAGTAAATAAATAATAAAATTTGAATTATAAGATTATAAATATTGGTAAAAATAAAAATATCAAAATCTTTATATTATTAAACTTTTGGGCTTAATTAACTAATTAAAATCCTAAATTTTTATTTATGACATTAAAAAAAGGGTAAGTCGATAAAAAAATTTTGTTTTAATTTTAATATTCATTAAATATTTTAAACTTAAATCTATTTTTATTTATTTTTAGATGTTATAATTACCCACAACGAATCATAATTTTAATATCTAATCTAATCTAATTTAATATTTGTTCTTGATTTGCTTGATTTAACTATAAAGGGAATTCGCATTTATAAAGTCCACGCCACCAGAAAAAAAAAGTTAATTTTGAATATAAATTGATTTTATTAGAACAATTTTATATTAATTTATTAATTTGTTCATGATAGTTTGTAAAAAAGTTTGATCCCTTGCGTGCTTTCTTTACTTACTAATTTAATGTATGTGACTTTTGTAATCAATATTAATGTAATATATATTTTGAACTTTACTTTTATTTGAATTTTTTATTTTAATATGATTAACTCAAAATCGAAAATAAAAAAATGTATTAGTTATTCGGGATCATGGGGAGGAGAATTCAAGAAGTAATCAATGGGAACGGGGACATACGTAAAATATTGGGGATGGGTACGGGGAGATTAGTCCCCTCCCCTCCCCATTGCCATCCCTACTAAAAACAAGACCACGCTAAGAAAAAAAAAAAATAATACAAACAACACGAACCAATAAGGGAAGTTGATAGATTGACATTTTGTCCGCAGTGTGATGGGACATTGATCCAACAACTGCAAGTGGGCATTGCCTTTTTCATGTCCGCATTTGTAAAAGAAATATAGGCACTGAGGCGCTGACTAATCAAAGATTCCAATATTCCATGCAGCCGTGGCTCCACAATGATTCAAGAATCTTGCTAGCTGGACAAAAATGAACCAATGAGATCCGTTTATTTTCCACTCAATAAGAGAGAAAGATTAGCTCACATAATTGAGAAAACAGAGGAATGGAGAATCTCAATCTGCAGTGGAGGCTGTTGCCTACGCTAACACTGCTAGCTGCTTCTCTGTTCTTGCTTGTTTTTAAGGATTCTGCCAAGGTCTGATTGTCTTGATTACGTCTGTGTTTGTGTGTGTCTGTGCATGCGTGTTTTTTTTTTTTTTTAATTTTGCTCTTTTGAATGTTTTGTTTGGTTGACGAGAAAATACAGAGGAAACAAAAGAGGCAAGGAAGTGAAAATCGGAATGATTTTTATAGGGAAAAAAAAAAGAAAAAAAATGAGATGACGAATAGATTATAGCATGTTTTTTCAGTAATTGTGCTGAAAGGTTGAATTAATATATAAGACAGTTTTCTTTTCTAAAAAAAGAAAATCTTTGAAGAGATTTTTGGAAAAGTATTTCAAAGAAGTGGTGTAATTTTTATTTTTATTTTTTTTCAAGGGGAAAATACCTGAAATGTTCTTTTGCAATAAGCATTTTTTAAGTTTCATCCCTCGTTTGAACTACTCTTCTTGGCACAAAACAGAATATAATTTGTGTGTTCTACCATCAAATTTGATTTAGCGACTGTAAGGTGATCACTTCTTTGTTGATTTATGTGTTGCAGTTATCTCACAGTGAGTGCAGTCTCCTTCCTTCCAACCATTACTGGTTAACCAGCAAGCGGATTGTGACACCAAAAGGAGTTATTTCTGGTGCAGGTATTTTTATTTTGAAACTTGAATCTGCATTTCAAGTCCTGCAACTTGAAATCGATGTATATTTTGATTTTGCATTTCATTTATGTCACTGTTTATAATCCTTCAATTAGAGGTCATTAGCCGTTCATTGTGTTATCAATCGCTGTTAGAATGATTACTGCTGTTAGTGCTATGCTAGGTTCTGTTACTCGAACAAGATGTTTCCTTCGATACACCATCTAATGAATTGATATTCTTTTCAAATGTGTAAACGAGCAGTTGAGATCAAGGAAGGGAATATCATATCCATTGTTTCAGAAGAAGATTGGCCTCGGAACGCCAAGACAGAACAAGTAGTTGATTATGGAGAGGCTGTTATCATGCCTGGTTTGATTGATGTGTAAGAAAGGCGAACCATCTTCTTGATTTGACTATGCACCCATTTAAAAGATTATGCATGCATTGCAAAACGTTCTGCTGAAAGTAGTTTTGGTGGGATTTTGTAGAGGAAACTAAGAGGGAATGATACAATGATGCCTAAATTTTGGATGTTTTGGATTCATATTCTTACTTGTGATTGAGTGTAATTAATTCTTTTCTGCAATATGTGATCATGACATGATAGGCATGCACATCTCGATGATCCAGGAAGAACTGAGTGGGAAGGATTTCCTTCGGGGACCAAAGCAGCTGCTGCAGGTGAGAATTTTTCCACCAACTTAGTTGCCTCATGTAAAGAGTTGCATTTCTTTTCCGACGATTTGCTGCTTTTTATGATTTTGTATACCATTGGATGACAAATATATCTCCTTTTGGACCCTGGAAAATGTGATAAGATCATGAGCAGTTAGGCTCTAACTTTACAGTGTTAATACTTTTCTACAGGTGGTATAACAACATTAATTGACATGCCCCTCAATAGTGATCCCTCAACTGTCTCAACGGAAACTCTGAAATTAAAGGTATTGATCACTCTGTTTTATTTGAGGAATTTGAGTACTATCTTGATAATGTTGCAATTAAAGCGCTATCTGTATCTTTCTTTTTGACCGCTCTTTCTAATAGCGTTTCTGTTATTGTGTTTCATAGATTGATGCAGCAGAGAAGAGAATCTATGTTGATGTTGGTATGACCTTGAAAATTCTCGCTAGTGAATGATTTATCAAAGACTTCTGTGTTAACCAAGCTATAGATCAACAGGTTTCTGGGGAGGTCTAGTTCCTGAAAATGCATATAATGCAAGTGCTCTAGAAGCTCTTTTGAATGCTGGTGTTCTTGGATTAAAGGTAACCATCAGAGGAGTGACTTTTGACAGATACTAATCTTCCGTTTTCTGTAGTAAATTTTACTTGTGTTATTTAATATTGAATTATCATCTGACAACTGTTCTGTTTTCATTCTGTAGTCTTTTATGTGTCCTTCAGGGATCAACGACTTTCCTATGACAAATGCCAGCCATATTAAGGTTTGTTACATGACGTTTAATCTCAACACTTCCTAGTCAATTGAAAAACGGTAAAGTTAGTCATTAGTGATCGATAACATTTCACGTTTCAGTTATTTTCTTCGTCTATCTCCAATGATGTGCATTCACAGATTAAATTACTCAGATATAAATAATTTTCCTTTCAGTTTCTGGTATGATTTAGTTTGTTCTCTTAACTTTTCAAACTTGGTTTCCCTAGGAAGGACTATCTGTATTGGCAAGATACAAAAGACCTTTACTTGTGCATGCTGAGATGGAAAAAGATTCAGAAAGGCGTGTAAAACTCGAAGATGATACGCTTGACACTCGATCTTATTCAACATATCTGAAGACAAGGCCACCTTCATGGTACTTTCTTTGTCTTAGCTGAAAAATCTTAACATGGTAAAATATGTTTAAAAAAAACACAAGGAAGTTCAAATAGTGGATACTTTTTTGGTAAAATTTGTCTTATAATATATGATATTTTTTGTTTCATTTTACATAATTACTGCCTTTTGGATCCCCAAACAGGGAGGAAGCGGCTATCAGAGAACTCTTGACAGTAGCAAAGGACACGAGGACAGGTGGCCCTGCAGAAGGAGCTCATCTTCACATTGTTCATTTATCTGATGCTAGTTCTTCCTTGGGTCTATTAATGGTATCTAAAATCTATTTCAATGTGTAGAAATAAAATAAAGGGGACGAAAAGGAAATCCAGTCCATGATTTTTCCCGATTCCATGTGTATACAATACAGGAAGCAAAAACTAATGGTGACAGCATAACTGTTGAGACATGCCCCCACTACTTGGCTTTCTCAGCAGAGGAGATTCCAGATGGAGATACTCGGTTCAAATGTGCTCCGCCCATACGTGATGCAGCAAATAAAGAAAAATTATGGGAGGCTCTGATGGTACTTAGATTTTCCAGGCCACCTGCATGTCCTTGGTTCATCTTTATTTTGTGACTGACTTGACACTTGATTCTAATGCTTCCTCCAGGATGGACACATTGATATGCTAAGCTCTGATCATTCACCAACCGTGCCAGAACTTAAACTCCTTGATGAAGGCAACTTTTTGAAAGCTTGGGGTGGTATATCATCTTTGCAGGTTGGATATATTTGATTAAAAATTAGCTACTCTGCTAACGAAACCATATTACTATCTAACAAAAATTTATAATTGATCGTAAATTCGTAATGTTATATTTCTCTTATTGATATGGGAAGCAATGTGTATTTGCTTGAGATTTTCCGCAGTTCGTTCTACCTGTCACGTGGTCTTATGGGCGGAAATATGGAGTAACTTTAGAACAGTTAGCCTCATGGTGGAGTGAGAGACCTGCCAAGCTTGCTGGACAAGTTTCAAAGGTAACAAATTAATGTATCAAGTCAATAATTCCACTAAAGTAATAGCCAGGGTACGTATTGGATGATACCATATTTTTCATTCCACATTAATCTGAAATACCTTTTGCAGGGTGCCATTGCAATTGGAAATCATGCAGACCTAGTTGTATGGGAACCTGAAGCGGAGTTTGAACTTGACAATGACCATCCTGTACACATGAAGCATCCTGTATGTAATCGCATATATTCTTCTTCTTACAGCGACAGTCGTGAAAACAGCAATTACACTTGTTTTCTGATTTCTGTAATAAATATTATATGCAGAACATCTCCGCCTATTTGGGAAGAAGACTCTCCGGGAAAGTACTGGCCACATTTTCAAGGGGAAACCTCGTATACAAAGAGGGAAATCATGCTCCTGCAGCTTGTGGTTCTCCAATCCTGGCAACATGAACATAAGAATTAGAATTAATATGTAATTCTCATAAATAACCTCGAAAAGTTATTTTAATCTCTCTAATTAGATTTTCTTTTCCCCTTGCTGTATGTTTATTCAGTTATTGACTTTGAATTACCTCATCCGTTCACACTGTTGTTCTCTCCAGATTTCTCATAGGTGGAGGAATAATCTCACTTGCTTTATCAAAAACACCATCTCTGTGAAGGAGGTAGAGTTTCCACCGCTCCAGGAGCTGATGGGGTTGAATGGCGTTGTAAATTTGTTTAAGTTGTAAATCGTACATATTGTCAAACAAATTGACATCGAAAATAGTATGCCTTTATTTTCTTTGGGTTTATCCTCAAAGCCAAGTATACTGTGTGTGTGTTGTTTTTTTTTTTCAAATATATATATATATATCATGAAGAACAAAATTATTCTTAAAATCACTCACATAGTCGGATTCGGGTGATGATAGCACGTCAGCAGACGGGCTTTCACGCATTAAGTTAAAATCTGCATTTGAATTGGACAAGTGAAAGGGGCACGGTTTGTAAGTAACCATATATGTTATAAAGAAAAACTCAAAAACACGCGCACAGAGGCTATCTCCAATTCCATAGCTTCTCAGTGCTCTCAAATGCAACTCTGCAATGGCAATCATTTTCTCTACCCCCAAAACTCTCCAATCATCTACCGCCAGCATCGCAAACTAATCCGCAACCGCATGCCCACCGTGCTCTCCGTCGCAAACTCACCAAAGCTCTGTCTCTTAGAATCTCTCCAACAAGAAACCCTTTTAAGCTTAGAATGGCCCACACTCTGTCACCAGCTCTCCTCCTTCACGCAAACCTCCATGGGCCATGCCGTCGTCCAAAAGGCCCAAATCCCATTCGGCAAGTCCCTAGAGGAGAGCCAGCAGCTTCTCAATCAAACATCCGCCGCTCTGGCGATGATGCAATCTCAGCCGTTGGATTTGTCAACAATTGAAGATATCGCCGGTATCCTAAATTCTGCTGTCTCTGGCCAGTTGCTTTCGCTGAGCGAAATTTGTGCCGTTCGAAGGACGCTTAGAGCTGTTCATAACGTGTGGAAGAAGCTAACGGAAGCGGCTGAACTGGATGGAGATTCTTTGCAGAGGTACTATAATTAATTTATTATTATAGGCTTTGTTTGCATTTGTCAGTATTCTATGCGTGAAATCTATTGTATCCATTGATAGTTATTCAATGTAGAGTTTATAGCTTTAATTCTGAGTTAGAGATTGAGTGATGATAACTTGGCAGCTGGTGGGACATTTATCATAGGTGTTACTTAATTATACATTAATGATGGAATAATGAAGTCAGCAAATTGCCGATTACACATGGCAATTATTGATGCTTGTTATTGGTTAGATATCAATTGGTGATCTAAGGTTTGTGGGCTTTGTAAAATCATTAGCCATTTATAGATAGTCTACTTTGGGTAAAGCAATGCTGGAGCAGGAGTGTGGCAACATATTTCATGGGTAAAGAATTGTATGCTCTTTTTATCTTGGTAATGTGAACACTCCAACAGTTAGTTGCTTTTTCTTTCATCCTTTTTCAATGTTAAAGGCATATCGGATTTTAAGGGCCTTGAGATGATTTATTTGCAAGTAATTCCATTTGATGCATCTCTGGATAGGGATTCTTTTTAGCTTGACCATTTGATGCATCTCTGGATAGGGATTCTTTTTAGCTTGATACAAAGTTGACAGAGGCATAGGTCATTTGGTAATGATCAGTTCTCATGTTTCAATAAGGCTGTTAAAAGATTTATCATTTTGAAGGTACTGATGCACAAGGAGTGCAATGCTGACATCTACTTTTCCTTGACTTAGATATAGCATGGCTGCATGAAATTTCAATCCAGTAATGAAGATCCATTGCATACAGTCTCAGCTATTTTTATTGTATTTTGAACAGGTACTCTCCCTTGCTTGAACTACTCAAGAATTGCAATTTCCTGACAGAGTTAGAGGAAAAAATTGGATTTTGCATGGATTGCAAGCTTTTAATTATCCATGATAGAGCTAGTGAGGATTTGGAGCTTATTAGGGCAGAAAGGAAGAGGAACATGGAAAATCTGGATTCTCTATTGAAGAAGGTAGCAGCTCAAATTTTCCAGGCTGGGGGCATTGACAAACCCTTGATAACCAAGCGCCGGTCTAGAATGTGTGTGGGTATTAAGGCTTCTCACAAATATTTACTTCCAGATGGTATAGTCCTGAATGTTAGCAGTTCTGGTGCAACATATTTCATGGAACCTAAAGATGCAGTTGAGTTCAACAATATGGAAGTGAGGCTTTCAAACTCTGAGATAGCTGAGGAAACAGCCATTTTGAGCTTGCTTACCGCAGAAATAGGGAAATCAGAAAGAGAGATAAAGTATCTGATGGATAGAGTTCTAGAAATTGATCTTGCTTTTGCAAGAGCTGGTTTTGCTCAATGGATGGATGGGGTCTGTCCAATTTTAAGTTCACAGAGCCATGTCAGCTTTGATTCCAGTATAAACATTGAAAGCATCCAACATCCATTGCTTCTTGGGTCCTCTTTAAGAAGTTTGTCAGATGCTTCATCCAACTCTAATCCATTAAAATCGGATGTGGAAAATAGTGAAATGACCATTGGACGTTTGTCAAAAGGAATTTCTGATTTCCCTGTACCAATAGACATAAAAGTTGAATGCGAAACGAGAGTGGTTGTGATCACAGGACCTAATACTGGAGGAAAACTGCTTCGATGAAAACTCTGGGCCTGGCATCTCTTATGTCGAAAGCTGGTTTGTATTTACCTGCTAAAAACCACCCAAGATTACCATGGTTTGATCTTATCCTAGCTGATATTGGGGATCATCAGGTAGTAGTTTTCCTTGTTTTGACATTTTATTTCTGAGATCTTTTAGTTTTATTTTCTTCTGACTCATTTTCTGTTGAAGTCTCTTGAACAAAATCTCTCAACTTTCAGTGGGCACATATCAAGGATTGTTGACATCTTGGAAGTTGTTTCGAGAGAATCATTGGTCCTAATTGATGAAATTGGTAGTGGTACCGATCCTTCCGAAGGTGTAGCTCTTGCTACTAGCATCTTACAGTATCTCAGAGATCGCGTTGGTTTAGCTATTGTTACTACACATTATGCTGATTTAAGTTGTCTGAAAGATAATGATACTCGGTTTGAGAATGCAGCCACGGAATTTTCTCTGGAAACTTTACGACCTACCTACCGAATTCTTTGGGGAAGTACTGGCGATTCAAATGCATTGAATATTGCTAAATCAATTGGTTTTGATAGAAAAATTATTCAACGTGCACAAAAGTTGGTGGAGAGGTTAAGGCCAGAAAGGCAGCAGCATCGGAAAAGTGAGTTGTATCAGTCGTTAATGGAGGAAAGAAGAAAATTGGAAAGTCAGGCCAGGACAGCTGCATCTGTTCATGCAGAAATTATGGATCTTTACCGGGAGGTATATATTTTCTGTATTATTATTAGTCATGCAAAACGTGCTTTTTGTTTCACTGTTGCCATTTTTCTAAAACTGCTTCCATTATGGTCAAGGTCTAAAACCTCAAATTGGTTTCATTGAGTTCTGGACTTTAGCAACAGTATCTGAACTTTTATAAAATGAGCCCAGCCGAGATTCCAAGATTGCCAATTTACTACTGATTACTTGATTCCTCATGTGTTTGTGGGGGTTTGGTTGGGCTGAGCTCTGCTAGAGCCGTGCACAACCACAAATTTATGTTGGGCTTTTGTGCTTGTTCCCAGGATTCAACTTCTGCTTCTATTTCTGTTTACCATTGTCAATTTGCTGTAACTTCTACTTTGTCAAACCTGGATTTTGATGCGATTCCCAACACAGATCAGTGCAAAGATAAGGGTATACATTTGGCCTACTTTTGGGAGATTTCATTGGAAACTAGATGGAAGTTAAGAAAGCTGGGCCATATAATCTATATTAACTATACAGTCTGTTAGTTTTCGTTGATACAGATTCTGTCAGTTTCAGATCTGACTGGAAATCATTTCGTGGATTAGAATTATAGATGTTTAATGACATTTATCTGGTTTCCTTTTTCTCTAACTTCGCGATTGAAGATTGAAGATGAGGCAAAAGATCTAGATAGACGCGTGACACATCTCAAGGCAAAGGAGACACAACAGGTTCAACAAGAATTAAATTCCGCGAAGGTTCAGATTGATACAGTTGTACAGGATTTTGAAAACCGACTCAGAACTGCCAGTGCAGATGAGATTAATTCTCTGATTAAGGAATCTGAATCTGCAATTGCAGCAATTGTTGAAGCTCACCGTCCTGATGATGATTTTTCTGTCAGTGAAACTTATACCAGTTCATTTACTCCTCAATTTGGGGAGCAAGTCCACGTGAAGAGCTTGGGAGATAAGTTCGCTACTGTGGTAGAAGTACCTGGACATGATGATACTGTCTTAGTCCAATATGGTAAAATAAGGGTTCGTGTTAAGAAAAACAATATTAGGCCGATTCCGAATAGCAAAAGAAAGAATGCGGCTAATCCTGCTCCGCGTTTGAGAAAGCAGGTATGTACTTGTACTTTTCTTTAAGTTCATACACAACTTTAAGGCATTATTAAACTTCCATGGATTTGGTGGATGCTGGAGTCTCTTTTACTTGACATACCCTGCCATAAGTTTTAACTAGCATTATTAATTGAATCTGATTTGCATTGACGCATATTTAATGGACACCAGCAAGAAGAGCGCCAGAGTGGTTCCGCGGGAAGCAGCAATGAAGAGGCTTCTTATGGTCCACGGGTCCAAACATCCAAGAACTCTTTAGATCTACGGGGAATGCGAGTTGAAGAAGCTTCTCACCAGCTTGATATAGCCTTAGCTTGTTGGGAGTCGCGTTCGGTTCTCTTTGTTATTCATGGGATGGGCACTGGAGTAGTTAAGGAGCGTGTACTGGAGATATTGAGAAATCATCCCCGTGTAGCCAAGTATGAACAGGAAAGTCCAATGAATTATGGTTGTACAGTTGCGTATATCAAATGAAAAATTTAGCTTGTAGTATCATAGCAAATTAGCTGGTCACCTTGTTCGCTAAATTACTTTAATAAATTACCTCCGAATTTTCAGCTCATAATTACGGGTTGAAAGGTGGAAATCGATCTCAAGATTGTTGTGCTGATGCATGTGAAGCCTAACAAAATTGAGATGGGGGATAACAATGCTTCATCATATAACCAGATGTCGCCGTTACATTCAACCCCGCCCCGGAATAACTTTTCATCTAAAAATATCATTGGAAAACTCAAAATGGCTTGTCAGCCCACCACCACCTGAAAAGGATTAATGAATGTTTTTGGCATTTTGCCTCGTCAGTATATGCCTGTCTTAGTTAGCTCCATGTCGTACACGTACAACAAATACAAACCGATAGAGCTGCCACGTGCATACTATGCAAAATCTTGTAAGCTAGCTAACTTCGTCGCACTTTCCGTTACAAAACAATTAAAGATAAGCTCACAATAATTTGAATTTTATTCCTTTTCGTGCCAAGGATAAAAAACAGCTCTTTAGTATAGGCTTAGAACTAGCCTTGAGCATTGTTGAGATTTTTCAGGAAAAATGTTGGCAGTTTTTGAGAAATCAATTGGGAAACCACCAGCGGAACTGAATCTTCCTTCTACTGGGTCAAAAAAGTCCAAAAGCCGGCAAGAAATTGCCGAGATTTTTCAGATTTTGTGGCCGGAGACAACACTGTGTAACATTTCAAATGGGAATTTCATGGGTTTGTCTCATGAAAATGAAAGTCCATTTCATCCGAGGTATTAAAGTTCTCTTTTTCTTTAGGTGTTACGACTTCTTTTCTGTTGATTAGACTTATTGTGAGCCCTTTCCGTACTTATGGCTGTGGCTTTTTAACTAAATTGAAGTTATGTTATAATTGCTTGATGAAAAATTTATAGTGCCTTTATCATTTTTTTAAAAAAATATTAGTGACAAATCATATTTATATTTTTATATCACACTTACACGCTTTAAAGCTGCGGGACCTCCGGCCTTGTACAAATTCAGTTCACAGCACTTAATCTCACAAATCAAAAAGTTAAAGGAATCATTCCGTTGTCCTAATCAAAATCTAGTATTGATCAGCAAGCATGCTCGATCATTTGAAACAAAGGCAAGTGAAATACTTGAAATTGGTTTGATTTGAAATGTATCAGGTCTATAGTTGTAATGGATGACATCTTCTGCATGTTTGTCGGGACTTTAGAGAACATTTGTGAGCTTAAGCGACATTATGGCCTTTCAAGACAAGCGACAGAAGCAATGGTTTTGATAGAAGCTTACAAAGTTTTAAGGGATCGAGCACCATACCCGCCTGATCAAGTCGTCAAAGATCTCCAAGGAAAATTTGCATTCATTCTCTTTGATGCTAAATCTCACACCTTGTTTGTAGCAAGGGTATGTTCAATCTTCTAATGATAGGTTTAAAATTTTTCACTAACCCTTGTCAGATCATGCTGTGCCATTTCCTCTCTTATAATCATCTTCATTAGAGTGAAAGAAAATTAGTTTTGTTAAGCATATCTTTGATATTGTACACTGTTAGGACTCCGATGGTGGCGTTGATCTCAACTGGGGAATTGCTGGAGATGGGTCCTTGATATTCTCCAATGATTCCAGTCTAATGAAAGAAGCTTGTGGAATATCTTGCGCGCCTTTTCCTCCAGGTTAATCATTAAAGCAAGAGCACATTTTCCCATTTTTTTAGTTTCGGAAAGAATAGGCATTTATAGAAGAAATGTGATGCTGAAAATGGCTTTTAATTACTTTATTAAACAGGGTGTATGTTTATGAATGGGACTGGGCTGATGAGTTTTGTGCATCCACTTCACAGGTTAGAGCCATTGTGCATGAAGATGATGATAGGCAAATTTGTGGAGTTAGTTTCCAGGTGGACTTGTACACGCGACTCCCCAGCATTCCTCGCTCTGGCAGTGCTGCGAATTGGGCAGATGCCACTGCCGTTGAAGCAGAGTAATGGGCATCAGATGTTGAAAAATGGTCTCTTGTGTATAATCTGGTGTTTAAAAATCCATATAAAGGAAGTTGTGTGGGAATGTGTCATTATGGATTTATCATTCATGGCTGATAAACTCGTGGTTATGTTATTCTCCTCCAAATTGTCAAATTCTGGATATTGCATGTCTTATTAGAAGTTGGTAGTTACTCCAGGAAAGTGAGTAGTGGATATATTAAAATCTGGCATAGTGGTAGCATCAAATTGAAGCAGAGGAGATAGATTATAAGGACAATCAAAATCAATCAATCATTAAAAATGGTGGGTAAAAATGAATGGTTAGCTAGCTAGTAGCTCTCTTTCTCGTGTCATCCAGAAAACTAAAGAACTTGTTAAGAACAAAGTGTTAATAAATGATTATCTTTTATAAAAGAACATAACTAAAGGAGACCTCGGGAAAGGCACGCGAGGCAGGACTGAAGAGTGCGTAGTCCGATCATCATTTGATGGGTCTTCCCTTAAGAAGCTCGTATCAGCCATATCATCAACACCCCTCTTCTTCTTCTGTAGTGTTTGTGCTTGTGGGAGTGGGAGTGGGCAGTTTCCCATTAAATTCATCTTCAGTTATCCAGATCTCCCTTTTAGCTAGTCTTGAATCCTGGGTTTTGCCAGTGTAACGTTGTATGTCGGTCGGTTGTTTTTAAAACGGGTCGACGGTTTGTCGTCTGTATGTTTAAATATCAGATGTACTACGTGAACAATTTGTCGTCTAATTTTAATTCCGCAGTAAACTATGATCGTTTTCATAGAGATGATTCGAAAGCTGAAAATTCATAGGTTTTATTTTCACGATAATATCGGCAATGATGGTTCTTAATATGTAAATAACTCACACAAAAGCATATTAGATATCAAAAGAATTACACTTAAAAGACAGAACTTTCATTAGGCTATCCCAAATGCAAGAATAGAAAAAAGAATAAGAAAAATAAAAATTATGGACTTCATCTATCATTACCTTTAATACGAAACAACAAGTAAAAAGACCTTACAAGTTTGCAAGCAACATCAATGGGAGAGAGAAGTAAAGCATGTGAAGCTAATAAAGTTGTTATGTATAGTACACTCTTACACCATATGATGTATTAGTTTTCTCGCATTTTAATAAATTATAGAATTCTTATAAGATAAGTATCATTCACACACACATACATGCATACACACACAGAGATATGTACGTACATACATATATACATTTTTTAAATTTTATGGTGACAGATTGATATTTACATCACCCTTTATGTTTAATAATTTTCATCTGTGCTTTCATTATTTCTTTTTCCTTTTTCTTGAGAAAGAAGCATTCGGGTGGGTAGCAAGATTCTGGTAATCAAAAGTTGGTTGCTTGATAATGCGGTGAGACAACAAGCACAATTAATTGAAAGAATTTTTAAAGTGAAAATTAATGAAGGTCTGACTAAAGACTTATTCAGTAGTAAACATGATTCATGGTAAATGTTACAAACAAAAATAATTCTATTCGATTTTAGGCATAATGGCCTAGCCAGATTTTGGTGTCGCAGCACTTGGGACTTGCTCTGGTTGATGATGATTGGCATGGACGTTGCTTTCTAAGGCCGCTATGTTAGTTTGTTTGGCGGACAAATTAGATGAAATGAGCCCAAATCCTAACTGTAGCTCAATGCCACCGCAATCCCCATCGTAGTTATTTCGGCAACGAATTAGTGTGCAATATAAGGGCTGGCGTAGCCACTCTGGAACAAGCAGCCAGTCGCCACCTCCGCTTCGTCCACCGTGCCCACCTCCATTTACATATACGCCAGTATTGCCAGGGCCACTATCAGCTACACTGCCTGATCCAAACCCGCTTCGTCCACTACCCACCTCCAGACCTGATCCACCAGCGGGCCCATTCCCAATACACACGCCGCCAGCACCAGACCCACTCCCACCGCCACTACCACTGTGCTCACAGTTTGCTTTGTTAGATCCAGCTTCACTGCGGCCGCCGCCAATAACCCCAGCTAAGCCCCCCGCCCCCGTCAAACCCCCCACTAATACCACTAATGTCGCCACTAATGCCGCCGCCAATACCGAGTCCCGGAATGCTGCCTTCTATGGACCCGCCAACACCAACCGGACCAAAACCACCCCCAATTGACCCACCAATACCACCGCCAATCCCAGGAAACCAGCCCGTTGCCCGCCTACGTCCGCCCCATAACCATTTTCCTACACCATATTCGCTGGAGCGCACATTGTTTTCTGCTATATCATCTGCAGCTGCGACCTCTGTATAAGAAGACCATGCTATTGAGCTTACTATAAATAAATAGACTACGCGATTATACCACTTTGCTTCTGTCATGTTTCTTGACGATGATGATATTTTTTTTCCCCTTTTGCATGGGTGTTTGAATTTGTATATACGTTAAAGCTGAATGAAAAAGGCGGGGTTTTTTTGGAATTGGTTGAAAACAGATTGCATGCAAAAAAGAAGGTTTTCGGGGTCATGATCGTTTTATGAACCAAGAATTAGCAGATTGCCGCTGGCTGTTAAATAATAAATGCTATGAGCCTTTTGTTTAAGCACAAATCGAGCATGTGATTTTTACTTAAGTGTAGGATATTATAATTCGCTCCTACTAATATAAACATTCAGTGCCTATAACCATACAGTTATTCTCTTGCAACTAATATCAATCATAAATTTTGGCCACTTCTTATCTGGAGCTAAGATTTTCCTTACACTTGTCTTCCTGATCTTGGTTACCAAAAAATTTCTCTGTAAAGAAATGCAATATCCGTATTAAACAGTTGTTTTGACAACGGTTTTACAATGACATGTCAAGTGATGTTCAAAGCTGATGAGATATTCTAATCTATATTATACTTCCACAATGCTAACGACCAGTTTCATCTGGGCTGGTGTATGGCTTGCCTAGAAAAAAATCTGGGAAAAATTTCTCCAAAAAGGAATCATTTTTCTTTATACTTCATTGATAAGATGATGAACTTTTTCACTTTGATCAACAGTAGAATTGAAATGGTATAATTGAACTATAGACAATGATAGATTTCTTAACTGTGGACCGCAATATATTTCTGTATTTGACTGGTCTTAATTTGTATGTTGATTGCACTATGCCAAATCTATCATTGTAATATTTTATTTTTGTTGCGATCGTTTTACTGGAAATTATGTTTATGCTTAAGGGAAAAAAGGAAAAAAAAAAAGATCCTCTTCTTTCAGTTGGGCAAAGATTTAGCTTCAAATATTGAAAAAACTAAGCTTGTAACCTTTATTGTCGCTGAAAACTTGCTGAATCAATAATCAGAATGAGTTTACTGAGCATTCTTTGCGCACTACACCGGCGATAAGTTTGCGACTAAATTGTGATGGAGAAGAATCCACTTCAGTCTAAACAAATCTTGAAAACATGTTGGTAGCAGCTACTAAAATCTTGCTTTTTGAACCCATTTACAATATCAGGTAGTCAGGAGCTCATGTGATGATCATGATCCAAGTAACAACAGTGTCTTAATTATCAAATTTTCACAGTGATACTACTAAGCCTACGCCAGACTATTTTTTATTATCAACAGTTTAATTCCATTAATTATCATCGTCACTAGAGATCATTAATCTTATACCTCATTAATTTGAGATTCTCCTCCTTATTACATAGTTTTAGCTACTAAGCCAATTTGAACGTGTAATTTCCAATAAACACTAGTATAATTCAATTTGGGCAAATCATTTTTGTTAAAGGTGATGAGCCTGCTGGACTGCATTTTATTGAAAAGCGCACGCACACAAACACATACATGTATAAATACTTCGGACTTTATGTAGGACATGGGGCACTAAGCTGTCTAAAATGGTAAACAAGTACCGACTGAATTTGAGGAATTCGTTGATTAAACTGACTTTGAAATGTCTTATTGAAGTTAGAATGATTACTGCTGTTAGTGCTATGCTAGGTTCTGTTAGAATGATTACTGTTGTTAGTGCTATGCTAGGTTCTGTTACTCGAACAAGATGTTTCCTTCGATACACCATCTAATGAATTGATATTCTTTTCAAATGTGTAAACGAGCAGTTGAGATCAAGGAAGGGAATATCATATCCATTGTTTCAGAAGAAGATTGGCCTCGGAACGCCAAGACAGAACAAGTAGTTGATTATGGAGAGGCTGTTATCATGCCTGGTTTGATTGATGTGTAAGAAAGGCGAACCATCTTCTTGATTTGACTATGCACCCATTTAAAAGATTATGCATGCATTGCAAAACGTTCTGCTGAAAGTAGTTTTGGTGGGATTTTGTAGAGGAAACTAAGAGGGAATGATACAATGATGCCTAAATTTTGGATGTTTTGGATTCATATTCTTACTTGTGATTGAGTGTAATTAATTCTTTTCTGCAATATGTGATCATGACATGATAGGCATGCACATCTCGATGATCCAGGAAGAACTGAGTGGGAAGGATTTCCTTCGGGGACCAAAGCAGCTGCTGCAGGTGAGAATTTTTCCACCAACTTAGTTGCCTCATGTAAAGAGTTGCATTTCTTTTCCGACGATTTGCTGCTTTTTATGATTTTGTATACCATTGGATGACAAATATATCTCCTTTTGGACCCTGGAAAATGTGATAAGATCATGAGCAGTTAGGCTCTAACTTTACAGTGTTAATACTTTTCTACAGGTGGTATAACAACATTAATTGACATGCCCCTCAATAGTGATCCCTCAACTGTCTCAACGGAAACTCTGAAATTAAAGGTATTGATCACTCTGTTTTATTTGAGGAATTTGAGTACTATCTTGATAATGTTGCAATTAAAGCGCTATCTGTATCTTTCTTTTTGACCGCTCTTTCTAATAGCGTTTCTGTTATTGTGTTTCATAGATTGATGCAGCAGAGAAGAGAATCTATGTTGATGTTGGTATGACCTTGAAAATTCTCGCTAGTGAAATGATTTATCAAAGACTTCTGTGTTAACCAAGCTATAGATCAACAGGTTTCTGGGGAGGTCTAGTTCCTGAAAATGCATATAATGCAAGTGCTCTAGAAGCTCTTTTGAATGCTGGTGTTCTTGGATTAAAGGTAACCATCAGAGGAGTGACTTTTGACAGATACTAATCTTCCGTTTTCTGTAGTAAATTTTACTTGTGTTATTTAATATTGAATTATCATCTGACAACTGTTCTGTTTTCATTCTGTAGTCTTTTATGTGTCCTTCAGGGATCAACGACTTTCCTATGACAAATGCCAGCCATATTAAGGTTTGTTACATGACGTTTAATCTCAACACTTCCTAGTCAATTGAAAAACGGTAAAGTTAGTCATTAGTGATCGATAACATTTCACGTTTCAGTTATTTTCTTCGTCTATCTCCAATGATGTGCATTCACAGATTAAATTACTCAGATATAAATAATTTTCCTTTCAGTTTCTGGTATGATTTAGTTTGTTCTCTTAACTTTTCAAACTTGGTTTCCCTAGGAAGGACTATCTGTATTGGCAAGATACAAAAGACCTTTACTTGTGCATGCTGAGATGGAAAAAGATTCAGAAAGGCGTGTAAAACTCGAAGATGATACGCTTGACACTCGATCTTATTCAACATATCTGAAGACAAGGCCACCTTCATGGTACTTTCTTTGTCTTAGCTGAAAAATCTTAACATGGTAAAATATGTTTAAAAAAAACACAAGGAAGTTCAAATAGTGGATACTTTTTTGGTAAAATTTGTCTTATAATATATGATATTTTTTGTTTCATTTTACATAATTACTGCCTTTTTGGATCCCCAAACAGGGAGGAAGCGGCTATCAGAGAACTCTTGACAGTAGCAAAGGACACGAGGACAGGTGGCCCTGCAGAAGGAGCTCATCTTCACATTGTTCATTTATCTGATGCTAGTTCTTCCTTGGGTCTATTAATGGTATCTAAAATCTATTTCAATGTGTAGAAATAAAATAAAGGGGACGAAAAGGAAATCCAGTCCATGATTTTTCCCGATTCCATGTGTATACAATACAGGAAGCAAAAACTAATGGTGACAGCATAACTGTTGAGACATGCCCCCACTACTTGGCTTTCTCAGCAGAGGAGATTCCAGATGGAGATACTCGGTTCAAATGTGCTCCGCCCATACGTGATGCAGCAAATAAAGAAAAATTATGGGAGGCTCTGATGGTACTTAGATTTTCCAGGCCACCTGCATGTCCTTGGTTCATCTTTATTTTGTGACTGACTTGACACTTGATTCTAATGCTTCCTCCAGGATGGACACATTGATATGCTAAGCTCTGATCATTCACCAACCGTGCCAGAACTTAAACTCCTTGATGAAGGCAACTTTTTGAAAGCTTGGGGTGGTATATCATCTTTGCAGGTTGGATATATTTGATTAAAAATTAGCTACTCTGCTAACGAAACCATATTACTATCTAACAAAAATTTATAATTGATCGTAAATTCGTAATGTTATATTTCTCTTATTGATATGGGAAGCAATGTGTATTTGCTTGAGATTTTCCGCAGTTCGTTCTACCTGTCACGTGGTCTTATGGGCGGAAATATGGAGTAACTTTAGAACAGTTAGCCTCATGGTGGAGTGAGAGACCTGCCAAGCTTGCTGGACAAGTTTCAAAGGTAACAAATTAATGTATCAAGTCAATAATTCCACTAAAGTAATAGCCAGGGTACGTATTGGATGATACCATATTTTTCATTCCACATTAATCTGAAATACCTTTTGCAGGGTGCCATTGCAATTGGAAATCATGCAGACCTAGTTGTATGGGAACCTGAAGCGGAGTTTGAACTTGACAATGACCATCCTGTACACATGAAGCATCCTGTATGTAATCGCATATATTCTTCTTCTTACAGCGACAGTCGTGAAAACAGCAATTACACTTGTTTTCTGATTTCTGTAATAAATATTATATGCAGAACATCTCCGCCTATTTGGGAAGAAGACTCTCCGGGAAAGTACTGGCCACATTTTCAAGGGGAAACCTCGTATACAAAAGGGAAATCATGCTCCTGCAGCTTGTGGTTCTCCAATCCTGGCAACATGAACATAAGAATTAGAATTAATATGTAATTCTCATAAATAACCTCGAAAAGTTATTTTAATCTCTCTAATTAGATTTTCTTTTCCCCTTGCTGTATGTTTATTCAGTTATTGACTTTGAATTACCTCATCCGTTCACACTGTTGTTCTCTCCAGATTTCTCATAGGTGGAGGAATAATCTCACTTGCTTTATCAAAAACACCATCTCTGTGAAGGAGGTAGAGTTTCCACCGCTCCAGGAGCTGATGGGGTTGAATGGCGTTGTAAATTTGTTTAAGTTGTAAATCGTACATATTGTCAAACAAATTGACATCGAAAATAGTATGCCTTTATTTTCTTTGGGTTTATCCTCAAAGCCAAGTATACTGTGTGTGTGTTGTTTTTTTTTTTCAAATATATATATATATATCATGAAGAACAAAATTATTCTTAAAATCACTCACATAGTCGGATTCGGGTGATGATAGCACGTCAGCAGACGGGCTTTCACGCATTAAGTTAAAATCTGCATTTGAATTGGACAAGTGAAAGGGGCACGGTTTGTAAGTAACCATATATGTTATAAAGAAAAACTCAAAAACACGCGCACAGAGGCTATCTCCAATTCCATAGCTTCTCAGTGCTCTCAAATGCAACTCTGCAATGGCAATCATTTTCTCTACCCCCAAAACTCTCCAATCATCTACCGCCAGCATCGCAAACTAATCCGCAACCGCATGCCCACCGTGCTCTCCGTCGCAAACTCACCAAAGCTCTGTCTCTTAGAATCTCTCCAACAAGAAACCCTTTTAAGCTTAGAATGGCCCACACTCTGTCACCAGCTCTCCTCCTTCACGCAAACCTCCATGGGCCATGCCGTCGTCCAAAAGGCCCAAATCCCATTCGGCAAGTCCCTAGAGGAGAGCCAGCAGCTTCTCAATCAAACATCCGCCGCTCTGGCGATGATGCAATCTCAGCCGTTGGATTTGTCAACAATTGAAGATATCGCCGGTATCCTAAATTCTGCTGTCTCTGGCCAGTTGCTTTCGCTGAGCGAAATTTGTGCCGTTCGAAGGACGCTTAGAGCTGTTCATAACGTGTGGAAGAAGCTAACGGAAGCGGCTGAACTGGATGGAGATTCTTTGCAGAGGTACTATAATTAATTTATTATTATAGGCTTTGTTTGCATTTGTCAGTATTCTATGCGTGAAATCTATTGTATCCATTGATAGTTATTCAATGTAGAGTTTATAGCTTTAATTCTGAGTTAGAGATTGAGTGATGATAACTTGGCAGCTGGTGGGACATTTATCATAGGTGTTACTTAATTATACATTAATGATGGAATAATGAAGTCAGCAAATTGCCGATTACACATGGCAATTATTGATGCTTGTTATTGGTTAGATATCAATTGGTGATCTAAGGTTTGTGGGCTTTGTAAAATCATTAGCCATTTATAGATAGTCTACTTTGGGTAAAGCAATGCTGGAGCAGGAGTGTGGCAACATATTTCATGGGTAAAGAATTGTATGCTCTTTTTATCTTGGTAATGTGAACACTCCAACAGTTAGTTGCTTTTTCTTTCATCCTTTTTCAATGTTAAAGGCATATCGGATTTTAAGGGCCTTGAGATGATTTATTTGCAAGTAATTCCATTTGATGCATCTCTGGATAGGGATTCTTTTAGCTTGACCATTTGATGCATCTCTGGATAGGGATTCTTTTTAGCTTGATACAAAGTTGACAGAGGCATAGGTCATTTGGTAATGATCAGTTCTCATGTTTCAATAAGGCTGTTAAAAGATTTATCATTTTGAAGGTACTGATGCACAAGGAGTGCAATGCTGACATCTACTTTTCCTTGACTTAGATATAGCATGGCTGCATGAAATTTCAATCCAGTAATGAAGATCCATTGCATACAGTCTCAGCTATTTTTATTGTATTTTGAACAGGTACTCTCCCTTGCTTGAACTACTCAAGAATTGCAATTTCCTGACAGAGTTAGAGGAAAAATTGGATTTTGCATGGATTGCAAGCTTTTAATTATCCATGATAGAGCTAGTGAGGATTTGGAGCTTATTAGGGCAGAAAGGAAGAGGAACATGGAAAATCTGGATTCTCTATTGAAGAAGGTAGCAGCTCAAATTTTCCAGGCTGGGGGCATTGACAAACCCTTGATAACCAAGCGCCGGTCTAGAATGTGTGTGGGTATTAAGGCTTCTCACAAATATTTACTTCCAGATGGTATAGTCCTGAATGTTAGCAGTTCTGGTGCAACATATTTCATGGAACCTAAAGATGCAGTTGAGTTCAACAATATGGAAGTGAGGCTTTCAAACTCTGAGATAGCTGAGGAAACAGCCATTTTGAGCTTGCTTACCGCAGAAATAGGGAAATCAGAAAGAGAGATAAAGTATCTGATGGATAGAGTTCTAGAAATTGATCTTGCTTTTGCAAGAGCTGGTTTTGCTCAATGGATGGATGGGGTCTGTCCAATTTTAAGTTCACAGAGCCATGTCAGCTTTGATTCCAGTATAAACATTGAAAGCATCCAACATCCATTGCTTCTTGGGTCCTCTTTAAGAAGTTTGTCAGATGCTTCATCCAACTCTAATCCATTAAAATCGGATGTGGAAAATAGTGAAATGACCATTGGACGTTTGTCAAAAGGAATTTCTGATTTCCCTGTACCAATAGACATAAAAGTTGAATGCGAAACGAGAGTGGTTGTGATCACAGGACCTAATACTGGAGGGAAAACTGCTTCGATGAAAACTCTGGGCCTGGCATCTCTTATGTCGAAAGCTGGTTTGTATTTACCTGCTAAAAACCACCCAAGATTACCATGGTTTGATCTTATCCTAGCTGATATTGGGGATCATCAGGTAGTAGTTTTCCTTGTTTTGACATTTTATTTCTGAGATCTTTTAGTTTTATTTTCTTCTGACTCATTTTCTGTTGAAGTCTCTTGAACAAAATCTCTCAACTTTCAGTGGGCACATATCAAGGATTGTTGACATCTTGGAAGTTGTTTCGAGAGAATCATTGGTCCTAATTGATGAAATTGGTAGTGGTACCGATCCTTCCGAAGGTGTAGCTCTTGCTACTAGCATCTTACAGTATCTCAGAGATCGCGTTGGTTTAGCTATTGTTACTACACATTATGCTGATTTAAGTTGTCTGAAAGATAATGATACTCGGTTTGAGAATGCAGCCACGGAATTTTCTCTGGAAACTTTACGACCTACCTACCGAATTCTTTGGGGAAGTACTGGCGATTCAAATGCATTGAATATTGCTAAATCAATTGGTTTTGATAGAAAAATTATTCAACGTGCACAAAAGTTGGTGGAGAGGTTAAGGCCAGAAAGGCAGCAGCATCGGAAAAGTGAGTTGTATCAGTCGTTAATGGAGGAAAGAAGAAAATTGGAAAGTCAGGCCAGGACAGCTGCATCTGTTCATGCAGAAATTATGGATCTTTACCGGGAGGTATATATTTTCTGTATTATTATTAGTCATGCAAAACGTGCTTTTTGTTTCACTGTTGCCATTTTTCTAAAACTGCTTCCATTATGGTCAAGGTCTAAAACCTCAAATTGGTTTCATTGAGTTCTGGACTTTAGCAACAGTATCTGAACTTTTATAAAATGAGCCCAGCCGAGATTCCAAGATTGCCAATTTACTACTGATTACTTGATTCCTCATGTGTTTGTGGGGGTTGGTGGGGCTGAGCTCTGCTAGAGCCGTGCACAACCACAAATTTATGTTGGGCTTTTGTGCTTGTTCCCAGGATTCAACTTCTGCTTCTATTTCTGTTTACCATTGTCAATTTGCTGTAACTTCTACTTTGTCAAACCTGGATTTTGATGCGATTCCCAACACAGATCAGTGCAAAGATAAGGGTATACATTTGGCCTACTTTTGGGAGATTTCATTGGAAACTAGATGGAAGTTAAGAAAGCTGGGCCATATAATCTATATTAACTATACAGTCTGTTAGTTTTCGTTGATACAGATTCTGTCAGTTTCAGATCTGACTGGAAATCATTTCGTGGATTAGAATTATAGATGTTTAATGACATTTATCTGGTTTCCTTTTTCTCTAACTTCGCGATTGAAGATTGAAGATGAGGCAAAAGATCTAGATAGACGCGTGACACATCTCAAGGCAAAGGAGACACAACAGGTTCAACAAGAATTAAATTCCGCGAAGGTTCAGATTGATACAGTTGTACAGGATTTTGAAAACGACTCAGAACTGCCAGTGCAGATGAGATTAATTCTCTGATTAAGGAATCTGAATCTGCAATTGCAGCAATTGTTGAAGCTCACCGTCCTGATGATGATTTTTCTGTCAGTGAAACTTATACCAGTTCATTTACTCCTCAATTTGGGGAGCAAGTCCACGTGAAGAGCTTGGGAGATAAGTTCGCTACTGTGGTAGAAGTACCTGGACATGATGATACTGTCTTAGTCCAATATGGTAAAATAAGGGTTCGTGTTAAGAAAAACAATATTAGGCCGATTCCGAATAGCAAAAGAAAGAATGCGGCTAATCCTGCTCCGCGTTTGAGAAAGCAGGTATGTACTTGTACTTTTCTTTAAGTTCATACACAACTTTAAGGCATTATTAAACTTCCATGGATTTGGTGGATGCTGGAGTCTCTTTTACTTGACATACCCTGCCATAAGTTTTAACTAGCATTATTAATTGAATCTGATTTGCATTGACGCATATTTAATGGACACCAGCAAGAAGAGCGCCAGAGTGGTTCCGCGGGAAGCAGCAATGAAGAGGCTTCTTATGGTCCACGGGTCCAAACATCCAAGAACTCTTTAGATCTACGGGGAATGCGAGTTGAAGAAGCTTCTCACCAGCTTGATATAGCCTTAGCTTGTTGGGAGTCGCGTTCGGTTCTCTTTGTTATTCATGGGATGGGCACTGGAGTAGTTAAGGAGCGTGTACTGGAGATATTGAGAAATCATCCCCGTGTAGCCAAGTATGAACAGGAAAGTCCAATGAATTATGGTTGTACAGTTGCGTATATCAAATGAAAAATTTAGCTTGTAGTATCATAGCAAATTAGCTGGTCACCTTGTTCGCTAAATTACTTTAATAAATTACCTCCGAATTTTCAGCTCATAATTACGGGTTGAAAGGTGGAAATCGATCTCAAGATTGTTGTGCTGATGCATGTGAAGCCTAACAAAATTGAGATGGGGATAACAATGCTTCATCATATAACCAGATGTCGCCGTTACATTCAACCCCGCCCCGGAATAACTTTTCATCTAAAAATATCATTGAAAACTCAAAATGGCTTGTCAGCCCACCACCACCTGAAAAGGATTAATGAATGTTTTTGGCATTTTGCCTCGTCAGTATATGCCTGTCTTAGTTAGCTCCATGTCGTACACGTACAACAAATACAAACCGATAGAGCTGCCACGTGCATACTATGCAAAATCTTGTAAGCTAGCTAACTTCGTCGCACTTTCCGTTACAAAACAATTAAAGATAAGCTCACAATAATTTGAATTTTATTCCTTTTCGTGCCAAGGATAAAAAACAGCTCTTTAGTATAGGCTTAGAACTAGCCTTGAGCATTGTTGAGATTTTTCAGGAAAAATGTTGGCAGTTTTTGAGAAATCAATTGGGAAACCACCAGCGGAACTGAATCTTCCTTCTACTGGGTCAAAAAAGTCCAAAAGCCGGCAAGAAATTGCCGAGATTTTTCAGATTTTGTGGCCGGAGACAACACTGTGTAACATTTCAAATGGGAATTTCATGGGTTTGTCTCATGAAAATGAAAGTCCATTTCATCCGAGGTATTAAAGTTCTCTTTTTCTTTAGGTGTTACGACTTCTTTTCTGTTGATTAGACTTATTGTGAGCCCTTTCCGTACTTATGGCTGTGGCTTTTTAACTAAATTGAAGTTATGTTATAATTGCTTGATGAAAAATTTATAGTGCCTTTATCATTTTTTAAAAAATATTAGTGACAAATCATATTTATATTTTTATATCACACTTACACGCTTTAAAGCTGCGGGACCTCCGGCCTTGTACAAATTCAGTTCACAGCACTTAATCTCACAAATCAAAAAGTTAAAGGAATCATTCCGTTGTCCTAATCAAAATCTAGTATTGATCAGCAAGCATGCTCGATCATTTGAAACAAAGGCAAGTGAAATACTTGAAATTGGTTTGATTTGAAATGTATCAGGTCTATAGTTGTAATGGATGACATCTTCTGCATGTTTGTCGGGACTTTAGAGAACATTTGTGAGCTTAAGCGACATTATGGCCTTTCAAGACAAGCGACAGAAGCAATGGTTTTGATAGAAGCTTACAAAGTTTTAAGGGATCGAGCACCATACCCGCCTGATCAAGTCGTCAAAGATCTCCAAGGAAAATTTGCATTCATTCTCTTTGATGCTAAATCTCACACCTTGTTTGTAGCAAGGGTATGTTCAATCTTCTAATGATAGGTTTAAAATTTTTCACTAACCCTTGTCAGATCATGCTGTGCCATTTCCTCTCTTATAATCATCTTCATTAGAGTGAAAGAAAATTAGTTTTGTTAAGCATATCTTTGATATTGTACACTGTTAGGACTCCGATGGTGGCGTTGATCTCAACTGGGGAATTGCTGGAGATGGGTCCTTGATATTCTCCAATGATTCCAGTCTAATGAAAGAAGCTTGTGGAATATCTTGCGCGCCTTTTCCTCCAGGTTAATCATTAAAGCAAGAGCACATTTTCCCATTTTTTTAGTTTCGGAAAGAATAGGCATTTATAGAAGAAATGTGATGCTGAAAATGGCTTTTAATTACTTTATTAAACAGGGTGTATGTTTATGAATGGGACTGGGCTGATGAGTTTTGTGCATCCACTTCACAAGGTTAGAGCCATTGTGCATGAAGATGATGATAGGCAAATTTGTGGAGTTAGTTTCCAGGTGGACTTGTACACGCGACTCCCCAGCATTCCTCGCTCTGGCAGTGCTGCGAATTGGGCAGATGCCACTGCCGTTGAAGCAGAGTAATGGGCATCAGATGTTGAAAAATGGTCTCTTGTGTATAATCTGGTGTTTAAAAATCCATATAAAGGAAGTTGTGTGGGAATGTGTCATTATGGATTTATCATTCATGGCTGATAAACTCGTGGTTATGTTATTCTCCTCCAAATTGTCAAATTCTGGATATTGCATGTCTTATTAGAAGTTGGTAGTTACTCCAGGAAAGTGAGTAGTGGATATATTAAAATCTGGCATAGTGGTAGCATCAAATTGAAGCAGAGGAGATAGATTATAAGGACAATCAAAATCAATCAATCATTAAAAATGGTGGGTAAAAATGAATGGTTAGCTAGCTAGTAGCTCTCTTTCTCGTGTCATCCAGAAAACTAAAGAACTTGTTAAGAACAAAGTGTTAATAAATGATTATCTTTTATAAAAAGAACATAACTAAAGGAGACCTCGGGAAAGGCACGCGAGGCAGGACTGAAGAGTGCGTAGTCCGATCATCATTTGATGGGTCTTCCCTTAAGAAGCTCGTATCAGCCATATCATCAACACCCCCTCTTCTTCTTCTGTAGTGTTTGTGCTTGTGGGAGTGGGAGTGGGCAGTTTCCCATTAAATTCATCTTCAGTTATCCAGATCTCCCTTTTAGCTAGTCTTGAATCCTGGGTTTTGCCAGTGTAACGTTGTATGTCGGTCGGTTGTTTTTAAAACGGGTCGACGGTTTGTCGTCTGTATGTTTAAATATCAGATGTACTACGTGAACAATTTGTCGTCTAATTTTAATTCCGCAGTAAACTATGATCGTTTTCATAGAGATGATTCGAAAGCTGAAAATTCATAGGTTTTATTTTCACGATAATATCGGCAATGATGGTTCTTAATATGTAAATAACTCACACAAAAGCATATTAGATATCAAAAGAATTACACTTAAAAGACAGAACTTTCATTAGGCTATCCCAAATGCAAGAATAGAAAAAAGAATAAGAAAAATAAAAATTATGGACTTCATCTATCATTACCTTTAATACGAAACAACAAGTAAAAAGACCTTACAAGTTTGCAAGCAACATCAATGGGAGAGAGAAGTAAAGCATGTGAAGCTAATAAAGTTGTTATGTATAGTACACTCTTACACCATATGATGTATTAGTTTTCTCGCATTTTAATAAATTATAGAATTCTTATAAGATAAGTATCATTCACACACACATACATGCATACACACACAGAGATATGTACGTACATACATATATACATTTTTTAAATTTTATGGTGACAGATTGATATTTACATCACCCTTTATGTTTAATAATTTTCATCTGTGCTTTCATTATTTCTTTTTCCTTTTTCTTGAGAAAGAAGCATTCGGGTGGGTAGCAAGATTCTGGTAATCAAAAGTTGGTTGCTTGATAATGCGGTGAGACAACAAGCACAATTAATTGAAAGAATTTTTAAAGTGAAAATTAATGAAGGTCTGACTAAAGACTTATTCAGTAGTAAACATGATTCATGGTAAATGTTACAAACAAAAATAATTCTATTCGATTTTAGGCATAATGGCCTAGCCAGATTTTGGTGTCGCAGCACTTGGGACTTGCTCTGGTTGATGATGATTGGCATGGACGTTGCTTTCTAAGGCCGCTATGTTAGTTTGTTTGGCGGACAAATTAGATGAAATGAGCCCAAATCCTAACTGTAGCTCAATGCCACCGCAATCCCCATCGTAGTTATTTCGGCAACGAATTAGTGTGCAATATAAGGGCTGGCGTAGCCACTCTGGAACAAGCAGCCAGTCGCCACCTCCGCTTCGTCCACCGTGCCCACCTCCATTTACATATACGCCAGTATTGCCAGGGCCACTATCAGCTACACTGCCTGATCCAAACCCGCTTCGTCCACTACCCACCTCCAGACCTGATCCACCAGCGGGCCCATTCCCAATACACACGCCGCCAGCACCAGACCCACTCCCACCGCCACTACCACTGTGCTCACAGTTTGCTTTGTTAGATCCAGCTTCACTGCGGCCGCCGCCAATAACCCCAGCTAAGCCCCCCGCCCCCGTCAAACCCCCCACTAATACCACTAATGTCGCCACTAATGCCGCCGCCAATACCGAGTCCCGGAATGCTGCCTTCTATGGACCCGCCAACACCAACCGGACCAAAACCACCCCCAATTGACCCACCAATACCACCGCCAATCCCAGGAAACCAGCCCGTTGCCCGCCTACGTCCGCCCCATAACCATTTTCCTACACCATATTCGCTGGAGCGCACATTGTTTTCTGCTATATCATCTGCAGCTGCGACCTCTGTATAAGAAGACCATGCTATTGAGCTTACTATAAATAAATAGACTACGCGATTATACCACTTTGCTTCTGTCATGTTTCTTGACGATGATGATATTTTTTTTCCCCTTTTGCATGGGTGTTTGAATTTGTATATACGTTAAAGCTGAATGAAAAAGGCGGGGTTTTTTTGGAATTGGTTGAAAACAGATTGCATGCAAAAAAAGAAGGTTTTCGGGGTCATGATCGTTTTATGAACCAAGAATTAGCAGATTGCCGCTGGCTGTTAAATAATAAATGCTATGAGCCTTTTGTTTAAGCACAAATCGAGCATGTGATTTTTACTTAAGTGTAGGATATTATAATTCGCTCCTACTAATATAAACATTCAGTGCCTATAACCATACAGTTATTCTCTTGCAACTAATATCAATCATAAATTTTGGCCACTTCTTATCTGGAGCTAAGATTTTCCTTACACTTGTCTTCCTGATCTTGGTTACCAAAAAATTTCTCTGTAAAGAAATGCAATATCCGTATTAAACAGTTGTTTTGACAACGGTTTTACAATGACATGTCAAGTGATGTTCAAAGCTGATGAGATATTCTAATCTATATTATACTTCCACAATGCTAACGACCAGTTTCATCTGGGCTGGTGTATGGCTTGCCTAGAAAAAAATCTGGGAAAAATTTCTCCAAAAAGGAATCATTTTTCTTTATACTTCATTGATAAGATGATGAACTTTTTCACTTTGATCAACAGTAGAATTGAAATGGTATAATTGAACTATAGACAATGATAGATTTCTTAACTGTGGACCGCAATATATTTCTGTATTTGACTGGTCTTAATTTGTATGTTGATTGCACTATGCCAAATCTATCATTGTAATATTTTATTTTTGTTGCGATCGTTTTACTGGAAATTATGTTTATGCTTAAGGGAAAAAAGGAAAAAAAAAAAGATCCTCTTCTTTCAGTTGGGCAAAGATTTAGCTTCAAATATTGAAAAAACTAAGCTTGTAACCTTTATTGTCGCTGAAAACTTGCTGAATCAATAATCAGAATGAGTTTACTGAGCATTCTTTGCGCACTACACCGGCGATAAGTTTGCGACTAAATTGTGATGGAGAAGAATCCACTTCAGTCTAAACAAATCTTGAAAACATGTTGGTAGCAGCTACTAAAATCTTGCTTTTTGAACCCATTTACAATATCAGGTAGTCAGGAGCTCATGTGATGATCATGATCCAAGTAACAACAGTGTCTTAATTATCAAATTTTCACAGTGATACTACTAAGCCTACGCCAGACTATTTTTTATTATCAACAGTTTAATTCCATTAATTATCATCGTCACTAGAGATCATTAATCTTATACCTCATTAATTTGAGATTCTCCTCCTTATTACATAGTTTTAGCTACTAAGCCAATTTGAACGTGTAATTTCCAATAAACACTAGTATAATTCAATTTGGGCAAATCATTTTTGTTAAAGGTGATGAGCCTGCTGGACTGCATTTTATTGAAAAGCGCACGCACACAAACACATACATGTATAAATACTTCGGACTTTATGTAGGACATGGGGCACTAAGCTGTCTAAAATGGTAAACAAGTACCGACTGAATTTGAGGAATTCGTTGATTAAACTGACTTTGAAATGTCTTATTGAAGTATATAGAGTTTACAGATACGTACATATAGAAGCACGCTTTTCATTTCAAATCATACTTGATAACGTAATTAATATGCTGGTGCCATGGCAGCATCCATCTTGCTATTGTCTACGCATATGTCACAGCGTGGGCATGGCTCCACCACTGGGCAATTGAACGGAGGGTGAATAACAATAGGTGGCGGAACAGGGGGCGAACATGGCTCATTGTGATCAATAGGCGGAACTACAATAGGTGGAACAGGTGGCAGACATGGCTCGTTATCAATCGGCGGTACAACAATAGGTGGAATGGGGATGGGGATGGGGATGGGGACGGGGTTTGGAGGGACCACAACACATCCTGCAGGGTGATTGCAGTTGCCGCAGTTATTATTATTAGCATCACATTGTGTGCCAATAATACCATCTTTGGCGTTCTTGCTTGCTGTGTCATCTCTGGTCGTCTCATCATTAGTGACACCATCAATGTTAAGAGGTCTATGAGAAGTGCACAATTCTAACCTAAATGCGATCACCAGAAACGCAACGAAAATCCATTTCTGTGTGAACATTTTTTTCCCCGCTTTTTCGTATCAAACGTTAGATATGCTTTAGTTAATTTGCATGCATGGCTGCTTAATGGCCCAAGAAGCCGTCTTATATAGTGAAGTTTTCCCTGAGCTTCGTTGGATTAGTGCATTAAAACTCGGCGTAAAACTGGTAAAGAAACAATTTCATACATTTTGTTCTTGTAAGATCAGTTAAAAAATTTCCATGGAGCTAGCGTGATCAAAACATTACGTGCAATCAATGAACCAATGTGATCTTGCAATTTGCATTGTACAATTTTTTCCCCCCACATTCGGTTTCAACATATATGTACACAATCTCCATAAATAAATATATATATATAGTAGTTTTCCAATCAAGTATCTCTGACTTTAATAAAATCAGGGATTAGCTAAAAAATAAAATTAATATAAACTTTAATATACTGTATTTTGTTATATAGTGTATTAAAATCTAATTTTTTTTTGTCTTTTAGTTAATTCCTAACTTTATTAAAGTCAGAAATTCCTAATTGAAAAACTATATATATATATATATGATTTGTCACTACACGTCTCTAGCTAGCAATACGCAAATATCATTCAATTTTGCACTAACCCTTTCAAAAAAGAATTATAGGGAAATCAAAGAGTTCCAATCAAAACGTTTCAATTGAAATTTAGTGTATTTGCATTAAGATTTACGTTTAATCCACTGTATCATTTACCAATTTTTTTGTTATGATCCTGTAACTTTTCATTTCTCTACTATGACCCCATCGAATCAAATTTACTACACGTCTCTAGCTAGCAATACGCAAATATCATTCAATTTTGCACTAACCCTTTCAAAAAAGAATTATAGGGAAATCAAAGAGTTCCAATCAAAGCGTTTCAATTGAAATTCAGTGTATTTGCATTAAGATTTACGTTTAATCCACTGTATCATTTATCATTTTTTTTGTTTTGACCCTGTAATTTTTCATTTCTCTACTATGACCCCATCGAATCAAATTCCCACGGAAAATTTGTGGGACTATTGTATAAGAAGTAGCTTATGTCATGATAGTTAATTTGGAGCTATGTGTTATTATTATGAAACATACGGAGAATCCCAACTTTATCAATATAATATAGGGTGCGTTTGGGATTAAAGTGTTATACCTTTTAAGTGACCGTTATTGTGAAAAAAAATGTAATTATGAAAAAAAAGTTAGTAATATATAGTAAATATAAATTTTAAATAATAATTTTAATGAAATTATTAAAGACATAATAGATTTTCCATAATACAAGTGAGAATCATATCAACATAGCTTCCAAGCTACAACAACAAGTATTTACCAAATACTTTAGTGTTGTATCTTTTAAGCTACAGCTGCCCAACCTCAATCCTAAACGCACCCCTAATGTGATGTGTATTCGTTTGAAGGAAGAGAGCTGCATTGCATGGCAGAACATTGTTGATTGAATTTTAAAACTGTATTTATCATGCTTTTAATTGCTTATTATTTGCCGCAACAATATAGAGAATTTAGCAAGCAGCGAGCTCTATGAGTTGATAAACAATACACTGTGACTTTTATTCATTAAACCGACGCTGAAGTCTGAAGGTCTTTTTATTATTACAAAGCATTCGCGTGTTTCATATTCATATATATTTGATAAAATATATAATTGAACGGTAAGCTTAAGGCACAGCCCTTGAACCCTGCTTCGGTGGCGGCGCTGGCGACATGGCATTCTCAGCGTACCCTTTACTCTGCAAATCCATGCATACGTCACAACGAGGGCATGGCTCCACCAGTGGGCAGTTGAATGGAGGAGGAATAACAATAGGTTCTGGAACGGGGGGCAGACATGGCTCATTATCTATCGGTGGAGTCACCTCTCCGCAAGGCGGCAAAGGCACATAATTGTACGGTCCACGGTCATGTGGCGGGATAATACATCCATGGTTATTATTCTGGTTGTCGCCGCAATTATTATTATCATTAGAAGCACATAATTCTTTGCCAATAACATCCCCAGCTTTCTCGATCTTCTTGCTCATATTACTGTCATTATTGCGTCCTTCTACTTTAGCATCTTTATTCATATCATGATCGCCATCTGGGGCATCATTAAATCTAAATTGAGAAGCACACAAGTGCAAGCTTAAAGACACCAGAAAGGCTACGAAAATCCATTTTGGTGCGGTTGCCGCCATTATGAAAGCAATTTATCTAATGCTTTGCGAGGCTGCATATATATATAATAAGCATCAAGGCTTTATTACGTATATATAGTTCATTTTTTATTGGTTCTGTTAGAGATGAGGATTAAAAATAGGCGTAAAATTGGAAGACATGCATTTTGTTCTTGTAAACTGGACTCATATGGATGCTGTGTGAACAAAACGTTACGTGTACTCAATGTGATTTACACGGCCGGCCTAGCTGCTAGTCTGCTACATCATATGCGTGCCCTGCTGCACATATATTTTGTTTAAAGTAAATGGTATATATGAAATCCTTTAAATAAGAAATGAATATGACGATTTTGTTGAAAGGCTGTTGATTCAAAAGCATAAATGAATATTTGAAAGCAGAAGAAAGAAAGAAAGAAGGCACATATACACATAAAAGATTGCATGTCAACATTCAAACTCTATTATCTATTTCCAAAACAAAAAAAAAAAGGGAGATTCCTTACTTGACAGAAGAAGTTCTTATCATTGAAGGCACCGCCTCCATTTGTCTTGATTCTTGACTCACTCAATCTTTTTTTTTTAATTATTATTATTATTATTATTATTATTATTATTAGTTCTGAGATGATTGTTTTGATGTGATATTGTTTAATAAATGGCATAAATCTGCCCACGATATATATCAAGATTGAAGATCGTTCACATATATGTATACAAACATAGAAAAACTTGTGCTAGTCCACATATTACTTCTCTAGTTAACTGGCTTTCCCTTCGGCATATTACTAGGCACTGCCCGAAGCCGCAAGCTGGGGAGCGGAAGCAAGCCAGTCGTCTTCCAAGCCATTCACCCTGGGCTTGACCCAACACAGGCTGGACCGGGCCTGAGTTTGGCCATGCTCGGCCCAGTGTCATGTTATTGAGCTTACATAAAATAGCCGATATTCAAATAATGGCACTTGTTTTATCATATTGTTCACATCACTTTCGTACTCATCATGTAAAGCAATGCTCGGGCAAATCACATCTGACTCCTTCTGCCCCGAAGCATAAAGTTTCATTAACTCCTTCGGAAAGAAGGGGAGAAAAGAATATCACGCGTTTACTTTTTCAAATTCAATTGCATACTGGACACCTTATTTTAATCAATCCGGCGCCAAAAAAAAAGGCATCTCCCTCTCACTACTGTTGCATCATTTATTCATTTTTTTTCCTTTTCTACCGACCACTTCAAATATTTCTCGACAATTTTTTTAATTTTTATTTATTATTAATCTAAACTTGTTTTAAAAAAATCATTATTCTATTTATCAATAATGAAATTGTGACATTTGTGTCGTGCCAATAGCTGTGACAAAGTACATCAATAATAATAATAATAATAATAATAGGACCCTAATAATAAAAGCAATAGCCACACTCTACGTTAAAAAATAATCATAATAAAATAAATCCATTTTACTTTTTTTATTTTTCTATATAAACAAACGCATTCTTCAAAAACAATTGCGGGTGGAAGCAGTGAGTAGTGAAGAGCCGGGTCCCTTCCGTTCCCCTAAAACCTCACCAAAACCTCTCTTGTAAGCTTCTCAGATTCTCTCTCAACATTTCTTATGATCTCGTTTTTTATTGAATCATTTCTTTGCGTGCTGCATTTTTGAGTCTCGTATTTGGGTGTTATCTTATCTGGAATGCTGTTATAATTGATGGAACAAGTAATCGATTTTTTGGTTTGACGGAATTCGATTTATTTATTTACCATTATTTGTATTTGAAATTATGTACGTTTCATTTTTTTCTTTCTTTTTTTGTTATGTATAATAGCGTCTGATTTAATATTGATCATACTCTAGGTAACTATTTGATTGTAGCTGGGGATTTTAAGTTTAGTGAATATTCAAGTAACTGTCAAAATACCAGTGAAATTGGGAGCTGTGTTCATAAGCTTGCGATTTTGAAAAGTTCTCCAGTTCAACTGATGAAGGTTCCTTTTTGTGATTCGTCCTTTTCTAGGCTGCAATTTGGGTACGTACATGATGGACAATCTTTTGTGGGTTTAGCATATCTTCTCTGATTTTGTCTTTTATTCCCCACTTGTACAATCACACACCACTTATGTTGGGTGATTGTAGAGAAAATTTCTGTTAGAACAAAAGCTTTGTGAGGGAATTTCTGCGCCATAAGTTAGCTGCTTCTGTTTTATTGGCATTAATTGGGTAGATTACGTTTTACAGTGATTCAATTTGTGATCCACACTTTGCTTTAATTTTCTCTTTTCCACAATTATTCATGTCAAATTTAAATCCAGAAGCGTGTACTAATTTTTTTTTTTTCTTTTTGTAGTAATCTGTGAAGTTTATTCGGAATGGAAGTATCTGGGTCCAAAGGATTAAATTATGACATTGAGGAGAAGGCACTGAATGGTTCTGTGTTTGCTCTGCAAGAAATAGCTCTTGCTTATCGCAATGCAGGGAGAAATCCCGATTTGGCTGGTGAATCTCTATGTGACAAACAGGCAAACACCTCGACCTCTTCGATCCATCTTTCCACTGGTGAGGCAAGGGGTAAAGAGTCTTCAAAATCATCAAATAGTAACATCTCTAAGAAATCATTTTATGCAAATGGAAAATCTAAAGCTCCTAAGACAAAATGGCGTCCGGTATCCGGAGGTACCGTTTCAAGTTTTCTTGGTAAAGATTATGTTAAACCTGCACAGCCAACTAATGGCACTGGTCTAGCATCAAAGCCATTGAAGTTGGATCCAAAGGAGTTTCCCATGTCTGCACTTTGGGGAGAACAAACTAAACCGAAACAATCAAAGGATGACCATTTGCAGAAGGAAATGGAAGATTTTCTGTTTAAATTGCTAGGAGAAGGGTTCCAGCTGAGCAGGGATGTGATTCGGGAGGTTCTCGGTAATGTCTTAAATACATTGATGCCAGTTTAATACATATTGTCCTTTTCAATTTTCTTTCTCTCTTTCTCTTCTTTTCTTCTTCTTCTTCTTTTCTTCTTGTGCATGTGATCACTAATTTGGTATTATACTTAACTTGCAGATAGTTGTGGATATGATATGCAAAAGGTAAGGACAGTATCTTCCTGATGGAGGCCTCTGCTTTTTCCCTTTTATGTAATTTAGTTAATTGCGTCTTCCTCTGTGATTGTTACATCGTATAAAATTCAAGTCTTAAATACTGCTGTCCTATGTTAAGGTTCAACTTGAATTTTGATTAACATCCATTTGCTGCTGCTTCCAAAAGTGAGAATGTGATACTTTGGTTAATTTCAGTAGTTGAACCCAGTAGAGTACTTTATTTATTTAGATCTTCATGGTTCAAATGCCTGAAAAAACTTGCCCGTAACTGTAAAATGACATTCCGTGGTTTTAATGCAATAGAGGAAGTATAGCTTTGGAAAAGCCTGGATTGATAACTATGAAGAGACTTATTATTTAAGTGATAAAAATTCGCATAACCATTGGTCAAGAAAATTTCAGATAGTTAAAGACTTCGTTTTGTTTCAGCTAAAAATGTTTGTTTCGTTTAAAGACTTGAACCATTTTCATTTAACCTGATTGTGATGCTTTGCATTATGCATGTTCCTCTCAATCAGGAAAAGTTCAGGCCATGATTTTATATTTCTATATTGTAACATGAAATAATAATTGGTCTGCTTGTTTTTGTTAGCTTGATAACATGAATTTTCCTTCTCAAGTTAATTTAATCAATAAAGTAATTCGTCAAAGAAAATATGCTCATTCCATAGTCATGTTCTTAACTAATATGTTTCTTCTTCACACTTCAGAGCATGTCGAAACTAATTGATCACTCGGCAGAGACTTTGGGTGAGAAGACAAAATTTCTTGGTAAATCCTCTGAAAAGGTATACATAATTCCCGAGTATTAAATAACCAGTGGTCATAATTTTTGTACACGATTCTTTTTTTTTTTTGTGGAGAATGTTAAAAGTGGTTGATGATCCATGCTGAAATATCATAGAGGGATCACCAATTCATTTTCTTTTCTGCGGCTAAGCAAGATTTTCAGGGCAAAATAAGGAAATCTGTTTTTGGTAATATGAAAAACAATGGTGTAATAGTCTATTATGCACTGACAATAACCTTTCGTAAAATTGTCGGTTTAACGAATACAAGAGAAACTCTGTTGACAATTCATCCAAGATAGATGCTAAAATTATTTATGCATGCCACTGGCCTGAACTATTTTTTCTTAACACCGGTATTGAGCAGGAAAATGAATATGCAATTTGTATATTGTCCCGTTGTGGAGAATTTGGATATTCTTATTTAACTAACAAGGAGATTATTTGCTTTATCTTTAAACAATGAATCTTTGAGAAATGAGGAGTGGGTGGATGCCAGTGACTTCATGTAAATGTTCATTTATTTGTATTTTGAACTATTATGAGAATCTTTTATACGCCAAATTAGTTATACAAATGTTCAGATGATTTTTCCTGTTGATCATGCGTTTGTGTTTGCACACAACCATTGTATATCACTTTAATATAATGCGCAAGTATGTGTAGTTTGGAAGAAAAAAATAATAATGATATATTATTGCTTGATTCATGGTTATTAAACAATTATGGCTTTAAAAAATCTACAATTCCTTCTGTTCACGTATGAATGTCCCAAGTTTGCTATATCTTAGATTGGCTTCTTCCAAGATAACAAGTTCGTGTGTGTGTGTGTGTGTGTGTGTGTGTTCCTCCTTTTCCATCACAGTTGAATTTGAAGTGTAAGATTTGTTATTAATACCTAGTATGATTTCATAAACAGTGTATGGATATATGTTCTACTTTTGGAGGGTCTCAACGTGAAAGAAAATTGCAACAATTGAATTCTTCCGGAGGGTATGGTATTTGATTTATTTTCTCAACTTCTTGTTAGACTAATATATTTTCCTTCAGTAGGCACGGCATGGGGGGAAGGGTTTTATTGAAAGAATTCTGCTATTTCTTAGACTTTGTTTTGGGAGGGGGGTGGAGGGGTTTCTCATCCATGTATGGTTACTTGATTAGCTTTTGACTGTATTGCCTCAGTCGTGCAAAGGAAGATCCAAATACAAGCAAAGGAGAATTGCTTAGACACCCGAAAGACAGAAATGAACTACAGAAGGAAGTTTATGCTGCTTTATTTAGTGCTCCTGAGAAATCTGATGAATTTCCTGAAATTACGGTGAAGACCGAGAGGAGGTCCAAAGCATTAGGAAAAGTGGTGAGTGGACCGCCAGAGGACTTGGTACCAGAATACAAGGCTAATGTGGTGCACTTGCAGCAAGATAACCAGAACAGTATGTGCTCTTATATTAAGTATATTGACTGGATTTGTGTGTGTGTGTGTGTGTGTGAGTATGTGTGCAATTTTGTGCATATATTTACTTTTGTATTTATGCATATTAATGTGTGTAGGATTCTTGATTTCTGCCACTTTCTGGAGAACTAGTGGAAAGCTTTAGAGTGATATATCTGCAATAACTAATGGAAACTATGATATCATTATTTTCTCTCATCTGGAGAACTTTGTAACAGTACAATTTGTGGCTCTGGAATACTACAGAATCTGCAATAACTAATGGAAACTATAATATGAATATTTTCTCCCACCTGGAGAACTTGGTAACAGATACACTTTGTGGCTCTGGAATGTCTAAAGAATTTTGTCTGCTTCAGTTAGATCCAATATCTTTTAGTTACATTATGGAAAAGTAAAGTTTTCTGAATCTGAAAGACTGAAACATTTTGCATATTTCGTGAAAGGGAATGATCCGTAGATACTAATTCATGCATTAAGGTAACATCAATGTTAAAGAAAAACAGCAATAAGTTATTATATGGAAGTAGGTTCACTTGCCGTAAATGCTGGTCTGGTCAACCGTATGAACCTGTGAGGGGTTCTGCAGAAATATATATATATAGAATCTAGCTCTTTAATTTATGGGTTTGGTCTTCTTCTTTTTTTTTTCTCCTTTTTTTTCAGCTTTCCTTCTCATGAAGTATGTTAACAGTTGCAGATAATGTCGAAGAGGACAGCTTCCAGCATCTTCGTTCAGCTGTGATGGAATATAGGGGCATCATGAAGGAATATTGTAAAGCTGTAGGTTCTTTTTCTCCTGTCATTTATGTTTTCTCACACTTTTTTTATATGCCTCAAACATGCAATTTTGTATGTGTCAATTGCCTTTTAAGTTTTAAGAACCACAAGGTAAGAATACAGTTCCTTGTCAGGCTATTGATGCATTCGCTCAGGGGGATCATGTTCAAGCAGAAAAACTTCTAGAACAGGTAAGATTTCCATCTACAGTCATCTATTGACAACAGATATATTTTCATTCAGCAAATACTTTCTGCATTCAAGATGCTGGCAGATTCACTTGATCCTTATTAGTGTGCTTAGTAGCAAAGTGTATAACCTGTATTTCAAAGCCAAGTTGTGCTATTGATTATGTTAACTTAGTTGTTCCTAGCTAACTGAAGCTGTAAAATTATAAATAGCAGATATTTCTGAATTTGAGTTTAAGTTGGACGTCATAGATGAATTTCCGCATGTTAGAATGTCTGCGCTAGACAAATTCAATGATTTAATGTGAATCCTGTGGATATGACAGGGAAAATTCTTTTATGAAAAGGCTCGTGAAGCTGACGAGGAATCAAATAAGAAGATTTTTGAAACGAGGTTAGTATCCCTTTCTTTGAAGCATGTGCGCCTTTATGCAATTTTCTCTTTTAATAATGTAGAGAAGGGGGATGGGCTGTAGACTGTAGTAGTATTTTATTTTTTTCATTCATCATGTTCAGTGGCAGAAATAGGGATACAAAAAATGACCTGCTGCTGGACTTGCATGACCATGGAGCAAAGGAGGCAATTCGTCTTTTGAAATGTCATCTTTCCTCACTTTCAGGCATCCCAAGTGAGTGCAATTTCTATACCTCTAATTTGCTCATCGTTTACCTCATATTATAAGAATTCATGAAATTTATGTTCCCCACCAGCAATCAAGTACCTCAAGGTCATCCTAGAGATGAATGATGAAGATATTACCAAGGGGGGTCGACGACGACGAGTAAGTCTGCTAAATTAGTTTGCCTTTATTGGAAAAGAACTGCAAACTTGCTAACTCTTGTGTCTCGTAAGTAGTCTAAATGAAAGAGATCTGAATTAAGCATGAGCTTCCCTTTCTTTTTGTCACTTGGAAACCCCATTGAGTCTATTGATTTCTTATGAAAGCATATACAAGAGATCTATGTTGAAGAGAAAGATTCGTGTATTTCTTTTCAGGTGATGAAGCTACTAGAGGAAGAATCTATCGAGTGGATTGAAGAAGGAAATGCCGGAACAATACTAATTCCTCTAGATAAGGTCAACCCAAAAAGATTAAGTTTCACCAAAAAATAGAATCCAACATTGAATCAAGTTGGTTTCTTGACAATTGAGATGGTATTTTCTGGAACGATTATTTTGTTTGTTGTATAAACTAAATATTATCAGAAAGGCTGATTGTTGAAACAGTGGAAAAGCATTTTGGAAAGGATTGCCTCAGTTTGAAGCATCCAAGAGTTTATTTGGACTCAATTTTTGTCAGTGGATAATATAAATAAATTATATTGTAATAACTTTGTTACATTATGATAGCTCATAGTACGTTCTCCATTTTCATAGCATTTTTTGGAATACTATCTCAATGATCATAGCTATTATCTCATTTAATTTCAAGTTATCGACAATTTAATAGTTGTTAAAAGGAGTTTTTAGGCTTGAATGAGAATGACCATGCAAATTATGTTCTATATCTCATCTCACAAAAAAGCTAGCCCTGAGTCCGAGCTTACAGTATTAAGGGAAATTATCGGTTACTGGAATGGAAGCTTATAAGTCCCTTGTTTTGTTCTTTAGCTTTCGGCTTGTGGAACATCAATTATCAAATCAGAATCTTTTTCCATTTGAATACGGCCCAAAACCTTAAGGGCCACACAACCGATTGCGAATGTGATGATTCCTCAATCCCCTCTTATGATGTGTTTAGTTACTGGCATTTAGAATGCGAATTTTGAAATTGGAAATCAATAGCACGTTTATTTGTAAAATTAATGTTTGGAATCGAAATAAAAATTGTGCAGGCTTATAAATTTGGGAATTATTCTCAGAGTTTTGACTCCCACAGGGAGCCAGAAATCAAAATCCTATTCCTTGGATTTTGCCGTCAACTAAATTTCCTAATTTTCCTTATCAAAAACAAAAATTCCTAATTTTCATTTTACAAAAGATAATGAAAATCAATTGAAAACGTAGATTCATCTCTCCTACTGATCCAATTCGAACCAGCAGTACTTATGGTGTTGAGCCACCACTAGCAGCAGCTACATCAAACTAGCAACAATTGTTGCGTCGAACCAGCAGCAGTGGCAGCCGCCGCGTTGCGAAAGCCACCAACAGTAGCAACCATTGCATTGCCGCTGGTTTGATTTGATGCTACGATGATAATGATTATTATTATTTTGATTTTTTTAAAATGAATTATTATTATTGTTGTTATTATTGTTGCTGCTGTTGTTGGTAAAAAGTACGAAATTAAATAATATTAATTTTAATAATAATACTGTTATTATAAATAATAATGAATAATAATGATTTTTAAATAATAATAATCACAGTAATTAAAGTATAAATCAAAAATTTTTAGTAACTTTTAACAATCTAACTCTTTTCAATTTCAATTTTAAAATAAAATAAACATATCAATGATAATACAACTCATTCTGATTTTAATTAAAATAACAAAAATAAATAATTTTTTTTTATTTTTTATTTTCCATTCTGATTTCAATCCATTTCAATTCTAATTCATTTCGATTATTGATTATTAAAACGCATCATCATTGTCTAAAATATAAGGTGTTCGCAGATCGAATTTTACGGATTAGATATCGATCCATATACGATCCTCGATTTTGTGGATTATATTATTTCAATCCAATCAAATCCACGGATTAGTGAAACTCAATGCAAATTCAATCTATATGTCTGCGGATTATATGCGGATCTGATCTAATCCATATCAAATTCATCATTTTACAGATTAATTTACGAATTTAAAATTTTTAAATTTGTCAAATCTATGAAGTTAAAAAATCTAATATAAAAATAATTTTACTACCGATTAAATTCAAATTTCAAGAAATTAATTGTTTAAATAAAGTTAGAATAATACATTCAAAGTTTTAAAATATAACATGCCCAAAAAAAAAATCTCATTTGTTAAGATCAATGCATGAAAATTAACTAAAATTATGAATTTAAATATATACAAAAGTTGAAACTTGAGACCTTCGATGTAACAAGAAAAAAAATTAAGAAACTTTAAGAGCTCGAAAAGAAAGTAAGAAATTATAAGTACCTCAAATGGTGAAGTGAAACAGTGCTGGCTTGTGCGTGCGGTGAGGTAAAAGTTTGGTGTTACGTGCTAATTATATGTTTTTGTTTGGCTTAAGGATTTTTCGTCTACTTTAGAATTTTTAGTGTTTAGGAAGTTATATTTACTTATTTAATTATTTTTTACTTTATATTATTATCGAATAAGATATAACATTGTATTAATTTAAATATATTTAAACTTATTTATTTATTAAACTAATTTAACTATATTTAAACATAATTTAACTATATTGAAACAATGATGGCTTGTGCGTGCGGCGGGGTAGAGGTTTAGTGTTACGTGCTAATTAAATGTTTTGTTTGGCTTAGGAATTTTTCTTCTACTTTAGAATTTTAATGTTCAAAAAGCTATATTTGCTTATTTTATTCAAATATTTAATTATTTTTTAATTTATATTATTATCGAATAAGATATATAATTGTGTTAATTTAACTATATTTAAATTTATTTATTTATTAAACTAATTTAACTATATTTAAACTTAATTTAACTATATTGAAACAATGATGGCTTGTGCGTGTAGCCGGGTAGAGGTTTGGTGTTACGTGCTAATTAAATGTTTTGTTTGGCTTAAGAATTTTTCTTATACTTTAGAATTTTTAATGTTTAGAAAGCTATATTTGCTAATCTAATTATTTAAATATTTAATTATTTTTACTTTATATTATTATCGAATAAGATATAACATTGTGTTAATTTAACAATATTTAATCTTATTTATTTATTAGTAAGTAGCAATGTTACATTTATATGTTTTATATTTTGAATAAAATACTTTTTTTTTTACAGATTCACGAATTTATACAAATTTACAGATGTAATCTATATCCAATCCACTGACTGCGGATTTTTAAAATTTCAATCAAATCAAATCCACCAATCCATAGAATTTTTACAGATAAAATTTTTACGAATTAGATGAATTAAGTGGATCGAATTGAATTCTGAATGCTCCTACTAAAATCTTTTGGTGAAATTCATTAAATTTAATTTTAAAAAATTTAAAAAATTATATCGTAAGATCTATTATTATGCTAAAAAATATTATTATTGAGTTGTCCTACCAACTCATTACTTTCGCACAATGAGTTAACGTAAGGTGGGACTATGGTTGGCAATGAGACAGATTTGGCAATTCTAGTCCTCTCCCATATATGTAAGTGGGATTAAAAATGTCACATTTTTATTCTTTTTTTTCGGACAAAAAATGGTTCTAATCCCGTCCGGTTAAATATCTCATCCCATCTCATTATCCTAACCAATCCTAAATGTAAATAAATAAATTTCAACATTTTTTTTAGATCATCATAATTCAATATAAGTAAAAATCTTAAATAAATACAGCGTAGAATAATCAAATAATAATTTTATTTTGATTACATGTATATTTGAATATAATTTTATACTTATATTTTTAATTACTTGTTACTTTAATTGTACATTAATATTAAAATTTACATTTCAAAAACTACGTAAATTTATATAGTAACTAATTTTTAACTATATTAAAATATCTAATAATTCAACAATGTAATAATAAACTAAACGAACAGTTAGGGTTGATAATAGAACAAAATATAACAAAATTTAACAATTTCAATCTTGTCCCATTTTTACAAATAGAATAAAACAAATCATATTTCTATTATTTTTTTTAAAAACAAAATATATTTCAATCCGTATCAAATGTCAAATGAGAATAATTGGCATTCCTAAGTGGGACCCATCAAACGGAAGAAGAATGGAAGATCGTAAGCATCTTCGGAAATCAACGGTGATTAATTTGATGATGGCATCCTACAGTCACGAAAATATTTGTACTAAAAAAAAGTTCGATTTAGGTTTCTGAAACCATATTTGGTGGTCTCTGATAATCACAAAAATAAGAGTTGAGTCTCTCTTTTTTCTCTCTTCTTGTGCCTGTGAGTGATATTAACGAATTGGTGAAGAATGAGTGTTGGTGGTTCAGTGAAGGAGTTGAAGACGAAGGAGGAGCTTGATAACGTGCGCCAGAGTGGCGCACCGGTTATCCTGCACTTCTGGGCATCATGGTGCGAAGCCTCTAAGCACATGGACCAAGTTTTTTCTCACCTCTCTACCGATTTTCCCCATGCCCATTTCTTCAGGGTATATTTTTTTCTTTTTCGTTTATTCTTTTGTTGGGTTTTTAGCTTTTGCTTTTTTGGGGGTTTTGTGTTTCAATTTTAAGTGATTGAAATCGTTTTTTAGGTTGAAGCTGAAGAGCACCCCGAAATTTCTGAAGCTTACTCTGTTTCAGCTGTGCCTTTCTTTGTCTTCTTCAAGGTTGTTTCTCTAAATTTTATTGTTTATGTTTTAGCTTAATTGAGGTATTGGTTTGCTTGGTTGTTATTCGTGTTTATGTTTTATAGGGCATATGAGATAAAGTATGATTATATCTTGTTTACTTGAATCTCTAAGGTATTATTCTATGTTTGGTTTTACGGATACGGCTTGAATCGTTCAAGTGGGAGGGTTTTTGTGGTTGTTTGAAGCTAATGCGCATTAGCAGTTTAGCTAAGGGTAGAAATTAGTGGTGTTGGTTTTACTTTTAGGCTTTTCACTTTATCTTTGTTGATTGTGGTATATAGTCTCCTGTCGTGGTCTGTAGTGTTTGATTAAATTTTGTTAGGCTTTTTTTTTTTTTTGGGGGTTGTGTTTATAGTTAGATATTCTACTTGAACTAGGTGTGGATCATTTTGTAATCCTTCCTTAGATACATTAGCAATTATTACAAGCCACTGATTCTTTCAAATTGGGTCTAGAGGATATCTCTGTGTTTATGCATATCAAGGAAAATAGCCAACCAGTCAATTGTATGTGCAAATACTTTTTGTAGTCGATAAGCTTTCTTCTCTGTCTAGGTTTTGGTTTCTTTCACTGATGACAATCGTTTAGGTATTCTATTTGTGTTTAAATGTGTTCACTTAGTAATTGAATAATTGTTTAATGTAGTTGCTTCACTCATCTATTACTTTTTAACTGAATATCTCAAATGAATTTGCTTGATAGGATGGTCAGGCTGTTGAGACATTGGAGGGTGCTGATCCATCCAGTCTGGCCAACAAGGTTGCTAAGGTTGCTGGATCAGTTAACTCAGGAGAACCTGCTGCCCCTGCCAGCCTTGGGATGGCTGCTGGACCTGCTATACTTGAAACTGTTAGGGAGTTGGCAAAACAAAATGGCTCTTCCCAAGTGAACAAGGAAGTGGAGCCTGGTCTCAGTGATGCTCTCAAAAAGCGGCTGCAGCAGCTGCTTGACTCTCACCCTGTCATGCTATTTATGAAAGGAACTCCTGAAGAGCCTAAGTGTGGGTTCAGTAGGCAAGTTGTTGACATTTTGAAAGATGAAAAGGTCAAGTTTGGAAGTTTCAACATTCTTTCGGACAATGAGGTTCGTGAGGGATTGAAGAAGTTCTCTAACTGGCCGACATTTCCTCAGCTCTATTGCAAAGGAGAGCTTCTGGGTGGGTGCGACATAGTAATTGCAATGCACAAGAGTGGCGAACTGAAAGATGTTTTCCGAGATCATGAGATTGAAACTGTTGGTGGAAGTGGAAAGAGTGGCATCTCAGAATCAACTGGCTTGAGTGCAACTCTTATCTCTCGACTGGAAAGCCTGATTAATTCAAGCCCTGTGATGCTGTTTATGAAGGGAAAGCCAGAGGAACCCAAGTGCGGTTTCAGTGGGAAGGTAGTTGAAATCCTTAAACAAGTAAAGGTTGATTTTGGTAGTTTTGACATACTTATTGACGAAGAAGTTCGTCAAGGTCTTAAAGTTTATTCAAATTGGTCTAGTTATCCACAGCTATATATTAAGGGTGAACTTATTGGTGGATCAGACATTGTGTTGGAGATGCAGAAGAGTGGGGAACTTAAAAAGGTTTTGGCTGAGAAAGGAATTGCTGTTGCGAAAGAAAACCTCGAAGATCGTCTAAAGAATTTGATTACATCTTCACCAGTGATGCTCTTCATGAAGGGTAACCCAGATTCTCCAAGATGTGGTTTCAGTTCCAAAGTTGTTAATGCCCTGAAGGAGGAGGGAGTCAATTTTGGGTCCTTTGATATTTTAACCGATGAGGAAGTGAGGCAGGGGTTAAAAGTTTACTCGAACTGGCCGACCTTTCCCCAATTATACCACAAAGGTGAGTTGATAGGAGGTTGTGATATTGTAATGGAGCTGAAAGACAATGGAGAGCTGAAATCTACCCTATCTGAGTAGGGTCTTATTTGATTTTCATCAACAAAAATACCGGATAAACCTTGGGTGAAGTTTGAGCCATCAGTGACAGTAGTATCTTTGACGTTTTACATGTCCCAAAAGTTTTCTTTACGTGCGTTCTGATTAGTGTTCTGATGACTTGACATCATATGGTTTCCTGGTCTATTGATTGTATGAGTACTCTGCGTTATTGAGATATTCTATGTTGTGTTTTAGCTAGTTCCTTGCTGAATGTTATAAGTGGCTTTTACCAGTTATTGTTCAGGATGAGTGAGGAGTAGTTCATGTGTTGTATCAGCGTTTCTTCTTGGAAGGTTTTCTGGATATAATAATTTTCTCAACAGACACGTAAACAATAACAAAATTTTGCATTGGGAAAAGGCAAGTGCTAAGTTATATCCCACACCATCCACTGTTCATGTGAGTGAGTGTAAGTTAGGGTGAGTGAGTGTAAGTTAGGGGCTCTCGAAAAGGCAAATTGTCTGCAACTTGAATAATATTCAGATCCTACTTGGGAGAACACGCTTTTGGACAGCCAAAATCAGCCGCATTGTTTGCTGGGAGAAAAAGAATAAACTTGTAATTGAATTTACTTTTCCATCATACATACAAGTATTTCCTTTGTTTCCTCATCCTCGTCTATTCCGTTAGCTTTCATGCTGCCCAAAAGCTCATCCACTCCCTTACCATTTCTTATTTTTGCCTTTATCAACGCATGATACATTTGCCTGTTCATAGGGATGACAGTCCTCAGCGCAGCCACAAAAGCTTCCACGTCTTGATCGCTACCTTCATCACCCAGCTTACTCAAAATACTTGTAATCACCTTCGGATCGGGTTTCCATCCCTTTCCCTCCACATATACAGAGAGAGCAGCCTTCATGCACTGAAAACCTTTCTCTGTCTTACCTGCATCGAAGTAACCGGCTGCAACAACTGCCCAACTGTTAGGGGTGGTAGCCTTACCTTTCTCCACCAAGTCTTCAAGAATGGCTTCTGCTTTCTGGACCAATCCATTATTACAGTATCCAATAATGACAGCATTGGGTATGCGGATATCAAAGGAATTGCCAGATAATTCCCACTCCTTTAGCACTTTCTCAGCTTCTTCATGTTCACCAAGCTTCATCAAAGCATCCAGCATGGTGATGTAGTCCCTGTTGATATACCTCTTACAAGCTGTTTTCTCTAAATCCCACAATCTCAGGACCTCAGACTTATTCCCTAAACTAGCATAGAGTGATATCAAAAAGTTATAGCCAATGCCATCTTTCTGCTCAAGTCTCTCTTCTGCTTTCTTCAAAACATCTGATGCTTTATCAATAAGGTTAGCTTTTATGTAAAAATGGGCAGCAGAGGCATATGTGCTCCAGTCCATAACAATGTGAGGTTGGCTCTCCATTTCTCTTAAGATAATTTTCATCCCCTCAAGATCAGATCTTGCACCATAGGAATTGATGCAGATTCTGTAGCTGAAGTTGTCAGGGAAGACATTTTTTGCCTTCATCTCAGTTAGCACATCAGGAACCTTCTCATACCGACCAGTTTTTGAGTAGAGGCACATGATGTCATTGTAAGTTAGAGGCGATAATGCAATCCCCATCTCCTTCATTTTCTGGAAATGGGAGAGAGCCTTGTTAGTCTGGCGCTGTCGCACATAACAATTTAGAAGAGCTCCGTAAATCTGATAAGTTTTCTCATCGTCCTTCAAGTTACTGAAATAGCTTTCTGCAGAAAGAAACCCATGGACCCTACCAATCAAATCCAACCGCACAGCATGGTCACTTGGTGCAAAAACACATATACCTTTCCTGTTCATCCAATCAGAAACCTGCAACCAAAAAGACAACACATTTGAACAGCTATTCTCTTTCTAGGACATTTCTCTGTGTTTGTTAGACAGCTCTCTTGAAGACTAAATAGTTCAAAATACATAACCAACTACGTGTTGCTCATTGGTTGCCTAACTAGGTACAAATAAACATTTTCATGATTGCATCATTACATTCTCCATGACACCTAGAGCTAAGATGCATGATTCAAATATTGATACAAATTAGCTGATATAAATAACAATGCCAGACTTGAGTGCCAGAAGAAGAAAGAAAACAGAGAAGTGCCTTTTTCTGCAGTAAACTTCCTTGTTTCAATACCCTCCTGCCTATTTCTGAACCAAAATCAACAATTATTTTGCTTCCATGACTACTAGGCTAAGGCTTAAGATTTCCACAAACCTTAGTTCAGATTGAAGTATCATACTTTCTTGTTATCAACTTTGACCCATGGGCATACTCACCAACCAAACAAGAAAAAAAAAACAACCTACAGACCCTAAATCTTACTGCATCATTAACAAAGTCTCCTGTTGTGTCTTCAGTTTCACAATAGCTTTAAATTGTAACTTTGGAAGTGAGGCACAATTGGTTGAAAAACTAAAACCTCACATCTTTATACTATTATCTCTATCTTCTGCCTAGAAAATGCATTACATAACATTAAAAAACTATTTTTTAGCTTGGTTCAAGCTTAACTGATTGAATTTTTTCGAAAATAAAATAAAAAATTTCTAAGCACCCAGAAATGAGAAATTTTCAATTACAAAAGAATCCAAACCTCAAGGGCTTGAGAGAACCGCTTTCGCTTGCGAAGATCGCGAATAATGCGTTGAAGCTCCCCAACCCGAACCTTGTTTCCATTTTTGACCCAATTATCAAGCTCCGGCTCAATTCTTGTGCCAGGGTTACCTAATGGGCTAATTATTGAGTATAAGGTTGTTTTATTGATCCTATTTGTATAGTAAAATCTGCTAAAAACTGCATTGTGGATCTGGGTGTTTGTTGACAGCTTCAATTTTGGTATCATGCTTTTTAGGGTTTTTCAACTCGCGTAGGGTTTTTGGGTTCAGAATTCACTAGAGAGAGACGGGTTTATCGGCACAGCAACATACGGGTCACAGGTGAGCAACTCGTTTCATTCGGAAAACAATGACAAGTCGTTCTTTTGAAAAATAAGCAAATGGCATGTCAATTCTGTAAACAAATGTAACCGACATCGCATTGAACATTTTGTCTTATCGTCCTAAAATCAAATAAAACTGTTATTCGTGTCGGTACCCCCAATAAAAATAACGACGATAAGTCGTTTATTGAATGACTCAACTAACGGAATGTCGTTTAAGCCCGCATCATCCTCGGCAATTAGCATTTGGCATCACTGAAATCATTTTTCGATATACAAGTGTGTTGTTCTCTTAATAAACAAAATAAGTACCGGTAAAATTTATCAATAGTCAGAATATTTGGACCAAATTAATTTTATTATTATGAGAAGAATTTAATTTAATTAAGGTGTAGTTACAATAATTTTTATTTTGACTTAACTAAATTAATGCAAGTGATACAGAGATAAATTATACACTACATTAATAATTAATCAACAAATAAGTTATAAATTTTTTAACCTCAACAATAAGTTGTGATTTGCAGCAAGTGATTTTGTATCTACAAGTTCAAAGATGTGATAATAACTCTAAAAAATAAATTATTATCTCAAATAATTTTAGAAAAATATTTATTCTATCTTAAAATTTAATATAACGTATCTTATATATTTTGCGGAAGTAAAATCTTTGAGACAAGATTTAGAAAAATTGTAACCCTCTTACAATGTGAAGGTTATTCTTGCATAAAGTATTATTATAAAAAAAAAACTTTTACTGTATATGATTACAAATATAATTCGTTCACGTGAAAAGTAACGAAGGATTTTAGAAATAATCAAAAATGCCATCGATAATCTTTAACAAGCATATTATTGAGTCCATAAAACCATATTTAACGTATTTAGTTTAGTCCTTGTTGCCATAGGTGGTGATTGAATTCTTTTTTCTTTTTCTTTTTTCACATCGGACTCAATACAAAATGCTAATGAGTAGTGTCAATGGTGTTATAATTTATTTAATTAAACTCCATGGATCAGTGTTCTATAACTTAGATGCATGATTATCTGGTCAAAGATGTGCCTTGCAGCACAGACAGAAGGTGCCTAATGCAGAATTTCAATGTTCTAATTACTCAAGTTTTCAAGCTTAATTAATTTTACTGGGAATGGAAATAAAGAATTTCAGAGGGATGAAATCAAAGTAGAAATTCAAAGTGGGAGAATTGACAAAATCCATTAATTAACAAGGTGCTAGACGCATTTAATTGTTGCAGGTTTCTGGTTAACACAATCTCCTAACTTTATTCTGATGATTAAAATTCCCCATGTACTGAGAAAGAGAATCCAACAACTTAATTTCTAGTGCTTTAAATTCAGCAATTTGCATCTGCAGCTGCACCCTCTCTCTCTTTAGGTTCTCATTCTCCTCCATGAGTAACAAGTGATTATTATGTTCCTTCACGGCAGCTGATGCAATACTCCCTTCATTAGAAGCTGCCTTCAAGTAAGCTGGAAACACGCTGGGATCACTTTTCTTTCTAACAATCTCCGCTAACAAATGCCTGCAGCCCCTCCGAAACTTGTCGTGCCTAAATTCCCATTGCTTCGGTGATGTCTTCTTGAATCCCTGCTACAAATTACATATTAATATTGTTGATCAAAAACAAAGACAAGCCAAAGTTAATGAAAATATTTATAGATACAGCACTGGTGGATATTATAAATATATACTAATATTTAAGGCTAGCGCTGACATAGGTATTAAGCTGGCGAATGAAGCTAGAGAAATTGTTGTGCTTGAAGTATTTGGGCAACGTGAGCTCCGAGAACTCGGCCGGCGACCATACTACGAACCCATTTCCTTGCGCGTTCCAGGAAACAATTTTCTTGTTGCCGTCATCATCGTCATCATCTCTTTCTTGTAACAAATCATACGTCTTGCACAAAAACGGAGCAGGATTCTTTGTTCTTGGAGACGACTGGCTCGTCGATGAATTCTTGCTCGTGCCTTCATTGTTGAGCTCTAGAAATTTCTTTGCCATATGCAAGAGGGAGGAGCTCCAAACTTTTCTTTGTTCCACAGCAGCCTTCTACTTATACTGCTGGCTCCGGTAAGCTATAGCTACTGGTAGCGCCGTGGAAGGTGGACTGAAGTTTCTTGATTGTATATAATCAATTTGTTGTTTTACTTTCGTGTCACATTTTGAAATTTTTTCTTAGTGCACATGCAACTTTTAGGGCTAAAATATTTATATATTCATACAAAGGAAACAAGTAGATACTGAAGCATTGAATCTGATATATAAAAAACTGTCGTATATAAGAGGATTTTAGAAAAAGTGTCGGAAGTTTCACGATTTTGTTGCTGGCTAGATAACGACTCATTCATGTTCATTTAAAACCAATTACTTTATTGGGACAAGTATTCTCACCTTTATTATTATTATTATTATTATTATTAGATTAATTATTAAAACAAGTAGTTTTGCATTTTAATATTTAAAATTAAGCTAATTTTTTTCACTTTATTTATAATTAAATTTAAAAACTAAAGAGAGGCTATATTCTATCTATCGGGAAAAAAAAAAACAACCACAAAGAGAGAATTCTAATCCAATTCACTGATATATATATATATATATATAAAACATTATTAGATAACTGATTTGATGGGCTCACCATCAAAAACTTCATTATATTATATGATACGTCTGTTTATTGAAACAGAATCGTATAAGATATGTTAAATTCAATTGATTTTATTGAAGATCATGCAAAAGCCACGGAAAATTGTATCGAATCTTTTGGATGCGCGTTGAATATATGTGACCATGAGATGATTCATTAGTCATCCGTGAGACCCTTCACCCTTGTTCTGAATATTACTAATCAAGAGCCAAAGGAGAAGGCCGATAATTCTGACCAAATTTTGAAAGACCGTCATAGATTTCTTCGCACGTGATGTGACGGGCAGGGCTGTGTGGTAACCATTTTTTCTTTTCTTCCTCCTTTTTTTTTTTTTTTTGTATTAATGTGATTTGATCATACTAAGCGTCCGCTATATAAAAATGGGGAAATTTACAAAAATAACTTAAAAAGTTTTGTTATTTTCACAATTAATCCTTCAAATTTTTTTCTATCAACATTATTTAACACGAGGTTTTAATACAAATTACCCGCCCAAACCAAAATCAACTTTTCTTTGACCAATGTTAAAAAAGCCTGCTAGGTGTACTTTTCAATCATTTCAGCGACGTGCAAATGGTTAATTATCAAGTTTGAACACTTTTTCCGGATTAATAAAACCGAAAATACAATTATAATAATATTTAAAAACAAATCAATTCCATTATCTCAATGGGAAAACTACCATCAATCACGTTTTATGTCAACACAAAAGAAAATATCAGCGTAGGAATGAATAAGAATGGTATAAAAATACAAAAATGATTTATGGAATGTTGTCATTAACCATGATCTATCTTGGTATATATTCAAATGGCGATGGTTTTAAACAACTTTAACTCTATGGAACAAATGTTTAACATTCAGTGAAAGGCATCAACTATTTGAGATGGTATTTTTTATGATTAATTTCCTCCCTAATTATAGGTGTACATTAATTTCACTTTTCCTTTTACATTTTTTTATATTTTGTACCACCAAGGCATATTATCTTAATAAAATGATGAGATGGAAAAGAAGTTTGGATATATAGGTTTAAATAAAATTAAATACTTAAATAACAATTAAATATAAGAACTCATATTTCTTAAGATAACTAATTCGAGTTTTATATTGGAATTAAGATCAAACCAAGTCAAAAACATTTTTAAATTAGTCGTTTTAATGGGTAATGATACCTAAGTGAAAAATATATAAGAAGAATTTAATATCACATTTTTTTATTAGTTTACATATTTTAAAAATAATGTGAACTCATTACAATTATTTTAAAAACTAATGTGAATTTATAAAAAAATAGCCAGGGTTGAGATATCTCCACCCATCCACCCTTATCATATATTCATATCCTCTCTTTTTTTTTTTTTTATAATTTCAATCCAGAAAAATACATATAACCTTTTCCTTTTCCTTTTTAGTTATTGTTCAGTGTGACACATTTGGAATTTGGGTTGGTAAAAGAAAAAATAATTATTTTGAAAAGAAAATTAAATGTTTTGCCAAATTATAAAATGAAAAAAAAGAAGAAAGAAAAGTGAAACATTTCGCAGCCAAGTTGTGGCGGTGGTACGGTGGACAAGGACTTGTGGGGACTGAGCAAAGTTCAAGTGCGACAGCCGCCCATTTGCAGCGAGAGAGGGTAAATTGCTCCGACTGTTATCAAACAACTGAAATTATATTTAAATATTAGAAAATAACTCGATTATTCACTCGATGATGTCGATTAATGTTGAATGGATAGATTTTTATCATTCGTCGGCGTTTTGCGTTGCTCTTTAGACGCCGCCGATAATTTGTAAAGCTGCTTTTGGTTTGAGAACGGAGAAGAAAGAAATGTTTTTTTTATTCGTAAATAAGGGTAATTTGGGGAGAAAAGTGTGTTTTTGGCTAATGTTGATAGAAATAAATTTATGTGGTTAAAATGGAAAAAAGCCAAAATTTTATAGTTATTTTTGTAAATTTCCCATAAAAATGTATGTTGTCGTCCAAATGATATACTTTAGCCCGTGATCATTTCTAAGGGTTTTGACAAAGTATACAAATATTATTTAACTTCGGTTAATACTTGCCCGCCCCCAACCTTAACTTTTGACCAATGTTAAAAAAGCCTGTTAGGCGTTTACCAATAGCATTTCAGCGACGTGCTTATGTTAATTATCAGTTTGAACAGTTTTTCCGGATTAATAAAACCCAAAAATACAATTATTAATAATTCCTTAGAAAACATAAAGAATTAGCATTAGTCTCAATGGGAAAACTACCATCAATCACGTTTTATGTCAACACAAAAGAAAATATCAGCGTAGGAATGAATAAGAATGGTATAAATTAAAATACAAAAATGATTTCGAGAAGTTTTCTACGAGAAGAATTCTTGGTGCTTATTCAAGTGGCGGCTCTTTAAAGACTGCATGTCGTTTAATATTCAGTGAAAGGAACATTTTGAGATGGTATTTTTCATGATATTTCCCTCCCTAATTGTAGTACATTCATTTCACTTTCAAGAAACATTTTTTTTATATTAAGTTCATATTATCTTAATAAAATATAAATAAAAAAGAAGTTTGGATATATAATTAAATAAAATTAAATACTTAAATAACTATTAAATATAAGAACTCATATTTTTTAAGATAACTTATTCGTTTTATATTATTAAGATAAAATAGTCAAATAAAATTTATTTTAAAATAGTTTTAATGGGTAATGATACCTAAGTGAAAAATATTATAAGAAGAATTTAATATCACATTTTTTTTATTAGTTTACATATTTTAAAAATAATGTGAACTCATTACAATTATTTTAAAAACTAATGTAAATTTATAAAAAAATAGCCAGGGTTGAGATATCTCCACCCATCCACCCTTATCATATATTCATATCCTCTCTTTTTTTTTTTATAATTTCAGAAAAAATACATATCCCTTTCCTCCTTTAGTTATTGTTCGACACTTTGGAATTTGGGCTGGCAGAAAATAAAGAAATAAATAGAAATAAATTAAATGTTTGTTTATAAAATGAAAAAAAAAAGAAAAGAAAAGAAAAGTGAAACATTTCCAGCCAAGTTGTGGCGGTGGTATGGTGGACAAGGACTTGTGGGGACTGAGCTGTTGAGACAGGTTAATAGTATTTTGTTAGTAAGAACGGTGGGTTCTCTCGTGAAATTTATTAGTTGTGCGGTGAAAATAATTAGTTATGAAGTGAATCGATTAAATATTTAATAAATTTTAAGATTAATTATATATGTTTAATAAATTTTATTGTTAAATTATTTTCAGAATATAAATGATTAAAATAAACATAATATCAAATAAATTTTACTTCAATATCCATGGAATCGTGTATATTTAATATTTTAATATGCATATATAATATAACAATTGATGACTTAAATTTTTTTTTTATCTCAAATCAATTCATAATTTAAAAAATAAAAGAAAAGACTTCTTCCATCACATAGCATCAATTTTATATAATCAAAGTTTAATGAGATGATCCTTTGAGAATCATAAAAAAGTATCTTTATATAGTTCATCAAAGTTTAATGAGATGATCCTTTGAGAATCATAAAAAAGTATCTTTATATAGTTCAACTTTCAACTTAAATTTTATTGAATATTTACAAATGAAAGAATAAAGTAATGAAACACATACTGACTTAAGTGGTGTTGCAGTGATGATATCTGCAGTATTAGAGAAGTTTTGATTGAATGGAAAATAGGAAGAAGAGGAATTGGGGTAAATAGCATGCGTAAAAATAATAATAATAATCTTAGATGTTCTGATTTTAAGTTTATATAAAATATAAAAGGATAAATGTAAAATTATATTACATATAAAAAAATTTAATTTTACTTATTTTTTATTTTTAAAATCAACTATAAAATGGAGTAATTGTACTAATAATAATTTTAAAAAATTGCCCACCGCTAAAATTAAATTTTAATTTCTAAAATCACTCTTAATCTTCCAACAAAAATTTCAAACGGACCGTTTTATAATAAGAAGAACCATCATTCTAGGACAAGACAAAGCACTGTCGGACTAATACTATCCGCCAGATCGGCACTTTACAATTTTATTTTATTTTTGTATTCTAACCCTTAAAACCTGAATTCGTATCTCTGCACCAACTTCTCCGCAATAACAGAAGAAGGGAACCTTTTCACTCTGCATCTGCAGCAAAGCTCAACGTACGTTCTTTTTCTTTATTTGTTTCTCAAGCAATCAAAAGCCGTTTCTATTCCCCTGCAGCGTCATGATGATTCGTTTCCGCACCAACCTTCGTGAAGGTTCCAGTTCCCAACAATCAATTTCTATTCATTGCAATCTTCTAATTTTTAGAGATTGGAGGGAGCTTAATTTTATTCGTTTCCGCACCAACCAATAAGGTATGGAATTGGTTGAATAAAATTAAATTGCATGATTTATTTAGAAAATCGTCACTTTTCGTTTCCTTTTCGGGATGTAATTGTCCGTGCATTTTGTTGTATTGTGGAATTTTACTTCTAATATACACGCCACGCGATGTGATGGTGCATGACCCTTTAGTATCTTCAATGATGCCTACTTTTCCTGTCAGTTTGTAATTTGCGCTTGCCCTGCCTTATCATTTGCTTCCTAGCTCTCCCGGTAGATGGCCGACAAATTGTACATTCCTTCTTCATGTGGTGACGTTGCTGCTCGTTTGAATTTAATCTTTAAAGTCCACGGCGTAGAACAAGCAGAGATGTATTTTGATAACATTTCAAAACTTTTAAAAGTCCATGCTCCACTGCTATGCCCATGAAATGTCTTGTGGAGAAAGCAGAGATGGTCATGCAGGAGAGGAAGGACATAGGGTTTGCAAGGAGGACTATTTATTGCAATATTATGATGAATCTCTATTATCTTATGGGAAATCGTGAAAAAATAGATGCTCTGATGCGAGAAATGGAAGCAAAGGGCATCAATGGGGACCAATTTACTTTGGGTATCCGGCTCAGTGCATATGCTGCTGCTGCTTCTGATTTTGATGGAATGGATAAAATCATTAATATGACGGAGTCCAATCCTCAGATGGGGCTTGATTTCAATCTTCTTGCTGTTGCTGTACATGGGTATCTAAAGGTGGATCGAGTAGACAAAGCAATGACAATGCTGAAAAAGTCGGAAGGACGGATAGCAACCAAGAGGAATAGCAGCAATGGATTTGAGCTGGTCCTAAAAAATTATGCAGAAGCTGGCAGGAAAGATCAGTTGTACCGCATCTGGAAGCATTATGGGCAAACGAGGAAAGGATTCAACAAAGGTTATATGACCATGATGGGCTTGCTTTTGAAGCTTGATGATGTCAAAGGTGCTGAGAAGACACTTAGAAATTGGACATCCAAGAATCTGCCTTATGCCAGTTCACTGATTGATGATATTGCAAAAATGGTATTTTAGAAAAAGCTCGATCCCTTATAAATCATGCAGAAGCAAAAAAAAGGTGTAACTTAAGTTGATGCCTGGTATTCTTTGGCAAGAGGGTGTGTTGAGCATAATCAAATCCCTATGGCAGTGGAAGCAATGAAGAAGGCAATCTCTGTTTGTTCACCTGGATGGACTCCCGGAAAGAAACTCTGGGTACCTGTGTGGAATATATTGGGGGAGGGGAGACGTGGAAGGTGCTGATAGGCTCTTAAAGTTATTGACGGATGAAGGTATTATTTCTGGAGCCGCTCACGACAGATGATGAATTATATAAAGGGTGAGAAATGGAAAATCTTATAATTAATTGTTAACTGACTACTTAAGTTGGGGATTGCCAAATAGGTAAAGTGGAAATGCAAGGATCCAAAAGCTAGGACAGGGCGAATGGCAGTTGATAAACTGAGAAACCTATAGTCTCATTCATAGAGTAGTTATGCAATAAGGAAATTATTTATTTTAATATAAAAAATAAACAAGTAAAAGAAAAACACATATAGTTATGCACTATAAGATAAAAGTATACAGTATTAAGAGTGTGTATTGTTTTATCTTTTAACTGGTTATTACTCGTTTTATTAGAGTAAGGGATTCTCTTATTTTTAAATTACTCCTTATTCATATACTTGCCTTTGTTGTGTATGGCATATAGTGGCATAGAATTCATTTTTCCCACAAAATTAATGCCAGATTTAGTTTTTATGGATTCTCAATTCCAAGATAAAAGTTCAATTCTATGATATTCCCTTACTGAAAAATTACTCCTCATTCATATACTCGCCTTTCTTCTGCAAGTGCCGGTAGGCGATAGCTTCCTGGAGTTACTGATGTCTGATTGCTTTTCTGATCCTGATATTAGAGCATTGTTTTCTGACAATTGATAAAATTATTTTAAGCTCAGTTCCATTAGAGAAGTCCACGAATGTGGTTGATATCCACTGCATCCGGTATGCTGAATCCATGAGTAATAAGCCATTTATCATTAACTGATTTTGATATATCAATGAGACCTGCACCTCATGCTTTATGTGTTATCATAATTTCCAACGCACGAACAAAGCGGTACCATTTACATTAAAAAAAATGTGCAAAAGCCCCCATTACATCTTATTTCTTGTTCTTTTATTTTTTTTTCCAATTATCCCTTCAACTCAAGGGGGTGTGCTTGGCAGTTTGAATTTAGAAAATTCGAGGAGCTAATTAGTGACTACGAAAAGCCGAAAGCTGCAAATTACCTTCTTTCTGAGGAAAGAAAATCAAAAGCCTTGCAATTATTAACCATTTTACCGACTTGTATGCAATTGAGAATCTAATTTCTTATTATGTCATAATGAAAAAGGAAAAAGCTTCTGTCATTCCCTTGTAATTATGGTGCATTTACTAATTAATAATCTGAATAAGAAATGAGAATCAAAATAAGTTATTTATTTTACTATTGATATTTTTATTTTATCTTGAAATTAGACTGAATTATCATAAGTTACTAAAATGCCTTTTTTATAATTGTTATACTTAATATTATTTGTATCTAGTATAACATTATATTGCCTTTATTATTATTATTATTAAATGAATAAATGAATGACTTATTAGCAAATATTACAATACTTTTTAGATATTTTTATAAATTCTGTAGAAACCACAATGTACAAATGACAGAACTTAACTAAGGGCAGTTTGGAAATTATAAAAATTTAACGGGGACAAAAATGAATAGTTCTGGGAATGGAATCTCATTTCCACCTCCTGTAAAAATCAAACTCCCATTCACTAGTCACATATTACCATGAGTCCCGCTTAAGTAATTTTCATTCTCACATTTATTTTATTTTATAAAGTAAACATCACGAACAATTCTAATTTTGAATTTCAATTTCCCAATCTAAAAAGTAAATGCGGCTTTACAGTATCCCTTTGCCAGTTTTAAATTGAGCTCGACTTACACCACACAACTATCACCAAATATATGATTAAGAATCTGATATTTGGATTCTGTAATAATAAAGAAATCTTCTCATTTTAGCAATGTTTTAAAACGCAATCATAAACAAATTCTGCTATAGCAATGTTTTAAAACGTAATCTCAAACAAATCTGCTATTGTATAACAACCCAATAACAGGAGTATCCCCATTTGAACATAAATAAACCAAACAGCAATGCAGAAACTACACTTTTTATATACAGCGTTCAGAATTTCTTTCTCCAACCCGGCCAGATGTGTTCATCAAGTTGCGTTCCACCGCTCAATGTGCGGGGATAACAAGAAGATTGTTACAGCTCCTTGGTTTGAAAAGTCAAAAAGAGAAAAAAGAAATAATTAAAAGAAGATTTTAGAAAAGAAATTGACACTTCGAGGGGTCAATGCCTCCCAAGAAAACAAATTATGTCTCCCTTTAGAAGCTGGCAGGAAGCTTTTAGATCAGTTGTCAAATTACAAACCATAAAAGAGAACAAAAAACAAAATACAAAACAAATTTGAACGTTAAAAAGAAATAAAAGGATTATATGACTTAGATAATGGTAACACTCTTGCTTTAATTTACACCCTTGATGATGTGAAAAGGTTCTTGAATTAAGTTCTTTAGAAATTGGACATCCAAGAATTAAGATTTCATTCTTTCCCTTTTCAATCTTGATTGATGAAATATTGAATCTTCAAAAATGGTTCTTTAGAAAAACGAAACGTGAAACTCGATGCTTATAAATCATGCAGTAGCAAAAAAGCTTGTGCAACTTTTCCAACTTCAAGGACTTTAAAAGGCCATAGTATCGAGGAGAAAGCCTGAAATTCTTTCTTTCAACTAATGACATTTGTCTATATGGCAGTGAAAAGCAATCTGAACGTTCTTGATGAGGAATCATAGGCCTTCTTGTTTGTTCAAAACCTGGATGGACTTCTTTTCAAGACTTGATCAAGAGCAATCAACTCTGGGTACCTGTGTACTTTAGTTGTTGGGGACATAGTGTAAAAGCTTTGGTGGGAAGGTACAACTTGAAAGGAGTTTTCTTAATGGTTGAATGCCAACTTGGATGAAGGTATTATTTCAAGGAAGCCTTTAACCATTCTTTAGGCCTTGAATGAAACACCTCAAATACATCTCCAAAGTTCTATTAACAAAAGTTTGTGGATGAAATGCTAAAAATGATGTCATTTAGCAAAATAATTCTTAAAGGCACTAGTGAAAGTGGGGATTGCAAACAATTGATTTAGGAGTCCATGTAATTTGAAAATATTGTCAAAGAATCAAAAGCCAGGATAAGGAGGGTGGAATGAAGTTGATAAACTGGAGAAACCTATCAACTCAACAAAAATAGTTGTCTTATAGACAATGGCAAGCCTGCAACAAAATCCATGGAAATTATTCCAAATTTATTAATATAAAAAATAAACAAGTAAAAGCTTAAAAACACATATACGTTGGCATATATAAGATAAAAGTATACAGTTCTTCATTTAAGAGAAAAAAATTTGCTTTATTGAAATTCTTTTATCTTTTAATGAAATTCTTGGATGATGTCATTTTAGAGTGGATGAACTTGGTAAGTATATCGTTCTTTATATTTTAAATTTTGCTGAATTTTCTCCATTAATTCCTTTATCGCAAAGTCTCGACAATGCTTCCTTGATGGCATCTACCCAATGAGGGATGGTAGATGAAAAGGCAAGCAAAGAATCAGATTCCATTTTCATGTCTTCTTGACAAAATTAATGCCAGATTTCACCTCCCTTTTTTATGGATTCAAAGTCAAACCCCAAGAGAGCCATCTTTGTTGAGCAATGGTAGTGATTTTTAGTCCCTTACTGAACAATAAATTTTCTCCTCATTCATTTACTCGCCTATTACTTAAAGCAAGATGCCGGTATACGTTGATAATAAGAGATTCTTCCTGAAGTTACTGAAATGTCTGATTGCTTTTCTGATCCTGATATTAGAGCATTGTTTTCGGGAAGAGATAATTGATAATTTTATTTTAAGCTCAGTTCCATGAAAAAGTCCTTTTAAGCAATGAGTGGAGTTGCAATCTTATAATCTTGGATGAACATCCGGTATGCTGAATCCATGAGTAATAAGCCATTTATCATTAATTTTGATGGATTTTGTTGGGAAATAATCAAGATAATGAATTTCTTTCCAAACTCACACTTCTTTATGTTAATATAATTGGTTAATTTCGGAGAGGTCAAAGACGCACGAGACAAAGTGGTTATCCCATTTACATAAACAAGAAAATCAAAAAAACCAATACAAAGCCAAATAAGCCTTAAATACCTATTCATCTTATTTCATTTGTTCACTTTTAATTTTTTCGAATAGCTGTCTTTCAACTCAAGCATTCGGTGTGATGGTTTGAATTTAGAAAATAACAAGCTCAGCAAGCTCATTAGTTCATCAATCACGGATATTGGGAATTTATCCTTCTGTGATGCGGTTTAAGGAAAGAAAATGCTTTTTAACAAAAGCCTTGCAATTATTAAGCGGATCACTCCAGCTTTTAAACTCCGACAATTTGCTCAATTGTAGAAATCTAATTTTTATGATATGTCATAATGAAAAGGAAAAGAGTTCTGTCATTGCAGGGAAATCAAATCCTTTGTAATTATGGTGCATTTCCCTCCATGCTTTGCAAAATAATCTGAATAAGCTTAAAATGGGAGTTGTATCAAGCACCTTTTTATTTGCTATATTAAAATTATCCGCCATTTTATTTTCAAAATCCCTTGATAAATTAACGTTCTCAAATTATCATACCAGTAACTAAAATGCCCTTTTTAAAATTTAGTTATATTTTAGTATTATTTGTTCTCCGAAGCAACAATAACTTTATATTGCATTTATTAGTTTATTATTATTAATAAATGAATAAATGAATGACTTATTAGCAAATGATCTATGGCATGTAAGTGGTATTTTTTTAGATTTTTTATAAATTCCGTGGATAACCATCTTCATCAATGATCTTCCCAAAAATGATATGAAAACTTTGCACAGTTTGTTGTACTTATAAAAATTTACAATGAAAGCATAGTCCTCTTTTTCTTCTCTGAAAAAATGTCAATAGGTGCACTAGGTGGATTGTTATTTTGAACCGCAACTTTTTTCCACCTCCTGTAAAAATCAAACTCGTTGAGCCATTCACTAGTCCTATTACTTGGCTAGTCCAAGTCCCATGGTAAGTGTTTTCATTCTTGAACACCTTTATTTTATTTTATAAAATAAACAGCTCCCACCTTGCCAATTGCCTCTCAAACCTTCCTGATATTTTGAATTTCAACCGATTTCAAATCTAGGACCAAAAGCTACAATGCGAAGTCCTCCCATGAAACATAAAGAATCTTTGCCAAAAATTTGATACCACGACTCGCATCTCCATCTAAGTAAAAAGAGGCTAAAGAAACTTTGTTAGATTCTAAAATTTATGATTAAGCAAAATACCTCTCCGCTTTACATAACCATGGTTTGGATTCGTTGTGCCGTCATATTTTGGAAAATCCAGCTTCATAGTTTTAGGAATGAAAGTATTGAAAGAACCTCTAGCTCTTTGGCATGACAATTTTTTTGAACGCAATCATAAGTTTCACAAATTCTGCGGATACTTATGGAAAGACTTATCCTCTCCATTTGTTCAATAGTGAGTCAAGATTTGCATTTGTGTAGCAAACAAATCTGCGTCGATAATTGTATAACAACAAAGAAAAAGTGGGGTATCGGTCCTCCATTTGAACATACCAAAGATGTTAAACCTTGGTTTGAAAAGTCAAAAAGAGAAAAAAGAAATAATTAAAAGAAGATTTTAGAAAAGAAATTGACACTTCGAGGGGTCAATGCCTCCCAAGAAAACAAATGCTGCCAAATTGTCTTTCTCCTTTATCACCGGCCAGCAAGCTTTATATAATAGCTGTGCTGTCAAATTACAAACCATAAAAAGAGGAACAAAAAACAAAATACAAAACAAATTTGAACGTTAAAAGAGAAATAAAAGGGATTCAATTGTAACGACTTAGACTAAGTCAAGAGCCAGCCGTAACAAAGATCGTTGTTCTTGGCAATTCAAAGAGGCAGAAACGCCCTGTCCAGGCATTCGAGCAATTGTATAACTCTAGTAAATCCTGAAGAAGGTCATATGGGCTAGTCGAATTGATTCGAGTGAAAATGAAATGAAATAATCGTAGCCTGTATGACTTGGCGGGATCCCTGGATAGCTTGACTTGCAGTGGAGAAGTGTTACAAGTGAATGTGTGCATTACATTATTCACTTTGTGATTGGTTGATGAGCCATGTACAAGTCCTCCCGAAAGCGTGGGCTGGTTTTCATTTAAACCTTCTTCTTCCATGGAGCTGTGATCGTCAAGTGGGGTTTGATCTGACATCAACTTCTGGAGTGGGAGTTTGTTATGTTAAATGAGCAACCTATTGAATTTTAATTTAAAAAAAAAACAAAGGAGCTACCTAATGTACAAGGATTAAGATTTTCTCCTGATGTGAGTTTCTTTTATGTAGAAATTCATGTTTCAATGATAGATAAAAGGAAAATTGTAACTGCTACCATATCTTTAAAAAAAAAGAAAAGCATTTTGCTTTGGAATTGTTATCTCTATGATACAAAAATAATCTTGGAAAGTAGGGGGCTAAAAAATTAATTTTAGTTTTTCCCACTCCATTATCTTTTATCGTATTAAATAAAAAAAACACATGTATACTCTCTAATTAATTAATTGTGAACAAGACATGAATCATAGAGAATTAATTAATAAGTTATTTATAATATACTTTTATAGTATTTGTCAAATTTAGGCACCCATGATAAGCTGACTAAATCCAATGTTAAGGATAAGTTTAACATTGTATAACTTATCTAGGATTCATATAATATAAACTTAGTGTTTTACATAAGATCTAGCTTATTCAAATAATTCTGAGAAGTTTATTTGAGTTAGGCTATATTTATTGTACTATATAAACACTCTTGGGTGATTGAAAATATATAAAGTAAGAATCAAAGTAATACTAAAAAAAGAGTGAGAGAGAAAGAGAAAAATAAAACAAGGGCTTTTACTTCGTGATTTGAGGAAATTTTCTAATTTTGTGATTGTCCTTCAATTATCAATAACATAATTTCGTTATGATTCATTCGTGAAGGTTCATAGCATTTCGTTCTTAGAGATTGGAAGGGATCTATTCTTTATTCTTACAAATTCGTGATGATTTTGTTTCTGCATCAACCCAACAAAGTATGACTTTAGGTAATAAAATAAAATTGCATGATTGATTTAGAAAATCAACAGTATTGATTCGAATTGTTTAGAGAAATTAGGGGTCCCCGACTTGGTGCCTCTACCCCATAGTCTAGGCGGTGCTAGATAACCACGAAGTTAATAAAAACTCAACAAAATCTAATAATTTAACAGTGACGTGTTATGGGTGTAGTCATAGCCAATTATTATATTATTTTTTATAAAATTAAGATATAAATGTGTATTTTCAATTGATGTGATAAATGACTATCAAAATTAAGTTTGGAAGTTATTTACACCATTTGCTTTTTAGGCAGTATAAGGGCTAATTAATGAAAACCAAAAGCTTCAGATTTTCTTTGCTTCTGGAAGAAGAAAAATCAAAATATATCCTTGTACAAATTTTGACTATTTTACAGCCAATTAACGAAACATTCTAAAATAATAACAAAAAAAAATCTTCTTATTTTAGCAAATTTTATTCACGTAATCTCTTGAAATCTTCAATTATGGCAAGCCAATAAATACGTACAGCACTACTAATCTATATCACGCCTCCTCAGCTTTGTCACCATATTTTCCACAGGAAAAAAAAAGAATAGAAAAGAAAAAGAAAGTTTAACCTTGAGTAGCACTTAGAACTTCTTCGTGAAACATTCAGCTTGTCTTCCGGTTGCATTCAGCAGCTAAAAGTGCAATGAGCACAACCAGGTCGCTGTTCTTGGCAATTCAAAGTACGACCGAAAGATGAAGGGAGGCCGGATGCACAATAGGCTGCATGCACACACGCATGTAGCTAGATGTATTGGCTCAAACGTCAAAGTTGATTCTGAATTTTATATGTAGAATTTTGTGCTTCAAATTTTATATATCGCTTCATTTTGCATGTGCTTGCTGCCCCTTTTTAGATCGTTTTTTGGAGTCGAAGTTTGATCTTACCTGCCTCGGCTGCCGGAGATGATGACGAGAATATATGTTTATGTTACTTCCAAACGTACACTGTCTTCACAATAAATGAAAAACTATCGGACATGGGCTCTGATTAAATTATTCGGGCAAAGGCCCATCTTATGCAAGCAATAATCATTAAGTATTGATTGCATTTTGTTTTCTTTTTTCGAAAAGGTGAAACTTGTTTTATTAACATGTTCCTTTATGTTATCTGAAGAAAGAGAGAAAATATTTGAGTATGTTGGGGTGATTGGGAGTACTGATGATTGCTTTTCATTTTCTTTTTCACGTCTTTCTTCCTACAATTTCTATTCCATTTCCCAACTAATGAAACCATACTTTCTTGCTTCAAAGTTGTTTGAAATTCAACAGTGTATGCTTTGTTTCTCACAATTTATAAAATTTAAGAAATGAAAACAGTAATTTCTAATGATGAATTGGTTAATGGCGGTCAAGTGCAGGCATAAGCAGCATCTGTAATTTAACCAGCTCCATATTTTACTTTTCTTTCCAAGTAAACCCGAGTACTTGATAGGCAAAAACTAAGTTGCCACATGGGTTTCGTACTCTTTTTTTTCATTTTCTAGATCAATTATAGTAGAATTCATTTATATGTTAAAAAAATTAAAAAAAGCAAAGATTTTTATATTTTCACACATTAGTTCTGTACTTAAAAGTTTTCAATTGCAGTGATGCTTCTGGAAGCTACAATCTATTTCAGAAGCACCTTTCGAAGATGACAACATGAACACAATATTTCAAAATCGCAAACTTATCAATTTGAACCGTATTAGTTTTTTTTTTTATTGCAATATATGAAGAGAAGAAAATGCATAACTTGTTAGAATTTAAGAGGGAAAAAAAAAGAAATCCATTTCACTACCAAATTAAAAAATAAAAAATCATGACCATGGTGTTGTTTTCCAGCACTTATATATATATATATATATATATATATATATTGTTCAATTTTATACTAATATATGTAATTTGTATCAACCATCAACTAAAAAGACATAATTATTCTTATGAAAAGATGAAATAAAAGCACATCACGGGTACGAGAAATTGCACCAATACCAATACTTCTTGGAGGGATTATTGCCAAATGTGCAAGAATATATATATATATATTTGATTGGTAAGTTTGACACAATTATTTAATTAGTCATATCCTTGTCAATACAAGTGGCTATAGTTATTAGCCATCCATGCGTAAATACATAATTATCTAATATGAATATGGATATCCAAGGGTAAACATGGGTATTTAATTATTATAACAAATCACTATGCATTTTATAATACGAAAAACTAATTAATGTGTTTTACATAAAAAAAATTATTATTTTTATTTAGTTTCCTAAAATGATTAATATTAAAAGGTAATTAAAATTATTTTCAATATAGAAACAAAATAATAATTAAAAATTTACTCTTTTTTTTAATTACAAAAAAAATTAATAAAGAAATATTTAAATTATTTTCAAATAGAGTAATTGTTTAGATTTATTTTTTTACCCTTCTTTAATTAAATTAATGAAATTTCTTAACCATATAGATGTATAACTATTTAAAATGTTGGGGGTGGAATAACAAAAGTCAATTTATTTAAGTGTGTAATTAAATTTATTCTTTTTATTTAAGGACAAAAACTCAACCAAAAATACAAAATCTTTGTTCAAATGAACAAAAATGATTTTACGAATTGATAAACTAACACTTTATTATTATTAGTAAATTAATAATTTTTTACATAATTGAATAATTGATAGTATGTTAAATAAATATTATGTTACAAGAAAATAATAAAACATTAATTAGATAGAATATGAAATTAAATTCATTTTCATATTTTGTACATTCCATCTATTTGAGATAATAAAGTCCCTTGTGTTAGAGAAAAAAAATGTATAATATCTGAATTTTACTCACGTGAGTGAGAGAAAATTGGTTGTTATTATGTTAAATTAATATATATATATGTGTATATTTATCGTCAATTATGATTAAATTAAAATATATATATATATATATATATATATATATGTATATGTATGTATATTTATCGTCAATTATGATTAGTAAATAATAGATAATATTTAGCTATATATTAAGTTAATTAATTAATAAGAGAATGTATTAATTTAAATATGTATTAATAAATGTAAAAATAAGACATTTAATTAAAATCTCAATTTAATAGTATAAAAAATTTAAAATATTATAAATTTCCATATAAAAAATTTTTAAAAAAAATTTTTTTACGTAAATAATAGGGATATTTAATATTAATAACCTAATAAATACATGCAAGTTGTTATACACCTTTTGAATTAAATCTAAAGGTACATTTAAAAAAGACAAAAAAAAAAAAAATGGGATACCAAACTCGTAACATAGCTGGACCCTACTTGATACGCTATTTCAAACCACAAAAGTAAACAAATCACATCGCCAAAAGTAGAAAATTGAATTCCAATCCCTTTTAGTAAACAATTTTACCTCAAATAATGGACACCAGCGAGTCAAACATTTACGAGCCTACCCCTAGTCTCTAGATAATTAAATCAAGCCTACCTCTAGTCTATAGATAAAGAAATGATTGATTAAAATAAATTTTCGGCTCTTGTCATCTCTGTTTAATTTGACACCACAATGGATTTAGAGCACTTTTCTTTTTCTCCCCTCCGCGACAACCGTGATTCAATGTTTCGTAATTTATTATTATTATTATTTTTTTTTGGCCACCAAATTGTCTCATGCGTTATCGAGTTATGTGCGAGTGTCGGTGGTCCACCGTTACATTCAATTATGATTTGATTAATTTAAAATAGATGAGTGAAAAGATGGCTCAAAAGTAATCCAAGTATGGACTGGGACCTAGCTACGTTACAGATTCTGTAACAAACAGACTTTGAAAGATAAGTAAAGAAATTAGATTTTACCACATGTACGAAGCGTAATAAAATTGAGCGGGTTTTACAGGTTCTTATCCGGTTGCAAAGTTTTAAAGCAACATATTGATTCCCATCTTTGTAAGTATTATTATGATTGATGCATTAAATATTATAAGTATCTTACGTATGTTTTTTGTAGTCTTTATTTAATTAATTATTTGAGTTTAAATCGTAGAAAAATATGAGATTAAAATATTAATATAGAATTTGTCCATCACTTTATTTTTTTAAAAAAATAAAAGAATTTCTTTTAATAATAAAAAATTAACTATAATTTATGTATTTTTTTCTTATAATAATAGTGTTATCTTTTGTGAGACACATTAAGACAAGTGTCTTACATATAATAATTAATACAATTAACCATAATTTAAATATTATTATTTTTTCTTGTTAAGTAACATGATAGATAGGACATATTTTTAATCTTAATATATAATATAATACATTTAAGCTATATTTGAGAGAAACGATATGTGCAAATTTGACTATATTATGTGATTATTATTCTAGTCCCATATTTGGATTGGTAATTGATCATGAACTACTTATCTCATGATAAGATTTTATTTCAAATTTATTAAATAAGTTGTCTCATGATTACCAATAAAATTGTTTAAAACTACACTATAAAAATATATATTTCACTGAAATATTTTTTTATTACTCATTTATGAGAAAAAATATTTCAGTGAAATATTTTTTATTACAGGTTCTTATCCGGTTGCATATCTGCTTTGCAAACCAGGGGAATTTTTTATTTGTATTTTTATTTTTCAATCATCGTGTGTTTAGATTTTACTTGTACAAATTGAAAGCAACCAGCTTTATTAACATTAATTAATCTGTTTATTCCATTTCGGAGATAAGAGGGAAGGAAATGAAGAATGTGAGAGAGAACATGAGAGAAATTAAGAGTCAATCTCAATTTTATTATGGTATTTAATTTAATATAAAATTTATTATTTTTATTATTTTATTTTATTTCTTTTCTGTCTCCTCCTTTCCTCTCTTCTCTTTTCGTCTTATTTCTTCAAACTAAATATTCCATTAAACATATTTAGAGTCTTTCAAATTAAAAACTGCCCACTTGTATAAAAAGAACACAAAGAAAGAAATGGTTCATTTATCAAGTAAGAATTTCATTCAATCAGACAATTTTTTTTACCAATTGTACGTTACGTTATAACACATGGTGGTGTTTATTTACTTTGCATAAATTTATCTTTCTAGTATGTTGTATAAGCCCTTTTAAACCATCACTCGTCATTATTTGGATTCAATCGTTTTGACTAATATAGTGATAAATTTTATTTAAAAAAAAAAGTTTGAAATCTTTTAGATATGAAGTTGGAAGTCCTTGGAACTAAAAGAAAGTGATGTTATACCTCACCAAATACAATTAAAAATTGCCAATTCATTACAAATTCAGTTCTGGGTGAAGTAAAAAATGATCAAGGAAAAAACAAGACAAGATAAATAAGTTCAAAATCTTCACCGAAAAGAGAGATATATCTCTCCAGCAACTAGGTTAAAGTTTATAAGTTGCTAACAAGAGAGGTGGCATTAGATGAGAGAAGTTACAAAAGGGAGAGAGAATAGCTTATAAAACAATAAGTTATTTGATGCAAAAAATAGGAGAGAGAACATTGTTATTAATCCTTTAACGTGTAGTCGTGTGTTTGTGTGTGTGTGTCTGTATAAATTATAAATTGGATTGAAATTAAACTTAGCTTAGTGGGCATGAGAGAGAGAGAGAGAGAGAGGGTCTGAAGAGGAGTTGGACACGTTGCTTCGCAACTTGGGGCATTGTGTGGGGGTATGAGTGTGAGGGTGATGGGATGGCAATTTCCAATTGAGTAAAGATAAGAAACGTGAAGAAGTGGCAATTAAGATTAGCTTAGCTGAATCAATCATCTGTTAGATTAAAGTTAGGTAATGAAGTTGATTGGATACCGCCTGTAGCAATAATTGATGTTCCGCATTCCTTAATTTAATAATGAGCCCCACTACCGACCCTGCTCACATCTCGCAGGTCTTTGTCACGGCAGTAAGTCCTGTTATTGCATGGCATGCCCAAACAAAATCTGTCAAGGATCAAATTAGTTTCTTCTTTATTAGATTTACAGTGCTCACCCAATCCTTCAATGCTTTACCAATTTAGGAACCGATGATGATGGAGGAACGAACAAGCGCGCTAATTTTCGTCTTTGATAATGACAAAAGCTTTAACCTCAACATGGCAGTTGGAACCCACCTCTATTATTTGTTTATTTATTAATTCATTTCTCTTAGTTAGCGGCATTGACCTTTTATTCTCATACCAACAAATCTTGCCCTACCAAAGTTGTGAAGATATATTCCATAGAATCATCTACCTTGCTTTTTTTCTTTTTTTTGAGTGCTTCCAAAAAGCACAGGAACCACTACTGAAAGTGGAGATATTTTTTGTAAGAGCCCAACTCCACACGGCATTGGCGTCGGCACCCACATCTCCTGCTTCTAAACTTTGGGTCTTCAACGTCAAAATTGTTCAATTGATCCGTTACACTAATTTCACAGGAAGAAAATGGTGCACAAGCTTTAGCAAATTCTCTACCATTATCTCATATACATGTCCTATTTATATATATATATATATATATAATATTCTAATCTACAATGCTGATAAGCTTGCGTTTGTCCCCTTTACAAATTATACAAAAAGGAATAGAAGGCGGATTACCTATATTTAAAATACAATAAGGCACAGAAGAAAGCAGCAGAAAAGGAAAATTGAAATTCTGTTCAGCGATTTGACCGCTTGCATTTCATGCCTTCTTAACCTGGGGTTACTATGATATGAGTTGGGGTATGTGTACAAGCTTTCCGAATTTCCAAACACACTCGCATAGACCATCTCTCCGAACATACCGACTACCGGATGTTGAAATCCAGACAATGCAGTGCCCCCAATATTGAGCAGTGGAGATGGAGAATTCCCTTCAAAACCACCATATGAATGTTGTCCATGAGGATCATAGTTTTGACTCTGATAAGGATTACGATAAGGAAGCTGTTGGCCGGTATTGGATGTGGGATATAGAAGAGACTGGTTGCCACAGGCTGGAGGCCTTGGGGGTATGACCATACCTCGATGAGAAACCTTGCCTTCTGGCTCAGATTCAGTTGGAGTTTGACCCCGACCATAAAGGGGTACCATTGTTGTATGTGAAATATAAGCCTTGCATACTGGACATTGTGGATGCTCATCAGAGGCGAGAGAGGCACTTTGAACATGGAGCCACTTGTAGATGCAGGGCCAGCAGTAGAGATGGCCGCACAAGGTGACCACCGGTTCATAGGCAAAGTCCAAGCAGATGTTACAATCGAAGCAACCATTGTAATTTTCTGAGCCTGTGGCTGCACTAGCAATGGACTTCCATTCGCGGGCAAAGTATTGCTCAAAGGCCATGAATTTATTTTTACAAGTTGCAACAGCTACTAGTATGCCTTTTGACTCTGAAAGACCTCAAAAATAGTGAAACTCTATTAGCACTTGGTTCCAAGATAAACTGATATCCTTATCTCAAAAACCGTACATTCACCTTGCAACCAAACAAATGACAACAAACAAATAGGCAGGAGATGAAAGTAAAAACAAAAAGGTTGCATTACAACAAGACACTGGTGGACAAAATGTGCAAAAGAGCATCTCAAGCAACTAAATGTGCTATATATATGTACTAATATCAAAATCAGTCTTGATGGAACGCAGATTAAGAAAACAACAAACAAGAATGGGCCCACTGAGAGGATGGCTTAATGTGCGCTCAATCGCTAAGAGCCGAGGCAGCTTATCTGTGAAATGGATAAGCAACAGAGGAAACTGAGAGGACCCACAACTTAAGAATATATCATGTACAAACACCATATGATACATGCCCTCTCAATATTTTCCCCCGTCTCTTTTTCTACCTTCCTCTATAATTTCTATTCTAAGTTCTATTAGGAAATTTTCATTTTCCTATTACAGAGTCTGAAAAATCAGAGGAACAGCTTTATGATGTGCTTTGCAAAAGAGAAGTTTGAAAGGTATAGGATAAAGAGCACCAATTCTTTTTCTTTCAAAAATTAAGTTTTCTTGCAAGTTGAGGACATTATTGAATCACATACTAGGCATATGTAAAAATTCATGAAAGCAGTCCAATAAGGATAAATAATTTTCAGACACAATTACAAATTTAAGCAGTTATTTTTTCTGAAGATAACTACTGACTTTCTCTACACCAGTAAAATGCTGTTTCTCACAAATCCTCCTCAACCCAACATCAGTTTCCACTTTCCACTTTTGATTTATTTAGGCCAGTTGATATATATGTGTGTGTGTGCGCGTGTGTGTATAGGTTGAGTAACATAAGCATAAATAAGCTTAGAATTTGATAGTCAAATCACCTAAGACAAAGCATGATAAAACAGTACCAAGTTAATTTCATTAGAAGTAAATATTAAATAAAATGATAAAATAAAAGAAGAAGAAGAAGAATTAGGGGAAGCTTGGGATTTGGTACACAGAATATCATATAAATTAAGTTTTCTTCCAAGCTGAGGACATTATTGAATCACATACTAGGTATATGTAAAAATTCATGAAAGCAGTCCAATAAGGATAAATAATTTTCAGACACAATTACAAATTTAAGCAGTTATTTTTTCTGAAGATAACTACTGACTTTCTCTACACCAGTAAAATGCTGTTTCTCACAAATCCTCCTCAACCCAACATCAGTTTCCACTTTCCACTTTTGATTTATTTAGGCCAGTTGATATATATGTGTGTGTGTGTGTGTGCGTGTGTGTATAGGTTGAGTAACATAAGCATAAATAAGCTTAGAATTTGATAGTCAAATCACCTAAGACAAAGCATGATAAAACATTACCAAGTTAATTTCATTAGAAGTAAATAATAAATAAAATGATAAAATAAAAGAAGAAGAAGAAGAATTAGGGGAAGCTTGGGATTTGGTACACAGAATATCATATAATTTTAATACCAAACAAGATAAAAAATTTCCAAGCAATGACCAGCTCCAAAGTCCTCCAGCTTTTATTGAATAGGAATAGGAACAAAGACCAAAATAAATAAAAAACAAAACTCCTGACTATTCAGCATCTCATTTGCACATACTTCTAGAATCTAGACCTGCATAACACCTAATTTCTAATGTCAATTCAGCTCAAAGAAAACAAAAAGAACTCTGCCATCAGAACTTCAAAGAAAAAGGCTTCCAAAACCTAAGAATCAAGAAGGTCTTCGTCAACCAACCACAAGTTCAAAGTTCCACACATTTGTAATAGACATATTACAACAATTCAACCAATAAGCAACATGCATATGATTTTATGAAGGAGCTCAATACAAGGCAAATACTTTTCTAAAATTAAAGCTCTGTTTATTATTGAGGTTGAACAGCTATAGTTTCCACTAAATTGTTTAATAAACTCTAATTACTATGATTTGAAAGCTAAGTTGGTTTAATCCACTACCGGTAAGATTAAAAAACCTATAAAATTATTATTTAAAAGTCATATTTTCTATACACTATTAACTTTCATTTTATAATTACAGTTTTTTTCCCACGTTAGCAGTGGCTTTTAAGCTACAATACCAAACAGAGCCTAAGCTCAAGTTAGATTAAAGCTATTAATCAAAGAATAAAAAACCTAAAGTTTAAAATTTATATATTCAGCAACAAATAGGCCAATATAGTCTATCCATGGGGTGCCAAATAAAAAATAAAAAAAGAATAAAGCAAAAGGATTCTGCTTTCTCACAAATCTGTTCATTCTCTTTGGAGAGTACCCAATTTACATCATCAGATACTATACATTGCTAACAAAAAGAAAAGGAATATAATGATGCAGATCTAATCCTTCGGAGCCTTATCCCTCAAGCACAAAACATCATTCCAATTGGAATTATGAAACCATCTCAAAAACGAGATCTGTCGACTGATTTTGCGCAAAATTTTACCATATACATCGTCTAATTCTCCAAGCAACGCCCAAAATTGACTATAAACTAAAAATACATATATTTCTCCAGAAAAATTTCGCAAAAAAATAATAGGAAAGTTATTAGTCAAGCCTAAACAGGAAGAGTCAAGCCTAAACAGGAAGCCTTTCATAAGAAAAGCAACCGCTAAAAAGTTTGTAATATTTCAAGGCAATCCAAACAAAGCCTACATTTCAAAAACAAACGATTGAAAAAAACAGAAACCAAAATAAAACATGAGAGAATCGCAACCAGACGAACAAGAATAGATGCATAACATACCGAAGGCAGACAAAAACGGCGCGTCCCGAGGCTTCTGCTCTGAGTAGAGTTTCAGCGATTTGAAGAGAGAGAGAAAGAGAAGAGAGAGAGAAGACAGAAGACAGAAGAGAGTGAGGTTAGGATGTCGATGACGATGAAAAGGGAATGGTCGAGGAGAGAGTTTCTAATGACTCGTGAGAATCTGTTTGGAAAATGAATCGAACTGCGTGGATCGGCCCTGTTGCTGACATGGCTTCATCCACTCCGTGCTCCACTCGTGTGCTCTCTCCTTATTCGACCGCGCTCTGTATCGTCATACGTGTACTTCCCACGTGAGTGTTGTCATGTCAAACCAGTTAATTAGTAACAATGGAAAAAATATTTTTTGCTTTCTCCCCCTCTTACGTTATTGACCTCGAAAAATGAATATATTGATTTATCCGCCAATAATATCTGATTTATATTTTGTGTCCCATAATTGTGTTAAATTTTAACATACCAAGTTTGCTGCAATTGGTAGGGACGGGACGGGGAGAGGGAGGAGAGAGATTCTTGTATTTATTCTTAATATATTACATATGTTGCCGTCCATCTTCTTTCTCTCGCCAGAATTATTTGAGGGGGAGAAGATGGCGGTTTAAGAGATCTCGAAGATTTTAATTTTAAAATAATTAATATATTTTTAATTTTTAAATTAAATTTAATTATATTAATAAAATAAAATATAAATAAAACTTAATAATATATCTTATATTAATATTAATTCATTATAAAAGTCTTACTATAAAATATAAATGATTAAAATAATTATTTTTAATAATTTTTATAATCTTGTAATAAAAAGAAAAATAAATTATTTTTATATCAATAATTAAATAAATAAAATGAACATAGGTACTTAAATTAATGAGATGAGAACATGATGTAATATTGGGTTATGAAGAGATTAGGACAAGTTGGTGCTGGTTGCACTGCAAATAATTGAAAATGATAAGTAAAACCATCATAGAGGGACTTAAGATTTTATTTATAGATTAAGATATAGGGTTTGGGCTGTGGTTAAATATAAATTATATTAATTTTTTTATATTAACTAATAGTTATATTATTTATATAAATATCTTGATATTTATTATTTACATTAACATTTAATATTTTATTATTTTATTATTATTTACTAATAATTTAAAAAAATAAAAAATTAAAATAACTAATCTACATTCGAGTTAGGTAGGATCACTAGGGCGATAAAATTTTCCTAACAAGAATTTATGGCAACTACATTATCAAGTCTTAAATCGAGTACATTAGCTAAGATAAGACAATCTCTCACCAATCGATTTATGCATTTGTTGGTACCATCTCTATTATTTTATTAATGTATTCCTTGCACCAATCAAATTCCACCACCAACCACGGATACAGGGGAACAACTAACCCGATTAGAGAAAGTGCAGTCCCATGGAATACGGGCAGATGTTTGGTCAACGATTCAGTGTTTATGCAGCCCATGTGACTGTGTAATATAGATAATTTAACAATCACATTACGTTATTCTTTTTTTTTATTTCATTTCTAAATTCATTTATTATTTTTTTAATATTTTTTAGGTTGGTGGATCGTGTTTGACTGTTTGTGTTATGAGAAAGTTAAGACAGATATGAATTTGATCCTTCTGATAATCACATAAAAAAATATGCCATATTACATCATACATAATATATGATAATTTTTAAACCATCAGCCATCAGTCAAAATTTTAAAAATTACAGTATATAAAAAAGTTAAATTGTTTTATGTGACAACTCGCAAGTTTTATTATATGTTATGTTATGTATAATATAATATAACCCCCGAAAGAGTTTTAAACGCTAATTTAATTAGTCATTTGTTGAACAAAATGATATTTGCCCATGAATAGCACATACGAGTTTGTACCATGGGATTATGGGAACGACAACTCTGCTGCTGCCGTTTTTATGTCCCATTTCTTGATTTTTTTTTCCTCCATCAAGCGTTGGCCACCAAAAACAGTCCCAGGAGAAAAATTGATAATGGGGCGTCCGCCATTTTAATATAACGGAAGTTAAGTCATAAGTGATAGAGTTGTGTTCTCAATTTGAACTACACAGGTTTCTCTAGGGCACAGCATGCCCTTCTACAGTGACAAATTTCAGTGCTGGTTTGTTTAATATAATTTTTTTCCCTGAAAACACAATTTAATTATTTTTTGAAAATGTTGCAGTACTATATTATAAATTGATTTACATGTCAGAAATTCTAAAACAACTTGATAGAATTAGTAAAAGTAAATAATATAAATTTGATTTGATCAATAATATGTCATTTTTAAACAATTTTGACCCGTTAACAAGATTGTATCACAAATAATCGCCCTTATTATTCATGCCCTGTTGTATCCGCTAGGAAAAATATACTGCAGTGCTAATATAAAAGAAGAACGCCAAATAAAAGACAGATTGCATGTAAAAGAATAACGCCAAATACAAGTCCGGTGACCACAATCCACGAGATAAGATGTGTGCCTAAATTTGCCATCGTTGATTATTAATTAAGCCTTCCAGTGCTAACGAGTAACGACAAGGCACTCAAAAAAAAAATATATAAATAAATCAGACACTGTCGTAAATATCAATTATAACAACATCCCCCATCTATTTATTTATTTCACGCGCCCACTAAAACTACCACGACAATTGTTGTTGTTGCCGCCGCCTCCGCCGCCACCATTGTCGTCGTCGTTGTTATTATTATTATTATGCCGCTAAAATGTAATATTGTCAGCCATCTTTATTAATTCTGAAAAAGTAATGATATAGTAATAAAATTTTGTACAAATTTATTTTATATAAACTGATGTTGCATGATAAAATTAGTTAAATTAAATATTTCTTGACCCACATGATTTATTTCTATTATTTTATATTTTCATTCAACCAATGGATTAATGCCACATCAGTTTGTACAATATAAGTTTGTACAAGAGTTTGTGACTGTATCATCACTCATTCCGAAAATAAAATTTTTATTACTTATTTCTTTGATTTGTTTTTCTTTAATTTTTTTAGTTTAAAATTTCAAACAAATTTGAGTTGAATTTAAATTAGAATCTTTATTTTGTTTGGATTCTGAAAATTACGCGCACAAGTTATCGATGTTGCGTGCCACATACCCCTCAGTTTGCATGCAAGGAGTTAACTATGGTAATGCCATTATTGATGTTGGTATTTAAATTCAGCAACGAACCACCTACATTAACCTGCCATTTATGGGTTTCGGCCTCAATTTGTAAAAGGTTCGTAAATTAGATTTTTCCAATTAAATAAGACAGCTACAGAACAGGGCAACTTGTTTCGTATACCTTATGAATTATGACAACCAGGGCTTTCAAGCGACAAAGTGAACACATCTTAAATTTATACTGAAAATGATCCCACCCATCCGTTAGGATAGAGTTACATTTACTTTGTCTTACGTTACCAAAATTTCTGAAAAATCAACATAAAAAAATAATATGAACTTTCAATAAATTATTTATGTGTTCAAGCTTCAAATTCATATGAAATAAAAACTAGCATAAAATAAAAACTAAAATATTGACAATTGTTTCTGTAAAATGAAACTAGTATATTTTAACATCATATGAAAAAATTATTATTAAAATTTTGTTTTAAGTAAAGTTTGAATTTGCTCTATTTTCTTAAAAATTTTACATAGTATGAAGTATAAAATAATTATTTATTTTTGACTAATAGCTTAGTTAGAAGATCTAATTGCTTTTAACTTTTTTTTTAAGTTGCTGGGAAAAATTCAAAATAACTATGAATAGCAAAAGTGAATTTTATTTAAGTTTTTAATTTTGACATTACCAAAAACCAAGTTCAAATAAAATAGCCAAGTTCATTTAAAAAAAATAATAAATAACAAAATAAGTAAAAGAAAGCATATATTTCAAACTATTATTTTTTTATATATAAAATATTTTAAATTTATTTAAAAAAAATTAACGAAAAAAATAGCAGACTTAATTATGGTGCAGCTGTGGTATGTAACTATGGTGCTGTGGTACAATACCACAGTTGCACCTAACCATTAAATCCAGTTACCTAACCATTAAGGGTGTGTTTGGAATTGAGGTTGAGTAGCTGTAGCTTAAAAGCTACAGCATTAAAGTGTTTGGTAAATACTATCTGTTGTGGCTTGAAAGATACGTTAATATGATTTTTCACATGTATAATGAAAAATTTATTATATCTTTAATAATTTTATTAAAATTATTATTTAAAATTTATATTTATTATATATTACTAATTTTTATTTCATAGTTACAATTTTTTTTCTATAGCAATTATAGCTTTTAAGCTAAAACACCTCAATTCTAAATGCACTCTAAGTCTCTCACCATAACTGAATTCAATGACTAAATACAGTTGTGGTATAATAACACAATTGCACGCTATGGGTCCATGAATAGAATTTGAAGTTTGAAAATTTGAACTGAAAACATATTCGAGTTCGCGCCATAAACAAAATGCCTTTGTTGAGCCTCAGCCTCAGCTTCAGCTACACATATAAAACCTGAAACCACCTTCATTCTTCTATATTTTTTCAAATCCGAAAAAATCCTTTCTATCTCTCACATCACATTTGAATTCCAAAATGTCAGCCGTAAAATCTATCTCCAGAAAACGAGGCTCCGACACCGTATCGGACTCGAAACACCGAGTCGTGGACGATTTTGATCCCCATTTCTCAAGGTCCGTTTCCAAAACTATATTTGATTTTGCGTTTGTTGATGAAGATTTGTTGTTCTGATTTTTGAGACGAAATTACAGTGACTTGAAAGGTATTATGTCGGCGCTGCAGCAGATCAGAGAGAAAGCACAGAAGGACGGTCAAAAGAAGAACGAAGAGACGATCTCTAGGTAAAATTTTCTCGTTAATAGATTTTAGCTTGGACATTGAAGATTTATTTGCCTATAATTTGCTTATAATTTCTTAAAAAAAATCAAATGTAGTTATTGTTTGGTTATATTATTTGTTTCGTATTTTTGGTGACTTATTAGCTTCTGCTTTTTTAATTCAATTTATTATGATTCATGATTCTTAATTTCTTGTGCATGGTGCTTAAATAATTTGTCATAGCTACCAAATGAAACGATGATGTATCTGATTCATTTGAATTTTTTCTATTTGCTTTTTCATTTAAACTTCTGTAATTTCGATAGTACCTTCAGCTTGAGTCACTTCATTTTTTGATATTCCTTTTCATTTTACATATATCAACAATGCAAACAATTTGTTTCACACTTACATCAGCTAAGAACGATCGAAGACTTTTTGTTACTGAAAGCTAGAAAAATACTGAAATGATTTTTATAAAAGAATTTGATGAGTGCTTTCTTGAGAGTATCTTTTAGATCTGAAATGTACTCGGAAGTGTTTATGTTGAGAAACATTTGATACTCCTAGCTACAATTTATAACTATGGATCGCATAAAAATAATGATAAATATTTCTGCAAAAGCATATTTGCTTGTAAGTGCTGCTATAAATATAAGATACCTAAGCTCCACTTTTCAACTTTGAAAAACAGTATGATGTGTTGTTAAATATGCTCAAGTTATATTGTTATGTTTGTGCTTCCTTTGCTCTTTATGTAACAATTCTGCGATTATAGTGGATAATTTATGTTTCGATACAGTGTTGCTACTGAAATCCGGTCTAAGATTGATGAGCTGAGGTCCAAAATCGAGAAAGATAGGTAAAATTTAAGTCTCTTAGTACACTTCAGTAACCAGATCGAACATCTAACTTTAATTTGTGCACAAACTATACTATTTTATTCCTTTTTGCATTTTCATTGTAGACAGAGTTTTGCTAAGGCACTATCGAAGAGCTCAAAAGAGGTTTGATGTGAACAAAGGAACTTGACTTAAGATTGCTGGAGATGAATTTTAGGTTTAGCTATGCTTTTTGTTTTTAGAGTTATCCAATAGATTGTTTGGATAAGATATGCGGTTAAATATTTTCAGTGTGAAAGTTGCTTGAAGAATGAGACTGCCAAGTTCCAAGATGTTTATGAGAAATTCTGCAAGGAGAGAGCTGCCCATCTTCAAGTCTTAAAAGGTATGCCCTGCTGCTGTTTGTTTCTTTTGGTCTTTTGGCTTGTGGTCCAGAAGGCTTTAAACTCAAAACAATGTTGTACATTTATGTATGAATTTGTCATCAACTAATTTATTTATTTTTCATCATCGTATTTAAACTGTCTTTCAAACTAGATTCATTGTTTTTAAAAGTTATTTGGTTTGTCAGCTTTAAGGATTGCTTCTCTCTAACTACCCTGTACATGCAACAAAGCACCATCCCATTGTATCTAGGCTAGTAGCATTGTTATAATGTTACCCTCAAATACATACCAAATTGAGCTGTTGGCTGCATTTTTCCTGAAGCAATATGGAAAATGAAAAAATAGGGCTTAAACCAGTCAATGTCCTACAAATACATACCAAACTGTTATAATGTTATAATGTTACCCTCAAATACATACCAAATTGAGCTGTTGGCTGCATTTTTCCTGAAGCAATATGGAAAATGAGAAAATAGGGCTTAAACCAGTCAATGTTACCCTCAAACACTGGAGTTGTCAACTCAGAAATAATTCTTGCTCAGTGATATGATTCTGTTTGAATTGATACTGGTAAATAACTTTATCTATTGCATTGGCAGATACTATTTCTAAGTTTGAAGAGGACAAGGAAAGACTGTTCATGCGCTATGATCAACTAAGTAAGCAACAATATACTATTTCCCCCTTGTTAGAAACTTAATTCCACTAATCTGGTGGCTCTTTGAAATCAGGGAAGAAAGAAAAGAGTTTGATATCTGAACAAGAGAAATACTGTGATGATAAAATTGCTAACTTGGAGTCGTCCTTGAAAAAGAAGAAGCAGGTAAACAAATTATATGCATTAAGTTGCTAGATTGCTGGTTTGTTTGCACTCATGTTAATAGCCATAAATTAGACTTTACTTTTTGGAAAACAGGATGACAAAACTTTCAGCATTTTGAGGAAAACTATCGGTTCATTTCTCGGCAATGCCTCAGATGAGGACTTCTTGCCTGATGATTGAAGATTTGCTTCAAAGGAGTTCTGCAACATATAACTAGTAACTTTTTCTTCCTCAAGAAAGAAGCTTATGATATACCATCTCTGAGAAACCAATATATATACTAGCATATATGCCAGTATTTCATCTTGGATGCAGGAACTCAAGAAAATAATATCAACATTTGTTGTCTAAATGGTAATTAGTAGGCAGAGAAATTCTTTGCTTTCATATGTCTGCACTGGTGAACCCACACTGGTTTATTCCAAAGCACGCCTTTCCCTTCTGTTCTAATATGGTTCAACACTGCGAATTATGAAATGCTACTCCTTTAGGTTTTATGAGCTAATACTGACCGTGCTCTTAATATTCATCAAAATTTCAATTTATTCATTTAGCATGTTGTTTCTGCTTTTAGCCCCTTCCTTTGATTTAAAGTATCTGTTCCTGTTTCTGTCTTCTGTAATTGATGGATATCAAGTAACATTTAGGAATTAATGCTAGTTCTATAAGTGGCCCTTTAGTTGTAATTGCCCTCTCCCTCGATCAGTTGATCCATTCCCTTTGAAGCGTATCCCTGTAGTACCATCATCTATGGAGTTGCATTTGTTCTTTTGTAGTGAGCAAAAATTGTTGTACGAGCGCCATTAATGTCCAATACAAAAGCAACTGGTAAACTTTGTAACAGTGTAAATGGAATCCGTGATCTGTGTAATATAGAAATACAAGTCAGTAAGGATAAATATATTTAAAAAAAAAAAAATAAGGTGCCAATGTGTAAAAGGACGAAAATATTTGTGTGGATTAATTTGCCATAAGGCTTCAGTAAAGGATAATTCATAAAAACTCTAAAAGTTGTATGTGTTGAATTATTTTTAAAGTTTATCCATCAAATTCACTTAATTATGATATGACTTATCCTTTAATCGATCGGCCAATCTAATTCAATCCTTATGATAAAAGATAAACTACTCCATCTTGATCGCTACAAATGTATATCTTTCCTTTACAACAACAACTACTACATAGTACTTCTCATAATACAATTCGTATTACTGCTGAAATTTAATATTCTAATCCTTCACAGGATCTTATTAATAATCGCATATAAAAGGAACGAGTTTCCTCCATACTCTATCCGTGAATATTTCTATTCATAATTAATTAATCAGTTGTGTTGTGTGCCAATGGCTGACGCCAATAAGCCTTCAAAGTATGTCTCACTGAAGGATCTGATACCACTACATAAAGCGGGAACACTAACTCCACCATATCCAGGCAACTTTAAGACTCGATATGTCAAGATTAAAGGACCTTTCTTTAAAGATGGAATTAAAATTTATTGGCAGGAAGTTCGAATTCGTGAAGAAGACAATGACACGAGAAAATATTCAAAGCATTAGAAGAATATTGCCATCTCAGGCTTGCCGCGCTCGAATTTGGTGGCATTTTGACGGTAGCGGGGAGTATTCTGTTAAATCTGGGTATTATTTGGCCATGCGGATAAAGAATACGTCTTGTGCTTGAGCTTCTACTGGGGTCTCAAGGCGATGTATTTGGGAGTTACGAGTTCCTGCTGGAGTGAAGATTTTTCTTCGGTGTCTGTGGGATGGATTTTAATTTTTTGGTGGAGGCCTTCTTGTGTGGTGGCTAAAGTTGAGGGCCTTTGGGACTTAATTTTGTGGGCATGGGTGATGTGGGGGCTGATTTGGGGACAAATAATGTTTCTCCGGTAGCATGTCGGTTTAAACATTTTCTAGGGAATATTTAATACTGGTGGCAGCGCAGCTGCCCCAAACGCACTATTAATACTGGTGCAGCAATAGATTTAAATCGGTGGTATAGTGGGTTATGCAACTGTGGTGCGAAATCTGAGGGACTAGTGATGGCGGCATGGGTTGGTATTGGGGTTTTATTCCGATGATGTTGATGTTGCTGGGGCGAAAGCCTTAGGCTATGGTTTATAATTCATTAATAAGAGTGCATTGTTTATCTCCATTGTTAGTTGAGTCGAGTCGGATTCGTTGTGCATAACTCAATTGGCTTCAGGTCAGCTTATTTTGTATTATTCCTGAGATTCAGTGACTTATTCAACCAAAGCAATATTTCTGGTTTTGTCATTTTTGTATTGTTTTTGAGATTCAACGATTTATTCAACTAAAGTAAGATTTTTGGATTTCTCATATCTTAAGAGAATATTACAAGGCAGAAGATGTTCTAGATAAATTTACCCTCTATTGTTCTGATTTTCTTTTTCGGGTGAAGGATTTTCCACAATATTTATCTTATTACCTTTAAGTTTTGAATTAACAGATAAAACAATCCATATATACTTTTGAACTACCATAAAATTTGTGAAGATCTAAAGCCCCCCAAACACACATGCACACGCACGCACAAACACATATATCAGCTTTATTATGTACTTACAAGTTTTCAAATAAATTAGATTTTGTTTTCCTGTAAATTAAAAGGAACCATTTAAGACTAGCGTAAAATTACGTGCATGATTTATAAATTATGAAAAACTGATTTGACTTTTGAGCAATATAATTAATTTTGAGCAACTAGCCATTGTTTTGCTGCAATACACTGGGTATGTATAGACAGTATATTTACAAATTTTGAGCTACCCAAAGTTAGGGAATGAATGATAAAAATCGGCATTCCAAATCACTGAATGCTCATTTCCAATAAATTCCATATTAAACCATAACACATATGAAACAAATTAATACTGAAAAGAGCTAGTATTATCTTTGTGGCAAAAAAAAAAAAAAAAATTCCGCAATAAAGTTTTTTATACTGGATATTCTTTAGGTTCGTGAGACACTTGAATTTAGGTTGTTTATAATAATGCTAAATATACTTGTTTCCTTTTAAGTTCGATTTGAAATCAAATTATCGACGTCATTTAAACGTGGCATTTCCGGTAATTTTGCTTTCATTGAAGACTGCTGTTAATTTAAAGTGGAATCTGTAGAACACGTTATAGGGCCGTCCTATCTCCTAATCTAATTTACAAGTTTTCATTTTTTTCTGAGCAACTACAAGTGAATGGTTGGTTTATTAAAGCTGTGAAATTTATCGCTATTTGAGACTGATCATCAGGTGATGATGGGCTGTGTTTGGTTCGTATTCATCGTCAATGGCTTCTTTTAAACCCTTTTCTTTTCTTCTCATTCATCTTTCTTTCCCTGATCTCAATAGAAAGTCGATTCCCATAAGTTTTCCTTTTCTGGGTTTTAATTTGATACCACCAACTTTGTCCATCAATCAAGCCAATTCCTTTGTTTCAAAGGGTAGCCCTAGCCCGCGTGACACTGTTAATTGCATTGAACACGTAAGTTTTACTTCACATGTGTACAAGTAAGTATGGATGAGGCTAAATGTTCAAAATACATCTCATTAAAGGATCTGGCATCACTTCCTCCGCAGACAAGTGCAACTCCGCCGTATCCGGGCAACATGAAGACGCGATATGTGAAGGTTAAGAAGCCACTGTTTAAAGATGGAATTAGGGTTTATTGGCAAGAAATTTCAGTTCGCGATGAAGATGCCTGACGGCACAGCAAGGATCTACAAAGAAAATGTATTGATTGTTCTTACACACGTATATATATATATAGCTATAACCCAAAAGAAGAAAAAAAAACAAATCATTGGCAGTAATTAAATTATTGGTTTTTAGTTTAATAATAATTTTTTATATATGATTTGCATTCAATGTTGAGCAAGTTTTTAATAATATTGTGATTTAATGTTATTGATGAATAAGAAATAATATGTTATTCAATATTAAACTACTATAAATGCATGCATAACAAAAGAATATATAGAGTTGAGTACAACTCAAATTCTATTTTCTAATGTTGTGATTGGTATAAATTTAATTACATGATCTTTAAATATAGCATGCATGCATGTGGGTTGTGTTAGGTAGTGTGTGTATAGAGCTCTTTAGGTGTGGACGCTAAATGCGGATTCATATTAACACCATGTAATATTAACGCGAATCCACACGAAATTTCCATTTAAGCAGCACATAAGAATTTCTATATATGTGATAGGGTTATTGCAAATTTAAGCTTCCTCGTAAATAAATTAATTAATTAAATCATCTCTGGCGAGCTTAAAGATCATGATCTGTGAGCCCAACAGCTTTAACGCCATTGAACGATTTGATGCCGTTGCGATCATCTTCAAATCAAGCCCTTCATTTGCCAATAGCTATAGTAGAGCATCAAATGCAGTACTCAAACCAATAAGTTGAAGGGGCTGTTGTTCAGAGACGCATAAGAAGAAGAAAAAAGACGCAAACGTAACCGGATTTACTAATCCCATATGTAGGATTATTTGAGTTTGTTGATAATTATATTGTTAAATCAATCAGACGGTGGATCAATAGGCTGCTTGGACAAATCTGTGGCTTTTCCGAAATTTGATGAATGCAGCAGCTGTGCAACTGCATTATCATTATAACTGATAGATCATACGTAGCACACAACGTAGTACATTATGATTAAATGGAGACGTAGTTGCAAAGATTATTGTCTTGACTCTTGACTTATTTATTTTTAATTCTAGTGATATAGAGGTAAAGTATATTTATACGCTACATTGATAGTTAATTAATCAAGCATGTCAAATCTATAGTTAATTAATGAAGTTTGTCAAATCTAATGTATGGACTTTGATTAAAAAAAAAAGAAAAAAGATAGACATAGTTTCAAAAAAATTAGATATTATATTTATATAGTGTTAGGAATATGCAAAGTTATCTTAAACTTCTACAAAATAAACCACTGTCCCAAATAATTTTAAAAAAATATTTTATTCTATCTTAAACTTATGATGGAAAATAGCATTGTTTTTTTGTAGTATGCATATAATTATTATCATGTAAAGGCAAGTTTGTTAAGATGGGATATAAAAAAATTATACTTATTAGATCATGATCTTTTTTTTTTTTTGTGCAGCGCTCCGCTTGAAGTAAACATTTTTTTCACTGGTCCACTCCCGTTATAGCACTGTTAGAACCTTGCTGACATCATAAGGATAAAATTATTATTTTATAATGATATTGTTTAAAGATAGAAGTGGATATATGCAAAACAAAATAACTTTAAGTGGGGTTCAGAAAAAAAAAATTAAGAATTGTATATTTTTTAAAAAATAAGAAAAGTCGATGGATACTTCCTCTTTTACATTTGAGGGTAAAAAAGTTATTTGTATAATATTTCGTTAGTTATTTTAGTAGCTTGAAGACAGAAGTAGACAAGTGTAAAATAATATAATTTCGTGTGAAATTCAGTAAAAAAATTAAGAATTATGTATTTTTTAAAAAAATATCAAAAAATAGATGATCAATGAATAATTCTCTTAAATAAATCTCCCAAATCTTTCTGCAGTTGGCGATCTTCACTGCTATATCTACATTAATTATTCCATAAAAAGAAATGATAATGTATGTGTATAAAAAATAATACAATCTATCAAAAAAATAATACAAAAAAATTCATTATTAAATTAAGATTTTTTTTCCTCTCAAAAAAAATTTATAATTTTTTAACTTAAATTTGTGTTATCTTCAATCTATATATATCATTATTAAGAAAATTATGATTTAAAGTCAAGATTTTTAACATTAATTAATTAATCGAATAAAAAGTGTTTGAAAACAGTTTCTTAATTTCCTGTTTCCAGCCTAGCTCCGTTACAAAACCTTGTGCCGCCCACAGCGGCAAAAAGCTGAAATTAAAATGTACTTACCTACCTCATCGGCAGATATAATGACAGAATTACCTCCGTTCTCCTGCTATTTTGGTTAATAACATCTGCTTCCCTAATTGTTTACGAATTCTCAAACGAAGACATAATTGTTCGCTTGTATCAAACACCACCCTAACACCGGAATGACTGTACCTAACATCTCCCCATATTGCGAGCTCGCAATGCCCAAAATTTAGTTCTCTAAGGGTATTTTGGGAATTCAATTTTAGTTAGGGGACTTGTTTGGTGCAAATCGGAGAGATGATGTTTGATTCGAGTGTTCGCGAAACAATACGGATCCACTTGTTATTATTCCCGCAATCAAAGTGTTACATACCCGCCGACGATCGAGGGTAAGTTCGTCATTCAAATTCCATTCCTAGCTCGTTACCGTTTGAAAATTTATGCTTATATAGTTGTTTATAAAGAGGGTCAGATAGAGATAGTAAAGCCAGAGTGCGAATCGGGGTTGAAAAGACAGCAATAGCTTTCCATCTCAGCAAACAATAAACAGAGAGTCAAAGAAAGTGAAACAATAGAACAGAAAATTAAAGACTAAAAAATAAAAACAAAAAAACTGATTCTTTGAGGTGGAGTTACAGTATTCAAGAAATAGGTATCGATTTCAATTTAGGGTTTTGAGTGAGTTGGTTGGAGAATAATGGTGAAATTGAAGCATTCTCGATTACAAGCGAAGAAATGGTCCACATTAACGCTGGTTTGGTCAATGCTATTTATGCTAACGATTGTTTTGTTGATGCTTCTTGCTATGGGAATTTTCTCTATTCCAATCGGCGACGATGATTCTCCGCCAAATGATCTCACCTCCTCTCGCCGCCACGCATTTGAAAAGTATGTGATCGAACTTTCCCACTCCTTTTTTTTTTTAAAAAAAAATTATTAATTAAAGTAAACACGGCACTTCTGTATGATCTCGAACATTTTATTTTTGCTACGTATTACTATTTTTTTTTTAAATTTTAATATCTTTGCAAATTCTGTCGCAGACGTAGTAGTATTGCGGAGGAGAGAGGAGAGCAATGGACGGAAATTGTTGCTTGGGAGCCTAGAGCTTTCGTTTACCATAATTTTCTGGTTAGTTTCTTTTATTTTTTAATTTTAATTGTTGCTGTTCTGTTTATTTAATTAAACAAGAAACCAAGGTTGGTAATTTTTCTGAAATAATACTTACTTGAGAATTTGATTTTATACAGTCCAAGGCGGAATGTGAATACTTAATAGATCTTGCTAAACCTTATATGGTGAAGTCAACAGTCGTTGATAGCAAAACTGGTCAAAGCAAAGATAGCAGGTTTGCATTTCCTTGTTACTATCTCCATTTTTTTTTTCCTGGCACATTGGATTAAGTTGGGAGGGGGGAAAAAAAGGAAAAAAGAGAATCTAAATTACGTTTTATTTAACAAATTTATTGAGGAACTGATATGTCTTGTCTATAGGGTGCGTACAAGCTCTGGCACGTTTCTGAAAAGAGGACAAGATAGAATTATTAGGGGAATTGAGAAGAGGATAGCAGACTTCACTTTTATTCCCATTGGTGAGTAGCTGAAGTTCTAAAAGCTTCAGTTGAATTTCTTAGACGAAGGGTTTCTGAATTAGATGTCCTGACTAGCTTTTCTTTGTGTGATATTGAAACGTGCTTAATCTTTCACAAGAAAAGTTGATGTACCTTATGCTCATTCTTTGTAAAGCATATTCTCTTGTTTATTTCTTAATGAATATGAAACTCAGATGCCTGCTTGCGTGTGCTTATTTTGAACTTTTTGTCTTGTATTCTGTTTGCATAGATTTTACAGAGTTCCTATTTATGTTCATGATTTTTCTGGCTTTCCTTTCAGTCAGTTTGTTTGTATAATGCACATCTCAACTCAAAAAAGACTTTTCCAGAAATCTTGTATGCTCATCTAAATGCAAAAATACATTGTTTTAATTACTTCTAACACAATACTTTTTGCTAACGTGTGCACACTTGCTTAAGTATAACTTGTTTTATTTTATTTTAGGTTTCTCTGTTGCTGCTGCCTGCCTCTTTATTATTTTTGTTGCTCATTGTTATGAGAAAAAAAATGTGTAAATTTCCTTTTTACTGTAATTAGTGGCTTATCAATTCAAGAAATTGAGGTCTATTCAATCTAACCTTACAATCTACAGACCATGGAGAAGGAATTCAAGTACTCCATTATGAAGTTGGACAGAAATATGATGCTCACTATGATTACTTCCTTGATGAGTTCAACACAAAGAATGGAGGCCAACGAATGGCTACTCTTCTTATGTATTTGTAAGAACTAATTGCCTCCGCCAACATCTCAGGATATGCTCAACATGCACCTAAACCTTTGTTTAGCTGCATTTTCCATGGATATATGATGTTTGCCTTTCTGGCACCTTTTTTTTGCCTACCGTTGTTTCAGGTCTGATGTTGAAGAAGGGGGCGAGACAGTGTTTCCTGCTGCCAATGCAAATTTTACTTCCGTGCGATGGTGGAACGAGTTGTCTGAATGTGGCAAACAAGGTCTCTCTGTAAAACCAAAAAGGGGGGATGCATTACTATTTTGGAGCATGAGACCTGATGCCACACTAGATCCTTCAAGTTTGCATGGTCAGTAATTGTGCATTTTTTTCTGTTTGTCCATAGTGCAGCAATTTGTCTTCCATTTTAGAATGAAAAATTTGGCCTTTATTTGTTATCTATTTATTAATTTATTTTTATTTTTTTAACTGAAAGTTAACAAACGGGTTTCAGTCTTTTAGCATGGTGTACTAAATTAGATAAATTCAATTTAATGTTCGATGCTAGGCGGTTGCCCTGTGATTAGAGGGAACAAATGGTCAGCTACAAAATGGATGCATATTCACGAGTACAAAGCCTAAGCAATAACATAAAGAGGTAATTGGTGAAAAAAATCGTTAAACTTTGTGAAACATGCATAAGGTTTTATGCTTATGAAATTTAATATGCGTTAGTATGCATCTTGATACAATGGTAATACAGCACATTTACCTGTTAAAATTGTTTGCTCGCGATTATTTTTTATGTAATGTGAATCAGATTCATGAGTTTGTAGCCTGCTTCTCTTCCTAAAGAAGTTCCTAATGCAGGCAAGGACTTCATGTTCTTGGCCAGTGCTTTGCCAAAATGGAATTGCTATGGCCACATCTCCATTTTATAGATTGCTAAAAAGGCCCAGCTAGATGTTTTTGAAATCAATGACAATGATAAATTAGATGTGAGTGCAGGCACTGAAAATTAAGAAAGCAAAAGCTTGTCCTGTTTTTAGAATAAAATAGCTTTGGAGGCTTTATGGAGTTTATACATGTGTTGATTTTTCATGGATTCAACTTTCTGACTTTCTATTTCTTCCTTGCAGGATCTTAAGACGGCGATATCTTGAATCCTTTTCACAGCCATTTATGGTCTGTTTTGTAGTGAGTTAATTTGGTTTTTCAGCTCAAGTTTGTAGAATAAAAGCAATAGCTGTCAAGAAAAAAGTTGATGGGTGTTTGGTAAATACCATCAAATAAATTATAGCTGGGCCAAACCAATGTTGTAGTAGAACGCGACCATTATAGTTAAAAAAAAAAAAAAGGAAAAACAGCCGGCAGCCCAGCTGCAGGACAGGGCGTTTTAAAACAAACGGAGCCTTGGGTAGAAAGCTTTTTGTTCGGCCATCATTTGGTAAATACTAAATAGAGTGATTCAGATAAGTGATCTTGTAGTTGTTCTTACATTAACAAATAGGAAGGTAGGATGTCATTGATGTTTTGATATACACATGTAAACTAGCGGTAAATTCTGAAATTCAAGATATATATATATATATATATACACATACTTTGCTAGTGCTACGTGTTAAAGTACATGTGGTGTCAAGATTTTTTTATTACTGTTAAATAAGTCTTTTAATTACTTTTTTACATGGTTTTTAGTTAGTTATCGTATTGATTACAATTCAAAAATATATAAAACTTATCCTCTTTGGGGAGGTAACAAAAATATAAGATGATTCAATATTTTTGAAGCCATTGACGCTTCGAATTCATAACTTATTTTTCAAACACACACACACTTTCCATTAGAAGCCTTATCCACGGAATCCTCGTTGCGAAGACAATCTTGCATTCAATATGGATATACTCAAAATAATCGTTATCATCAGACCACTAATATCGTTTCCGCTGGAATAGCCTCTCTGTGCCAATTTTCCTGTTGCTGGCTTAAAACCTCAGCAAAAATCTGAAGGTAGCGAACCGAATCAGTGTATCTTTTCCACCACTATGTGGATGTGTGAACCCATGGTCTCAAAACTTTTGCATACAATGCCACGCTAGATAAAGGCATATACAAAGGAGAAAACAGATGAGGCATACACAAAGTTTTCCGTAGGTGAGGTTCTGGGCAGAAGCAGTGACATGGTCATGTTCTTTGTCCCTCCATACACCTCACAACCTAATAGAGGAGTGACCTGATAATGGTTCAACCAACTTCAACAAACGTGCATCATAATTGGGGGACCATCTGAAATTTTCATCAAGTCTACCATAAGATAGTAATTACAAACATATAATTCCAAGGGGCTGAAATCCACAACCGCCATTAAGGCAAAATCGACTGGAAGAAAGAAAACCTCACGTTCATATAGCCAATTGGAACTTCAATACAGCCAGAAGATTGAGAGGGCACTCCAGAAGCAAGAGTGATGTGCACTCTGTGGATAGCATGTAGCTTGAACTGTTCTGATAAATGAACATGAGAATGCTGGTTCTGCCATTGACATGTAAAAATATTATCAAGATAAAAGAAAACGCACGTTAGCCTAATTGCTAATTCAACAATCAGATTCACAAGAGGTAACATTAGGAAGTTTACTAAGTTTTGCTCCTTAAAGTGGTTATCAAGGCGGAACAAGCAAATCCCCTGGTGCCTTTGTCCAATTTGTGCACCAATCCCTGGGCGAACAGATGCTGCACGTGTAATTGAAAAAAAAAAAAAAACTCTTCATTATCATAAATATACTCTGCATCGGAAGAATTTGTTGACATGAAAATGCAAGTGGTGATGATTCATGAAAGCCATTTCACAAGTCACAAGCGTGCCAAACAACCTGTTAACAAACGGGGATTGTCGACCACGATTTTCAAAGCTTAAGAAGCAAAAAATAGCTTCAAGGAATGTTTGTAACTGTTGTTCTCCTGCTTGATTTCTGAAAGCACGTCTAAAATGCTTTGTAATCAAACGCCCGCATTTTCTTTGAAGCTAATATTTAAAATCATTCACGCGCTTCCACTTGGTAGCTAATGATTTTATTCCATATCAGCTAAAGTGTAAATTTGTACGGGTAAAATATTTAGCAGTTAGATAATATGATTTAATAATTTTTTCGAATTTTAATAAAATCTAAGATCTCGAATTAAATTAGTATTCATATATATAAAGAGAAAGAGATTGTATGCAAATCATTCTGTCTATTTTTCACGAAAATATCTAAATAATAGTAAATTAAAATCATACGAATGCCCCTTGAACTGGCTCGAATACATCCTCGGCCACACCTGAACCACCTCCCAAAAGTTTCGAGTGAAATACTGAAATCGATGAACCTAGTAGTGATTATATTATTTGTGGAATCAAGCGGGGGGCAAAAGATATTTCAGTTTCACAGATGGACCTAGTGGTGATTTATATGTATTCCAATTTCCTAGTACGTGTAAGCCACAACTAAAAGGATAATTTATAATTTAAAATAAAAATACAAGACTTTGAGATCGTATATCACAACGTTATTCAGTTAGGTCATGTTTCTAGTTATCCGCCCAAGCCGTTTGGATGCTTATTGTTGGCCGACTTTTTGGGGTTTCGGTTTCTGTATCTGTTTCTCTAACCAGTCCGCGCATTACACTCTAATCAGTCTCGTAGCGAATGTGTTGAACTACTTCTTGTGCTAAAAACTAATTTCATGTTCTGTTCTGCTCTAATAATTTTCCTGTTTATTTTTGTACTTTAATTAGGTCACGACTGTCTAAATCATACACATCAGAAAGATCTTTCCCAAGAAATTCTCCGATACAGAAGTCTCAACAAGAAGGAAAATTCGAAAAAGGATTAAAAACAAAATGAAACTCTGGAAACATCCCAAAACTTGGAAAATTAAATATGGGAAAAGGATTCACTATTTATGTACAATTGACTAGCAACTCAACATGCAGGGATGAAAATGGAGTCAAATCATATCATCAAGGATAGACCCAAATGAATTAAAAAAAAAAATAATTGCAAGCTCAGCGGACTGTATTAGAGGGAGGGGCGGGTTGGCCCTGTTGAGCAGACCATGAGGCACGCCTGTTGTGGTCCTGAATATAATGCAATTACAAGGAGTCAGTAATTCACCATGAACACTAAGAATAATAATCAAGCCCGTGTGTACTGATAAAAGAGTGTTTCAGATAAGTAATTTGTCTATGCACATCAGCAGATCAAATTTAAAACATCTAGAGCATGCTTTACCATAATAATAGCTCTCAAGAACTATTTAACAAGAAGTTGATAATAACTGGAGTTTTTGCCTCTATAGTTGTACCTCGAAAACAACTTTTAGGTACTGAGTTCACTACTGTCCCAAGTATTTATGTGGATATTAAATGCAGAACTATAGTTTCTTGAAAAATTATTGAAAGGATCATCCCCCCAAGCTCTGAACAACTATTCATCATAAGTTTACTGACCCTTGAGCTCTCATTGAACGAATTTATGATATAGAACCAGGGCCCATCTCAGATACAATTCATTGTGGCACTCGTGACTTAGCTGGTGGGTAACAGTTTTCCACTTAAATGCCACCAGCTCTGCCTTCCTAATTGAGACATCCATCCCTAGTTGGTCTAATACTCAAATCTGGTTTGCTAGATCACACACAGAGAGAAAGAGAGATAGTTCACATACCCCAATTTCTGTCACAAAACGACAAGAGGAACACCTGACTGATGAAGCTCCATATGGATACATCAGCAACACTGCACAACTAGCACACTTAACTTGGCCCACCTGATGAGCTGAAATAAAGGACACGGTTAAAAAAATTTAACCACCCTATCATACTGAAGATTGTAAAGAAAAGGACAAATTTCACTAAATTGACAATATTTTCACCATTCAAAAAAAAAATCGAAGAAAGTACATATTTTGTGAAGGTGGGAGGATTTCTCTTCACATTTAAAAATCAAATATTTAGTTATCATTATGTATGGTTGAAACATTGCCGCATCTATGTGTGCAATGAATGATCACTGGTGTTTACGCTGTGCCCTTATATCCGAGGTCATAGAATTTGCTAACACAAGGTTATTTCACCTAAGGTAGAGGTCCTTCAACACTGATGTGTCAAAACAAATTGTTTCACCTTCAAAAGGAACTGGTACAGAATTGAAATCGCAAAAGAACAAGTAGAAGAGGGGTGGTTGAGGGGAGGTACGAGTAATAGTTGACAATGTGACATAAAATCATTTGTATACACTAGACTTCAGTGCCTCTTTCAATAAAATAAATAGTGGGAAAAGAATCACAAGGATCTTTCACTCCACTTAGGTGTATCTGCAATGATGTTAATGGGTTAATCCAAAATAGGCATTGAATTAGTTTTAATAAAGTCATAGCTACAACCCAGAATTTCAGAGGTATGTAACTTTTGCCTTTGAAATAAATGTATTGCAATCCCCCTTCATATGCTACATGGTTAGCAAGATCAAAAGATTCAAGGGAGTGGTATAGTAAGAGGAAAGAGATACAGCGATGATCCCGAACAATTAAAACTTTCTACTCTATTTATTTATTTATTTATTCATACAGAAGCGAGTAAAAGGTGGGGGTCTTGAGGCTGTTTGGTATGGTTGGCAAAACAACATATAATAGTAAGGAGGAAAGAACCTTCTAGCACAAAGTTGACAGTCTGACAACATGAACATTTAACATGTCTGGCTCCTCGTGGATACGCAAGCAGTCGGCGGCAGGAACCACAAACCATTTGAGCCATTTCTGTCGAAAATTACAGAACAGGCAAAGTTGTCGGAAGTTTAGCAAACCAATTAATGCTGTGAGATTATGCTTGCAAGCACAACAAATAATAGGAAAAATCACAACTGAATGGAAAATAAATCAATAACAAGTCATATAGATCCAGTAAAACCTTGACGGTAACAGGTTAAGGTCAGCCAAAATGACTCTTGAGACAGAGAATTCACTCTAGCTACACCCCACCATGTTATCATCATTTGGCAACTACTATACCAATGTGACACACAACGGCACTTCAAATGCATGTAAGGATTAAAACTTTCACTGGTGATCATACTTAATGTGATAGGAGATATAATTGAAGTCACAGACAAAGGGACGTTGGCATGCCAATTGAACCCTCAAGTTGTACCACACAGGGCAAACATGAAAATATGCACCAAATACCTTGAATTCTTGCAATAGAATAGCAAATAAAAGTTCAACTTAAAACAAATATCTTATTCACACCTGTATTGACAACCTATGTATCATTGGATAAATTAATTAATTAACATTTCCATGAGAATATTTTTTGCAATGTTTAACCATAAGTTCATTTTTTTCCTTTTCTTCAGTTGACAATTTGATAATAATTTATGAAATAATTAATTTGATAATTACTCAGAAACAAAAGCCAAAAACCTTTAAACATGCCAGAAACTCCAATGAAACTAAACAACACTATACCTAAATGTTAACGGCTTCCGTCCGATGATTATATATAAATCTCACCAGTTCACATAAATACGCACATAAACAGAACTACATAATGGGTATGGTAACTGACCGGAAGGTGAAGGCACCGGTAACGGCGGAGGAATGGGTTGCCACCCCGGCGGTGGCCCAGCTTCTTCATTTTCTTCTTGATTTTCCATAAATTCTTTTTCTCTGTTTTCCATTTGAATCTGACTTCGATAGTAATGAATGGCGATGAAATGAAAATAACAACTAAATAGACCGCACCGTTTTAAGGTTCTCTTTATCTCTTATAAGAGTTAATTTTATCGGACACCCAACTGTACTGACATTTATTGCATAATCCCCACAACTCCAAAAAGTCATCTACTAACACCCAACCGTTAGATTTAATCCTTAACCGCGTTGACCAAATAAACAGCCATGGCCATTTTTCTTTTTTCTTTTTTTGTTTTTTCCCCTGTTTCTGCCGCGGGTTCCTACTCAGTCCGCATTGTTGGGCAATGACCATGGCATATGAGCTCTTGAAAAATCAGCTCCCAGGCGTAAGGAATGTTAACATGCAAACAGTCATATATAAATCAATTAAAATATCTCAATTATTTCACGTTAAACCGAAAATAATCACCGTGTGTATCTGTTTGGGGTAAATTTGAAATTATATTTTTTTAACTAATAAATAAATGACACTAGGATAATTACAAGAGCAAAATAAACACGGTGCTTAGAGTAATATAAAAATGTCATTTGAAAGAATAAACTATATTGAATTGACTTAGTATAAAAAGAATATTCTTATTTTTTAAAAAATATAACACATAGCCCTAAAACATTTTCTCATCTTAACTTTTATGGACTTCTCTTCCCATTAGCCTCCACTATATACATGTCTTGATTCACTCATATTGGGACATGCTCTTTTTTTCTTTCATCTCCTTGCCTACTTTTCTCTTCTCTCTCATACACACTCACTCTCTCTCTTTCTCTCCATCATTTAGATCATCACTCATTTCTCTATTTTTAAGGTTATTTATAATCTCCATCTTCATCATCTTCTTCACCATATTATTACTCCCCTTCTTTTCATTTACTATCTTCATCTTTATCAAAACCACACATCTTTATATGGCTATCTAACTTATACTATTCATCTATCCCAATTCATATACAACAAATATGAAAAAAAATATAAAATTCATGGATATTACGGTACAATGGACTCATAAATCATCACACCAAAGATGACTGTCTACTTAATTTTGATGATGCTATTGGTGCCCCATACTAGATTTTAAAAAATAAACAAAATTATGATTTAAATGAATGACTAATAATTTTTAATAACTTTAAGCAAATCAATTATATTATCTTACTATTTAATTGGTGAATGACATGTTATTTGCAATGTGTAGCATTGCTCATATAAAATTTTCTAAATAATGTAGCATTTAACATGTCATTTATTTATTAGTATTGTCAAATTATCTTATTATTAATACTTTGGTCACCTATTACTTAACATGTAATAATAATTTAGGTTATAAACTTACTTTGAATCCCAATTTTATAAATAGATCGATAACTATGAATTTAACTAATTATTAATAAAAGGATTTAGTTGATTGATTTGACGAACTTATAAGTAGCTTGACTTTCAGGAAACAGTAAGGACTTGATCGTAAATTAGCAACCAAAATTTTAAAATAGAAGGGGTTGCACTTACACCGCCCTCTCCCGACGAGCAGTCTCAGAATCCTTTCAAGAGCTCGTCTCGCTGCATCAAAACTCTCTTATGGAGCTCTTCTCCTAGGTTTTGAATATTATACGAAGATGATGGAAGAAGAAAGTGATTACGAACAGCAACAGCTTGAGGAGGAGGATGAAGAGGAGGAGATTACACAGGAGGCTGCGTGACCGGTTATGAATTCAATCAGAACACCATGCAAGAAATCGTTGATGAATCCGCAGATATCGAGATTCACCCGAATCCCATCACAATCCTGGTCAAAAGTTCGAAAAGTGGTAAGTTGGCGCCGTCCTTCTAAATGGGTGCCTGTCATTATCAACATTTAAAGATTTAAATGTTGACATTTAAATATATGAATGAAGAAGTTTAAGAAAAAAATATTTTATAATTATTTTTTGTTATAAAACGGGAGGTTCTCCATAAGTTTCAATCATTCAAAATCTATTTTTTTGTGAAGAGAGAGAGCTAAGAGATTTGTGAAGTTTTCTAGAGTTTAGTGAGAAATTGAGTGTATTTGGAGTTTGAATGAGAGAAAATTATTTTTAAGAGTGTAGTTGTAATAATTTTTTACATAGTGAATATTTTTCTCTGGTTATCTTTTTGACAACAGTCGCGGTTTTTCTTCTGATTTAGAGTTTTTGACGTAAATATTATATTGTGAGATTGATATTATTTTTAATTTAATTTTTCTTGTTAATTTGTTACTCGACAAATTGCTTGGAACGATCTTGGGAGGAACTTCAATTTCCTAACAATGGTATCAGAGCCATTGATTGAAGGTTTGGTGTCGAGGCACTGCTCACGTATACAATACTGTTCACGTGAAGCAGTAGGAACCAATCTAAACAGTTTGTGGTGAAGAGTAAAGGCTGATCTATAAAGTAAATATGTCATGATTGAAATTTTCAAGTCTAATGAAATTTGAAATAGAAAAATTCGATGGGAAAATTAACTTTGGCTTGTGGCAAATTCAAGTCAAGGATGTGTTGATTCAATCTAGGTTATACAAAGTATTGAAGGGGAGGTCATCCCCTGCTTCCAGTAGTGGCTCTGGAAAAGCTAGTATAAGCGATGAAGATTGGGAAGATTTGGATGACAGAGCTGCAAGTGCCATACGACTGTATCTAGCAAAGAATGTTCTTGCAAATGTAGTAAATATTCCTACAATGAAAGAACTTTGGGAGAAGCTAGAAAAGTTGTATCAGACGAAGAGTGTCTCAAATCAACTGTACCTGAAGGAGCGATTTCACACACTGCGAATGGCTGAAGGTATAAAAATTTCTGATCACCTCAGTGTTCTCGATGGTATTGTGTCAGGACTAGAAGTCATTGGAGTCAAAATTGAAGATGAGGACAAGGCGCTTAGGTTGCTGTGGTTACTTCCAACTTCTTACAAACACCTGTTACTTACTTTGATTTACGGATAAGAGACGGTAGATCTTGAAGAAGTTACTAATACTTTACTATTGAAAGAAAGAAGGTTGAGTGGTGGAAGTACTGAAACTACAAACGTCTCAGCTTTGGCAATTGTGGGGAATTGGAAGAAAAATAATTCTAAGAAAATGGAGTCTGCTGGGGGTGTGGACAATCAAGGCATCTAAAAAGAGATTGTCATAGGAGAAACAGAGCAGGATCGACAAGTGGCTCCAAATCAGATACTGATAGTATTGCTAGTGGTAAATCTCTCATCATCGTGAGAGATGATGGTCCCTTGTAAAATGGATGACGACAACATTCTCATGGTATACCATTAGTACAATGAAAAAGGGATGTGTCATTACTAGCAGGTCCACAAGATTTGCACACAAGACATGGTTGACATTGATGCAGGGTGTGTGGTGGAATTTATGTCGATGGCTGATGAACTTCTAGAAAAGCCAACATGGAAGTTGCACCATAAATTTCGACAGGATATTTCGACATGTGCCGATATAAAATTCTTAGAATTGATAATTAATTCTAAGTGGTATATTCTTTATGGTGGAGTATGATAATTCTCTATGTTGAAAATTATAATTATACGTGAAGAAGATGAAAAGAATTATGTGGAGATTGATTGGTTCTCAATCAAATCTCTAAGTGGGAGAATATGAAAAGTGGCAAACTGGCACCGTCCTTCTAGATGAGGTGCCAACCATTATCAACATTCAAAGATTTGAATGTTGACATTCAAATCTTTGAATGAAGAAATTTAAGAAAAAAAATTATTTTATGGTCATTTTTGGCTGTAAAACAGAAGGTTCTCCATAAGTTTCAATCATCCAAAATCTATTTTCTTGTGAAGAGATAGAGCTAAGAGATTTATGAAGTTTTCTAGAGTTTAGTGAGAAATTGAGTGTATTTGAGGTTTTGGTGAGAGGAAATTATTTTTAAGAATGTGGTTGTAATAATTTTCCTCATAGTGAATATTTTTTTCTGGTTGTCTTTTTGACAACGGTCGTTGTTTTTCTTTAAATTTAGAGTTTTTCATGTAAATCTTGTGTTGTAAAATTGATATTATTTTTTATTTAATTTTTTTTATTAATTTATTACTTGACAAATTACTTGAAGTGATATTGGGAGAAAACTCAATTTCCTAAGAAATAATATGATTTTGCTGAGGTTTTACAATCATGCACTATTTATGGAGAAGTTAATAAATTACTTGAGCTTATACCTGAAGAAGCTATAATATGTACAAGCATTTTGTACAAGCATTCTGTATATATTACAAGTGATAAAAATTACTCGAGTTTCCACCTGAAGAAGCTATAATATGTACAAGCATTTCTTTTTTGTTAAAATTGTTATCGCCTAAAATAAAATTAAAAAGTTAATTATTACAGAAAAATATAACTGCGGCCAATGAAAATTTTAATGAATTACAGATAGAAATTGAAACTTAATGACATTGGATTATGTGCAGACCATCTACAAGATCAGTTTTGGTCAGATATATCTGAGCAAACCAATGATGACAGAATCAGATGGAGAGACTGCTACATTATTCCCAAGGCTGCAAGATTGAGGAACTTAACATACTCTGCTCCTTTGTACGTGGATGTTACGAAGAGAGTTGTATAAAGAAAGGGCACGATGGTGAAGAAGTCACCGAAACCCAAGATTTCACTGAAGTTTTTATCGGAAAGGTGCGTAGTTTATTTATTTATTCATTTATTTATTATTATTAATTTTCTTTTTAATGAAGGGATTGGTTTTATCTCTGAAAACTCACCAGTTAATGCATTTCTAGGTTCCTATAATGCTTCGATCAAGTTATTGCACACTATATCAAAACTCACAGAAGGATTTAACGGAGCTTGGGGAATGCCCATATGATCAAGGTGGATATTTTATTATCAATGGAAGTGAAAAAGTTCTGATTGCTCAGGAGAAGATGAGCACTAATCATGTCTATATCTTCAAGAAGAGGCAGCCAATCAAGTATGCCTAGAAGTTCGTTCTTGGCAGTCCCAAAACAGGCCACCCAGCACGATTTTTGTGCGGATGCTTTCTCGGACTAGTGCCAAAGGGGTAATGATAACCCTTTTAGTGTTTGAAGATGGCTTTTAATTTTCTTTTACCAGTTATCTTTATTCTATTTTCCAGCTATCAAAGCAGCTATTATTACCTCTCATTTACTGCATCTACGACTTGATTTTGTTTCCATTCTATTTAATTTGTTGCAGGGCTCTTCGGGGTAGTACATTCATGCTACCCTTCCATACATTCGAACTGAAATTCCTATTATCATTGTGTTTCGGGCTTTGGGGTTTCCCGCTGACAAAGATATATTAGAGCATATGTGCTATGACTTCCAAGATACTCAAATGATGGAACTGCTTCGGCCTTCCCTGGAGGAAGCATTTTTCATTCCAAATCAACAGGTATCTACCTCTACTGCTGCCATGAATTATTTCTTTAGAATGATTTGCCTGCTGTTACATATTTTTGAGATGCTAATTTGTGCGAGAAAAGTTATATGCTTACTTTCTAGTGACACGGATAACGTTCTGATGTTCTATCCTATGTATATGCCTTTCTCAGTCAACCTTCCTCCTTCCTTTATCCCTCCTCCACCCTCTTCTCATCTTAAACCCCACTATATATGGAAAATATTCTCTAGTGTGGGATATATGAATCCATATTAATTCTCTTTGCACCAATTTTTTCAATGAAATTTTATATTACAAATATCTCTTTGAGTTAAATTACAAAGTCATCTTCTTTTATATTCCCTACTTTTTGAAACTCTTTCTTTGTGTGATCAAGTCTCTATATTTTCTATTTATCTTTTACCTATTCTATGTCTCTTTTGTTGGTCAATGGATCCTCTTCTGTTTAGGCACAAGAATGTTATTTCATGAGAGCATTCGGTTTGATAACAGCAATCAATTTTGCATGCTGCACAAGTTGAAATTTCTCTCTTGGTTATTTCTCCACAGCAGAAACTCTTGTTCTTTCTATTAGTAGCTCCAAAGTCGCTTTTTATTTGCTGCTGAACTAGTATTTAAAGGCATAAATTTGTATATGTATTAGTTGCTTCATTGGGTTTTATAAGAATTCTCCTAGAATCTTTAGAGGAAATCTGCATTATATTTGTCATTTTTCTTGTTTGATTTGTGGTAATTCTTTTATTTTTTTGGGCCGAATACATGCTGCCTCACACGCGATTTCATATTATATGGAAGCAAGTGTGTGAATGAGAGGAAAGGGGGTCATTTTTGGAATATAAGAGGGTGTGTGTGTGAATAACTGAATATAATCTGTATTGTTCTTTTAAAATAGTTTACTTGTTATCTAATTTTTTGTGCCTTCTCTGATATCAGTTGGCTTACTCTGTAAACTCTTTAGGTGTTCCCTTCCATGAATGTGGTGAAGTTTGTACCGGACCAGTCTTGTTTTGTCTTCTTGTAGTTTTCTTTTTCTTTTTAATAGTTTCCTAAGGATCGTGGTTTCGGCGCTTGAACCTCTTTGAAACTGTAATGTTCCTCTCTTGTGTACTGCAGGTTGCACTAGACTACATTGGAAAAAGAGGAGCACCTGTTGGTGTGACTGGGAAAAGAGGATCAAGTACGTGCTAGCTCAGCAATATTATTTGGGTTTCAAATTCTATATGTGAAGTTCTATCATGTTTAGGTGATTCTCCTTTCAGATGCACCAAAGAGATCCTTCAAAAGGAAATGCTTCCTCATGTTGGTACAGGAGACTTCTGTGAAACAAAGAAAGCTTATTATTTTGGGTAAGTTTTGATGCTTCTATATGCTTTAGCATTGGGATCACTTCTGAGTTGTTTTCGTGGCTAAAGCTTTCATTGTTCCTATCTCCACCAGATATATCATTCATCGGCTTCTTCTATGTGCACTTGGCTGGAGGGCTGAAGATGACAGGGATCATTATGGCAACAAGAGGCTGGACCTTGCTGGTCCTTTGCTTGGAGGCTTGTTAAGCATGGTTTGTTTGTTGATATAAAGATACATGCACGCACACACTTTAATATGAATATGAATTAATCTTTCAGTTTTCTTAATCGTTCATGGTGCTTTTATTAATGCAGCTCTTTAGAAAGTTAACCGGGGATGTAAGAAGTTACGTGCAAAAGGTTATTTGCCATAAATTTAGTTTATGTCTCTCTCTCCTTTTCTTTTAATTGGTTTTTACTTAAATTGCTCAATCATTTTATAGTGTGTTGATAATGGGAAGGATGTTAACTTGCAATTTGCTATCAAAGCAAAAACCATTAACATTGGTCTCAAGTACTCGCTTGCTACTGGAAACTGGGGTCAAGCAAATGCGGCTGGTACAAGAGCTGGAGTTTCACAGGTTTGAGAAAATATTAGTTTTTCCGTGTGAATACTAGAATAGTTTCTTTGTTCCCTGACTGAAACATTTTCTTTTCCGGTAGAATAATTATATTACATTCATTCTTCTACAGGTGTTAAATCGTCTAACATACTCCTCCACTTTGTCACATTTACGAAGATTAAATTCCCCCATAGGCCGTGAAGGTGAAAGTGCTTGTGCATGAATTTGTTGACATGATCTTTGTTTCAGTTTGGGGACGAATTTTACCTCCTTGGCATCTTCTTTTTTTATTTTATTTTATTTTTTAGCACTTATTATTTGTCTTGTCCTCTTTTCACTCATGGAGTTTGCCTGTACCAGGGAAATTGCCCAAACCTAGGCAGTTGCACAATTCACAGTGGGGAATGATGTGCCCAGCTGAAACACCTGAAGGGCAAGTGAGTAGTTTGCAAAATAATTGAACTTCTGCATCTGTTTATGTTGTTTCCATAACCCTTTGTTTTAAAATGGTGCTTATGCGTGTATTTTTCTTGTCAGTTCAGGCTTGTGTTTTGGTAAAGAATCTCGCATTGATGGTGTACATAAAAATTGGATCTGCAGCATATCCAATTTTGGAATTTTCAGAAGAATGGGGAACAGAGAATTTTGAGGTGCATTCTCATTTGTTCCGCAATGTCCAATGGTAAAAGTTTAGTACTAAACGCACAGATTATTAATAAAGAATTGGATGATACTGGTACTGGCATCGCAAATATTTGCTGCGAAGTTCGCCTCATCCAGAGAAGTTAACAATAAACTTGATGCCCTCTTTAACAGTTGACGTTCAAGTTCGGCCCTTCTTTTGCTCACTGGTGGAGTTTCTGCTCAAGAATGCAATAAGTGCTAGAAAAGATTGTCTCATGTACAAATCGAAGACTACGGTCAACGACAGGTGTCGACTTTACGGGATAGACCGGAAATTTTGGGATTATAGCGAATCGAAAAATGAATTGGTTTCCAAGTTATCCAAGAGTCTACCAAAGGCTCCGTAGTTACAACTCAAAATTCCTTTCGCTTGAGTTTCTGTTTTTTCCTTTTTATTTGTTAAGTTGCTATGTTGTGTTTATATGTTGTACATACACAGGAGGTCTTGAGTGTTAACTGTTTAGACTTGTGAGGTTATGAATTCATCTTGGAAATGGAAGACTATTCACGGTTAATTATACGACTAAAATCAATTATATAATCGCAAGATGGTTCTAGTAAAAGGCTTTGTCATTATAATTTGATTAGTTTATGCTCCTAAATTCTATGAGTAGATAATAAAATTGTTTAAAAAATTTACGTTCCTAACTCATCGTTGACTTGTATCATAAAAAATAGCATTATCGGCAAAATTAAAACTAGTTATTTTATATGTCTCATCTGATCGTATGCAAGAGAAATGATGGCACGATACCAATATGACACTAAATTAGAAGAAACATAAAAGATATTAGCAAATAACTCATGTGAAAGTTACTATCCGAAAGCATAAGTCATTAGTTGCAAATGATTTGTGCGCAAACAAACCATAATATCACATAGCTTTTGCTTCGGTATTTTTCCCTTTTTTTCTTCTTTGTAATGGCATAGACTGTATATTTTTCCAAATCTTGTAACCTGCCAAAGATCATTAAAAAAGAAGTTAATTTTGTGCCTAATTAATTAGATTTTACCAAAGTTTATACAATTTGTCGTGGAAATTGAGTAACCGATATTCAACTACCCACCCATCCGCTTGTCTCTCTCTCTCTCCACTGTAAACAGGCGGTAGCTACCAGGTATATCTGCCAAGTAAAACGATTGTTTAGAAAGGAATAAGAAGCAACTCGGTGTCCACGTGCCAAAAAATCGGAACAGCCGTACAGGTTCATGTACCTTGTTAGGTGAACAGAAACACAGATAATAATTTTCAGCGAATTATTGCATTTTTAAGGCCTGAATCCATGCATTATTGGTGCAACCAATGTGTACAAAGAGAGACTTAATTAAACTGTGTAATTTCGGATAAGCTGCTTAATTGGTGCTCTACATGCTGCAATTTGGCATTGCAAGCACGAAAATTTCAAGCACTCACAGACAGGTTACCAAATTTGATTCTCGTTCGAGGAACATAGAGAAAACAAGTGCACCACCTCCTATCTGTCTTCCTAACACACTACACGCATATTTCTCACTATACTCACCAGTTTTTTGGCATTTAAATTTCTGCCAAGAGCCCCATTTCCCTTTTAATTAACTCGGCTCTCTAGAAAGCAAGCCCAAGCTCAACTAAAATGACCAGGACCAAGAGGATCATCACCAATCTTCTGAGGCTTCTAGCATTAGGAGCGACAGTTGCTGCCATTGTTGTTATGGTTACAAGCCATCAGTCAGCTGAAGTTTTGAACTTAACATTCACAGCTAAATTCAGCAATGAACCCGTATTCAAGTAAGCCTTCAGTCTTCGCCATCGCCTCATCTTCTTATCAAAATTTCTTAGGCATTCTTATTTACACAATCTTCATTTTTTTTTTTTTGGTTATTAGATTAATGTTTGGTGTGTGTCTATATATATATATATATATATAGGTACTTTGTTGTTGCAGAAGCAATTGCTTGTGGCTACACCCTCGTAGTTCTCATTCTGTCTTCCAGAAGCCTGCTTTGGCGATTAATAGTCATACTGGATGCGGTAATAGAGAAATTTCAACAATTTGATTTTAATTTTCTGGGTTTAGTTATTGTGTCATGTTGTATTGGTTTATCAGGTTATGACGGCGGTGCTAACTTCAAGCATATCGGCCGCATTGGCAATAGCTCGCGTAGGGAAGAAAGGCAACAGTCATGCTGGTTGGCTACCCATCTGTGGACAAGTTCCAAAGTTTTGTGACCATGTCACTGGAGCTCTTGTTTGTGGTTTTGTCGCCGCAATTGTCTACGCATTGCTTCTTATTTTTTCTCTCTATTCTGCCCTCGGTCCTGTATTTGGTGCAAAACCTTAAGACGGTTCCCTACCCTAGTATCTGCAGATTTTGTTCATGTTTTAAATGCTTTAATTTTGCTCCTATAATATTTCTATCCACCCTTGTTCCCTCTGTATAAGCTAATCAATGTACTAATATATTGTATATACATCTGCTAATGATCAATTACACACTGATTATATTTGTACATCATGGAAGTAGTAACTAGTAGCCATATACTGAGAGAGACTGGCCTTTCGAGCACATACAAAATCATCGATTTGTCAGTCAGGCTTGGTGAATGATAATTATAACAAAGGGCCATTAGGCCCATCAGCGAGTTTACTATTCCAGTCCCAGTATTAGCATGTCCACATGGACAAGGTTCCCATACTAAAATTGAAAAGGTCGAAAATGCCGTCAATGAGATTACAGGGGTCCCCACCACCAGCAGAGTCGCAGATGGCTCGAAGCCACAAACAAGTTCCTCTCTGCGAGTACGTCTTAGACGTATATTAACCACACACGAGAATGTAGAATCTTCCCTCTAAAATTCTAAATGCTATGCATGTAAAAATCACCAACTTCTAAAAATATTTAACTGTAAAACAAAGACGCTTCTTTGTTCTCTAACTGTGATGAACACAAACGCATAGCTTTCGAAACCCAGTTCATGATAAGATGGTTTGTGGAGCTCTGTCATTGACCCTTCCTTTGTGGTCCCATTTAACCTCCAAATTTGATTCTAAAAGTGAACGAGCCTTTAAACATCGATCTACGACACTAAGAATTACATGTTCAAATTCTAGTCCGGACTCGCCAGCTACAACTGGTATCTGCTTCTTATTTCTTTTTTTTTTTTAATTTTCTGGAATTATATAGAATGAAACCTTCTTGGATACAAATGAGTGGGTGATGAATTGGTTTCAAATGGAAAGTTTATCTTTGTGTGTACAAAATTCGAATTTCGAAGTCGTATTAAGCCCACGATGGGTTTAGATTTGTGAGTATATCTGTTATGTGTGATTAGATAAGATGTCTTAAGGAGTAATTTGTTCTTTTTGGGAAAAATTACAAGAACCCATCTGAAAATTTCCCTTGGGGAGGATTTGACTTGGATTTTGCAGTTGAAATTGCAGCAAAGGGGTGAACCGTGAACGTGAGGGTCTGTTTGTGAACTTTATGGACCTTTATGACATAATTGGCTGTCATTATGTTGTATTTTGTGGTGAATTATATACAATATAGATTATTTTGGTTTAAGCCAGTTAATACTCTTCCTTTTGACTATTCTACTTTTTCTTCTGATAATTAATGGCCGGCCAAACTATTGAAATAATTCTAGCTATCTTTGCTTGTTTGCTTACTCTAAAATGGAATGTGTTGTTAAACCAAATGATCATCTATCAATGTCTGACATTTACAAATCTATTAATGTATGTCATTTGCCATCTTCAGATACAATTTTATGTCCTGAAACCTTTATACGGGTAGTTATAGTTGGCTTGTGCTACAATGGGTGATTTTACATTCTCAGTTAGAAATGTGGACTAGAGGTCTTAAGGTTGCAGTTGAGGTAAACTAACTTCTAACCCATCACTGATGGTACATTCCAAGGAATTTCCATTGGCTGGCTACACTCTGCCTAAGGTGAATTGCCTTTCCATTTTGAGAAACAGATGCATGGATTCTTCACTTCATAGTCCTTTTCTTTATCTATTAATGATAACATTTGGGGGAGGGGAGTAATGAGTTTTTGGAGATCTGTTGATGGGGAGTATTAATGAGAAGTTGCTGTATCTGCCTTGAAACCTGTACTCAAGAATCTCTCTAACCCGTGTGGATGTATGTGCACATATGTGAATGCTTATCAATAGAATCAACATAATTTTGTGAAGTTCAACAAGTTCTTGCGCATTGTTATCCCTACATGAAGTTGGTTCTAATAATTTGTTGGTGACAGAGAAACTTCAGAATGATGCTTCTGTGACTGGTGGTGCATATGATTTTGGAAGAGCAACAAAATCTCTTACTCAGAAGTTGATATCATATCCAAAGAAAGTCACTCTTGTAAGGCATGGTCTTAGCTCTTGGAATGACGAGGGTAGAGTTCAGGTTTGTCACCTTCTTTTTGTTATAACCCAAATTTTTTATTATGTCTCTGCTTGGCCGAGGCAATTACAATTTTGTGACATGGGATGTGTCATGCGGGAATTTAATGTCAAGCTTTTCTCTCTGTGTTCAGTGCATTTGTTTACTATTTATGAACACGGGATTCATATCTATTTCTTCTCCATGTTTCGTAGAATTATACAAGTTTTCATATGCTAACTTGATCTGTTATATCTGCAGGGAAGCTCAAACTTGTCTGTGCTAACAGAAGCTGGAGTGAGGCAAGCGGAAAGGTGTCGTGAAGCCTTAAGAAAAATAAACTTTGATCAGTGCTTCTCAAGTCCAATATGTCGTGCTAAGGTATAGATTCTATAGAATATAGATACCACTGTTCAGCCCGCAATGGTTCAATTATTGTTTTATTAATGGGTGTTTAATGCAGTCTACTGCTGAAATTTTATGGCAAGGAAGGGATGAGCCACTGGTTTTCATTGATTCACTGAAGGAGGCCCATCTGTTTTTCCTTGAGGGCATGAAAAATGGTCTGTCTCTGTTTATTTTTATTTGTTAAAAAAGTTAATTCAAACTCTTTAAATTTACTTGATACAGTGTTGCATCACCTATACAATGATATGCATATTAAAGGTTTAGTATGACTATAGATGATGTGCCTATTTCTCATGAAGTTTATCATGTTTTCATTCTATATACTGTATATTTACTAGCTGGCTTGGAACTTGGTTGCGTTAGTTAGTTGAACTTCAAATCATTCTTTTGATAGATACATTGCATTTAGCTCTGTATCCCTTTGACTAAATCGCATTCAGAATTTGGAGGCAGTGGATGCTAGGCAGAAATTTCCAAAGGAGTATAGAACATGGAGAGAAGATCCAGCTAATTTTAATGTAAATGGTGTTTACCCTGTTAGAAATCTATGGGGAACAGCTAGGGAGGCTTGGAAGGAGATCCTGTTGACACCTGTATGATCTGTTCCTTGCTATATTTACATCTCTTGTTTTCAAATATATTTGTTTGATATGTTCTGTCTAATTCATCAGGGAGAGAATTTTTTGGTTGTCACTCACAAATCAATTTTAAGGGCACTGATCTGTACTGCTTTAGGGCTAGGCCCAGAAAGGTACGTAATTGCCCATCAAAATTTTCTTCATTAATCAGCAAGCAATCCTGAGTGATTCTTGCATAGTACCTAATTTTGATTCTTACTCTGATTTCCTTTGAAAAATTTTCTAGTTGAAGAAAGATTTCTTGTTGCATCTAGAAAGTTCATAAGATTTATGATTGTAAGCTATGTGATATTTCATGTGATATATGTAATCTAACATAAAGAGGAATTTTGTACCATGGCCCTTCTCTGTGTGCTGAGCTATTGTCACTGGCTTATTTGTATATAGTGAATCACCTTCTCGGTTTATGGTTACAATTATCTGAAATGGTTTTAGCTCATAATTGGCATTTGCTTGCTAAGATAATTGTCACCTCTGGCTCAAAAGCAAATTCCCATGAAATATCATCTTAGAATGACAAAAACACATTCCTGATGTTCTTTTGGCAGTCAGCACTAACAACGTTCTTGATGCTTCAGGTTCCGTGCAATAGATGTCAATAATGGTGGCATAACTGTATTTATTTTCAACCAAAATGGAGAAGCAATGCTCCAGTCTTTGAATATGACAGCACATATGTACAGTGATTACATGTATGTCTACTGAAACTTCTTGATATATTTCGCTGAATGCTGAGATTGTAGCCTACACTCTCCACACAAATTCCAGAGACAGCTTTCGGCATTTGTGAATGAGGGGGAGCGAAGAGCAAATCTTCACTACAACCTTTTTCTTTCTCTCCTGGGGTTTTAACTTCTGCTGTGTAATTTTGGTCCAAATTTATTTTGTAATATATAGCAACACTTCCATGTATTGCTGCAAACATGAATTTGTTCTATAGCTATCCTATTATGTTGATCATTAGCAGACCTGGTTGAATCATTAAGCTTACGTTTTGTTTTTCCGAAAATCTGCACTGTAAACTTGCTTGGTACTGATAAAAAATATTGGTAACTTCAAACGGTATGATAAGAGGAACCCATTTGTTGATAGTTTGCTGCTCACTTCCATATATGACGTCTTGTCTCAATTCAAACATTTCTTCATCATTCACAATTGATTTTAAAAATTTTCACCAGTCAGGCGCGAGCTGCGCGACTATAGTGTGGAGTACTTGTTGCAATTTGCATTTTGACTACAAAGTATGAACACTGTAAAATGCAACTAATTTGAACACCAATTGATATCTACATGACAAACAAACAACCCCACTCGCCAGCTTACGAAGCAATTCTCAAAGCAGGCCCACGCCTCAAACCCTTGCAACAAGTCCATGCCCACCTCATCGTCTCAGGCTGCGGTCGCAGCCGTTCCATGCTCACAAAACTCCTCTCTCTGGTTTGCGATGCCGGCTTCATTACCTACGCGCAGCGTATCTTCTTTTGCATTCCCAGTCCGGACTCCTTCCTCTTCAATACCCTCATCATACGAAATTCCAAATCACACTTCTCTACTGATTCTCTTTTATTTTATCGCCGTATGATTGTATCAAATATTTCGCCATCAAACTATACTTTTTCGGCCGTGATTAAATCTTGTGCTCATTTATCGATTTTGAATCTCGGCAGGGCGGTTCATTGTCATGTTTATGTGTCTGGTTATGATTCGGATTTGCATGTTCAGGCTGCGCTTGTTAATTTTTATGCAAAATCTAATAATGTGGATGTTGCAAGGAAAGTGTTCGATAGAATGCCTGACAAATCTGTTGTTGCTTGGAATTCGATGATCTCAGGGTATGAGCAAAATGGGTTTGCTAAGGAAGCAATTGGGTTGTTTAATTCGATGAGAGATTTGGGTGTAAATCCAGATTCAACAACCTGTGTATGTGTTCTAGCGGCTTGTGCTCAGTTGGGAGATATTGATTTGGGACGTTGGGTGCACGAGTTCATTATTGGTCAGGGTTTGGATGTGAATGTGGTGCTTGCTACTTCGTTGATTAATATGTATGCTAGGTGTGGGAAAGTGAGTAAAGCACGAGAGGTTTTTGATATGATGAGTGAATTAAATGTTATTGCTTGGACTGCAATGATTTCTGGGTATGGAATGCATGGATATGGTACTGAAGCAGTGGAGCTTTTTCACCGAATGAGAGCTCATGGCGTGAGGCCTAACAATGTCACATTTGTGGCTGTATTGTCAGCCTGTGCGCATGCAGGGCTTGTTCAAGAAGGGCAGCGGGTGTTTGCTAGCATGAGGCAAGAGTATGGATTGCTGCCAGGAGTTGAGCACCATGTTTGCATGGTTGATTTGTTTGGGCGAGCTGGACTACTCAATGAAGCATATAAATTTGTCAAAGATGTGATTGGTGAGAATCCAGCTCCGGCGGTCTGGACTGCCATGCTTGGAGCTTGTAAGATGCACAAGAATTTTGACCTTGGAGTGGAAGTTGCTGAGCATCTCTTATCTGTTGAACCAGAAAATCCAGGTCATTACGTAATGCTATCAAATATATATGCTTTGGCAGGTAGGATGGATCGAGTAGAAGTGGTTAGAAACATAATGATTCAAAAAGGCTTAAAGAAACATGTTGGTTATAGCACTGTAGAGGTCGATCAAAAGAATTACTTATTTAGTATGGGTGACAAGTCCCACCCAAACACAAATGAAATCTATCAGTATTTAGATGAACTGATGGGCAGATGCAGGGAAGCAGGTTATGTACCGGAGTCTGAGTCAGCAATGCACGAATTGGAAGAGGAGGAGAGGGAGTATTCTCTTAGGTATCACAGCGAGAAGCTCGCACTCGCATTTGGCTTGATGAGAACCAGCCCTGGTATGACTATTAGAATTGTCAAGAACCTTAGAATGTGTGTGGACTGTCATTCAGCAATTAAGTTCATTTCAGTTGCTACTAACAGAGAAATCATTGTTCGGGATAGGCTCCGATTCCACCATTTTAAACGTGGGTCGTGTTCATGTTTAGATTACTGGTGATGGAATATGGATTGAATTTTGCTCGCATCAGAGTTGAGGTTGTTTTGACCTCGCTGACATGTTTTAGATTGCTATTGGTGTGCTTTTACGCACCAAATGTTACCCATGTCGCATAGCAGCCCAGTGAAAGCCCAAGTCGCAATTATTGAAAAATATATATATATATATATATATATATACCAGAAGGAAATAGGATCGAAGGATGGATGTGTTTTCAAACAAAATTTTGTAAATGAAGACTTTAAACAAAGAAACGGAATTGGAAATTAAATTTACCGAGTTGAGGTACGTAGCGTTGTCCCTCCAGATTGATGCAGAACTTAATCTGCCTTTAGACCCAGATCTGACTTAGAACAGATCAATAGTCCGCACGTTCTGGTTTTCAGCCGATATACCTTTATTTAATTTATTTTAAAATTTTATTGTTCTTTATGCAATCTTATTACCACAAGGCTCATACACAGAACTAAATTTGGATTCCAGATTTAGTGCTCTGAAGAAATGGAATGAGAAGAGAATACAACTGAGGGGAGAGATCCGGTCTCTATACCTCAGAGGAACATACAAGTTTTAAAAGCAGATATGATATAGAAGATCAGACTGTAGATCATGCATAAAATTTAAATAAACTTTAAAATAAATTGCTTTAAAATTAAATTGCGGAAATTAAATTGCTGAACTTTAAACATAAAATTAATTACAAACTTTAATTACTTTAAAGTAAATTACAAAATTAAATGCTTACATTTAATTGAAGGCTTTTAAAGGAAAAGAAATTTAAAAAGGAAAATTAGAAAGACAGGATTGAATCCTTGAAGTCTTTCTCCAGATTTCCTTTGAGAAAAGAAAGAGAAGAAAGGGAAAAATTCACAAGACAGGAAATAATTCCTTGAAATATTGATCCCGGTTTCCCACAGAGAGAAAGAGAGAAAGAGAGAAGTGGAAAAATCTGAATAGGTCTTAGTCTCCATTCGTCTTTAAATACAAAAAATTTTAACTGTAGCGAATCTGTAACATCACCACTGTAGCGAGTCTGTAGCTTCACCACTGTAGCGAGTTTGTAGTTTCACCACTGTAGCTTTATACATCTTCACTGTGTCTTTATACGTAAGAAATACAATGGACTATTACGAAATACAACAGACTATTACAAAATACAAAAATACAAAATACAAAATCAGGTGAAGAGATATGTGCGCTCTCACTTGTGTTCAGGGGACCACCCGAAAAGAAAATTACTCTTTTTTTTTGCAATAGTAAATAAACTATTTTCAACGCTTTATTGGAGACAATATTTCGAAGTAGTCATCTTCATTGTTGTCTCCAAGGGAAATGAATGGCTCCTCTTCATCATCGTTTGAAAAACTGACAATGGATGTCTCAGATCTTAATGCAAGGAGTTGCTGCATGACTTTGAAATATTCCTCTTCAGTTTTGGCGCTGGCCAAAAGAGACTAGGCTTTAGATTTTTGTGTGAGGAAAGTGTTTTTGGCTTTAGTTTCTTTAACAGTAGGGGTTAGGAGGTCTTTTGATTTAAGCCAGGTCTGGACCGTGGCTTCAGACAGTTTTGTTTTTTCATCAAATTTAGACCACCATTTGACTTTAAAGGTTTTTTGAAGGATTAATTGGGTATCTTGAGTGTGGTACTGAAGGTTTCACATCCAAACCCAAGAAAGGAAGAAATTTATACAGAAACAGAGAAAATGAGGGAATCTTTTCTCAGACTCTGAAAGAGTATAATGGGCTTTGAAAAGATTTAAGCAGATTAAGGCGTTCGGGGTTAAGATTTGAGGAGTTGGCCCAAAATAGTTCCACCACTGTTGGAACCAATTTGGAAGGCTTTGTGCGGTTATCTTCGAGTTAAAGAAGAATAACCCAGAGTGGAATTTTTTAGGATTTTGTATGAAAAATGTATTGAACCACGCTTGTTGATAATCTCAGTATGAGAAAGTCAAGCAATGTGGTAGGCGCATAAGAAAATTTGCTGGAAAAAACTTTTGACTATAAAGTTGGTCACCTCATTGCTTTGGGCTCAAGGCTTCTAATATAGTGGCTGTAGAATAGGCCGGCTCAGAATGGGCTTTACTAAGAAAGAAGTATTTAAACTTAACATACTCAGTAGCCTCAAGAATGGCTTAATAGTAAGGCTGGGGTTTTGTTAAATCTCAAGGTTTAAAAAACCAGCCTTTGGGGAAAAACTTTGTAATTACCTGAAATGGATCAGAATGATAAAATCTATCTTCCATAGATAAAATATTTTAGAAATGGGTTTTATTATACCAATCCGAAGTCTTTTGAGAAAGCTTTGATTGTGAAACTACGACCTGAGAGGAAGAACTTTTACAGGAAACAATTTCTTTAGAAAAAGAGGATTTTATAATTTCTTTAAAAATAGATTTTTCTTTCTCAGAATTATGAGAAATATGATGCTCAGAAAGAACATTTTGTGTAACATTTTTTAAGGCTAATAAAAGTTCAGGGGACTTTATAATGGAGTTCATCCATTCTTTTACCTGTTCTTGAGAGGAAAGGGCTTTAGACTTTGAATCTTCTTCTTCGACCATGTCAATCCAAGATCTGATTGGCATGACTGATTAAAGTAATTTTTCTTTAGGAGGAGAGGAGGCTTTAGATGGTGTCTGGGACACATGGTCTTTGAGAATCCATTTCCCTTTATCTTTTGACTATTTGGGAGGCATTATCTGTTTTGAAGAAATTCTCTCGTTAGAAAATAAGGAATAGAATTTGTATCTGAAATACAAGTGTGCAACCCAAGAGGGGGGGTGAATTGGTATTTTAAAAATTATCCTAGCAAAACACACAACAATCCAATCTAATGCCTTAATAAATTTGAAAACAATAAATTCAATAAATGCACAATAATAAATGAGTAAGGGAGGAGAAAGCAAACTCAAAGATTTTTACGTGGTTCGGCTATCCCCGCCTACGTCCACGCCTCCAAGCAACCCAAGCTTGAGGATTTCACTATCCAAGCCTTTCCAAGGCTTCAAATGTTTACAATTGACTTCCAAGGTGTCAATGAACCTTTACAACAAGAGATTATCTCCCCAATCTCTTCACCCCAAGTGTTTCTCACACTTGTACACTCACAATTTGATGAGAAATGAAAAATACAACAAACAACTCTCTTTTAGAGTGGATATACAAATGATAGCTCAATGAAGATTTAATCTATAATGATTTGTGAAATTGAAGCTTAATATATGTTGTGTGCACTTGTTTATGCTTGCCAAGATTACCAAAAATGATTTGGATTTGAGTTTATATAGATGGAGCTAAAAACTAGCCGTTATGCACTTTTTTTTGCTCATAACCTGAGTTTATGGTATCCTAATTCCGCTTTGCATGTTAATTAAGGCAAAAATTTGAATTTTTGAGTATCCGAATGCCGCTTGTGATATCCGGATTGCCGTTTATGCTCAGAACCTTTCGCCTCAGAATAGGATTTCCACTTAGACAACCGGATTGCCGTTTATGCCTTTCGAAGCTTTCGCCCCATAACCGGATTCATTACTTAAACCGGATTGCCGCTTTTCATCCGGAGAGTTTCTGCCCCATAACCGGATTGCCGTTTAGCATAACCGGATTGCCGCTTGCTACAGTAACGGTACAGTGCACTATTTTCCAAAATTACAGTTTTGACCCCAAAACTTTCCATAATCAGTATTATATATGGCCCAAAACGTTATAAATTTTGCCATTAAGTCCAATTTCAGAAATTGTAAAAATTACTTTATGAATCCCAAAAACATTATGAAATTATGATATGGCCCAAAATACTATAAAACGTTTCAAATAAATCCTTTCCAAAATTTCAAGTAATACTTATTGATTTCAAAGTTTTCAAAACTCTTTCAATTAAACCATAAACTTGAAAAACAACCAATTTCATAAAATCATTTTTCCATTAGATATAAAACCTTTATAATGTGAAAATAATGATTTATTTAAAATGTATGAAAAATAATTTAAGCTTTCAAAAACTTAATCATTCTTAATTTTGTTTGTTATCATCAAAATCAACATTATGTTAACATAAATGTTAACAGTATCTCCTTTAATAAATTTAATTTCAAAATCAAAGACACTCAAAATAGCTTGCCATCTTGCAAATATTTGTTTAGATGCAATGTTCTGAACATCTTTTTCTAAAACATGTTTTGCAGCTTTGCAATCTATCCTAAGTAAAAATTTGTGATTTAATAAGTCACTTTGAAATTTGGATATGCATAAAACAATAGATAAAATCTCTTTTTTGATAGTAGAATAATTTCTTTGACATTCATTCCAATGTGCAGAAACATATTGTACTATCTGTTCTTTATTATTCTCGATTTGCTTTAATATACCTCCATAACCTAAATCTGATGCATCAGTTTCAACAATTTTAGGTAATGCAGGATTTGTAAAAAATAAATAAGGAATATTTTTTACAGAGTTCTTTATTAATCTAACAACTCTTGTATGTTCATCTGTCTATACAACAAGATTCTTTTTTAGCCTATCATGTAATGGTTTTGAAATTCTATTAATGTTTGGATAAAAATCAAGAACATAATTTAGGCTTCCTAAAAATCTTTGTAATTAGGTTTTATCTAATATCCTATCAGGAAATTTATCTGCAAATGCAAGAGATCTCTCGATAAGTGTGATGGTTCCTTTGGAAATGTAATGACCTAAGAACCTAATCTTTGTTTGAAATAAAGAGACTTTAGAACTAGAAATGGCCAAACCAGCTTTTTTAGTGGCAAGGTAAAAAGTCTCTAGGTGTTTGAAATGTTGATCGATTGTTTGGGAATAGATCAACACATCATCTATATAAACAATATAAAATTCAGAATAAGGGTTATAAATGTCATTCATAATCCTTTGAAATTCCGAGGGCACGTTTTTTAAACCGAATGACATTACCAAAAGGAACAGTAAAAGCAGTTTTATAGCGATCTTTAGGATGAATTTGAATTTGCCAAAAATCAGATTTCATATCAAATTTTGAAAAAATGAATGCATTATGAAGTTTCTGGAGCAAATCTTTTTTATTAGGTATGGGATACCTAATCTATTTTAATGCTTTATTAAGAAGTTTGTAATTTATGATAAGTCTAGGTGTACCTCTTTCTATTTCAGAATTTTTATTGACATAGAAGGCAGCACAAGACCATGGGGATCTAGATTTTACTATAAGACCTTTTGATTCTAAATCTTTTATCTCATTTTTGCAATGTTGTTCCAATTCTTTGTTCATTTGAATTGGACGGGCTTTAGTGGGTATTTATTTTTCGTCAAAGGAATTTTCATAAGGCAAATCTACCAAATGTTGTTTTCTATTCCAAAAAGAAGTTGGCAGATCGGAGATTTTTCTTTTTATAAATTCATTTTGTAACTGGTTTTCAATTCTTTGTAAATTCAAATCCTTTTTTAAACAAACTAAGTCATTTTGTTTAGATTTGAGAAGGTTATTGACTTGGTTTTGATAAACAGAATAAGTTTTTACTATATTTAAATTTCTTGTTTTAGGTTTTTCAATAAAAGGAAAAATTAATTTTTGATTTTTTACTTTAAAAGATATACTATCATAATTGACAGTATATGGGGTAATAAGGTTAATGAATGAAGTTCCTAATATAACAGAAGGGTGTATGTCATTTGTTAAAAGGAACGTAGTCCGAAATTCAAAACCATTATTACGAATTGAAGCATCAACTTTTGATTTAATTTTTAGCTTTGAATTATTGGCGGCAGAGAGTCTTTCATTTGTTTTTTCATGAAATCTTCTGGGCACAATGTCTTCTTTAATGCGATTTAAATCAGCACCAGTGTCAAAAAGAGCAATGGTGTCAATTTCGAAATCTTTAGAAAAATTTAAGGTGATTTTTATCAAATATTTTCTTGTAGTAATTTGTTTTAAAGCAAATAGAAAATTATTGAGTATTGACTCAATGTTTTCAAGGCTTTGGTTATTATTAACATCATTATCAGATTCTGATTCCGATTTTTTTCAACATTGTCTTGTAGTTGTTTTTGTAAGAGAAGTTGAATGGTTTCAGAATCATTTTTTTGTTTTTCTTTCAAGTTTTTTATCTCAAGTTTGATTTCTTTAATCTCTTTTTGAAGGTCTTGGATGTTAGGAACTGTTTTCTTCTTTTTCTTTTTATCCAAGATTTCAGTCAGGTCATAAGTATTTTTCTTTACTATCTGGATTTTTGAAGTTTCTGTTTTATCACTTACATCTAAAGTTTTTAGAAGTTTATCAAGGTATTCTCTTTGAAGGGTAGGGTCAGAAATGTGTTTCACTAATTCAAGAAAGGTTTCTTGATCTTTAATCAACATATTGATTTTCTTTAAGTAGGATTCTGTTTCAGAATCACTACTACTTTCAGTTACAGAGTCAGATTTGATTAACTCATCAATCTGTAAGGGCTCACTGTCTCCGATCATGGAAGCCTCAGAGTCAGAAGACTCTATCATTAAAAATGCTATTTTGGAAAGTGTTTCATCATCAAGGCCAAGCTCATGGAGCTTTCTGCTCATTCTACAGAATTTTACAGTGTGACTTTTTTGTCCACATTTAAAACATGTGGCTTCTTTGTAATTAAAATGGGCTTTCTGTTTGGATTTGAAATCTTTTTTAGAGGAACGTTTCTTATAAGGCTTTGAGGGTTTCTTATAGAAAGGTTCCCTAAAACTTTGGGAAGATTTTCTATGGCTTTTGGACTTGTAATGTTTCTTGTAAAGTTTTAAACACTTACCATTACAATCTTTGGAGGTAGAAATTTTAAAGGGGTCATAGTTGAATTATTTACAGAAACTACTTAATTCTTGCTTAGACTTTCTAAGCTCTCATTTAAGTCGTTTCTATAATTTCAAATTTCGACAAATCTTTAAACCTTCCTTATTGACAAAACTAACAAGTTCACCGTAGATTAACTCATCATAAGGAATACGGTTGTCATTGAAGGCTTTAATGGAATTCCTAACCTTTTCTTCTAATAGGGTAGGTAAACCTGCAAGCAATTTTTCATTCCAAGTTATATGATTTGCATCATCCCTAAGGAAGAGTCTGGTAAAGAATGTGGTTTTATAGCTTTGGAATTCACTAAGTTTTCTACATCTCAGATTATGAAGAAACTCAGTATTTTTATCTCTGAGGTGATAGGGGTCACTTATGAAATGAAGGGATATAGTCAGAATCAAGGTAGCAACTGTATCTTGAATTGGACTATTGAATTCATCCAGAATGGGGGTTCCATCCTCATCTGTTTGAATAGAATTTAAAATATCTAATTGTTGCTGTTTGGTGAGAAGATGATCCCACCAACCTTTAAGTTGACCAGTAAAACCAACAATGAGAATTTCTGCAATTGCTTTGTCAGAAGTTCCCGACTGAGTTTTATAGGCATTAGCTGCCATGGTCATCTGTTGCAACAATCCTAATATGTTATACTCAGACATACCATCAATATTCCACTCATAGACAGAGGATGCATTAAAACGAGATTGGTTTAATGCACTAGGCCTGTTGTCTATGGCTAGGTCAGGTGGAGACTTGACAGTAGGTAGGGCTAATTTCCAATGGATTTTGTTGGCTTTAGGAGTTGGTTCTTCTTTGAAGGCTTCTATATCAGAAGAGGCTATCGAAATGTTGTCCTGTTCTAATACACCAATCTTGTTAGATTGAGCACTATCAGGAGCTATCTGAATTTTACTAGAAGAGAAAGAAGAAGCTTCTATCCTATCTAGTTGTTAATGGCTTTAGCAAAATCTGATTTTGACTCTTGAATAAGCTTTTGACTATTTTTCGAAACCTGAAATGGTTTGAAAATATGTTCTTTAAGCTTTTTGTCAGAATCCGATTTTGACACTACAGTCTTTGATGTAACAGCAGAAACAGTTATGGCTGACTTCTGGAATTGACTTTCTATCCTCGTCAGTTGTTTTCTTATTGTATTTAGATTAGTATTACAGAAATTATTCTGTTGGATAATGCTATCTAAATCTGTTTCTGGATCTTTAGGCTTATGGATTTTATACGGCGATTCTTTTATCTGAACAGGAGGTTCACCATGATTAATGGTTAAACTCCTCAGTGGGGGATGTTCAGATTCTATGGTTCTATCACTATTAAAAAGGTTCCATTCAGCGATATTCTTTCTAATGGTAATAGGATTTGATTCTTTAAAAGGATAAGAAATGATGTTGTTTAAAGCATGTATTTCAAACTAATCAAAAAACATGATGTGGACTTTATGAGAATTTACAAATTTATAATATTCTTCTTGTATTTCTTTTCTTCGTTTAAGAAGTGTTTAAAAAACTAAAATCTTTTTTCTTTATTAATGTCAGAATAAAAATCATTATGAAGTAGAGTTTTATCTAATTCAAATCCTTTTTCAATGACACTGATTACATTTTCTGTAGCAGCAGAAAATGTAGGAGAAGTTGGAGGAGAAGGTTCTTTCTCTTCCTGTCTTTGTTCATGTTGACTACTAGTGTAGATTAGATGGGGAACACTAATGGTATAGTCAACAGAATGAATTGAAAAACTAGGTATATCCGAAGTGGAAAACCTAGGTTGACTCTTTACTGGTTGGAAAATGGGGATTTATTACGGAAGGAATTTTTATAAATTTTCTTTCTAATGAAGAAATACTAGCACTAGAATCTTTATTGGAGAATCTAGAAGATGTAGATCTCCTGAAGGAAAGTTTGACTTTACCATCAGAATACTTAGTTACATTTTGCAACTCTGTATTTGGCTCAAGTTGTTTTGAAATAACTGGAGCAGCGGCTCCTTCTAGAATCCATTCGTCTGGAAGATTGACATCTTTCCATTGGATTGGTTTTGGAATAACAGTGTTTGCTTTAGACAGGTCAGTCTGCAAGAGAAGAGTCTCATCTCTTTTTGACTGGAATTTGTGTTGTGTACTAAACACATAAATCATTGCTTTATAGGAAATTTTATAAATTAAGGCTACTGGGACAGATCCCTTAATCATATGATAGTTATGGGTTTTAATTTGTAAGTTCATGCTTTTTAAGATGTTTTTGTCTTTAAGGGATATTGTTATGTTTGGGTAGCAACTAAATGAAATGGGGCCTTTACAAAGACTCGATTCTATACTGCTTAGTAAAGAATCATCAAAAGAGATGAATCGGCCATCTCTTAGGACGGCAAGGATTGAAGTATCTAATCCTTCTTTAGTCAATCGTTTTATCCCAACTTGAATTAAACCAATATGAACATAATTAAAGTTTTTATCTTTTAACTTCTTTAATGATTGTTCTGAGAACAAATGAATTGTCTCAAATGGCTTTGAAAAGGTAATATCACGTTCTTCTGTCTTTATAACATAATCATTCTTTAAAAAATCAAGCTTTTTTGTTTTGTAAATCATTTCTTTAGAGACTTTTGGTAATTCCCAATTGTCAATTACTTTATTAAAATCTTCAATTACGAATTTTTCTGAATTCACAACATTCTTTGAATCACTAATCTTTCCGAAAGAAGAACTAGAAAAGGACGATGTTCTACAGAGTAGAGAATCCATGGTGTTCAAAATTTTCAATTAAAGTCTATATAGATGCCTACAGGTATGGGTTTACTGCCCTAAACGGATCTCTGTCCTAAAACGGGACTTACTATCAGTAAAAAATTCAGCACACACACAAAAAACAATTTTAAACTTAAACAACATAAAAACTTTACGCTATATTACACTACCCTCCCCTCCGCTCTGCAGACTTTTGACATTCATAAAGGGTATTATACATCATTTGTGAATATCCTTGAGCCATCAAATTCACTCTTCAAAATTATTCATTTAGATACAGTTGTTTCAATCATGGTTCTGCTCATTTAATTATTTACTCTCTTTTTTTTTTTGGAAGGAATCTAATTATTCATTCTTAATATTCCCGACACAGACACGTGCCCTCTTGCTATATAAAAATGTGGAAGACGAGAGCCCACAAAGTCACAAACTAAGCAAAGCACGTGCTACACAGTAAACATCACAGAATCCCGTACCACAAATTGACAAAATATCATAACAGAGATTCCGATTTCCGTCCTCCTTTCGATTAACACCTCATGAAAAGAACAGATGCCCAGAAGACAAATTTAACATGCTCATTCACAGCCGTTGCTTTCTGCTATTTTCAGTTCTGTTACAGCATATAAAACCCCCAGACGCCCCCCACCCCCCACACCTCTGAATTAATTAATTAATATTTACACATGCTTTTAACGTCTAATTTTAGCATTTGAGACTTGCCAGTTGCCATTAGCGGATGACCAATAGCGACTAGCCTGCCGGCCATGATTGTCACGGTGTCGTTTTTAAGAAACTATGGACGGTAACTGTAGTGTATGCCACATCATAGTGGATTCGACAGTTGGCTGATACGTCTTGACTTGTGGTGGGATCCACGTGGGCACCACTAACTAGTAAACTAGTAAAGTAAGTATCATCGGACCTTTAGCTCACTGATTGCATCGTGCACGTCACCCTCTGTTGAAGCGCGTGACCGCGATGAGAGGAAAAATTCAGACTTTGTAGAACATTAACTTTCGTGTTCTATCCAAAGTGCTTATAAAATAAAAATTTCCTTAAACCCGTCGCGAATTCCTTTCTGCTTCCTTCTCCACTTCTCCACTTTTCACTTTCCAACTCGAAACAGAGCTGAAAATGTAAGCAAAATCCACTTCATATTTTTCCCAATGAATTTAAGACAGCGTCAGTACCCCACGCGAGGCGGAGATGACCTACACGCGCCTCCAGCTCCGCCGCCAATGCCAGTAATTTACAACATTATCCCTATCCATGACCTCTTAGCTGAACACCCGTCTCTCAGATACCCAGAAGTACGCGCCGCGGCTGCCGCTTTACGCGATGTGAGTGACCTCCGGAAGCCGCCGTTCGTTGCTTGGGGCTCACACATGGACCTTCTTGACTGGCTGGGTATCTTTTTCGGGTTCCAAAACGACAACGTCCGGAACCAACGGGAACACCTGGTCCTCCACTTGGCCAACGCCCAAATGCGACTCCAACCGCCGCCTGCTTCACCGGGCGTTCTCGAACCGAGCGTCCTCCGAAGATTCCGGCGTAAGTTGCTCCGAAACTATGCTTCTTGGTGCTCATTTTTAGGCCGGAAGTCACAGATCAGTGTGTCGAGTCGTCGCGACCAGAAAAGTCTCCGTCGGGAGCTTCTTTATGTTTCCTTTTATTTGCTAATATGGGGCGAGTCAGCAAACTTACGTTTTGCTCCAGAATGTATCTGTTACATTTACCATCACATGGCTATGGAACTAAATTATGTACTTGATGATAAGATAGATGAAAATACCGGTAGGCCATTTTTACCTTCAATTTCTGGAGATTGTGCGTTTTTGAAGTGTGTGATTATGCCAATTTATCAAACGATTAAGACTGAGGTGGAGAGTAGTAGGAATGGAACGGCGCCACATTCAGCTTGGAGGAATTACGACGATATAAATGAGTACTTTTGGAGTAATAGGTGTTTTAAGAGCTTGAAATGGCCTATTGATTATGCAAGTAATTTTTTTGTGACGGTTAGTAAAGGGAAGAGGGTGGGGAAGACTGGGTTTGTGGAGCAACGGACGTTTTGGAATATATTTAGGAGTTTCGATAAGCTTTGGGTTCTGTTGATACTGTTTTTGCAGGCTGCTGCTATAGTTGCATGGGCGCATACCCATTATCCTTGGCAAGCGTTGGACAGTCGTGACGTTCAGGTTGAGTTATTGACTGTTTTTATCACTTGGGGTGGGCTCAGATTTTTGCAATCACTGCTTGATGCAGGGACTCAGTACAGTTTGGTCTCAAGGGAGACAATGTGGCTGGGTGTGAGGATGGTTTTGAAAAGTGTTGTTGCTTTGACATGGACGGTTGTGTTTGGAGTTTTTTATGGGAGGATTTGGAGTCAAAAGAATGCTGATGGCAGGTGGTCGTATGAAGCGAATCAAAGGATTATAGCATTTCTTAAGGCTGTGTTGGTGTTTATTATGCCAGAGTTGTTGTCGATAGTGTTGTTTGTTCTGCCTTGGATAAGGAATTGGATTGAGGAGTTGGATTGGCCTATTGTGTACATGTTGACATGGTGGTTCCACTCTCGGATATTTGTGGGTCGTGCTCTGAGGGAAGGGCTGGTTAATAATTTCAAGTACACAGTGTTCTGGATTGTTGTACTACTCTCGAAGTTTTCATTTAGTTATTTTCTTCAGATCAAGCCACTTGTTGCCCCAACAAAGGCACTTTTGAATATGAAGAAGGTAGACTACAATTGGCATGAGTTTTTTGGTAGTACAAATAGAGTTTCAGTTGTTTTGTTGTGGGTTCCAGTTATTTTGATTTATTTGATGGACCTGCAAATCTGGTATTCGATATTTTCATCAATTGTTGGTGCAGTAATTGGGTTATTTTCACATTTGGGTGAGATTAGGAATATTGGGCAGCTAAGGCTTAGGTTTCAGTTCTTTGCTAGTGCCATGCAGTTTAACCTAATGCCAGAAGAGCAGTTGCTAAGTCCTAAGGCAACACTGGTGAAAAAGCTTCGGGATGCAATTCGCCGATTGAAGCTGAGGTATGGACTTGGTCTGGCATACAATAAGATAGAATCAAGCCAAGTGGAAGCTACCCGGTTTGCCTTGATATGGAATGAGATAATGTTAACTTTCAGGGAGGAAGATCTTATCAGTGACAGAGAGCTTGAGCTCTTGGAGCTGCAACCTAATTGTTGGAACATAAGGGTTATTCGCTGGCCATGTATCCTCCTCTGCAATGAGCTGCTGCTTGCTCTCAGTCAGGCAACAGAGCTGGCAGATGCACCTGACAGGTGGCTGTGGTTGAAGATATGCAAGAATGAGTACACACGGTGTGCTGTCATTGAAGCTTATGATAGCATCAAGTATTTGCTTCTCACGGTTGTCAAATATGGCACAGAAGAGAATGCAATTGTTACAACATTTTTCACCGAGATAGAGAACTATATGCAGATTGGGAAGTTTACTGAGGCATACAGGATGACCGTTCTACCAAAAATGCATGCCAAACTTATATCACTTGTTGAGCTTATGATGAAGCCAAAGAAGGATCTCAGTAAGGCAGTTAATATACTGCAGGCCTTATATGAACTTTCTGTTCGAGAATTTCCAAGGGTGAAAAGGCCTATTTCTAAATTGAGACAGGAAGGTCTGGCCCCACGTAGTTCAGCCACTGATGAAGGGTTGCTCTTTGAAAATGCTGTGAAGTTTCCTGGTGCTGAAGATGCATTTTTCTATAGGCAGGTACGACGTCTGCACACAATTCTTTCTTCAAGAGACTCAATGCACAATGTACCGGCGAATCTTGAGGCAAGAAGACGTATAGCTTTCTTTGGCAATTCTCTGTTTATGAATATGCCCCGTGCACCATATGTTGAGAAAATGTTGGCCTTCAGTGTTTTAACCCCGTATTATGATGAAGAAGTGGTGTTTAGCAAAGAAATGCTTCGAAGAGAGAATGAAGATGGTGTCTCCATCCTGTTTTATCTGCAGAAGATCTATGCTGATGAATGGAACAATTTTATGGAGCGGATGCGGAGAGAAGGCATGGAGGACGATGATGATATCTGGTCAAAAAAGGCAAGGGATCTCCGTCTTTGGGCATCATACAGAGGTCAAACTTTATCCCGTACCGTGAGGGGGATGATGTATTACTATAGGGCTCTCAAGATGTTTGCTTTTCTTGATTCTGCATCAGAGGTGGACATAAGGATGGGATCGCAAGAACTAGCTTCTCATGGTTCGTTGAGCCGTAACAGCTATTTGGATGGTCCTGGCCCAGCATCTTCAAAGACGCTTCCTAGTGCAGAAAGTGGTGTTAGTCTTTTGTTCAAGGGGCATGAGTGTGGGAGTGCTCTGATGAAATTCACATATGTGGTTACTTGCCAGGTGTATGGGCAGCAGAAGGCAAAGGGAGACTCTCGTGCAGAAGAGATTTTATATTTGTTGAAAAACAATGAGGCCCTTCGAGTTGCCTATGTCGATGAGGTTCACTTGGGGAGGGATGAGGTTGAGTATTACTCTGTTCTTGTGAAGTATGATCAGCAGATGCAGAGGGAGGTGGAAATCTATAGGATTAGGCTGCCTGGTCCATTGAAGCTTGGGGAAGGAAAACCAGAAAACCAAAACCATGCCATAATTTTTACTCGGGGTGATGCAGTTCAAACCATTGACATGAACCAAGACAATTATTTTGAGGAGGCACTCAAGATGCGCAATTTGTTGGAGGAATTCAATAATTATTATGGAATTAGAAAGCCGACTATATTGGGAGTCCGAGAGAATATCTTTTCAGGTTCTGTATCCTCTCTTGCTGGGTTCATGTCTGCCCAGGAAACCAGTTTTGTGACCCTTGGCCAGCGTGTTCTAGCAAACCCTTTGAAGGTACGGATGCACTATGGTCATCCTGATGTGTTTGACAGATTCTGGTTCTTGCCTCGTGGTGGAATTAGCAAGGCTTCTAAAGTAATTAATATCAGTGAGGATATATTTGCTGGTTTCAATTGTACACTGCGAGGTGGTAATGTAACACACCACGAATATATACAGGTGGCCAAGGGAAAGGATGTTGGGTTAAATCAGGTCTCCCTGTTTGAGGCCAAGGTTGCTAGTGGAAATGGTGAGCAGGCATTGAGCAGAGATGTGTACCGCTTGGGTCACAGATTAGACTTCTTCCGGATGCTCTCCTTTTTCTACACGAGTTTGGGGCACTACTTCAACTCATTGATGGTGATCATAACTGTTTATACATTTTTATGGGGGCGTCTTTATCTTGCTCTTAGTGGGGTTGAGAAGGCTGTCAAGAATAGTACTAACAATAAGGCTCTGAGTACACTTCTGAATCAGCAGTTTCTCGTCCAGTTTGGTCTGTTCACTGCTCTTCCAATGATTGTGGAGAACTCACTTGAGCATGGGTTCCTCCCTGCAGTTTGGGACTTCTTGACAATGCAACTTCAGCTTGCATCGTTATTTTATACATTCTCTTTGGGAACTCGTGCTCATTTCTTTGGTCGGACTATTCTTCATGGGGGTGCCAAGTACAGAGCCACTGGGCGTGGATTTGTGGTTCAGCATAAGAGCTTTTCAGAGAATTATAGACTGTATTCTCGGAGCCATTTTGTCAAGGCAATTGAACTCGGAGTTATTTTGATTGTGTATGCTTTCCACAGTCCCGTGGCCGAGGATACTTTTGTTTATATAGCAATGTCAATCACGAGCTGGTTCCTTGTGGTTTCATGGATAATGTCTCCCTTCGTGTTCAACCCTTCTGGATTTGACTGGCTGAAGGCTGTCTATGACTTCGAAGATTTTATTGATTGGATATGGTTCCGTGGGGTGTTTACAAAAGCAGATCAGAGCTGGGAAACATGGTGGTACGAGGAACAGGACCATCTACGGACGACCGGTCTTTGGGGAAAGCTATTGGAGATTATCTTGGATCTTCGTTTCTTCTTCTTTCAGTATGGCATTGTATATCAGCTGGGAATAGCTGGCGGAAGCACCAGTATAGTTGTTTATTTGCTATCTTGGATAGTCGTGGTTGTGGTGGTTGCAATTTACATCACCATAGCATATGCTCAAAACAAATATGCTGCAAAAGATCACATCTACTATCGGCTAGTGCAACTGCTAGTCATTGTGCTAGTAGTACTAGTGATTGTCTTATTGTTGGAGTTCACTAAGTTCGAGTTCTTTGATCTTGTGACAAGTTTCTTGGCATTCATCCCCACGGGATGGGGCATGATATTGATTGCCCAAGTTCTTAGACCTTTTCTGCAGTCCACTTTGGTCTGGGATACCATGGTTTCCTTGGCTCGGTTGTACGAGTTACTGTTTGGAGTAATTGTCATGGCCCCGGTGGCTTTGCTTTCGTGGTTGCCCGGATTTCAGTCAATGCAGACAAGGATCCTCTTTAATCAAGCATTCAGTAGGGGTCTACAGATCTCTCGTATTCTTACTGGGAAAAAGTCCAACTGATGCATGGCTGCGGTAAATTTCTATCTTTGCTTTTACCTTCTTGACCCAACCATGGTTTACTAATAATTAACTTGAGGTTGGTATTGTTGCAGTAACTGAATATTTACATCTGAACTTTGCATGCTGACTGCAATTTATCATAAATTCATAATGTTGTCATTAACTTTTACGGTATCTATATGATTCAGGTATTCCCATGGGACAGGAGTTACATAGCCGTGGTAGAAAAACTGGCCGTTATTTCCACTTTCTTAGCACTTATTTTGCTGTGGTATTTGGTTAACTCTTGGGTGGTGAGGACTATGATCTTCATTCTTAAATATTTTTGGTAGCTTTGTATCTGGTCACTTTCAGGCTCCGATGCTGCTTCAGATCTTGTCCTGGCAAACATGCTTAGTGGTTGGTAGGCTACAACTTTAATTCTAATTATGTAGGTTTTTGTATAGTGTTTATGTACAGTGTAACTTCTGTGATAGTTTCAGAGCAGTGTTTAATGGCATTTCCACTCATATTCGAATTATGCATCCTTTAGTTAATAAATGAAGTGGTATTTGATTTCCTTCTTGTACAAAAGCTGGACTTACAGGCCTAACGCAATGAAATCTAATGAACGCAGAACTTAGATCAAGTGAATTTTCATTATCGGACCATCAGATTCTTATACACTGATCCCGGATGAATAACAGTAAGCAATTGGCTTTGAATATATTGTCTGAGCATCAAGGAAATACAGGGACTATGCAAGCCATTATTTACATATTCTATAGACAATGCTGGTATAGTGGAAATCACAAGCATTCCCATCTTGCTCACGATGAACCTGAAAATTTGTTATCAAAATTTTTCTCACTTAACTTATTATATCTTTTGCAATCATAAAAACGATAAAAAAAAAAAGAAATAATAAGAAAAGCAGATTTTGTAATAACAAAATTTCTATATTTAATTTATTTTTTTTAGAATAGTATTACATATCTTAAATTTTTTATTTGAAAACAATATTTCAAATAATGTGATAATCATCAATTAATTGATGAGATAATATAGTTAATTTACTTAAATATTATTAAAAAATTTATTAATTATTTAATAAATAACACATCATTTAAGATAAATTTTGAGATATGAAAATTTAAGGTGCCTATTATTATTCTTCCTTCTACACTTGCAAGTCAAAAGTTTCCAGAGAAAGAACAAATAAAGTGACAACTGATATAAAAAAAAGACCTGCACCAAAAAAAAAAAAAAAAATATATATATATATATATAAGAAAAATGAAATACTATAACTTGACTAACAAAAATGAGGACTCTGTATTTTATGTACTAAAATGAGATTTCAATTATCATTTAAGTACAAATATTTTTGTCAACAGGTTCTCCTTGTAATTCCACATTGCTAACTACAGGAATTTTTTCATACGCAGCAATCTCTCTAAACCTCTTGGGAAGAATACACCGACCACCATTTTGTTGCTGCAAATAAATAAAAGCAGCAAACAGCAGACCACCACAGGGTATGATAATGTCCCAAGCTGTGGAGTAAAAATCCATCTTGGGATTTGCATAAATGTAAGACCAATCAGGGTACCAACTGGAAGTATTAGCCCTGTAAAGATCATAAGCATGAGGCAACAGTCGAACAACGGTTGTTCCAATGTAGAAAGGAGCAGCCATGGTCTTTTCTGTTGAGTTGCTGAACATGTTGAACAGAATCTGTGGGAGCAAAAAACCATCAAGAATCAACCCACCGTAGGATTTGAGATCAACCCAAAAAGAATGCTGCCAGTTTAAGCGCACCCGGCGAGGGTGGCGAGGTCGTATATGACGATGTACAATATATGGACCATGGTAAGAATTCCTCGATCGATACACAACCCAAGCAATCAACCCACCAGCAATATACAATGGTAAAGTTGCATATAAAACTTTCCTCTCGGAAATCCATGTTTCATTTTGACTTCCGTTGCCTAGTCTTGCAGACCAAGTAAGTTGGAGAAGGCGGAACTGCAGAAGGAAAGCTACCATTGTGACCACCCTTACAATTATTTCATTTGCTTCGAGCCATCCACCGCTACCAAGAAAAAGATTCTGCTGGTTATGATTGGCCTTGAATAAGGCCTCAAAGTTCAACAGCAAAGGAATCATGTACCCGAGAGTAAGAATGATGAGCATCACAACAGATATGAAAGGAAGCACATCAGGGTGCTTCTTAACATAGAAGAGCTGCAAGCCAACAAAGAAACATGCAAGTGTATTCGATATAAGAACCATGGTAATCTCTAAACCCATTCTCCAAACAGATTCCTTAGCTTGGCTTGTGTAAATTGAACTGGAAAACAATTCGAGACGTCCAAAATAAAGAGAGTCTGACTTCTGCCGTGTGCTTTCAATTGTTCCCTTGACATTTTCACTGTCCTCTTCGTTCAATGCATGAAACTGGAAGTTGACATCAATCTCACAATCCAGAGAATCATTTTTTGCCAATTTCATTTGTTGATGACTTGGCCTCAAATTGCGACACCCTCTCATGCACAAGACACCTGTATCCCTATCATACACTCCTTCAGCTGAAATTTCTATTGCTTCAGATATCTCACTACCACCAAACATGAAACCAGATGGAGGCACGATACTCATCTTGTAGCTAATGTTCTGCATATTGTGCTGGTTATTTGGCTTAAAAGCAAACACAGTATACCTCTGCAATGGCGGCAAATGCAAGTGTCCAGACAGCGGGTGATGATATAAGTGATCACCCACAAACAGCGGAGAAGCAAAACCATGGGATATTTGTCCGTTGCTATTTTTTACATACATATTAAACCTCATGTCCACAGAATTCACATCGGGGTACGTCTTTCCCTTGTGTTTAACATTATTCTTAATTGCACAAGATTTCCTAGCAACATCTACCACAGTATACTGGTACTTGAAACCGGAGAGACCTGTTAATACTTCCTGAGAACTTTGAAACCCAATTTTATCAAAATATCCCGGATCACGCTCACTTTTGTTGCTCCAAATTTGCCCTGAAATTGTACTCCTATTTCTAACAGAGAAAACTGTAGGAAATCTCAAATTAAACCTAACCGAGCAATCTCCAACATAAGCATTAGTTACAATTTGAGTGAAATTCAAGATTCGACATGCAACACCATGCAGCTGGTTCTTCTTGTCATCCCATACACCTTCAGCAATCAACGTGGTCTTAGGGTCAAAAGGAAATGTTGCACGAATAATGCTGGAGTTCAGAAACCCCAGTAACATCACCATTTTTTGTTTCTCAAAACACCTAATCTTTCTTAAAAGCAGAGCACTTGGTAAATAATCAACGTTCTCTGTAACAGGACTGCAACTAACATTTCCACCACTATAACACGCACTATTAAATGCCAATTCAAACTTAAAATTACCGAAACCAAACACCGAGCACACACCTTGATCGGCATCACTCACAGACAAACTCTTGTCTCTATCAAGTCCATCCTCAAAATCACTTTCATTTCCTTTATCTATCAATGTAAACTCATAAGACCTCTCCTCAAGCTTAGCCACACCTAATATCGAGACCAGCTTAAAGCAACTCTCACTACCTTCAAAATCCAAACTTTCCAAAACCCCACTAACCAAGCTATCAAAAACACTCAAATTGGATTTTCTGGAATAATTAAGCTTCAAAACCACATTAAGATTATCGGATTTACCTGAATTTATACGATTGGATCCTGATCCAACCATACAAAGCTTCCCATCAGCTTCGGACCAGAAACCACTTAGCCAAAAGCTCGCCAAGTCACGCTGCAGCGGAATCCTCGGCCCTCGAAATTTAACCATCCGTAATCTACGGAACCTTGTATTAGCGTCATCTTTGGGGGAGATCATAAGACTCAATCGTGCTTTGAGTTTGAACACGGTACTGTTAACTGTTTTACCATCGATGTGGGGAACAAAAGCGACGGAATTCGGCCAGATGGCCTGGTGAGAATTGAAAAGGGGGTCGCCGCCGGCGAAAAAGGCGGTGGTGAAGCGAAGGGATGAAGGGGAGGCAGGGAAGTTGGTTCGGTCGAGAAATGGTTCGGGGACTATGTGGTTGCAGTATTTGGAGTATTGGATTTGTGAGTTTGCGGTGGTGGGATTTGGAATGTAAGATTCGCAAAATGTCGCCAGGAGGGAGAAGGACATGCCCAAAAGGAGGAGGAGGCTGCGGCGCTGGAGAGGATTTGACCGCCATTTTTGGGTTTTTGGAGGGTTTATCTGGGAAAGTTGAGGAACGGAAATTATCTCCATCGGTGATGGCATCGTCCCTTACCCTCCAATACGGTGTAAGAGAAGCTGAACGAATCAACTCATCGGCAAGAATTTTAGATTTGCATATATTTTTAAATTTATAGGCGGCTTGGCGTTTAAAAAATGCTTTTTCGACAGGCACTTATTACCAAGAAAATAGAAATGTCCTTGTTTAATTTTTTTTTTTTTTAAGAATATACGTAGTTTCATATGATTTAATATTTATCCCCCTTTTTTTTCTCAATTAAAATCATAATTATCTTTTGAGTGAAAATGGAAACGTAAAAGTTTGCTTTGGGTAATTGGGTTTGGGTGTGAGCGAGGGAAACAGATCCGGTGTTCAGCTGAGCTTGTGCTGAGCACTGGATTAATGGTCAGTAATTATTTTATGTGGGCCTTAATTAATTGCTGACCATTAATTTAGTGATCAGCACAAGCTCAGCACCGAATCCTGGTCCGTGAGGGAGACAATAATGTGTTCGTACATTTGAAGTCATGCCTCGTGTGCAGCGCAGAAACTGAAAGGCAAGAACAGCGTATCAATTAATTTACTCTCATAAGTCATACTCATATAGCCGGCGGCTCCTTTTTCAAGTTACAATCTCTTTTTAGGCTATTGTAAAGTGCTGTAGCTGCCCGTCTAGCGATGGTAAAACGTGGGTTTAACATGTGTTTTCGGGCTATGCATTTTTTTTTTTTTTGATCTGGCCAAAAAAAAACTTTGAATTTTTATCATTTTGCTTTATAAATTTATGGCTTATAATTTTTTTTTTTTGTTAGTTTAGGATTTAGAAGTTGAATTTAAAAGATTTAAAACTTTAAATATATATCATAGGTGAGTTAAATACATGTTAAAATATGTATTTTTAATTAAAATAATATTTCTTTTAAATATTTTTAATCATTTCTCGAGCTTTCGGAGCAGACTCGGGCTTCATCTAAACATGCTCGGATTGGGCCAAACCTGGCCTAAAACACCTGGTCTCCAGTGTGGCCGAGTTTTTCTGCCATCCTAAAGCCTACGCCCTTGTCTAACTAATCTTGAGTTACGTACTTGTGTTGCAGCTTTAACAGTGGCTGGTTTCACATCATCCTCACTTGGTGGCGTCAATGAAACCCTGTTTTAGTCAAACTCATGGATGAAAATGAAATTATATTAGTAATTTTGAGCGGCGACATTGACCTTGTGGCTCCTTTCCAAAGCTTTTCTATGGCTGCATTGTCCTTACCTCTGGAATTTTAAATTTTAAAGGAACTATCACAGAGAGATCATCCAGCTGCATAAGGCATCATTGTTACAGAGATCTTAAGCCACACCACTACAACCATTGTTTCTTCATTATTGTACATTGTGAAACACCATATATTACAGCAGCACAAGCTTATTCAACCAATCTTATAATACAAGTTCAACGGCCATATAAACAGAACACAGGGGAAACACAAGCATATTTTGTTATTTTACATTTTAATTCACACGATAGGAAAGTGTTCATAAGGTAAATGCAGAGTTCTTTTAATTATTTGAACCCGTGAAGGGCATTCATTTTTCAGTTTCAGGCTCAATAAATTGGCTGCAATCGATTCCCTTGCTAGAAAAGGCCTCCACAAGCTTTGGAAATAACTTAGCAAGCATGATTTTGAACCCCATAGAACATCCGTGGGAATTTTCTCCATTTTCTTTGCACCCAGAGGCAGTTCCTACTGCAGCTCCTTCCATGTATGCCTTGCAAGCTAACAAAATGTATTTGGAGCGTTGACCGAAGTGCTCCTCCACAAGCTCCTTAAAATGCTACATCAACAAAAATCAGCCATTACTAAGAATTTCTATATTCCAGATAAATACACTTGGTGGTTTTAAATGGCATCTATTTCTGTCAATTGACAATTCCACTATTTTTCTGATTTTCAATAGCTAAGATGTAATGCTTGCAACATACTATAGATCAAAAACTAGCGATCATCTTATTCTCATTATTTCAATGAGAGAACGACAGTAAACAGCATGGCAACTTTACTGACATAGTGACATGGTATTTAAGACATTACCTTCGGTGGCTTGTGAAGTAGGTAAAGCATGGACTTGCAAGTCACAAGGAACGCATTTTCATTGTAGCTTACTGAGTTTTTCTCTCCCTCAGCTCTTCCTATCTGCTTATCATATCCAGCCTCATTGAAATAAGGTTTCTCATTAAGCACAAGAGCTTGGAGGGAGAGAAGAACTTGAAGCATGGTGGAGCTCCCTGGATTCCATACTTCAGTGCCTGAACCTGCCCAAGTATTGAGGAGGCTGAGGCAGACCTTTCCGGACTCATACAAATTAGGGTTCACTCTGAGTCCACCAGAAATATAGTGTACTAACTGCACAAAAATAATTTTGTTCAGACAAAATAATCATTTAATGAGTACATTTGCAAAGTTGTTTGCATAGAGAAATATTTACAAAGTGATCAGAAAATCATATAAGCAGCATCCTTTATTGCATAGAAAACGATAATGATCGAAATGGCAATATAGTCTTTGCACTACCAAAGTTGGGGGTACACAAGACAGCAGTAATTTATTCAAGCGTGAACTCAGTAACAAGTAAAGCAAAATTATATACGAAAACTCACAGGCGGCTCATAAGGATACTCTGCAGGAAGAAAGATGTCAAAGAAGAACAGCCCATCGTGATAGGGAGTTCCCTTTGCACCAACAATGGCTGCCCGTATGAGATCCATCCTATCCTCGTAGATGCGGACATAGATTGTTTCTGTTCAGGTTATCACACTCTTATAAGAAATTGAAAGAATAAAAATTTGACGGCTTTAACATTGATATTGGAAATTCCAGTTTTATGTGCTAACAGTTCACATATATAAATAACATAGCTGCAGATTTTTTTTTTCTTCTCTCTACTTAAAATGTTTTCCTTTGCACTAGTTCTACTTTAACAGCAGAAATCTTCTGTTTTTCCCTTTGCCGGTTAATCACTTTTTTGACATTTTCAAGATATAGAATTAACTGCATAATAATCACCACCATATGGAAAAACCTAAAAACACTAGTAATATATTGGAGTAAAGGTCCCTGATCAATCTTCTTCCCTAGAAGAGTAATCTTTCTTTTCCTTTTCTTCACACTTCTTTTTCCCCCGCTCAAGTTTCCATATCTTTCAGTAGAAAAAGAGCATTTGTTATCACAAGATAGGGTTTACCAGTGTAGCAGCTGATACCGACTAATGCATTCGCTAGTCCAATTTTTGCAAGTTACAACTAGTAGAAATGGAATAATACTGGTACAAGTACACCGAAGCAGCATACAGAAAATATAATAGTACTAACCAGGAAGGGATTTCTGTAGAATGCTCCATTCTTGCTGAACCTTCTTTACCCAAGCTCTTTTCACCTGTAGGGAAAAAAATGGAGAGAGGAAAAGAAAAAGGATTAACCTGAATGTTTGGTAGTGTCAACCAGTATATTTGCAGAGAAAAACGAACCATGTCTCTAACCTGAGACAGTGCTAACCCCTTGCTGGCAGCAAGAAAATGGTGGTCTGAAGAATCGCTAACCATATCAAACCGCCGAAACTGATCTTCTGAATTCTCACAAGCTGGAAAAGCATTAAATTCTTCTTTCTCTGGGTCCTCTTCAACTTCTTGAATTAAATTTGTCTTTCCATGTGTCTGAAACTCACTAGGATGAGGCTCATAGTAGATATTATTAGCTTCAAATACTTCTTTCTCAAGCAGAATCTCAGTCTCATTTGCATCTTCAGGTATATGACCAGACGACACTGAGTCTGACTGCGATGTGGAACCAAGGGGTCCAAATAGGCTTGTCACAATGCTAGTGAAAAATCCAATGGCAGCATAGGCGAGAGAAAAGGAACTTGACTCCCAAGGGTGCTTTTTGCAGACTTCACCAGAACCATCAAAACTTGGCAAATTCTGAGCAGCCAGAACAGCCATCCAGTGATTAAGAGATAATCTAAAATAACACAAACTTATGCTGGGTTGAAAACAAAATTCAAATTCAGTGAATTTTAAGTGTCTATAACGATAGAGAGGGAGCAAGGGAAAAATTACCTCTCCTCTGTGGCTTGAATTTTGTTTGTCATGCAGTTCTCGATTCAATTCCTCGATATTACCTTCATTTGTCCCAGGAGTTGTAGCTGAACCTTCATATTTTTCAACCCCATAAATTTCATTAGGTCCAACCTGTAACAATGCCCAAGTATAAATTTAAGGATGCTGAACCTAAGCGATTCAAACTAATCATGAATACTCAATCAATGAGAAACTGGTATATTAAGTGGCTGAGTTGGATGAATGATGTAAAACTTTTGCTGTTTTAACCAGCATCGCACCTATAATACAAGCTCATCATGTCCATGCGAAAACCATCAAATTTAAGCATGCATTACCATTTTCTGACAAGAAATCCTTTCTGAGATACACATTCAGAAGGATAATTCAGTCAAAAATTCCTAGCTACTAATTATGAAGCTGCACTGTACACTACAGTGGCCCATGATTACCAGTTCAACCTTTATTGGAAAGTGTCAGTGACATATTCATGTATTTAAGAGTATACTCAATGCAAAACATAGAATATAGCCAAGATTAATAAAGGATGACTAAATTTCACATACCTTGGTTGTAAAACCAGTAGCCCATCTCACCTCTACAGCACCATCTTTAAAGCCAGTAACCATGCCAATGCAAGATGAGTAATGTGCCTCAGGGCAATCATCCTGTTCCCAATCAGAGATCGTTCCTTCCAGAGCAGCCAATTTACACATGCCAAACTGGTTCTGGACCAACTTAAACACGACATCCCCATAAGAGTATGAGTAGTCTGGGTGCTCAACCAGTTCATAAGCGCTTACCTCAGACAGATTTGCATCGGAATCACTATTGGCCTTGGCCCTCCATTGGACTGTTACAGTCCTTTCCTTTGCGTCCACACCCTGCACAACCCCCCATCTTTGTCCGCTAGGTATATGTGGATCATCAGAAATTCCCTTTTCCAGCACATACTGATTAGGCCAAAATTCATGAGAATTTACAACACTAATGGGGAGCAGAGCCTGAGAATCCATATTCACAGAGCAGCTACCATCTTGCCACGCAACATCAAGTTTGGTCTTTGTTTTCACAATAACAAAAACCTCTGCTAAACTTGAATTGGGGTTTCTTCTCCTAAGTCCTCTTTCTAATTTCTTGTTATCACAAGTAGATGAATTGATAAGAGTTGGCTCTGTGATAACCTTGTGATCATCAGTTGGAAGCATGCACCAGTCACCTAGCTGCCAGTTAGCATGGGAAAAACCTGACAACAAAGTCAAGTTTTTTGAGTCTTGTAGACGTGGTGGAGCAGCTAAATTCAGATCAGAAGCCATTAAAGCAGATGCTAGCCAATCAACATACACCAAACCTGCATCTACTTTGCAAACGGTTCCCTCAACTTGATTTTCCCTCCCAGTACCACATAACCATGAAACTGATCTAACAGTTGAGAGCCTAACCTTTACTCTCTGTCCTGGATAATACGGATACTGTGAATCTTCAAGCAAGTTGGGAGAAATAGGTAAGAGCTTCTCATGATCTACTGCAGTGACTTCATACTTGGACCCATCATCTAAAACTATATTCACTGAGTCAATTACTTTATAAACCCTGCCAAGCCATGCACCAAGAACCACATAATCCCCTGCTGAAATGGAGCGGATATTTAAAATATTTTTGGAATTTATGTCTTTTATGATGTATCCAGTAATATGCTCCAAGTCCAAAAGCATATTAACATTAATCACTCTGCCCATTTGTCCAGATGGATCTGTTACAGAGCACACAATGTCCCCATGCGTAAATCCCCGATCAAATGAGAGGAAGTCATCAATTTTTCCAATGCTCTCCTCCAGGCTTGATAAAATGCTTGTAGCCTTCCCACCATACAGAAAGTCATTTTCCTCATGCCCCTCACTGCTATCACTCTCACTAAAACATTCCCAATCAGAGTCACTGAAGAGCGCATCCATCATTTAAATGCCTAACAAAAGAGATGCTTTTACAAAAATCTTAAGTTACTATCAATACCATAAGTGTAAAGAAGACAAATAAGGTAGCGAGGCAACTTCAAATTGCATTGTCCATCAGTCAAAAGTTCTAACCTTTATCACTGAAACAGATGATGTAAAATTATCTTTTCTAGTGCTGAAATTGCTCAAATACTTTGGTAATCTTCACAGAGTATTAGAACAGTTCACCAGGGAAAAAAGTGAAGCATGTATACCTGTATAGAAATTCTAATTCTAGTGAGAGATAAAACACAAAGAGAAGCAATTATAAACCACATTTCACTTCACTGGACCAAATTTGAGCTACTTAGGGTTTTCCAGAACTTCTTTTGGTGAATAAACACAAAGGAACTGTATAAAAGAGTAGGGATGAAGAGAGGTACCGTCAACCTTGAGTCCAGATGAAAAAATCAAATTCTCCAAGAGTCTGCCAGTTAAAATCTTAATGATTGCAATGCAGGTCAGTTGTCAATTCCAAAAGTTGATACAAGCATACAGCTGTGGTTATTGGTATGACTCTTTGTAAAGAATCTTGAATTGCAGATCTTCCAATTTATAAGTCAAAATCTCTAACTGGGTTCATTGACTCGAAACCTGGAGATCTATTGCCAAAGGAGATTTGCCCCAACAGGGAACTGGAGTCAACTAAAGACTCCTCACAACAATAATAGGAGCCAACAAAGGACTCCCAATGCCAAAGGAGATTTGCCCAATGAATAGACTGAAGTTCCGCTGGGTGAAACTTCAAATGTGGACTCCCAACAGCAGAAGTAACAAATTGGTAAAACTGCCAGATGAGATTGTTCCTACAGGTTGTTGTACAACCTAAATGCCAAAGGAGATCTGCCCTGCAGCGGTGTTTGGAGTTCCAAACAAAATGATAGATTTCCAACGACCAATGGACTCTTCCAAAATCCACCACTGCAAAGGAAGTATCCAACAAAGGAAACTTACAAAATTTTTGCCAAAGGAGATTTGCCCAACAGAGCAATGTTACAGGTTTTAAAAATTGGCTTCTTACAGAAACCAAATTTATATTGCCAAAGGAGATTTGCCCCAAACTGAACCTAGAATTCTATCAGTTCAACCAAGATTCAATACATCTTAGCTGCCCAACAAAGGCAGTCAATAAGCAACATTTCTAGCAGCTTGTTTCAAATAATCTTGATCAATGTACTATATAATTCTTCAGAGAGATTTATCCTAAAAACTGCTTTTCTTTTCCCAAAAGTCAATTGAGCTCCTTTGACCTGTGCAATAGCTCAACCTGCACCAGAAATAACATCTTAATATCGCTTAGAGACTTTTCAATATCAACAGATTTTGAAAGTGAAAAATATGAGAATTTTAATTTTTAAAAAAAATTAATTTTAAAAGAAAAAAGCAGCCTCTTTTCTGAAAGTTATATTCTTATTAAAACAAGAAATTACTTTCACATCGAAAACTTATATTGTAGATATTCCTGCAGATGAAAAAAGGCACCAAACATAAATTCAGTCTTCACAAAAGAAAAAATTATGAGTTTTCTATTAGGAATTGGACAAACTATTACTATTATATAAGTAGTCTCCAGAGGATAACTAAATAAAACCTGAATTTTCTTACAGTTCATTCAAGCAAACATATTAAATTCAAGTTGAAAGGCATCATAATTATGAGCAACCAAATTGGAAGCATGTTAAATTTTTGCCCGTAATAGAAATTTCTGATCAAAACATTGTGAGAGACCAGAATTATACGATACAACAGAGATTCAAAGGACATTCTCTCTCTACTTCTGTCGGAATTTCAACAACCTCAAAAGCTTAAGCACCAAACGTATGCTTCTAACAAAACTAAAAACCCGCCAAAAGTTAACAAAGAGTTAAACTTTCCAATTATTGCAGGCCACAACAAACAGTCCTACAAGATTATCAAAACAAAACAAAAAATGAAAGAAAACTGACATAATAATTAGACAATTATTCACCAACTCCACTAATTACATTACTCTCTCTCTCTCTCTCTCTCTCTCTCTCTCTCTCTCTCTATATATATATATATATATATATATATATATCAAAAATAACTAACTGCAGAGGAAAGAACTGTACCATTTGTAGCCTCTGCAAATCTCTGGTTCCAGAAAGACAGAGAAAACAGCATAAAAACTACATGCAACGATCAAAGGAACTCGACTCAGAACAAGAGCAACCACTAAACGGGCCTTTTCAAGATTTTCTCTCGCTTTTCTTTTACTTTCTTTCCCAGCCAAGAAACCAAACCAACGCTAGCACAAGGGGAAGAAAAGTGGTGGGATATTCAGAGAGGTTCAGCAGGTGCCTCGCTGAATCCCACCCATCACGCCATTAACAAAGCCTGAAAACATTGCAGACACAGACACAGACACGGTGAGCTCTCTGTGAATTGTTGGCAGTAACTTACTTGTCCTTTTGAGATATGGATAAAACAACGGACCGTTATCTTAGTACGTATTTTTCAGTCCTTTACGGGAAAAGAAGAAACAAATACTGTACGGTCTTTTAACTGTACAGTATTGCTCAAACTCAAATCTCCTTATTACCCGCATCACCCTTACTTTTCTTTTTATATATATACGTATACATATAAGGTCACCTGGGTGATAATGTTATAAAAATTACAGTATTAATAATGGTATAAGCATTAGATTTAAATTGAATTAATATTTCATAAAATTAAAAGTTAGTTAGAAAAATTTATATATACAGAGAGTAATGATAGGGACTCCAGTTTCAATTTAAGTCTTAATTGCATTTGTTAATTGGATGATAGAATACAATAATATATAACCTTATACTCATCAACTAATAAATAGTAACACATGGTTGGTATGAGTTTAGATTTAAATATTAGGATTTCTAGCATTATATATATTAGTAATTTTTTGTCTGAGATCTTAAAGTGCGGGAAAAGTCTAGTTTTAAAGACTTAAAATTTAAAGCGTTTAAAATGAACGGTTTATGTATTTTTTCAGACATTCCCATACTTTAAAATTTCGAATTGAAACATATATATATATATATATATATTGAAAACTATATTTTTTTATCTATTAATATATTGAAATATGTACTTTTATTTGTTAATACATCTTTACTTTGTATAAGCTAAAAATGCACTAATTAGAAATTTATTCTCCATATATATATAATTAAAACTAAAGTAATTAGCATATATGGTTCATAGTGACCCTTTCCGTGTCTTTAACGCCAGCGAGTGGCATGTAACAGAAATCGAATTTGAAGAATTATTTCATCCATGTGTCAACCCTCAAGAGAGGAGACTTTTTTTAAGTTTGTTGCCTAACCAATGCCAATAGTAGCTTTCAATTTTGGCAACTGGCTGCTGGCTTCCCTAGTTCCATACTTCCATTACTCCCTTTTAAGTTTTGCTTTTTCTTGTGGGCATCCCAGTAATGGCACTCACATGTGAGCTTATTGGACCATAATTAATTTTTTTTCCCAAAACTTTTCACTAAAAGAAGAAGAATATGCAAGGCATCACTGCTAGATTCTTAGATGATTGATCAAGTGATCTTTCGAAAGTTGTCAAGAGACATAAAAGCAATAAACTCGTGACACCATATGTGATTAACAAAATTGCTCGGCTCTTATTCGTTGAATATTTTGCTAAAATCGGCATTGTTTCTTCTGTTAATTAATACTCATTTAGCTTTCACAGTTGAATTTGCTTAATGCATCATTCATTGATGACATGCCTATCAAGACTACCTAAAAAAAAATGCAAAGTTCAGCTGTGTTTGTTTGCTTACACAAGAAGAAGATAATATGAGACAAATGTCGCAAAAGCAAAATGAAGTTTTTGGAATGTTTTGCTGAGGAAAAATGGCTGCTATTGGAACTTGCTTATTTTCCAACAAGTACAAAATCATAAACAGAACTCCTTGTCCATAACGAGATAAAGCAACCATAACCAAAGCCAACAAGTTCGAATAAATTATTTCGGTGGCTACAATAAACTACAAAACAAGACAAAAGGGCAATAAGTTGGGTCTTTTTTTAAGGTGAAATCTTTAAAGAAATGATAAAGTCTAACAGCACTAAGACACACTATGTAATTGGAAATCTGAGATATAATATTAAAAGTATTGCCTGAAAGTGACTACTTCCTAACTGTGGATGTATTTAGAATTGAGGTATTTTAACTTTTAAACTGTAGTTACTGTAGAAAAAAAATTATAATTATTAAATAAAAATTAATAATATGTAATAAATATAAATTTTAAATAATAATTTTGATAAAATTATTAAAGCTATAAAAGATTTTTCATGATACAAGTAAAAAACCACATTAACATAATTTACAAGTGACAACAGTTAGTGTTTACTAAATACTTTAATACTGTAACTTCTAAATTACAGCTGCCCAACTTCAATTTCAAACGCACCCTATCTCTTCCAACTTAAATCTCCAAAGTTTAAACACGTATTTTAAACTGTTTCTTTTTTCGGGGGGTGGTTTATAAAATGTCAGTTCTTTGTTCATGCGCTTTCGTCAGATTTATGATTGTGCCCTGAATGTAATCCTAATGAATTCTCGTGACCCCATGAAAATCACAAGGAACCAAGCTAGCTAGAACTATGCAGATACCCATGTGCAGAAAATTGATGATAAGCTTCATGTCACTAAAGGGACTCAACTCTTACCCCTTATGCTGTTCTTGCAGAATTATTAGTTGGTCTCAACTCTATTGACAGATGTGATAATTTTATTCAGAGACTTTTTATTGTTTAAAAAGAGATTGCCAATTGTTAAAGAGAATAAAAATATATGCAAATAGAAATTATCCATAAAAAAAAAATTAAATAAGGCCTCTGTGAAACAAGAAAAAGAAAAATCTTGATAATAAGGGCTTCACAAGTCGCAGACATATATAATTACGTGAATTCAATGTGGTATTAGGCATAATGAGTAGCTGTTAATTAATAGGCGGTGTTATATAACGCACCCCCTGGATTGGAGCAGCTTAACCGATGAATGTGGAACTCCGAATATTTTCAATAATACGTGTGTGCTTGAATTGACAAAATCAAACAAAAGTGCTTTTCTAATTATGCTCACTATGACCCAGCTATCTAGATAATTCTTTCCATGAAGGTCACTATGGGGCATGGTGCTTGATCGTCAACTTCTTATCACAACAAATAATCAACTCCACAGCTTCTGCTACGTGCCCTCATGCCCAGCTTTTATAATTAAGCTTTGGAAAATGGGAAGAGTTACTTCATAGGGAGAAAGAGGCAAAAAAGGCAAAAAAAAAAGTTCAGACCCTTTAACACATTGAACGTGCAAGTACAATTTTGTAGAGTCTGCATGTTAATTTGCCTAAAGTTTTCATATGATTCTAGGCCGTAAAAGATGAGAAAAAAGATTTTAATCAACAATGAAAACCCTCCCCCCCGAAAAAAAAAATCGTAAGTATTGCGCAAGTCTGTAGCTCTTTGCTCATGCCGATTCCAAAATATAGTAATAATAATAATAGAACAAGAAGAGGCATTTCATTCTCGAGCATTATCATAGTTTAATGCATATAGGGTTGCTCCATAATTATCGAAAACTAATAAGAATTAATCGTACGTATGAATGGCATCATAGTCCACTACCAAGTACTAATATTTAGAAACCCGATGGACTTCTAACGTGTATTATTATTTGAGAATTAATGTTCTTCTTTAATGCCTGTGCAGCAATATATGGTTTAAAAAATACGCATTAACAACCAAAAATCAAGAAGAAAGCAAGCAATACTTTGAGCTGCATGCGCTGGAACCAACCAATCTCAACTTCAGAGGATTCACAGCGACATATCGTATGATTCGTTAAAGATTGATTCCTCTTTTTGGTTCAATTTGTTTGACTGGCTGGATAAAAAAATGTTCACAATGCAACTTGAGTTACCATTTGTGGTATTAAAAAAAAAAAAAAAAGGGAAACCTTGGTAAAACGGAGTACACATAATATCAGCAACTGGAAGCCGCACATTTTCAAATAAAATAAACAGTTTAAGTTGAGAAATAAATAGAATACATTTTAATCAAAGGGTGGGTTATTCGAACCCATGTAATTACTCATTAAACTCATTTATTGAATAAACACACTTTTAAAATTTAAAATATGCAATTTTACTTTACTAACTCATGTTAATACCTAAAATACCCTTATTAAGCTAAATTATCATAATTTCTCTAATCATTTTCTTTCAACACCGTTTCTCCATTTCTTCATTCTTTTCTTTTTTATTTTTGGACTTTTTCCCATCACTATATTATCCCAAGTTCTTAAACTTTTTTTTTTTAATTTTTAGTAGATGTTTTCCCCTTGATATTTCATGTGTTTGGAACAATACACTTAAAAAATTTAAAATAAACAACTGATAACAAAATTACAAATACATTAATAAAAAATAAAAAATTCAAGTAATTGCAACAGTTCTTGCATTTTTTTTTTTTTCATTTTCTTACATGGAAGAAAGCTTGCTGAATGGGAAGAGGATTTGTTGTCCTAGTCAAAGAATTTGGAAATGACGAAATTAGATGGTGGAAGTCAAGAGGAATTGTACTAGCAATAAACTTTCATCCAAATGTATTAAAAATTCAATGAAACTTCGTTCCATTAAGAAAAGTCAAAAGTGTAAATAAGGGAAAACAAATTTGATCTTTGGGTTAAAAAAACGTAAACAGCATAAAAACAATACATCAAATAATAAAGAATATAGGAGAAAAGTTGTAATTTTTTTATTTAATTTAATTATACAGTCTTGTTTATTATAGTAATTTTTTATGTGAATATTTTAGTAATTAAAAATTTTATTAAATATTGAGTTTAATGAATATTTCGGTAGGTTTAAATAGTTTCACCTTTAATAAAATTATTAAAATTATTTGGATGAAGATATATATTTGAGGGCCAAAGGTGCGGTAAGGTGGAGTGGGGAAACTATTGTGATAATGAATTCCATTAGCATAAGCATAAATGCATAATCATATTTAAAGGCGGAAGTGGGAGGGGGGCAAAAGTGCTTTTGGGAAAAGTGTCCAGTCTTTGGAATATGGGGAGGTTTCCTTCCTTCCATCCATGGTCCATCTTTATCAAATTGAGTGAATTTAATAAAATAAAAAATTAATTCATTTTTAAGTCAAAAATGTTAGAATCAAGGGACCCTTCTAACATATCAATTAGTTCCTAGTTAATAGATGACACAAAGTGTGAGTCCAGCAAAAAGCACTTTGCTTCAACTTTCAACGAGTGGGGATACTCTTTACAGCAAAACTTAACTCAAAGGCCCCTCCTTCCTATTCTATTCCACTAACCACAGAATAGATAAAATCTTCAAAGAGGTCTTGCTCGGGTCACCATTTGCCAATAAACAACTTCCAGCTATCTTTTGGGCATTTTTATTTCTCCACCTTTGATTTTTAACTGTATTTTGTCTTTGCCAATTAAAACTATCGACTCTCGAGAATCTTTCATAACGGGTATTCTGTAGAACATCTAATAAAAATAATAATAAGAAGGAGGAGAAAGATAAATTAAAGGAAAAAGGACACCTACACCCCCAAAGTTTAGGAAAATGGTCACTAACATCCCCAAGTTTTTAAAGAGGGACACCAAGATCCCTTTTTGACCATTATACCCTTTACCTCTACTATTCTAAAAAATTCACTTTAAAATTTTTAGTAAATGCAAATACCATATTAAATAATGTAATTTATGCAGTAGACTAACAATATTAAAATATTTAATATTTTAATAAATTTTAATATGTAAATTATTATATTTATTTTAATAATATATTTTTATTCATTGTAGTGATTTTAAATAAATGTTTACATTAAATACGTTCTATAATTAAAAACATTCTCACATACAAATATTGTTAAAATTATTATTTTACAATATTAAAAATAATTTAAAATTTTAATACATTTATTTTAATATTATGATTCTATTTATCATAAAATTTACTTTAATACAATAAAATATATCTAATAGATTATAAAATATTAAAATATTTTTTAAATATTGAAATTATTTTTAACTGTATATATTATTACATTTATTTTAATATTATATTTTTATTTATTATAAAATATTAGAGTTAATTCTTTTGGGATAATAGAGATAAATGGTATAATTGTCAAAAAGGGGTCTTAGTGTCCTTCTTTAAAAACTTGGGGGTGTTGATGACCATTTCTCTTTATAATTTATAATTTTCACAAGTTGATTAGTTTGGTAGCATTAAAAAAAAGTACTATTATTATTTATTTTAATTTAATTTTTTAATAAAAGATGTAATTATAACATAAACTTTTATTATAAAATCAACACTGTTGTTTTAGTTTTGATTCATCACAATGAACATAATTTAATTTATTCAATGTTTCAGTTTAGTTAATGTTACTATGTGAATAAAAAGTTAAAGTAATTAAAAAAATAACTTAGGATAATACAAAAATATTATGTTTATACATAATATTAGAAATATATGAATTGTTAAGGTTATTTCTAAGATTTAAAATTAAAATTTTCTATTTAGATTTCAGACTTCAGTAAAAAGTAAAATTTTTTATTTTTTTTCTAATTAGATAAAATTGTTTGACAATAAATAATATGTTAAAAAACTTTAAATAAATAAATATATAAAAAAAGTTAATTTCAAATTTCAAATTAAAAAACAAATAGCGCCTGAGTGTTCCTATGTCCACTAACAAAGAAATTAGCAAAAGGGTCTGAGTGTTCCCATTTCCACTAACAAAGAAATTAGCAAAATGGCTGCATGTATGTATATATCTCTTTGGTTGAACTAAGCCCCAACTCTATAATGAACTAATTTCTCTCTACTTTCGGTGATTATACCATTTTACTCCTTTCTTTTTTATTTCTTTTTCAAAAATGATATATATATATATATATATATATATATATAAATATAATTTTTTTTTTTACCACCTCAGTACGACTTCAGGGGCCGATGGCCCCACCCTCCACCCCACACCACAATCTCCAAAACATTAAGGACTTACTTTGTGTGCCAGGTAAGTTTCATCTTAAAATCCGAGAAATTATAAAATATATCTGAAATAATATAATTAACTACTATATATATAATATGTGTAATTAAATTTATCATAAACAATACTTGTATCATAATTTTTTAAAAATAAATATACATATTATAACATTATTTATTTATTATATAATTTACATAATATTTCTAACATATTTTAAAACTTCTCCTTAAAACTCACTACCAAGCGAAGATCTTTTGTTTATTTAATTTAGGGAAAAGGACATCTACACCCCCAAGATTTGGAGAAATGATCATCAACACCCCCAAGTTTTTAAAGAAGGACACTAAGACCCCTTTTTGACAATTATACCATTTATCTCTATTATCCCAAAAGAATTAACTCTAATATTTTATAATAAATAAAAATATAATATTAAAATAAATGTAATAATATATACAGTTAAAAATAATTTCAATATTTAAAAAATATTTTAATATTTTATAATCTATTAGATATATTTTATTGTATTAAAGTAAATTTTATGATAAATAGAATCATAATATTAAAATAAATGTATTAAAATTTTAAATTATTTTTAATATTGTGTAAAATAATAATTTTAACAATATTTGTATGTGAGAATGTTTTTAATTATAGAACGTATTTAATGTAAACATTTATTTAAAATCACTACAATGAATAAAAATATATTATTAAAATAAATATAATAATTTACATATTAAAATTTATTAAAATATTAAATATTTTAATATTGTTAGTCTACTGCATAAATTACATTATTTAATATGGTATTTGCATTTACTAAAAATTTTAAAGTGAATTTTTTAGAATAGTAGAGGTAAAGGGTATAATGGTCAAAAAGGGATCTTGGTGTCCCTCTTTGAAAACTTGGGGATGTTAGTGACCATTTTCCTAAACTTTGGGGGTGTAGGTGTCCTTTTTCCAATTATAAATAACAAATATATACACCACTTAAAATGATATTTATGTTAAATTACTAACTTTTAAACTTTTTTGTTCAAATGTTAAAAACAGAAAAACAAACATGTCATTCACATATTTTCATTCAGCCCTAATTTAATTTTCAACTAAGGTAGCGTTTGTTTTTTTGTCTGAAATCTAAACGGCCTCAATTTTCTAAAATCGAATGGAGTCAATACGAAAATCTGAATGACATGTTTGTTTTTCTTTTTTAAATATCTGAATTTAAGTGGTATCTTGTTTGTTTTTACAATAAAAAATATCTTAAATTTGGTTATTTGACATTTATGTCCTTATAAATTAAAACAAAAAAGGAAGATTAGATTTTATAGTTTAGGAAATAAATTATTTTACAGAAATATTTTTGGAATATAATATTTAGTTGTCATTCAGACCTTTTTTCATTCAGATAAAATCACAAAAGTTTACTTTTTCTATTCAGACGTAAATGTCTGAAAATCAGACATAAGTTCCAAAAAACAAACAAACATATTTTAAAAAATGACTGAAATTAATAAAATTTCAGATTTCAGACATTTAACAAACAACCTCTAAATCTAAACCTATTCAGATTTGTGATAAAAAAAAAAAAAAAAACCAAACGCAACCTCGCAACCTCACTATGGATGGTAGGAGGCAGAGGTGAAATACTGGTAACACTACTAATGCTGACAGAGATGTTAAGTTATGCCGTCGGCTCGTGCTTGACTAGTAGCATCTGTATTGTAATTTCAGTCTGTATTTTAAGTATGCGTAAATCTTAAGCAGAATAATGATTCCAAAGAAAAAAAGTTGACCAAAATGTGACAAAGCACAAAAAAGAAATCCACTGCAACGTAAGATTCGAAAGGACCAAAAAAAAAATTCTTGAGCAAAATGTGACAAAGCATGTAAAAAAAAAATCCTCTACCCTAGATCCTAATTAGCGTTTTAAGATATTGTATTTTTTAAGACAGTTATTATAAAAAAAATTATATTTATAAAATAAAAATTCATATTATATAATAAATATGATTAGTAAATATTAATTATAACAAAATAATAAAGACATTATTTATTTTTTAATCATAAAAATGTGAAATTTAAAACTCAACTTTCAAACCACAATATTTACCAATTTGGGGATTTTTTTTTTTAATATACGAAAGTAAGACTTTCTATTAAAGAGAAATGGCAAGCGGGCGCGGGTTCATGATCACAATTATGTTACCCGGTACCAAAAGCCAAACCCAAAATCATAGGATACGTTCAAATAAGAGAAAACCCAAAAGTTTGTTCTCAGTCGGGCAAACGATTTAAATCATCATATCACATAGGGATGACAAACAGTAAGTTTAGGCCAGGCTTTTTTAAGCCCAGGTCTATCAGTTTAGTGTGCGGACTTGGACTGGATTCGGGCCGAGCTTTATTTATTTATTTTTAAAATTTTAAATTATTATAAATTTAATATAAATTAATGATCAATAAATTATTACAATTATATATAAAATAAAAAAATAAATATTTTAAATTAAAATAATAAATAAAACAAATAAAAACTCATAATTTTAATTTTTTTAATATTAAATTTTTTAATTCAAATACTTTCTTCATTAATTAATACAAAAGAGAGAATTTAATATCATAATTTTAAATTTTTTGAATCATCATTTGTTTATAAATTAAGAATTTAAGTTTTTCTTTTTATTTTTAAATTATTTTTAAATTTTAATTATATTATTTTAATTTATAAAATTATTTTTTAAAAAAAAGGTAGACCAGAACCTTATCCAGGCTTTTTTCATAGGCCTTTGTCATGAGGACCTGGCTTAAGCCACGGACTCAAGCCCGACCTGGGCTTTTTCGCCACCTCTAATATCACATGATTTGGTTCTAACTTAAACTAAACCAACAACCAAGCAACAAATAGTTCTTGATTATCAAATAACATCACAAGCATCGAGTAAACAACAAAATTTTTCAACCACTATGCTTGGCAGAACCATCAGGAAAAGTGTGATAATCAATTCAAACCTGAGTAATAATTCTATTTGGAAAACTTTTTGTTTTCTCCACTGAAAGTTCATGGACGGGGGACTGCTAACTACAAATAAACTAACAAGAAATACAAAGGAAACAAAAATATTGCAGAGAAGCAACACCTCCATGTAAACCAAACCTACAAAAAATTAACCTGGTTGGATGTGAGGCTTTCTGCCCAAATATGACATCCAAAATGTACATGAACCCAATCAGGGATGACAAAGTTCTTGACCATATTGTATGAGAAAGCCATAACTTAGAAGTTATGAGCATTGAGGTGTGTTATTACTAATGTTAATACATACTCATGCCTAAAAAAATACTTCCTAAGCAGCTGTTGCAACCTCTACTTGTTTCTCAATTCCTTGAATATCAACTATTCTCAGCTTGGTAAGTTCCTGAGCAAAGATGAGTCCATGTGTCAAGAAAAATAAATCATAAATCAACATGTAAACATAAACATACAAATCTTTAGACAGACCTGGCGATGTCCTTTAGTTCGTCGGTAGTTCTTTCTTCTCTTTTTCTTGAAAATAATTACCTTTGCATCTAATGCCTGAGAGAAAGAAACAAGATATTGCCTGAGAGAAAGGAAGAAGATATTGACTAACAAAGATAGTATAAGCATATAAACATTACAATGATATAATGTGCACAAACTGATGATTAGGTCACTGTAGAGTGTACGGTATAAAAATTGTGAATGGTGTTTTAGCAACGATATCTACAACAAATTGAAGTCTGCCAAACTCTCAATTCTTGCTATCAACATAAAATTTTTGGTTTGCAACCAATTTTTAACTCCTAACCCGGATAATAGCACTCCCACAAGTAACCGTCAGGCTGACCTCTGTCAAACAACAACCAATGGATCTACAATTCATAGAAACCTTTAATGTTACAAGAGAAGAGAGCTCAGGAAGCAGCATGGACTGGCATGCTGTATAAAAAGACAGCCAATCTCCAATGGCTTCACTCATTTTCTACTACAATGCAGCTTCTAGAGGTCAAATCTAGACACACCCCCAAAAAATTTTCTGCACTAGAAACTCCATAGTCTACCTTTAGTTTTAGAACCTTAACCCACTTCAAAATCCCAAGAGGTGTTTTTTGCAGGCTCTTGAAACCCACCCCAGCCAATCACCTCTTTCCCTATTTTTAGACAATTCCATGACCAACATAAACAAAAGGGGAAATAGTGAGAGATTAGGTGTCAACTTACATGCTCCTCAACAACTGCATGAACGGCTGCATCTGGAACCATGGGCCTACCAATGATCGTTTGATGTTGTGAACCCAACAACAGAACCTTGTTCAAAATCAACTGCAACAGAAACGGTCACAATAGCAAAAAAAAAAAAAGACTACAATCAACTAAATGATAAATAGAAGAAGAACAAATAATCTTAATTATTCTTAGGCGTATAATGACTACGCATCTTTTCTGCAAACCACAGGTCATAACAATGACAACATTCAGAAGCGAGTTCACACTGTCACTGATCCAATCTTTGGCCACAAACCAGGTAATCCTCCAACCAGAACCATAAGGAATGCCCACTCACATTCATTATCAAAACCAGCAAGGACGTTCAAACGAAAGCTGTCAGAACATGATAACTTTAATTTATTTTCATCAATTTATCGTAGCTTAATGCATAGTGTTGTGCTCAACCGCACTCAACACAGCAACAGTCTAGTCCTAGACAGCACCTTCTCCTTGCAAACTATTTTCTCTCTAAATAAAATTGTTGTTTTCATTGAAATATCAAACATAGAATCAACAAGGGCGCAATATTCTGTTAAGATCAAAATGCCAATTATAACCCGATCAACATTTGAGTGATAATATTTAAAAAAAAAACAAAAACAAAAACAAAAATCTACCAACCTTGTCATTCACCTCACAGAACTTCAATCTCTCGGTAAAAATCGAATCCCCATTGCTCACCTTAAACTGGTGCAACCCAATCTAAAATTAAACAAGCCAACACATTAAAAAAAGTTTTTCCAAAAACATTTACAAAATAAAAACATAAATAAATATCACAAAATATCACCTGAACAACAGCAAAAGCCGGTTCATATTTTTTAAAAAGCCGATCAGATTTCCGCAGTGGACCCAGCACTTTATACCCAATCTCCGCCGCCTCCGCTTCCTTCTCTTCCAGCGTGTACTCCCTCCCCAAATCCGGCACCGTATCACCAATCTCCTCTCCCTCGGAACTCTCATCGGCAGTCTCTTCGTCTTCATCTTCGTCCACGTCTTCCCCTTCGTCATCGTTTTTGTTGGAGGAGAAATGCCGATAGTGAGACCAGTTAGTGGGACCCAACGTAGAAGAAATGAGGGACCGGTGTTGGAATGGTGTTAGGCCTTTTAGAGAAATTGATGTCGAGAAAGGAAGTGTTGGGGGAGTCTTGAGTGAGAGAAGAGCCGCGGCGTGGCGACTGAGCACGTGGAGGCACCGTCGGTGAGCCATGGCTAGGTGGTGGCGCTCACGGCGTTTGGCGTCACTAGGGTTTTAGTGAAACAGACAAATGTGCAGGCGGGGTTTTGATTCTTCCGTTTAAAGCTTCGCTCCGTTATTTGGTATTGGGAATGGGATGTGGGACAATAACATTTGGGCCCTGGATTTTAAGAAGAATCACAAACAAGGACTGAATTTGTATCTATGTCATGCTTAAAGAATCCGTTAAACTTAATTATTCAACTTATTTTACTCTTCAAACTCCTCTGCTTTCTTACTACTAGTGTATGAATAAGAATGACAATGAAAATGAGATGAATGAAAATTTATATCTCAACTTTTAAGTTAAGATTACACTCAAAATCGGCCCTTCTTTTTATAGGGTCATGACTACCATGCACCAGGTGCATGGTACCAATGGTCCTTAGAGCCATTAGATCTAATACAGAAATAAGTTTTGTGTTAGATCCAATAGTTACTGGGCCATGAGGTACCATACACCAGATGCATGGTAGCTGGATCCCTTTTTATAGAACATTTCAACCACTGGTAAGTGCATAAAAAAATCTTTAAATTCGCATCACAAGTAGAAATAGATTAAATTTGAGTTGTTCAAGATATCATGTTAATTTTGTCAGACCCTTCTTTTGAATTGTATGAAAAGGTCCGAAGAAACAATTTTTTCCGCGAATACAAACAAAACCCAGTTGACAGATTTTCTTTTAAAACGAAAATGATAAAAATGTGAAAAAGTAATTGAGCAAATCTTCACGCAATGCAGCAAAAGCTAACAAGGAAGTGTTGAATTTAACGGTGGACTCAAAAGTACAATTTACCAGGAGCCATGCCGTGACAGTGAGCAACAATCCCAGTTCAATTTTTGCCTTAATTCCAAAGTGTACATTACATCTCTGCAATTGTGTATATACAACATTTATGCTAAATATAGAGTTCCTAGACATGTGAACAATGAGTCCCAATGAATGAAAGAATCAATGATAAAGTCAGTAACCAGAGATCAAAAAATAATACAGAAGACTGAACGGAAAGCTCAATAATTTGATTCCTTCCAAAACAAACATTTATTTTTCTGATAATACTGATGTCATCAAGAGGCTTCCCAGGATAAATGCTCTGTATAAAGAGGTAACAAACTAACAATGATGCCACAAAAGAGATCATTTGAAAAGCCTGCACCGCCAATGCCCAAAGGTAAAAGGAAAGTAGTAATTGTGTCTTATGTCATGCTCAATGGCAATTAGTGATTATATCTTGTTGCCATAAGGTTGCAGTATATAGCGCGCAGAATTTTATCTCATCCCTTGAACCTCCTACATAGCTAGCCAGATAGATCAGACAAAAGCTGATTAGGAATTTGCCGACCCACTCTATCCATTTTCATCCCAGACAAAAGATGTATTACCTTTCCAAACACTGCCATGTAAGAAAATTATGAGTAGCAATTAGCAAATAACCCATCTGTTTCCCTAAAACCCAATTACATAGCAGCTATGCAAATATTTGTTCATATACATAATAGTTATGCAGTGAAAAATGAGATAAAAGTTGTAGAGCAGAAACAACTTTACAGAGCCACATCTTTTATCAGAATACATCAATGAGAGAGGATTTCATTGAAAGTAAAACAAAGGACGAAAGGAAGTTTGCCTAGAAGAAAACGAACTGATGCTGAGCAGAGGAAGAAAAATTATTAAAGCAACACAGAAACAGAAGCAAATCCGAGCACACAAAAGTGTATTCAATCAAAACTTAACTCAATTTGGGCAAATGACCAAGAAAACAAAAACAATACCATGCAGGTGCAGGTTAGGCTGAAAATGGGACAGAGGTAAACAATTGGTTACCTAATTTAGACAACCAGGAAAACAGTCTTATTGTAGAAAAGTGCTTATGCATGCAATAAAATGTGCATTTCACATCGCAAGCACGACATAAAAAAAGAGGTAGTTCAGTGTATGTAGCAAGAAAGAAAAAAAAAAAAATACATGTACACATAAAACTTATAAAAGCAACAGCTGCTGGATCATTCATGATAGCAACAACATCATTAGTGAAGCTCTAATTACTATGAATCCAATATGAAATATAATAGTCCTGTTTCATGCAAGTTCTTAAAATAGATAAACCCAAAACACAATATTGAAGGAAAATGCAAGTAATTACCTGATGACAGTACAAAATTTGCACCCATCTCAAGGTGCATGTTGACAAATTCTCAATTTCATGCTCTTTAATAAAGAAGGTAATCTGCTATATTTAAATCCAAAAAAAAAGTTTCACAATACAACCATCCTCCATCTTCCTTTACCAATGTTATCTGAGCAAGAAATGGCTCCCTGTTTTTCTCACATCATACAAAGTTGTGTAAAGCATCGGTGCCTTCAGAGCAATTAACTGACTTAATACAAAGACATGCTTTGCTTACTTTTACTCTCCTAAAACTAAGTGAAGAGAGCAGATAATGATCAACACAAAACAAAACAAAACTGTCAGCAAGCAATATCCATATTCACTGCCACCACAACTAAAACAACATAAGCAATCATGTTGATTCTACCACCACTAGACTTTCATATTCACAAATATTCAATTTTCTACAAGCTTGCAGTTCTAAACTACACCACGCATAATTTCTTCCGCAACAAACTAAATCAGAAACACAAAAAATCAAAACATTTAATTTTACTCATATTCACATTCAATAAATTATCAGATAGAATGTTCTCATTACAGCTCTATGATTCATAATATCATATGCACTGCCTACAAATTCCATATTCAAATTCAAGGCACTTCAAATAAAATTACCCTTGCATTGAAGATCAAATTTTCAACCCAAAAAAGAAAAAAAAAATGAAATAACATGTTAGTCCCTCCATTATTAATTTAATTTTCTTTTACAGCATTGAGGTGAACCCAAATTATGTATCAAAACACTAAATAATTACAGAAGGAAAAAAAAAAACTTCGAACAATTAACATCAATCATACTTTTCTCTCCAAGAATACACAAGAAAGAACACCCACGAGAGAGCCAATAAGACATCGCCAACTGTCTTCCTCAACCAATCCCAAGCCAAATACTCGACCCTTCTCTCAAAGTAAACCCTCCACGAAGCCATGAAAATGAGCAAAACGACACACCCTTTAGCAAAAAAAGACTGGAACTCTTTGTCCTTGACGAAAGACACCATGAAGATTAAAAACCCGATAGAAAAAAGTAGCAGACCCGAGAAGGAATCGGAGGTCCGGATTAAGAGCTGGTCATGCGGGTTCGAACCTAGCAGTTTGGTGGCGGTCTCGGCTCCGTGCGTCAACGTGTAAATTTCCTTCATTTTGAACATCATTAGGGCCCCACTTGTAAGTGCGATCACAGAGTGCAGAAGGCAAATTACGACGAACGCTCCGGATGATGACATTGGTGACTCTATTGATCGAAACGGTGATCAACGGGTGGCTGCTGTTGTAGACATGTTCGTGCCAAAAGCACCAAGAAATAGATAAAGATATAAATAAAACAGCAGAAACCCCACAACCTTCAAACTTTGGTTGCTTTGTGGGGATTGAAGATGATAATCGAGAAAGGTTTATGGGTTTTTATTTATTCCGTTTTATTTATTATTACTACAATTATTAATTTTTTTTTTTTTTGGGTTTTCAGCCACGGTTTTGTTTCGAATTATCTTCTATGGTGAAGATTCTGAGGTTTTGACGAATGCATGTTGAAAGCTTCGGCAAAAAAGGATCAGGGGAAAATTACAGGCCCCCCCTCTATTGTTCCAAAAGTATACTTACATCCAAACGTTGATCAGCTTCGCACCAATATCCCCTCAATTTTGAAAATAATTACAAAAAAATTATTTATTGTGGGCCGCCGCTGGATGATATATGATAATCAAATTTTTAACCCTCATGAAGTGGCTGTAACAAAAACTTAAAGGGTACGCAGTAAATTATTAGCTGTCGGCGATGAGATCTCTCAGTCAAAATGATCGTTTATGATAATTAACGTCTTCGTAACATTGTGTGGTGGGGGGTATCTGTCACATTATTGTGGTTGAAGATTTTTTTTTTATCATTCTGGTAAAATTTTGGGAACACTGTATTTTTGAAAACTTTCTGGAGAAGAATGTAATTTTCTCCGTCGATAGGCGTCTCGTGGAACCCACGAAGAAGACGTCGTATTATTGATCAGGACCATAATGCAGTACCTGGACACGTGGCAGATTTTAGTAATGCCGACAGGCGTACGTTTGGCTCGGGCCTTATTTAAATTTCAACGAAATTTTTAGCAACGTCTTAACAGAATCAATGCTGATGGTTTTTATTTAATTGTGCAATAAATATATATAGCTACTCTTTAAAAATTAAGTTTATGCATGTGTTCACACTTCGTAATTTTAGCTGGACCCTCAAAATCATAGCATCCAACCTAATAAAATTTCATGAGAAAATAAGCATATAAATATATAGATATAAAAATTAAGATCTTAAATTTGTTAAAAGCTAAGAATACTATTAAATAATGTGATTTAATAATTTAATGATTAAATAGTTATTAAGCTATATAATTTGATAATTTTTTCATACTTTAATAAAATTCAGAATTTTAGATCAGATCAGTAATATAAATGCTGATAGTTCAAATTTATATAAGAATGAAATTAGAAGATCATATAGGTAGGAGTAAGAGTGTGTAATAAATTAAAATAATATGGATTAGAAGCTGATCGTTTAGAAAACAAGGTATCAACAGTTTTACTCTCCTGAATTTATGTGTAAATCCTTACATTTCTGCGTCCAAGGCTTCAACTAAGTGGGCTTAAATTAAAACAGTTATAAGAGGCGTGTTTCTTTCTATCATAAGTATGGTTTCCTTTTTTTTTTTTTTTTTTTTTTTTTTTTTGAGAAGGATGGTTTCCTTTGTTATTGTTAGTGTCAATGTGTCATAATTGGGAGAGTTTCTAGTCAATTTTGTGGCCATCTTTTCGCCCCCCAACACAATACACGAACAGTACAGTGTCTTTTGCTTTTCAAGAAATGAAGGAACTTCGACGACAAATCAAATTCGTGAGCTGGATTCTTATTAACCAGGCTGTCACCTGAAAGGCCTTTTGTATATTGGCTTGCCGCCATATCCCCAGCGCAAGTTGCCTTATTCTTGATGCTGGAAAAATAAATCCCAGGGGAAAGGGAAATTATTAAGAATAGAATGGATGAGTTTTCATTAATAATTTTTAATGAAGAAGGGACAGCCTTGTAAGTATTGAACAGTTGGGCACTAGTACATTTGTTACTATAGTGATGAGAACAACAAAGTGGGTTACCACATCTAGGTAATTTTGAGGCAACCCACATTATAATTATTCGGAATTATAATGTGCTTAAATATATACAACCAAAAAATTGAATACCGATAGCAGACAACTCCAGAAGTATGAAAAAAATTAGAGATTTCGGTCTCTTGTGGAGATAAAACTACGACCACTTGGTCACCTTCCGCAAATGTCCCAGCCCCGTGATGAATTCTCAAAGGGGTAGGAAAAAGAATGAAGCTTTTTTTTTTCTTTTTCTTTTTTTACTTTCTTTCTTTCCTTTTTTCTTTTGGCTGAACAAATTTCTTTTAACTTGAATCAATGTCCCTGTCACTGCTAATGGTTTTGCGATGACGCCTCGATGCAGACCTCCTGCTCCCACGCCTTGGTGAGACCTTCCTGGTAGGAACACGTACAACTCTTTCACCAGTAGTTTCCAGTGGAAATTTCCTAGGCAAGTCGCTAACCAAAGCTGGTGGTGGTGGAGCTTCAACAGCAAGAGAGAGGGGTGGGGGCTCAAGATCAGGAGGAATGGGCGGCAGATTAGGAAGGATGTGATCTCTATGGTATTTCTGCATTGTAGCCAAAGCAACAGAACAAAATGACCAAAAACGAACATATAATATGTAAATGAAGAGAATAAGCTGGATGGAGAAAAATTTTATATTTCAGTTTGAAAGAAATCACCTGAACCACAAAATTCCGCCTTTCACAATCCAAAAACATATTGACGGTCCAATTTGTCTTCGCCCTGAGCTTATCCCTCACGGTTGAGAAACTGATTTGGTCTCGGGAGGTAAATCGGTCAACTTCATTAAACCAAAGACAGACAAAGAGGTTGCTGATAGGAACATGCTCCCTTATTATCACACATCCTTCAGGAACATCTACAAAGCCAACCAAAGTAGAAAATTTAATCAAAGGCAGAACAAAATCCAACCGGAGAAAGAGAAAGGAGATCAAGGATCTTGCACCTACCACTCGTAATCGGAAGCTTAGCCTCAGAATACGGGGTCACACCCTCATTTTTATAAAACTCAATCTGAAAGTCAATGGATGCGTTATCATACTTCTTAGCAGCTTTATTTGCCTCGGCTTCCACAAAGACATCGAACCGTTTATAATGTCTAGAGATTGCAAAAGTGGCATTCTTTCTCCACAAGTGCCTAAAGAAATCGCTCAAAAAAGGAAAAAGGTAAGAAACAAACACAATTATCCTGAAAGGATGAAATTAAAACAAAACAGTAGAGCTTCATCCGTCCAATGGATGCTTGCATCAAAATTATACCTAGCCCTTAACAGTAAAGAATCAATCTTCTGATTATGACATCCATAAGCAGAAGACATGAGAAAAATTAAAAAGAATCGAGCAATCCAACATTGCATTTATCAATAAGATGTATATTCATTATCCCAAGCCCCTTTCCCACACAAATAAGGAAAAAAACAGAAATATTTTCCAGAGCTACATCAATATACAAAAAGTCATTTAGAGTAGTGGGCAGGACAAATTTGTAAGAATGAAGCCAAAAGCAAAAATTTCCAAGCTGAGAACATATAGGATGACATCAGCAGCTGCAATTAAGTATTTAAGGACTAATTAACGGGTTGAGGTTGTGGTCTATCACAAAGCTTACCACTGAGTAGAAGTAACCAGTTAGAAAGAGAACTTGCAATTTATTAAGGCCCAAAAGTTTGACCAAACCAAGAAAAGAGACAATATCAGGGTAATATCTCGGCATCATCAATTTCCTCTAATCACTACGGTTGAAAGTTCCAAAAAAAAAATCAGTAAACTAATAAGAGGCTGTACCTTTCAAGAATTTGATATGGATCAACAACGAGCTCAAGTTTCCCATCAATCCATAAAGAAAAGCGGGCATTGGGGAACAATCTATGTGCCAGAAGCTTTGGAATCTGAGATAAGGAAAACCTGAGTCAAAAGGCACATTAAAATAACACAGCTTTTTGGCATAAAGCCCGATGATCCTAATTCACATGCTTGGATAGGGCAACACCAATCCTTAGGTAAAATTTTTCTCTTGAATATGAGAAAGTTAGTAACTTATAGAGCCATCTAGCTAATCCATTCACAAAATCAAACATAGAATATAAAATAGTATACAATTATTAAATGCTATTTGTGCCATATACAATCAACTAGACAGTGTTTTAGCCAAACACCGATTTTAATATAAAGCAGAGAAAGGCCAGATCAAAACTAAAAATGTTACCTTTCCAGTCCGCCTAGCGTCAGAGTAAGGAGGATTATGGATAACAACAATTCTCCATATCCCTATTTTCTTCGTCCTATCCAAACCACTGTTAGCTTTGAGATATGCTTCTGTTTCTTCATCAACAAACATGACAAAGCATACAGTCTTCCTGGAATATTCACTAATATTACTCGGCTGGTTTATGTCATCAAAAGCCCCTGGAAAAGAATATAATCCTTTAATAAGCTAATGCCAGGTTATAAATAAGAAATGAACAGTTAAAAGTTTGACTAAAGTTGAGCTGTACCAAAAATTGCTGATACAACAACAATTCCATGGCATTGTTCCATATAAAGAATGTCCTCCTCGTCAAGGTCATACCCCATCCCACGGCCAGGTTTTCCTTTGACAAACCTGATTGATACAAAATCAACTCATTTGAGCAAAGGGTCAGGAGAAAACCAAGTAGAACGTCTTACTAATGTGGATATTTTAAAAAAAACTAAAGACATAGAAGGTAAAGTTTCAAAGGATATAGCCACACATACTCATAATTTAACTCAGTAACTTCGAGTAATAAAAAAAAGAAAAAGAAAAAGAAAGAAAAATCATACCCACAGTGCACACTCATTGACTCTCTTATATCATAAGAATTGTTTCTCTGTGCTAAAGTAGGATATCCACCAAAGTCTGAACCTCCAAATTCCGCCTCTCTATTTAACACTGGCTCAGTGATGTAAGTCAGATTCTTAAGTACTGGAGAAAATGAGGGGACCTTTGGCATTAAGGCAATGGCTTCTTCCACGGGAAGGTAACATACAGGACATGCTGAAAGATATACATGCAGAAACACTCAGAAGCATATTAACATCAAAGTAATGTGAAGTACGTCGTTGCTGCTGCATGATCCTACCATTTTGGAACATATATGGACTATTTTGCATTTATGCACAAATGTCCATATGGCAATGGTAAAACACACACACACACACACACACAAAAGGAGAAAAAACAATCGAGCTTACGCCTTGGTCCAGTCCTCTTTTTATCTGCAGGTGGGGGAGGTAAAGTAAAACTGTTACACGGATGCCCTGGGGGAAGAGTGTAGCCCAGAAAATATGAAGGAGGAGGAGGGGGGAAAACTGTACTTTCAATTGGTCTCACAGAAACCATTTTATCCGTTGGCTCAACCGAGTTTGCTATAGAATTTTGACACTCTATATTGTTAGAAGAAGTCTCATTGTACATATTCTTAGTTTGCTCTCTGTATATCGGTGAAGATTCAGAATAGTTTATAGACAAGCTATCATTGAGGCGCAAGTTTGGGACCTGGTCACCTTCCTGTGCATCTTCACCTGAAATTGTGCAAAAAAGTATATTTTACTTTTGTTATTAGATTGCAGCTGCATATCAAAAACAAGAATACAACAAATAAGGCTTAAGCAAAGATGGCACACGGTTAAGAGCATATTATTCAAGTCAGGCAATTAGTCTCAGAATTAATAACCCAACTATAAAATGGTCAAATATCAGATTTTTGACAACAGCAAAGCCCAAATAAAACCCACAGACGGCAGTGTGATAAACTTAGCTCAGCATGAGCACTACCAATATAATTAAGCATCCATTACAGCCTCCAAATGTAAACATTGTCCCGAAGAAGCATAATCCTAATTCAATTAAGCAAGCGTACTTTTCTGCAAACCCTCATCAAAAACTTTAACTAAAAGAACATATAAGCACCCATTACACTTCAACTATCAATATTAAACCAATCCAGCAGCAGGTTCAGAAAAAAAAACAACAAACCTTTGCCTACGTACAAGACCCAAAGGAAAACCGCCGCAGAGATGACACAAAGGAGCAACATTCCAACCTTCTTGCGGCCAGCAAATTTACAGATCCAATACACCAATCCCTCCTTCTCTTTGAACATCTTTGAAGGCTTAGTACGTGCCGACGTTTGCTGAACTGGCAACAAACTTCCACCGTTTTGTAGTTGTTTATCCAAAGACCCATAGCTACTAGAACGAATCCCCAGTGACCCTCCACTCATTCTCCTTTAAATCCCACGCACACTCCTCTCATTTCACTCTCATTCAAAGCCCAAAACTAAACACAAAACTCGCCAACTCAAAAACTCTAGATACACGAACATGACCAATTGAGTGGCTCAAAATATGAAACACCCACTTCACTAAATCTGCCCTTTAACCTCTGGGGCATCTCCAAAGCTAATCAAATTCACTTTAACAATCACATCTAAATCAATCCAGTTAAAAAAAAAATACGTTTTTTTTAGCCTTTCTGGGTATTTGGTTGTAAAAAAACGAACTTTTTAGAAAACAGGTAGGTACTGATTCAGAACTGCAGCAAACACAATGAAGCTTCAGATCAAAGAAGAGAATGCAAGTACATGAAAAGTTTCTGAATGAGTTGAAGAAACAATTAGTACTTCAAAATTGAAGGCAAAAACACACAATTGAACGTTTAGATCAAAATGAGTATCTTTACGCAGAAATATTTGTTTAAACAAAAAAATGGTTTCGATTAGGTATACAAAATTTTCGGCTGAAATCATAAAAAATTTGGCGAAACAACGATTTTTCTTATTTAACCAAAAAAAAAAAAGAACTGGAAAATGATCGAATCTGGTAATATATTTTGCTAATTTTGAGGTGTTACAAATGGCAAATTATTGGTGTAATATTTATAATATAATGGGGAAAATTAAATATCAACGTGGAAATATCTGATAGGTTTAGTTAAAGCCACGTGCGCGCGATGTCAAAAATCAGACGGTGATGGGTAAATCCAGATGATGTAATTGAAAAATGCGACCTTTATTTAAGACAGAGACAATTGCGAATGAGATAATCACGTCATTAATCGATAAGCTCAGAAGTCAGAAAAATTAAAAATTGCCGGACGATGAAAAACAGTAGGCGACTTCATCTTCATGGAATCATGGCTCGTTGTCTCGATGAATCTGTGTGTTGTTGGATTTGTTCTAATCTTATCTTTTTTTCTTTTCTTTTTTCAGAACGAAGATAATTATCATACAACTACCTTAATTTAATTTAATTAGTTACATATTTAAGTAAATAATTTATTTTAATTAATAATACATGTGTGTATAGAAATTTTTTAATTTAAAATTTTAAAATAAAAAAAAATTTAAAAAATTCAAAAATTTAGTATTTTAAAATTAATTTTATAATATTTTAAAATCGTGTAATTTTAATTTTTTTTTAATTTTTTTGTATATTAAAATTTTGGATTAGAAAATTATATAGAGAGAGTAAGAAAATTTTAAATAATTTAACTAGGTTAAGCTCTTTTTTTTTTTTAATCTAATAAGTATGAATGTGTTGCTATGTCAATGTCTTCATTTCAATTCGATGTAAGGTGTCATCAAGACATGACACCCCACTAACATAATTTTATTGATTTTATGAGAATTAATTTAATACCAAATTCAGCTTTAAAATTTGTATGGAATCACTATATTCATATAAAAGAGTGGGTCAAATATGAGGAAATAGAGAGTTTTCCAGTGTCTCAAAAGCAACAATATTTCTCCTTCAAGATTTATTAACACATTTATCAAATTTCCATCGACAGCTTTCCAATAAAAAAAAAAAATTGCCGACGTTTACATTAGAAAAGGGCAACCATTGATTTTGCATACGGATTACAACAACATAAAGCTTGTTTTTTTTTTTTTTAACTTTCCAATCCATACGTAACCTATCATGCCTGCCTAGCGAGCTAGTTTATTTTGTATGCATAAATAAAGCCAATTGTTTTGTTATTTTGTACTAAAGTTATGATGAAATCGCCCTTTAATTGATTAATTGCCGTTTTTAATGATTAGCACTTGCACATTTGTGAGCAACGTTTGAAGAATAAAAGAGTTGAATTATTTTGACCATATTAAGTCTATTTCCATATTCATGCACTATGCATGATATTCATAGAAGGTGGACCTTCAGTTAAATTAATAATGGACTAAATTATGAGGAATGTTTCCATGTGATGACACTTTTTTTATGAGTTGTGAATTTGATTAAATGGACTAATCTAATTGGGGTACGAACAAGATACGAGATTACTTGTTATGTAATGTTATAGAAATATTATCAACAATTAAAATCCCTTTTTTAATAAAATTAGAGACGTGCTCCCAAACAATTAACAAGTAACAATCATATGTTGAACTTAGCTTAAAATATACATAATTCTTTCTACAAATTCACTAACAACCATATGTTGGTAATACCCATAATGCCTTGATATGACTCTTCTTTCTAAAACAAGGGGAAGAAGTAAATAAATATTTAATGAAGTTGACATTAAACATGTGGATTAGTGTATTATGCATTGCCTCTAGCATTTAATAGTGAGATATCATAATCAAAATCGTTACTAACAACAATTACACGCTTCCTCCATTGGTATTAAAAAAAAAATTATTTAGATTAGAAGTAAACTTAACTTCTATTAAAAAAAAAAAAAAAGAAGTTAACATAACTATAATATGCGTAATTAATAATAGAATTATCTTTTTTTTAGTTTGAGGGCGGCGTGGGCTTGCTTCAACATTATGATTGAAGTCGGTGGCAACGCCTTCTTAAATAAGCATAGGATGACAGGTAACTGGTAAGATATACCATGAAATTTCCACGCACCTGCGGTTTACTTGTGCATTTGTTAATCAACTTTTCTTGGGTCCCAAACATGAATATTCTTAAAAACAAAAAAACGCAAATTACACATTAACACATATGTTCTTACCAGCCAGATGGACATTCCCTAATTCCCTTTATTCGCGAGCTTTCAAACGAGGCCAAAGCTATGTTGCAACAGTTATCAATAATCATTTCAGAACAACTATTGAATCCAACTACTGTTATTCACCATAAACCTGATCCAGCAGTTAAAAGAAGCAATTGTACAGACATTTGTTGCAACATACATGAACCACTTCTTCAAACGAATCTTTTAAGGTTAAAATAATAATAATAATAATAAATATATATATATATATATAAATTGTACAAGTAAATAGTTTTCTTTTTAGTAACTCATTGGTCTAATAACTTTACGGTTACGAGTTCGAGTTTCATTAATTATTGGAATTTGATTTCTTTTTTTATAGGAATTTATCTGGCTCCACTATTAAGTTAGTTTTGTTTTTCGGACCCTATCATAAATTCATAATAGAATTATGAATGAAAATCCTCATTGACTTTCAGTTGTAAAATATTAGTAAAGTTATGATTTAATGTATCAAAAATATATATCAATATATAAAAAAATTCATAAACAGTTTCCTCCTTGACACAGGAAGAAAGAAAAGCCCAGATTAATTGATGACAAAACAACCAGCAGAATGAATTATTAGCTACATCCTTTATTTATATTATTTATTTTTGTGATGGTGAGATTTGAACTACTGCTGCTGCTGCTATTATTATTATTATTATTATTATTTTGTTAATAGTATTAGATTCTAGAGTATTAATAATGGTAAATGGAATAAATTTATCAGTACAAATAATGATTAAACACAAAGGCAAAGTGATCCCCCAACCCGTCCCCGTCTTCGTCTTATTGTGGTAACCGGCATTGGATCGAGAATACATCAATAATCCCCAAATGGGAGGACTCCAATCCCCAAATATTTAATTTTTTTAGTCTTTAAAATGTAAATAAAATTTACTAATTTTGGAAACTAAACTAACAATAATAGTTGATAATAAAAGCAATTTGTCGACAACATTAGACCTCTATATAAATTAAAAATTTTCTATGTATGAAAAAGAAAAAAAAATGGGGGAAATCAACTTAAGCTGAGGAAGAAGAAGAATAGCCGCATATGGCATAACATTGAAATCTCTAAAAGACTCTAAAGAAGAAGACAAATGATCGATCCGTCTCGACCAACAATGAAACAATTAGGCTAAAGAAGAAGAAGAATAAGTGGAGAACAGCCACAGAACATTCACGAACAATCTCAAGAAGAGTCCGAAGGGAGGTAAGGTAGTTAAATATAATGATCTGTGCAATCGGCAACGCGATTCGCCATGGCCGTCCATGGAGCACTGTGAAGTCGGCAGCAAACTCTTCTAAGAGAAGCGACACGGCATTGAGTAAAAAATTATAAATAAGGGTTACGGTTTACCTTACAGATTAATTATTCTTTTTTATTCTTAAATTATTATTTATTGCCATCAATTCCCCCTCCCCCTCTCTTAAATATAGTGAATCCAAAATGATTGAGGTCGAATTGGAGGCCCAGTAATATCTCTGAATCTAAATTCAAATTATATTGGTGCCTCATGCTTATTCTCGAATTAGACTTGATCATATTTATGAGATTTTCGGGATTTCATATCAGTCCCAAATTAGTCAGGCCCCCACAGGTTTAGAGGTCTACGGACATTGTGGTCATCTCTAAGTTCAATATGTGTTAGGACATGTCTTAATGTATCCAAGTTAAAATTCAGTTTAGAAATCTGAAATCATAGATAGCAATAAATATATTTATTCTTACATTTATGAAAAGATTCGAATCTCCAAACTTAAAGATAAGGCGAAAAAAATCACTCGGCCAAAGGCCACTCCCTCACAATTGTGAGAGAAATTGTTCGAACTCCCACAAAAATATTATAAGGGTTTAATTTAATTTTTCTTTCTCAAAATTGTTAACGTTTCTCAAATATTAGAGAAAATTAAAATCTTGACAGTACTATATAATATTTGATGTAAATTTATTTTAATAATTATATAATTGTAAATATTATGGTAATAGTCTCATTTAAAAAAAAAAAAAAGATGGTGAGAAGGTGACTAACCAACTCAATTGAGGGGGCAATCGGCAAGGGTTGAACTATTAATCGGTGAGTAGCTTTCATTTATTGTCGTTAATAAATCTCTTAATTATGAAGGCCACTCCAATGCGTTCGTTATGTACTTGGATTTAAAATTGAATCCATTATCTCTGAATAGTAGGTTATTGCATATTGGCAAGGACTAATCCAAACAGCAACTCACATAATTTTGTTTTTTTTTTTTTTCAGTTTATACATAGCCGCCAGTTTAATTTTGCTTGGAGTGAAGGTACTTATTTAATGAAGAGAATGACAAAACAGTACAGGTTGTTTGTACAGCCTTTTTTCATGCCCATTCTTCCTGTAACATTCGCTTTTAATTTCTGGTGTTTTTTTGGTTTCATTTTTATTCTTGTTTCCCAACTTGTTTTATCATTTGTCCACACTATTAGATACAGTAGGATGTCAATTGCCAACAATAAAAATCTTAAAAGCATAAAAATTAAAATAAAAATAAAGATAAAAATTAAAAAAGGGGGAAAAAAATACATGCAAGCTTTCGTCTTTCGACATAGAGTGGGGTTTCGTATAAAAAAAAAAAACACTGGCGAACGACGTACACCCCTCAAGAAATGGGTTTAATTGAAGGCGCAGAAGTAAAGCTATTATCTTGTGGGCTCTATCAATAATCCCATTCTTTTATTCTGCATAAAATAAAATTAGTAAATCAACATTAAATATAAAAAATAAATAAATATTGAAAATATAACACAGAACTTATAAATAAAATGTAAAATTGTTAGAAAATAATTCCTATGTGGTCTCTAAGTATAAATAAGAAGTAAATTTTAAAACTATAAAAAAAATGCATAAGACTCAAAATTAAATATAATATTATTCATATATTATTTATGTGTCTAGTAACATAAGAATTTTTTTTCTTTGGGCTTGATCCATATCAAGATAAATAATTCTGCTTAATTAATTGTGCAGTAAACAAATACTATTATAGAAAACGAAAAAAAAAGTTTACGAATGCGCTCAAATAAATATAAAATTTATAATTAAACCAATTCAATAAAAATTTTTCCACTTGCTTTTAATGTAATTTTTTTTTTTTTTGCAATTGATGAGTTTTTCTTTTTGTTTAATTAAAGAAAACGAACAAATTATTTTTCTTCAAAATTTTATGGAGACCATGTTATATCATTTTTATTGATTAATATTCTAATATTTATTTTACTTTTCATTTACTAATCTTATATATAATTTATAAAATTTATATTTATTTTGACATTGATACTGTAAGTCTGTAATTGTAATCAAAATTTTCCTTTGGGGAGTCTGGATAGTGGGTACACTCTCTCTTTAATTTGCTTTGTGTGTAAATGCAAAATTTGCACAAAGGCTTTTTTGATGAGCTGTGAATATCCACGTAATTTGGGACAGAAGTCAAAGGCACAACCGCATCAGACTTTACACAATCGGTTAGACTTTTGGTTTTCCGGACTGCGTGAAGCGGGCGGAGACCGGAGCTGAGATTCTCATTAATTTAAGTAATATGCACCGCGACCCATTTGTTTTGCAACTCAATTTGTCAACCCTTTTTATTTAAAATGTGAAATAACAAATTCAAAATTCACCCCGTCGCTGCCTGCAAGTGCTTCAATAAATGATGCGACTTTCAAAATAGCATTTACTTCGGCTGATCAAAATCTGCATTCTCACTTAGCTTTAATTTCCCCCATGCAGCCTATCAAAAACCGGCCCCGGAGGAAAAGAAAAAAAGAAATCTCCATGCAGAAAGGGTCGATGTTGATGATATAAGACCTGATTTAATTAACTCGTTTAATTTCTCTTTGTATAATATTAAAAGACTTTTAATATTCCTTCTGTTTCAGGTATCGCAGGGGCCACTAATTAAACGAAACAGGCACACCGCTATAAGTTATTTGTAAACATTAGGTATTTTGGGTTACATTATTTATGATCCTAAGCATATCAATGATCTGTTATTTTATTCAATTGACGATGCACATTATAAGTAAGCAGTGGCGGATCTAAAAAAATAATTTATCGAGGGTTAAATTAGATAATAGTAAAATATGAAAAATTAAAATTTTGAATATATAAAATATTTGCTAATATATTTATAATTATTCTCTACGCATTTTCATGTTTTAAAAATATTATGCAATAAACTTATTATCAATATTATTAAATTTATTATTTCCTATATAAACAACCAAACTATCATTTATTTTATCCGATTCCAAAGATGATTCTTCATGAATTTCATTACTGAAATTATTCGCTCTACTATTATTATAAAGACTGGAAGAATTAATCATATTTTTTAGAATAGAAAATATTTTGAGTAGGGGGCTATCATTATTTTTAATTAAAATACAAGGTTTTATAATTCTTAAAAATTAAATTTTAAATTTTATGGGAGTTTATAATTTATAGTGATTATTTTAATAAATTTTTAATAGGGGCTAATTAAAAAATTAAAAAATATTTTTTTATTTTAAAATTTTTTTGGCCAGTGGAGGCTCATCCGCCCCTATAAGTAAGTGACGAGCAAAATGGGATTTAAATGTCCATATTGGCAGGATCTTTCAAATTTGAATTCTTGTTATTAAAGTATTAATCTTGGACTTGTTTTTCTTTTGTTTTTTTTCGTAGAAGGAAAAAAAAAAGATTCTGTGGACTGATCAGCAATCAATTACTCTTCAACACCCAAAAAACGGTTTTAGTTTGAATAATTGAATTTACTCAATGGTATTTGATGTGTTCTAAATATATACTTAAAGATCCAGCTCATAGCCTACCACCATTTTTATCTTTTGAAATAATAAAATAAATATTTTAATTCGAAATTTTAAAGTACAGAAACATCTGAGAAAATATATAAATTGTGTGATTTAAGCTCATTAAGTTTTAAGTCTTTAAAATTCTGCGGTTTAAAAATTTAAAACTTGCATAATTATTTATAATTATTAAGTCTCAAATACTATTCATCACAAGACAAGACTTCTCGCCTGTAAAAATTCTATTTATTTAAGGTTCAATTAGTCAATCACAAGAAGCCAACCACCAGGAGCTTTCAACTTTTCAACCTCTGAACTTTAAAATAGAAAACAAACGGTTAAGAGAACAATTTTAAGTAATCCACTACGTATCTCTTGAAGCAGACCGTCACATACATAAGACTTAAAAATTTCAAAAGTAAAGAGACTGTATTCATACCTTTTTATTATCATCTTGATCACCATTTGACAATCATAAACCCCATTTATTGGCAGATTACATTACCAATTTCCAGCCACTTACCTTGCGTGTCCCACTCTGCTTTGCAAAATTTCTTTTGTTTTTTCAACTGACAATTTTTGGCATCTGTTTTATTACTGTGCTGTACGTACGCTCAATAGTATTTGGGTTTAAATATCTAACAGATTTTTTATTTTTATTTTTTTTAATTTTTGAAAAAAAAATCCTATAGCCTTATTTTTAATGGTTTCAACTTATCTAACTATCTACTAAAGATTTTTCTCGAATGGCCGACAGGCAGCCGATTGCATCATCTCTGACTCTCTTTTGTACGTAAAGATCAACCCTATCACACTTACGTTTTAAGGTTCACCTTCTCCTAAAACCACCAAAATATCCTTATAAATTAAAAAAAGAAAAAAGAAAATGAGAAACTAAAAATTAAAAACGTGGTCATAATTTAAACCCATCTTTAGCTTTAGGCTTTGCAGCTTGCGTGTGTAGGAATATTCAAAATTTCAAAAGCAGCTCCATAACAGCACTTACAATTTTAATTAGTAATAATCAAAGTCGGTGGTGGGTTAATCAAATAATCAATAAATAATTTAAGAATTGAAGAGGGCGTTCCCAGTGCAGCGCCCAGCAAAATAAAGGGGAAAAAAATGAATAAGATAATGTTCCCAGCTAGCGAACGCAAACAGATTTTCCAGTTGTTTTTGTTTTCTTTTTTTTTTTTCCCTCTACAAACAACAAAGTAATTTCATTGAGTTTCCAGGAAGATGATTGACTGGTGCACTTGTGGTCATACACTCATGAATGAGGCCAACCACTTCGCCTTTAATGTGAATCCGTCAGCACACCCCCACCTAAAAATTCATCATAAACATTTAACAAAGGCCAATTTGTTGTACAGAATCTTCAATTTATCCGAGGGCTAAAACATAAAGGCAAACCCGCCCCAATCCATTAATCCACATGAATAATAGTAATAGTAGTAATGATAATAGTAATGTTGACCAATGAAATTTCAATTCAAAGACCCTCTTATCACCTTGCTAACTATGACCTTTCTCTCCCACCTTCCTTGTTCTCCCTCATTCATCCATTCATTTAAGTTTCACTTGTTCACGCCCCGCCTAAAATTGCACACGACACACAGGCTTTAGCTTCATTTTCATTTGCAATGAAAAATCAGCCGAAACCTCTTCTTTTTTTCCTACTATTATCGATTTTCCTATGTTTTGAATCCATATCAGCTGTTGATTTCGTATTTAACGGCTTCAATTCTTCCAACTTGTCGCTCTATGGAACCGCCACCGTTGAGTCTCGAATTCTCACTCTTACAAACAGTACAACTTTCACAATTGGTCGTGCTCTGTACCCTTCAAAGATACCAACAAAGAGGCCAAACTCTTCCTATGTGTATCCATTTTCAACTTCCTTCATCTTCGCCATGGCTCCTTACAAAGGAGTTCTTGCAGGCCACGGCTTAGTTTTCCTTTTTGTACCGTTTAATGGTATCAAAGGCGCCACAGAAGCTCAGCATCTTGGCCTCTTTAACCGCACAAATGATGGCAATTCAAGTAACCATGTGTTTGGTGTCGAGTTTGATGTTTTCAAGAACCAAGAGTTCAACGATATTGATGAAAATCATGTTGGGATTGATGTGAATTCACTGACTTCGGTAAGTGCGCACGCGGCCGGATATTGGCCTGATAATCAAACGCATAGCAGCGGCAGCAACAGCAACAGCGGTACAGGCGACGACGAGAAGTCATTCAAGGAATTGAAGTTGAACAATGGTAAGAATTATCAAGTTTGGATTGACTATGCGGATTCTTTTATCAATATTACTATGGTTGAAGCAGGCATGAAAAGGCCTAAAAGGCCTTTGTTGAGTGTTCCTTTTAACTTATCTGGGGTTCTTGAGGATGAAATGTATGTGGGGTTCACTGCAGCAACAGGGCAATTAGTTGAAAGTCACAAGATTTTGGCTTGGAGTTTTAGTAATACAAATTTTTCATTAAGTGAAGAGTTGATCACTAGCGGGTTGCCATCTTTTGTTCTTCCGAAAGATTCGGTTTTCAAATCAAAAGGGTTCATTGCAGGAGTAACAGTTGGAGGTCTGTTTATTATTGTGGCCAGTGTTCTGTTTTCTCTGTTTTTGATTAAGAGAAAGCAAAGGAGAGCAAGGGAAAGGGAGGAAATGGAAGATTGGGAATTGGAGTATTGGCCACATAGGATAACATACCAAGAAATTGAGGCCGCGACAAAGGGGTTCTCGGAAGAAAATGTGATTGGCATTGGAGGGAATGGGAAGGTCTATAAAGGTGTTCTTGAAGGAGGGGCTGAGATTGCTGTGAAGCGCATTTCGCATGAAAATGATGGAGGGACGAGAGCATTTCTTGCTGAAATTTCAAGCCTTGGAAGATTGAAGCACAGGAGTTTGGTGGGGTTAAGAGGTTGGTGTAAAAAAGAAAAAGGGAGCTTAATGTTGGTGTATGATTACATGGAAAATGGGAGTTTGGACAAGTGGATTTTTCAAGGCGACGGGAGTAAGATGTTGAGTTGTGAAGAGAGAATAAGGGTTTTAAAAGATGTGGCCGCCGGCATATTGTACTTACACGAGGGATGGGAGAAAAAGGTGCTGCATAGGGACATTAAGTCCAGCAATGTGTTGCTTGATAAAGAAATGAATGGACGGCTAGGGGATTTCGGTTTAGCCCGAATGCACGGGCACGGACAATTGGCCAGCACAACTCGTGTGGTTGGAACAGTGGGGTACTTGGCGCCGGAGGTATTTAGTAGCGGGCGAGCTTCGACTCAAACTGATGTGTTTGGATTTGGGATCTTAATATTAGAGGTCTTGAGTGGTAGGAGGCCTATAGAAGAAGGGAAGCCAAATTTGGTGGAAATGGTGTGGGAACTGATGGTGCAGGGGAAATTACTTGATGCATTGGATGCAAGATTGAGGGCTGAAGGAGGATTCGATGAGGAGGAAGTGGAGAGGGTGCTGCATTTGGGATTGTTGTGTGCTTATCCCGACCCCAGAGCAAGGCCAACAATGAGGCAAGTAGTCAAAGTGTTAGAAGGAAAGATTGAGGCTAGTATTGAGAATGAAACTGAGGACATGGATGCATATTTGCTGCAGCAAGTGAACTCTAAGGATATGTGGGCCAATTACTCGCGAAGTTTCGGCTATGGCTACGCAAATCACCCAACATTCCATGATATAAAACAGTCTAATTCTTATTCAATGTCACTGTCTTGGTCCAATACGATAATGGAGGGTAGATGAGTTGTACTGTACATCGTCAGGGAAAATGGAGGGGCAGGCAAATGCTATATAAGCGCTTCAATTTTTTTATTTTTTGGTGTTTAACGAAGGAAAATTACATCTTTTCTTTATACCTTTACTCGTGATTATTGGGGTGGTGAGTAATGACTGCTTGTTCATGTACATATATGAATTTTGAAATGGAGACAGAGAGTTTAGCATAATTGAAGGATGATATTAGGTTCTAAATCATATCAAGTTACTTTTTCTCACTGCATGTGATTTTTGTTTGGTGAGTGGATCTCTTACCGTTAAAACTTTATTATCGCAGTAATCATTCTGCCCCTCTCTTTCTGGCTTCTGCTGTTGGTCTATTGCTTTGAAATGAAAAGATAGATGATCGTTTCTTTGTTTCTTGAATATAATAGGATATAAATACACTGTAATCACCAAGCGGGGATAGCTCAGTTGGGAGAGCGTCAGACTGAAGATCTGAAGGTCGCGTGTTCGATCCACGCTCACCGCAAAAGTTTTATTATTTTAGCCCAAATCTGGTACGGCTGAAGGCAATTCGGTCCAATTCAGAATTCACCCTACGCTACAGCCCATAATCATTACCCTCTTCGGTCCCATTTGATATTTGGGCTTTCAATACAAGGCGTAATTATCACAAGAGTGATGCTACTGGCACCCCGCTAAAACTCTCATAAAACCCCTACTCTGAGAGAACAGCATTAAATAATTTTAAAAAATTATTATTTTATTTTCACATACTTTATTTCCAAATATACCCTTTTGTTATTCTTTTATTAAGCCCCATGATTAAGAGATTTCTTTCCTTCATGCACATATATATACATTTTTGCAATTGTTTTTTACCCAATAAGAATTGTGATTTGGTATTTAAAAACTCAATTAAAAATTAAATACTATTTTGCAAAGTTCATTCTCTTTTGTTCTGATCTTTGAGATAAAACTATGGTATATTTAATCAAATCCAATATCAACTAAAGATTTTTTATTCCCAATTATTTTTTTAAGTGAAGAACAAAAGCCCAAACTCCTATATGAAAAAAATATATTATTAACTAATGTTAAGTGTTTTCATTTGATTAATTTGTATTTTTTTCGGCTTTATGTAATTTTTTTGGTGCAGATAGTGAATATTATCATGATTGAACTTTTAAAACGTCATAGGCGAGCAAGAGTTTGTAATTTACGCAATAAAAGTATTAGTTTTTTTCTTAATTATGTTGCTTACTTTTAAAAAATATATATTATTTCAGGACTCTCTTTATTGTAAATGTTGTAAAGATTGTCTATAGAATTAAAATAAATATGTTAAATTTTCTAATTACATGATGGGGGCCGGTAAAAAAAAAGGGCTTTGATGAGAGTTTTCAAGGGGTGTAATAGCTCTACTCTTATCACAATTGTATATATAGGCTATGCGACTGATACCCCTTGAATTTCCTGGAGCCACCCCATTTCTAAATACACTCCCAGCTCCAACCTTCAGTACAGAGACCCCACTATAATTCCAATACTACCCTCATCTTTCTCTTCTCCAAATACACTTTCATTTTATTGTCCCCCATGGCAAGAAAAAAAAAAACTCCAGCCGCCCCATCTTCTCTAAACAACAAATAAACCGTAACCGCACAGAGCATCTTCTTCGCTTAACAACCGCGGGCTGCCATCCGCCAAATTTCTAGCCAAAAACAACCACACCAACCTATCTATTCTCCTGCCGGAGAAGAGTAGCAGCCAACCAACAGCTCTTGTCTTTCAGCTGTCAGTCGTCGCATCAACCGCTATCAATCCCTAATTCTTGTAGATACTTCAGTTTTAAAATGCAATTATAAAATTTATTATATGAGGTGTGGCAAGAAGAGGACTTTCTTTAAGTAAGTCAACGGTGTGCCAACAGTACTACTCCTGTAGATACTTCAGTTCACCGTCCTCTACCGGAAGTCCTTTAAACTTGCCAGCCATTAATCCCTAATTCTTCTCCTTGGACTAGAAAATTTATTGATTATCCTTTGAACATAAATAATATTACAAATTTTCTCATATTTAAAATAAGAAATCTTTAGAATATCCAACTCTTGTCGTGATGAGACACCTAAGCCTAAAAGACTTTATTTATTTCTAAATATTAGAAAGAGAAAAATCCTCACAAAGACGGTTATTATATTAGATTTATCTAGAGCATTATTGAAGTCATTAGACTAATGTCGCCTCTTTTACATGTTCCCAGCCCTAGATGTTGACTCTTTTTTTTTTTTTTGGTCGTTGTTTCGCAATACTGATTTTAACCCAATACTTGAAAATTCTATGGCAGTGCTTAAAGTAGTTCTCCCAACTTCTGAGCATATCCTTTAATTACGATAAGCAGGACATAATTGAAAGAGTAATCTTGCCGACGTTATTTTATCAATCGTGACACGTTTATTTAGCACTTTTAAGAAATTGGGTCCATAGGCACAGATGGTTTCTCATCTGTCTTCCTCCCTCGTGGTCGTGGGTTCGTAAATGAGTTTCAAGTGCCCGACCAATTAATTGTTTACAAAGAAATCATAACTAAAAATCATATTACGGGTGATATATAGACACATGTGGCAACATAAAATATGACATCGTTCTGTGATTTCGTTGCATGCAGCGACTCACGTGGAAAACATTTATAGAAGGAGACGATCAGCAGTGACACGCCTGAGCGTAGATGCTTTCCAGTGACAAGTTGCCGCAAATCGACTGCAGATAATTATGAGCATTAACCAATAATTGTCAGGAGTTCATTTGGAAACTATGACCAGATTATGGGGGCATGGCTGAAAAAATCAATTCGAACTATGCATGATTTAGCTGTGGCCCGTAGGTAATTTAACTTGCTGCTAATTATTAGCTGGGCGGCCACATGAATCATGTTATCTACTTAATTCTAGACCTAATCTTATCCGTTTTGTTTCTATTGAGGTGGTGTACGTACTTGCCAGGTGTCACTACTCTTTCTGTCTCTTCTCTCTCCGTGGGTCACATGTATATTACTGATTAAATTACAATCGGTGAAAAAAGCAGGGTCGCTGGTTAATTATTCGAATAAAACTATCAACGACGTTGAAGAAGAATAACCAATGAATCGAAGTACATGTCGCAAGTCTCAGAGCATATTCTTGTGGAGTTTCCTCTCGTTGTTAAAGCAGTATTCTTCACATAACCTGTTTCGTTCCCCCAAAGTAACAATCAGTGAAGATTATTAGTTTATTATTCGTATTTTTTAGTTCATACCTTTCTTTTCCCAACATCTAATGAAGTATGCAACTACCTTAACGAACCAGCTTAAACAATAACTATACGTGCAAGATTATCGTATTGGATTCTGGCTGGTGTTTTGATTAAATTAATTAGTTAAGAAAGCATATTCTTTTCGTGTCCACATGAAACTGGACAATAAATTAATTTGTATTACGAGTAATTAATTAAGAGATAGAAAAGACATACACGCAATGAGTTTTGATTTCCACCACCTTCATTTTTTCCTGAAAGTTCAGTTGATAAATGTCCCAAGTATGGGAGCCTTCAGGCCTATAACTTATATTCAAAAATTAGTTCAAGAGCTAATGGTTACTAAAGTCTTACATGCTTAATCCGATTTTTATTCTATTCAGCTGGTGTGAATATATTGTTTATACCATTATGTGCAGTGGTTGGGTGATATTGATTGATAATTAATCTTTTTAAATTAATAATTAAGACAGAGATAATTAATTATTTAACTGACTGTTTTATTTCTATCAATTTTATTCGATTCTTATCACCACAGTAATTAGAGACATATTAAATCATATTGAAAAAGGACAATTAAAACAGAAATTATTAATAATTAACTTGGGGATGGTGGCTATCACAAACTCACCTCCAAGTCAGTCCACACGTAAAAATGAGCCGCAGCAACTTGATTGTTTAATTTTCACGAATGCTCAGGAAATGGCTTGTCCCTTTTAACTCTAAATTTCAATATTTGAATAGTGGGAGATTAAAGAAAAATTTGATGGATCTGGCAGGATCCGCGATGGTTCTCGATGATGAGGTTAGGTCGTTCAAGATAAAAGCGCATGTTTAACACGTGACATTTGTTATTATCTGCTTGACTCAACATTAATTCAAAACATCATCCCCACTACAAGTTCAATTTCAAGCTGGCTCATCAATACCTGCAATTAGGCACAAGTTGTTTACGTCTGACTGTTTCCTCAAGTTGATAATTAATTAGGTTATAATCAACTGCGATATCTACAGCTAGCTGGAATACTAACTAGTCAAATCCGCGCACAAATTTACCTCGTGGGCGTCAACTTGTTATCAATCTCCCCTATCGTACGTGGCCAGCTGGCTATTAACTAGTCAAAATTGCCATAATTAATTTATTTTTGAGGTTTTTGTAACTCATGGATGTATATTCATTGAACGAGGTTAGGCGTTAACATCGACTTTGATCAGAAATGGTGACTAAACATCCGACCCATATTATTTACATTAAAGTAAACTTGCTGACATCGAGACAAGAAATATCTTCATAAAAAACGTGGATTACATTAAAAAATATATATAATATGAAATTTGATCAGAAGTTTGTTCACTTACCTTTTTTTTTTTTTTAATTTTCAAGTTGATTTACTAAATTCTCCCACTTATTATTATTTTTTAAAAACAAAGAGAACTCCCACTTGATTTTTAAACTCTAGATAAACTGTGATTCTAATGATTGTAATATTAAATATTAGTTACGTTATATATACCGAAAAGTAATAATAGTACCATACCACTATTACAATATAATTTTATCCTATACCGACCAGAATTTTGTCGTGACAAGAAAATACATAATTCCAGTGGAAAGTTCACTTTGGCACTAGAAATTAAAAAAGCGTAGGCTCGGAAATGTTCCAGTATCCTTCATTCAGTTACGTAGAAATGTCCACTACTAATGTAAATATTAATTTCCTTTTTTATCACCTAGGTCAAAAAAATAGTTGACACAAACCTTTTAGAACATATATATATATATATATATATATATATATATATATATATATATATATATATATATATATATATATGTATGTATTTCTTGTTAAAAGTATACTCAGCAAAAAAGTTCCCTTAATAAAAATAAAAGAATAAGTTGTTCTATATCCAACATGAATGCCAGCAAAAAAGTTCCCTTAATAAAAATAAAAGAATAAGTTGTTCTATATCCAACATGAATGCCACCTCAGGATTCATGATCCAGTATGAAGGACTCCCCAGTTCCGGATTGAATCCAACAATTATTGAATCATTCAAATGACAATTTTGCCCTCTATTTTGTCCACTTCGGATGTAAACTATTCTACCGGTTGTCCTTGGAAACATTCTCTTGGTGCACAGAAATGCTTTGAACCATTGGCAAGACGCCGCGTTTTCTCGACAATCTTTTCTGCCGCTTTCCTTTTAAAAATTAAAATCATTATACCCTCAGCCAAAAATTCAACAAAACATAAAACAAAACCAATAGTCGTTTGGTAAGGCTCCGTGCAAGTCGGTCCCACTTGTGGATAAACCCTTAAATCGCGCGTCTCGCATTCCGCCACGTCTCATCATCGTAATCATCATTTGGATGAACATCACTGTGTATCACGTTACGTTGGTCCCTCCATTTCACAGGACAGGAATCAGGATACAGGATGTAAGGAAACGACATATTTCCTTTTATTGCGAATTTTGTATCCCAAAAAAAAAAAAAAAGAAAGAAAGAAAAGAAATGAGAATTAGATAATTACCTTATGAGAGGAGAGGAGAGCAGATAAAATAAACCTAAATAAAACTTAACATGTATTGGTCCTTTAATAATGCATATTATGAAAAAGACAGTATTACGTTGAATATTCGAGTATATCCAGATGAGCATAGATCAAAATTATTGGATTTGACTGACGTGGATCCTTGCTGTCCGACTTATTATAAGCCAAAAAAAAAAACAATGAACTGTTTTGATTGTACATCTACCAATGGTACTGCGCTACGTCAGCAACAGTCAGCCCTCCTGATCGGCGGCTTGTTGGTCCACGTGTACATATATGGGTCCCGCTCGCACCAAACTTTGTATATAAAGGAGACCTCATAAATCCTCCTAATCCAAGCTAAGTCGACACAGGAATCAGAATCCTGTTTATCTGCATATAATATATATATATATATATGTATATGTATATATATATATATAGATACATAAAGAGCGTAAACTGTTGTAATACGGAAACATGCCAGGTGTTACAGCCACCAGAATTCCAGAGCAAACACTTGGGAGCTTATCCGACATGTTCTTCGGGCTTCCTGAAGACGGCGAGCTGATTCCGGCAGGCTTTACTGGCGTTGCTTCGCGGGAAAACGAAGCTCTAGATGATGATGATCATGAAGACGAAGATGAAGAAAAAGAAAATCAAGAGGATGCTGAAGAAAAAAGAAACTTTTGGGAGTCACAGCACCAGCTTCTGCAGTCAACGTTGTGTAGGACTAGCTCTTTGGAATCGAAGATTAGAAACGCTACTAAAGAAATATTGAAGGAGATACAATTACAAGTGGCTGCCGGAAATAACGTCTGTGGTTGTGGGAGACGGCCGGTGGCTTCAGGTGCTTGCCGGAGTTGCTTGATGAGAGAGGTCTCAGGACGGCTTGGAAACGCTGGTTATAACAGTGCCGCCTGCAAGTCCAAGTGGAGAAGCTCTCCAGATATCCCATCAGGTGAGCATACATTCATGGATGTGAGAGATAATTCAAGTACAAAGAAAGGGGAGGTGAGGGTGATCGTAGAGTTGAACTTTAGGGCTGAGTTTGAGATGGCTAGAGCAAGCGAAGAATACAACCGGTTAGTCCGCCGACTGCCGGAATTATTTGTCGGAAAAGTTGACAGATTAAGTAATGTGATCAAGATATTGTGTTCTGCCGCCAAGAAATGCATGAAGGAGAAAAAGATGCACATGGGTCCGTGGAGGAAACAGAGATACATGCAAGCCAAGTGGCTTGGCGCATGCGAAAGGACCACGTCTGTGCAAAATTTATCGATGGCTAGTAAAAATGATCCTGATCGATTGCCAAAGCCAAGGGCATCCATGCTAACGGTAGATTTGTTAGAAAAGTTGCCCAATATGCTCTGTACAGCCGTTGAGGTTGTGTGACTATATTTGTTGTTACGCAAAATAGCTAGATTTTTCCGTGTTCATTTCTTGGTTTGTAAATTGTAAGCCCTCAAGGGCCAAAATTAGTTTTATATTTGTAAAATATTGAGAGTGTGGATATGCGATCGATGGATCGTAAATTACGAAAAAGAACACTTGTTTATTTTAATTTCATCTTTCTGCTATCAGCTAAAGTGTAGTATGTATAAATCCTTGTCTACTTAGTATTTAATTTCTCTCCTTTATCAAAACTTTTGTACATTGAGTTACAGTTATTATATATATATATATATATATATATATATATATCCTTTTCAAAGTCTAGATAATTTCTTTAACACAGAGACTTAAAAGAAAAGAAAACAACATGGGAGTGGAAAAAATCAATCAATAAAGCATACTTAAATTCTATATAATTCACTTATTTCATAATTTTTGAAATAATTTTTTTTTTTTGTTTTGACACCAATTTTTAGAAGTAGGTAGAAAGTTATTTTTTATAAACATCTTATTAGATAAGCTACCACATCTTTTTAAAGTTCCTACTATAACCTTAATATCTTAAAAAAAGATAATTATATCTTATTTTTTCATAAATCCTAATATACAAACCATTAGCTATTATCTTACCCCTACAACTACTGGAGAAATTTTTTTTTTTTACACTTTTATTCTCTATCATAAAAATGAAGAAGACTTACATATAATTACGTAAAATAATAATAATAATAATAATAATAATAATAATAATTTATCTTATAGCTTAGAATTTCATCCTAATTTACGACGGTCATGCGACACACCTTTTTAGTCTGCGCATATGATAAAAGGAAAATGCTTGGTGTAGAGAAAGATGAGAGAAATAAAGAAGAAAAGGGAAGAGAGAGAGAGAGAGAGAGTAAATTTCTCTCATCTTTCTCTCATTCTTCTCTGCACCTAACACTACTCTATAATAAAATTGGATAATGTGATAAATAATAAAATAATATAAAAATCTTGGTACTACTATTTAATTGATTATGTCATTCAAAACCATATAACATGTGCGCTCGTGCAGCAAGCCATACTTTATGTTTCAATGAACTATCTGTACGTCTGTACCGGTTGGTTGGACAACCAAACTATTGGCAGCAAACCATGCTTTATGGGCTCAAGTTCTTTGCACCGTCGCTGGCTATGTGAGCCTCGCTTGTCTCATAGCCTGCATGCTTAGCATTAGCAAGCTGTTGCTATAGAGTAGTCGATGATGCATGAACAAGTCTTCAGAAGAACTGGCGAAATCAGATCATGGAATTGGAAGGTAAAAGCTATGATGATTGGGGATAATAAACATGAATCTTAATCAATTCTTAGGATTAAGGTGGCATCAATAATTACGGGAAGACATGCTGCCGGGCAGCAGAAATAAAAATCTCTACCTATCCATACAGCATATAAATAGCGGATTAGTGTTTGTAAATGGGCCAAGCCGAAAACAACTAATTGTTACTGTGAACAAGCTTTTTCTTTCATTCTTAAATTAGTGGTTTTCGTTGGACTAAAATGTTTAGTTCATTATTTTAAAATTACATAAGGCTTGCCCTCTTCGATGAGTTTACTGATTTCTGTGTAGAACCATCATCAAGCATGTAGAGTTGTCGCATTCAGGCTGTAAAAGGATATTGGATTAGCTTCTACTAATTTTTTTTTAAAAAAATGTGAACAAAAAAATTCCTTTCGTTTCTCTCTCTCTCTCTCTCTCTGTCTCACTAGAGTAAGTAAGGATGAAGGATACAAGGATATTTGTGGAATTAAAATTGTTGTAATTAGCTGGAAAGAGATTTTAATTGATTTTTAAATGGGTGAATTTAAAAGAGGAGTTTTATGAGAATGATAGGGTGGTGCGAATGGCTCCTCCAAATGCCTGGAGTTGTAAGTTAGATGGAGTGACCCAAAAGGCCCAACAACTACCAGTCACATGAAGAGTCCACTAAAAGAAGATATTTGTAATTGCATCGGCCATGTGATAAAATTAAAAAAAAAAAAAGAAGAAGTAAAAAAACCGAAGGACGCAAAGGTTTTTTGGCACGACAAGAACGGTGCAGGTGCAACGAACATAGAATAGCCGATCAATTTCCTTCGGCAGGAAGGGTCAAATTTATTGTACATCCGAGGAGTTCCGAAAAGTAAACGTACGTGGCACGGCAAGTGAACATTACTTTTTTTTTCTTTTAATCTCTTCTTTATTTTCACGTTTAAGAAAGGAAAACCAAAAAAGAGAAGTCTTATCTCTATCCAAATTTCTCTCCCGAACTCCACAATCTGAGATTCTCACGTTATAATTATGTCTATATTCCACAAATTATATCACATTTTTTATGATGTCGTTTACCATATCATCGGTCGTCTATCTTTTTCAGTTAATGGTTAAAAAACGCTTTAACGTGATAGATTTGAAAATCGCTTATTTCTACATTACGAATATTATACCTAGCACGGCAAAATCCGAATGCACGTGTAATCAGATCCAAATTTACAATAATATTTTGAGATCTGGACTTATTTAAAAATAATAATAAATATACGGATCTTAATGTAAATAATACTCATATAGATTGCGGGCAGATTCGGATATACGAATCTGCATTATATTAAATTTAAAATTTTAAATATAATTTAAAATTCAACAAATTTACCTAATTAAATCAAATCAAATCAAATCATAATTCAACAACAATAATTCAATACCTATAATAACAACAACACAATGAATTCATAAATAAAATTACTAGAACAAAATTTAAACATTAAGACTAACATAAATTCAAACTTAACAACACCACAAATCCACAAATAAAATTATAAAGACAATATAAATCCACATAAAATAATGCAAATCCAAATATATTTTTATTTTAATTTAACTTATATATATTTTTAATTTAATAAATAATTTAATTAAAAAAATAATGTGGATCTGTATATCTAATTTTCTGGATGCATTTGCATTCAGATTCAGATCCACACGGATTTCAATTTTTAACATTTAGATCCACATTTTTTAATGTACTAATCTGAATTTTTTTGTATCTAAATCTTTTAGGTCTTTGCGATGCAGATCGAGTCGTACTTGAATTTTTTACCATCCTTAATTATACCTTATTAAGATTTCCTCATTAGCAATGATTCTCTTTACGCTCGAGAGGGTTTAAGGGCTTGTTTGAGATTATTTTTTGGAGGCTCAAAAGTAATTTTAAAATGATCAAAGTTAATTTTAGTGTTTGATAAATTTTTTAAAAAAATCACTTTTGGTAAAATCACCTCATTCTACAATATATTTTGAAAAGCATGAAAAATGGGAAGGAATATCTTTTCAAAATTTGATTTTAAGAATTACTTTTATACTTAATAAATTCCAAATATATCTTCATATATTATAAAAATCTAAAATTATTTTTATTAATTAGAAAATATAATTATTAACTTTAGAGAAATTATTATGCTTTTATAACTGAGATAACAAATAAAAAATAAATTAATTATTTAATAAATTTATTTTAATTATCAATTATTATATGTACACAATAAAAATATTTTAATAAATTTTATTTACGATTATATCGAATTTACTCATTTATACATACTATAATTTACACTCCAAAAATATGAAAATTTCAACTTACCGCCTAAATTTTGTTAAATTTACATTAACTTATTAAAATATGATAATACCCTTATTAATTATAGAATAGATTATCCCACAGTTATACCTATATTAGATTGATATATCTTTTTGTGCCTCAACTGTTTCAAAAACAAAACTAACTCTAACTTTATGTGCATCTTTAACAAAATAAACCTTTAATCTTTTTTTAGAAAATAAAACAAAATCTCAACAATACGTAAAACAAGAATATTTCTTGTTAAACCCAACTAAAAACCACTTGAGAACCTCCTTCTACATACAGTTACAAAGAAAACCCCACCCTCAATCCATGAAGATTCTCAAATTTATAAGTTTTTTTGAAATAAAAATCTCAAAATTTATAAGAAATGAATTTTTTTTTCTCTCTCTTCGTCTCTCTTCTTCATCTTTTTGGTTCCATTCCCTGTTTATCTTCTTCTTTTTTCAGTATTTTTCTTTCCTCTTTTGCAGACCTAACGACTCCACAACCACTTTTAATCCAAATCAGTCCAGCAAAACCCATGGTCGCGCGCAGCCATTCCAAGGAAGCCCATGGTCGCGTGCGACCATTCTAGATATGCCCATAGTCGCGTGCGGCCCCAAACATTGCAGCGAGTTGCTGCTGTGGATGTTGTGGGTTTATGATGCTTGGAGAAGATGAAGCGTGGAGCATATGGAGAAAAAGGCAGGAAATGAAAAAAGAAAAGAAAAGAAAATAAAATAAAATAAAAGAAAATGAAGAAATTAACTAGAAACAAAAAATAAAAGAAAAAAAGTGAGAAAGAAATTAAATTTTCTTAATTTAACAAGAAGTAATTTTTCATGCTTCTACTGCTAAAAAACTAACTAATTAAAAAAATAAAAATTATTAATTTGGGTGTAAAGTGAATTTTATTGAAATGTTTGACTGTGTGTTGAAATTTGTTGAAACATTTGGGTTTTGTGGAAATTAACTTTTATGTTTTTGACTTCTTATGTTTGAGTTGAGTGTTAAGAGAATATACAAGTATAATTTTACCCTTTCGATCATTAAAATTAAGGGGGATAAATTAAAATTTTCATATTTTTGGAGGTAAATTAAAAAATATTAATCTAATAAGGGGGTAGGATGAAATTTATCCTTTTTTAAAAATTATATTACCAACTGATCCTAACAAGTTTTTTCAAGGAATATTCTCTCCCAAATCCTTAAAATAAAAATGGTTTTTACTGAGACGTAAAGTTATAGATTTACATAACATGTCAACAATTCAGGACAGATGAAAAGAAAAATACCAAACGTTGCTTAATTAAGGCGGCAAGGTTTCGCAGATCAATTTAACTGCACCCACAAACACAACACCAAAAATGAAATCATACCTACAAATTACACAATACAAATTCCCATCCATCACCACCAAAAAATAAAATAAAATAAAATAAAATAAAGAAAAACGAAAGTATCCGTGCGAACCGTACCATCCAGCACCATAGACCCGCGCAATTCTGTTATTCTCTCCGATAACGACACTTGTATTCTCGCAGGGGCCCCACTGTTCACGTTATGACTTATGATTTCACATTCACATAAACTAGACATTTTTTAAATTCCCTCCTCCGTCTTTTATTGACTTTCTCTGTGTGGTGCCCCACCACCACCACACCCCTACTCTCACCTGGGCCCTACTGAAGCTAAATATCGGGTCAACTGAATCCACGGCCTGTGTCTCCTATACGAATACGTATTTCTACTACTTGTTTTGGTAATAAAATTGTAAAACCTTATTTTTGCTCTCCAGCAAATAGCAGGGAACTAAAAAAGTTAAAACAAAAGATTCTCTGTCCTTGTTAAAAATAAAAAAAAAAAACCCCCTTCCAAAAACAAAGGCATCGCGTTTATTTTTTCAATTTTTTTGTATTTGTTTTTTCATTGTAAAAAAATGCCACCACCGTCCTGTGGTTAGGTATGTGCCCCATATTTGGTATTTGTACTAGCTGGTACTTTTATGACTTTTTATTTATTTATGTGTGTGTAAGGTGATTACCTTCATCTGGGTCTCTGTTATCTTTGAATTATTTTAATCTGGCTTTATGATTGTTTTGACAGAAAGTTGCCCTTTTTTTTTTCTTGTTTAAATTATTTGGTTCGTTGTTTATAATGGGGTTCGTAATCATGGGTGTGTCCTCTTTTTCGATATAATTGAATCAAATTGCGCATTTTCATTTTGGTTGATTTATTTATTTGGCTTGTGGGATTTTCCAGGCTCATAAGGGAGGTGGCGTTTGACTTTGAAGCCAAAATATAAATAATTTAAGATAAACACGATTGGCTTGGTGGTGAAGGGTTTGGTTGTGAAGCTGTGGTCTGGTCAGGGTCCGCTTTCATGGTCTCAAAGATTTGTCCTTTTTATGGGATTTGATGGCTTTCAACAGATTTTGATTTTGATGGCGATTAGATTGGCGTCTGTGACAGTCTCTTCTTTTATTAGTCTAATTCATTGGTTTGATTGGTATTCTTGATTGTAGTGAAGTCAAAATTTGATTCTTCAGTGGCGAGACTGTTAATGGGTTTGAAGATATTTTATTTCTTCAACTCTGTAACATATTTAGGATCGTTTGGGGATTACCCTTCTCAGCTGCAGGAGGAGGGAGAAGAAGAGAAGAAAATCAGGAATATTTTAGTGTATAGCGTTTGTTAGAATTTCAACTCTCTAGTATTAGTATAGCTACTTGAAAAGAAAAAGTAGAAAGAGATGGGGGATGAGGCTAACTCTTGGATCAGGAGGACGAAGTTTTCTCACACAGTTTGTCATAGGTTGGATTCATCTATATTGGCCTCCCTTCCGCTTAACCTGCCAGAAACGATTTCTGTATTGAAATCAAGGCCTGGAACAGCTTCCTCCAATCAGAAATCAGCTTCAAACAGTTCACAGAGTCAGCAAAATCCTGCCGCAAACAAGCCAAGATCTGTATCACCCCTTCCCGAAACAGTCCTCCCTGATACATTCAAGGAAGCAAGGTCTGCTACCAAGAGATTTTCAACTCCACATCCTAGGAGAAAAGAATCAGACAAGGGATTGGTGGGTAAGTTTTTACATAAACAACCTCAACAAGAGACCAAGGCATCCTCCAATTCCTACAGTACAAGCCCTCTCAGGCACTTGGGTTCTTTGAGAGTTACCGAGAGATATAAGAGCAGAAAGGAATCAGCTTGGACCAAGTATTTTGATCATGGCGGAGTTAGGGTTAATGCTGTGGATGCTGCAGATGAACACACTGTTGACCTCTCTCAGCTCTTTCTTGGGCTTAGGTTTGCTCATGGGGCACATAGCCGGCTTTACCATGGGATATATAAGGATGAGCCTGTTGCAGTGAAGATTATCAGGACACCAGATGATGACGAAAATGGAACCTTGGCAGCTCGATTAGAGAAACAATTCAATCGAGAAGTAGCTCTTTTATCTCGCCTCCACTATCCAAATGTCATAAAGGTGACAACATTCCTTCATTTCCCCTTTCATATGTTATTTAGCTTTCTTTGCGATTTAGTAATTGGTTTGTTACTACTAGTGAAGAATTTCGTAGCTGCTGCCTTTTGAATCTGTTCTTATGTAAGATTATTTTTTCTGCTAAACAGTTTGTAGCAGCATGTAAAAAGCCACCAGTATATTGTGTCATCACAGAATATCTATCAGAGGGTTCCTTGAGGGCATACTTGCATAAGCTGGAGCATAAAACTCTCCCCTTACCGAAACTGATTGCAGTTGCTCTTGATATTGCACGTGGAATGGAATACATTCACTCTCAAGGTGTCATTCATCGGGATCTTAAGCCGGAAAATGTCCTTATTGATCAAGAATTCCACCTGAAAATTGCTGATTTTGGCATAGCCTGTGAGGAGGTGTACTGTGATGCATTGGCTGATGACCCAGGAACTTATCGTTGGATGGCACCTGAGATGATCAAGCACAAATCATATGGGAGAAAGGTTGATGTTTACAGTTTTGGACTCATCTTGTGGGAAATGGTGGCTGGAACTATCCCATATGAAGAAATGAATCCAATCCAAGCTGCTTTTGCAGTAGTGAATAAGGTAAATTTTGGTGCTTCTTGCTGATAAATTTGTCGGGTTTATGACTGCATATCTGTTCCATTTCATCTGAATTCATCATATGCAATGAGCTGCTCTGACATAGCTTAATTTTTTCTGAATGGTATCTTCGACTCTTTGTTAGTAAATTTCCATTGAAACTGAAAATGAATTGCCCTGTGGTTTCAAGTTTCAACTCTCTAATTAATCATTGTTGAGTTTGTTGTTTATAGACAATGAGCCCACAGAGTGCAATCACAAGAAACATTAGCATGAAAGTGCACTAAATGCCTTGATCAGTTTAGCTTACTAATCTTCAGGGTTGTGTAATATTCATGATGCACAATTTCCTTGACTATGGTAAGTTTCTGTAAAATATATTTTTATTGTTGAAACAACTTCAATCTGCATTGACATTATAGTAGAGCAAAAAGAAAACAAGGAAAAAAAAAAGAAGAAGAAGCTTTGTTTGGGTTTTCATGGGGAATGGCAAAAATTATATTTCATAACATTCATATGCAGAAATAGTTTGCTGTAACAGATTTTATTTTTAGTAGGCATGCTCAGAAGTTTTCTTTAAAAACATAACATCAACAGATCAAATTGATTCTGATGTGTAATATATTCATCGAGATGTCCATGCTACATTAGATCAATAATCAAGCAGAGTAACTGCTTTTTTACTGTTCTTTTTCTTGGTTTTTGCTTTGCTAAACATGGGATATCAAATGAGCTGGAAACATTGCTATCTCTTCATCCCTGGAGGCATTTTTGATAATTTGTTTTTGAGGTCAGTAATTTTGCCATTGAATTTTTTTCTCTCTTTTTCAGAATTTGCGACCTGCTATCCCAGGTGACTGTCCGCCTGCTATGGCAGCTTTAATTGAGCAATGTTGGTCCTTGCAACCAGACAAGAGGCCTGAGTTCTGGCACATTGTGAAAGTACTGGAGCAATTTGAGACTTCACTTGCTTGCAATGGAACCCTGAATTTGGCTCAGAACCCAACTTGCCAAGATCATAAGAAAGGGCTCCTTCATTGGATTCAAAAGCTTGGTCCTATGCATCCTCATAGCTCACCTATGCCCAAACCTAAATTCACATGAATCTTCCTTACGACCTGGCTTTTGTAGTACATCCAGGTCACTTGTAATTAAAAGGTTCGTTTATAGGCTGCTATATCTGTACTCAAAAGACACATTCATGTGAGAGTGAATGAATATTTTGTTAGGCATGCTTTGAATTGAATCGTCTTTGATTTTCAATCATACCTACACAGCAAATGATCATCAATATATGTTACACTGGACATGGTGAATACTCAATATTGGGTCAGGAAACGCATTTTTTTGAAGGCTGTTTGGAGCGCTTCTTTTGGAAGATTTTTAACATATACTGGTTTTACTGCTTGTTTCCACGCATGCATATAAAATTTTTCATGTTTCTTTTATAGTTTCCAACTTATTCTCATACAGTTGCCCTTAAATTTGGTGTGATTTTCACTGCTGGATTCCACTGCTTATGTTGCATCCTCATAATAGTCTCTTTAACAGTTGAAGTTTGTACAATAGCAAGAATGAGCAAAAAATTTGTCCATATAGACACAGTGCGGATGCATTTATTCTTAGTAAATGTGTTGGTGAATTTACTATATTAGGATTAGTTTATGTTAGTCCCAATTTTTTTTTTTTTTTTTTGTGTTTTATTTATCTATCAGAGTTCACTTTATTCAGGATCATGGCTTGTTGGTTATATTCTTCTATAAAATTTTCCATAGGGCCTCTGTTTATCGCGAGATAACTCTGTTCACAACCGTTTTGTGTAACGTATTATATTTTTTCTTCAAGTCGTGGTTAATGTATTAACCTGTTGTAGTTTTTATGTACAAATTGGTTGTCTGTGTTTCTTTTTTCTATCTTTGTTATTGCAACCGTCATCATGTTTTCTTTGACAGTATCAATACATATGGTCTTCTAACTAGTCGTGGCACTTTTTGATTGAACCGTGACTGTGGAACATTGTTGCCCATCTGATTTGACCATCTTTAGTTAGCTTCACTTGTAACTTTGCTTAGATGCATGCATTTTCACTCTTTCCGTTCAAAGGGCTGAAAGCTCATTTTGCAATAAGAATGATAGCATGGCTTTTTTATTCATATGTATGTACACATGTTCATGAAAATTGAAAACTAATACACGCATGTGCTGTTGCAAGTGCATGCCCTGCGCAGATCTTTCTGTTTCTTGTTAGATTGTTGGCTGTACCAATCTCTGCATACATGATGAATTTAGGATTGAAGAAGCAAGGAAAGTAGATGCCTTCAATAATTCTCGCACTCGCTCCGTGTCTGTCCCGTGATCATTTTATTTATTACTCAGAAGAAGTTGAAGGTGTCATCATCACCCTGTTTTTTGAACAAAGTAGATTACGTGATATACTTTTTTTCTTTATGCATATAAATAGCAACATCATCTAGTTGCATGGAATCAGCTACCTGCATGCCTGGAATTGCCAGTCTTTATTATATGATTACGCCTCATTTATATATCTTCTCGCGATCATGTAACTGTACTCCCTTTGGGCTAACAAAAATATCCGAACATTTATTGCTGGTTTGTTGAGTCGACGCTGCATTCGAAAACCATATTTATGGCACTCACCCATCAGGAATGAAGACCTGTTTGTTGGGATTTGGGAATACTCAGTTTGTTTAACAGAGTAACAAACGTTGTTTTATTGACTGTAATTCTTAAAAAGAGAAATTATCACTTATATACTTTTAAATGATACCTATATTAAACGTTTTACAATATTTTTAATATGTATTACTCGTATACCTTAAATTGACAAAATGTGCCTACGATCCACCAAATCGTTAGCTGTCGTTTGCAAGCGCCGACATCATAAGGGTAATCTAATTTTTTAAGATATAAGAAGTTTTGATTAGGAAAAATGATATGTCGTCTGATATATTTCATAAAAAAATGACATGTTATCCCATTTATCGGGCAATGACATCTTCTATGTGAAACAACGTTGTTTCATAAGGACTAAAAAAAAAAATTGATGATCCACGATTGAATCTGCTCCTCTAAATTTGAACCTAAATTTTTGAAGATCTACTCCAAGCTTCAACTCGAATTTTTTATGGTATAATATGTATAATTGTTAATAATATGTATTGTTAATAATTTTTTATGTTATAATATGAATTTTTTTTACGGATAATTGTTAATAATATGTACCATTATTAATTTATAATTTTTTATGAAAAAAATGTATTGTCAATAATAAAATCAAAAAAATTATGTATTGAAAATTTATCTCAATTTTTGGGGTAAATTTATATTTTTACCTTAATTTGAGTTTCAAGGGCAAAATAGTTAATTTGTCATAATTCTGTTAACTTTTTAACAGCAGCTAATAGTTTGGTGGACGACAGATGTCTTTTGTCAACTTAGGGTGTACGAGTGATATACTTTAAAAGTGTTGTAGCACGTTTAATACGAATATCATTTAATGATATATAGCTGATAATTACCCTTGTTAAAATGATAAAATTAGTATGACCCATTACACAATTCTCAATTTCTGGTGCATTCATGGATGATTTGACACACCTTGGATTTGTGTTTTTAAAACAAAGAACATCGTCCTATATTTTCGAAGGTTGTCTTCATGATTTCTTATTCTTGCTCTTTGTTTTTTAACCTTTTTTTGGAAAAAATAAATTATACTACGGATCAGTTGGAATTCTGCGCAGTTTGTATAAATAAAAACTCAAATTCTCTATATTTTGGCACTAGTGATGGCAAAAATTTCCATGGGGATGGGTACCCTCGGGGATTTTTCCCATTTAGGGATGATATGAGGATAATTTTATACCCAATTTCTTATTTGGGGAAGGGATGAGGAAAATTTTTTACCCAATTTCTTATTCGGGAAGGGGACGGGGATGAGGTGGAATCCCCATCCCCTACCCATTTCCCCATTTTAATTTTTAATTTTAATTTTAATTTTTATTTTTTAAAATTACTAGTAAATAAATAATAAATTTTGAATTATAAAATTATAAATATTGGTTAAAATAACAAATATCAAAATATTTATATTATTAAACTTTTCACCCTAATTAACTAATTATAATCCTAAATTTTTATTTATGACATTAAAAAGACCGGGTAGGTTCTATTAGCCCAAAAATTTTGTTTTAATTTTAAATTCATTAAATATTTTAAACTTAAATCTATTTTTATTTATTTTTAGATGTTATAATTGCCCACAACGAATCATAATTTTAATATCTAATCTAATCTAATATTTGCTCTTGATTTGCTCCGACTTAACTATTGTGCTATAAAGGAAAAGTCCACATTTATAACGTGTCCACGCCACCATTGAAAAAATTAATTTTGAATCTAAATTCGATTTTATTTGCAATAATTTTGTATTATACTATTAATTTGTTCACGATAGCTTGTAAAAGAAGTTTGTATCCCTTACATGCTGTGTTAATTACTAATTTTTTTATTTTAATATGATTAACTCAAAATCAAAAAAAAATATTAGTTATTCGGGGATCGGAGACCCTCGGGGATCCCCTGTTATTATTCGGGGAGGGGATAAGAATTCTCTCAAGTAATTCTGACAGGGACAGGGAGGGGACGGGAACATATGAAAAATAACGGGGATGGGTACGGGGAGATTGGTCCCCTCCCCTCCCCTCCCCATTGCCATCCTTATTTGGCACCCGTCCGAAATCGTCTTAAATAAACTTTTTTTTTCAAAATTTCTCTCTCTACAAATTCAAAAACACTAATTTCAGAAAAAAAAAATCAATATGAAAAAGAAAGAGAAAAGTAAAAAATCATAATGTCTTAAGTTTGCACAAGTCAATTTTGAGGATGAGACTTAGAAAAATATACGCGAGAGAGAGAGAGGAGCAAAACAGATTCAACTAGTTTTAGGTAGAAAGAAAAGCAGTGGTTTAACCTGAGTATATATTTCGAGTTTGTTAATTATAGGAATGGCAAAAATTCCCACGGGAATGGGTACCCTCGGGGATTTTCCCCATTCGGGGAGGGTATAAGGATAATTTTATACCCAATTTATTATTCGGAGAGGGGACGAGGAAATTTTTTTACCCAATTTCTTATTCGGGGAGGGGACGGGGATGAGGTGGAATCCCCATCCCCTACCCATTTTCCCATTTTAATTTTTAATTTTATTTTTATTTTTTAAAATTACTAGTAAATAAATAATAAAATTTGAATTATAAAATTATAAATATTGGTAAAAATAAAAAATATCAAAATCTTTGTATTATTAAACTTTTAGGCCTAATTAACTAATTAAAATCTTAAATTTTTATTTATGATATTAAAAAGAGGAGTAGATTCTATTATTTCAAAAATTTTGTTTTAATTTTAATATTCATTAAATATTTTAAACTTAAATATATTTTTTATTTATTTTTAGATGTTATAATTACCCACAGTGAATCACAATTTTAATATCTAATCTAATCTAATTTAATATTTGTTCTTGATTTGCTCCGACTTAACTATTGTATTGTAAAGGGAATAGTCCACATTTATAAAATGTCCATGCCACCATTGAAAAAGTTAATTTTGAATATAAATTCGATTTTATTAGTAACAATTTTGTATTAACCTATTAATTTGTTCATGATAGTTTGTAAAAGAAGTTTGTATCCCTTGCATGTTGCTTTACTTACTAATTTAATGTATGTGACTTTTGTAATAGATATTAATGTAATATAGATTTCGAACTTTACTTTTATTTGAATTTTTTATTTTAATATGATTAACTCAAAATCGAAAACAAAAAAATGTATTAGTTATTTGGGGATCGGGGACCCTCGAGGATCCCATGTTATTATTCGGGGAGGGGATGAGGATTCTCTCAAGTAATTCTAATGGGGACGGGGAAGGGACAGGAACATACGCAAAATATCGGGGATGGGTACGAGGAGATTGGTCTCCTCCCCTCCCCTCCCCTCCCCATTGCCATCTCTAGTTAATTACATGAATATTTGGTTATAAATGTAAATTTCATTTAAAAAATAGACTGAAGGGAGAGAAAATTAAAAGTATCACTCAAGATATTATAATTGTAATGTAATATAATAAGGGCTTCAAGAGAATTTTGGAGGCTGCCGATAGTTTCACTTGAGATATTATGATGTCAAATTTGACTTGGGTATAAATTTTTTAGGCCCTAGAAACAAAATCCTGTGAAGCCCACCTTGGTGTAACTTCTGTTGGGCTTGCTTTGCTTATTACACAACTTGGACTATTCGGACCCATAGATAAACCTATTAAACCTCTTTTTCTTTTTCTTTCTTGACTCCATTCAATATTTTAAAAACGATAAATTTCTAATTACACCTTTTTAAATGAAAAAACCGACGTTAATTAAAATCATTTCTCAAAAAATAGTCTTTTAATTTTCTTTGTTATTATTCAAACCCGAAAAAATGGAGTTGTCTGTCTGCGTTGCTCACAAAAACTTCAATCATGAAAATTTGCATATCACAAACCATTGTCTTTTTTTTTTTTTCCCTTTCTTCAATTCGATGCTCTTGCTGGTATCAATGAGGGACTAGCATAAACTCAATTAACCATAATAGTTTTCAATTAATAAATTTTGGGTAGGAATTATAACACATATAACACGTATGTTGGTCCAAAGGTAATATTCTATCCTCCAATGTAATTTCAGTGAAAGGTAAAGTCGTAAATATTTTGCGGGGTTTTGAAAGATTTTAAAGGTGATGCCAATAGTCCAACTCTTATTACAGGCATGACAGCCTTTTGTGGCAAGAACTTGACTTGAGCAAGAATACTTTAAGTATCATCTTGCTAAAAAAATATATAAATATGTGGGGCGGAAATTTCACGAGGCCACTTGTTACAATGATAGGCTATTTTTCGATTGAAATAAGGTTAAACTTGATTAGAAATTAAGTCTTAGTAATCTATGGTCCGTTTGATTATATTGTGTGGTTTGAAGAGTAAGTTCTAAAAGCATATTTAAGCGTTGGTATAATTTAAATAAGCTCATATTGTAATTTTGATTACGGTTGTTGTTTCGTTGAGTAGTAAAATTAGGCATATATAATAATGGCACCTGCTATGAATATTGATGGGGGAGCTAAGTATACCAATGAACAATAGAGAACTAATAATTTAATATTAATATTCTAGGATTGTTATATCCTTGAAAGTGCAATTAGGAAAAATGTGACAAAAAGATATTTTTAGAAAATGAATATGGAGATGTATTTAGAAATTATTTTAGGAAATATTTTTTGGAGTGACTTTGGAAATGTATTTAGAATAATTTTGAAATGTTTTTGGGAGAAAATTGAAAATATTTTCTCAACATTATTCTTTGGATATGTTTTCAGGCTGAATCTAAAAAATAATTTTTTGGAGAAAAAATGGTTTAGGAAACACTTTTAACTTAGTTTTAATTATCTCTTGAATTACTTAACTAAAAAGATGGATGATCCCAAAAGAATTGTGAAGCGTGCTATTTATACACTTCATTTTTTCCTTTGCATTTATTTCATGCATGCTTGCATTTAATTCGAGAGTGGGCATGCTTCACCCATATCAAAAACATACATTTAAATGAGACATGCTCATTGACTTTTAACAATTCTTTTATTTGGAGACTTGATTGAGAACCTATCTACTCTCCACATTATTTTTTCTATTTTTTTAATTATTACAATGCTTGTAATTCTAATAGACCACACGAGAATATACTCCATGCAAATTTGTCAACGTTAATTGGTAAAGTAAAAACATTTGTTAGTTGAATTTAATTTTATGCATGCTTTGTTTATGTATTGATTTTTTTTTATAAGCATGCATTTTTTATTGTCAACCGTGTACATTCAAATGTGATGGATGCTCCCCAAAGTGAGTTTCTTTAGTTAATATGACTTTTAATTTAAAAGCTAATAAATAGTGAATGTATGTACATGTGTTATGTGATTTAGGATTCATTGTTTTAAACTATATTTGTTATTATTTTTAGGATAATTGATTTTTCACTAACTCGTTTAACGTGATATTTCTTTATAGGCTAAGGTCTCTTAAATGAATTTAGTCAAGAATTCAATACAAATTAAGTTTTAATTTAGTATATCCATATCATCTAAATTACAACCTACCTCCGTACATATTGAGCCGTATTTTAGTCTATTATAAAGTACGTACCTTGTAGATTGGAGTAGGTCTTTCTCCCTAACATGGATTTTTGGGGAGTAATAATAAATGAATAAAGATGAAGGTTTGTTAAGCTTACATACAACATTTACTTGTTTAGGTATATTTTCCTCGGAATGAACTTTCCTGTAGCATTATTATTTCCCCAAAAAAAGAAAAAATTCTTCCATTCTTTGGACCCAAATCGGTGGTAGACTTGACTCCTCCAATCAACTTTAATGGGAATATGTGAAGAAATCAACTTTATTGTGTCGTGTGATATACGTGGGTTGTTTTCTAACCTAGCAGCTTAACCAACAAGATAAGAACTTGTTAAATTCTAAACAGTCACGGGCTGAAACGTGGATAATTTCGATTGGATAACTAAATACCTTGACTTGATATAACCATTATCAAAGTTTTATTTATTTATTTCCTTTTTTTTTTTTTGAAACTATTCTTTTTTTGAATTGTAAAAATGGTCAAAGTTAAAGACTTGCACGGCCGTAACTGGTCAGCATCTTCAGGCGCATCAAAGTAGATTGCATTCCATCTTAGACCCAACACTAATATGTTTTTGAAACATTTATTCCGATGAGAAATAAGAAAGAAAAATAATACTGACCCCATAAATAAATCCCCCCTCAACCCCATTAAAACAATTTTTTGGATAAGTTTAATATTAATTCAAAATTTGGAGTAATTTTATTATTAATTCAATTTTTATTTACTATTGTGGGGGATTAAGGTGAGATTGGAGTGCACTCTCTAAGAAACTTTTACTTGGATGTTAATAAAAAAATTAGGAAGAAAATATCAACAAGTTATGGAAATCTGATGATACTTCAAAATTCAATGTCATTGTAATTATTAGACTTATTTTTAGTATTAATATTAATTCTTGTCTATCCATTTAAATTTTTTAGTTGTGATTTGTTTTATATGACATCAAAGTCTAAGTTTAAATTTACTCTCTCATTTGCAAACTCTATATATTTTAAATTTTTTCCCTCACTTTTAAACTCTCTTATCTTTCGACTCATCTATACGCTTCTGTCCTAAGTTTTAAGTCTTTATTCGACTACAATTGAGAAGGAAAAGTCAGACTTATTTACAATACTATTATTAAATCCTTGCTTATCAGTCTATTTAGAACCTCTTGTCTGAAGTCTCTCTCCATGTTTCATATTCAGGTGATGTTATATATCTATAAGGCATAAGCTTAAGCTTTTGGGTTGAAGTCCAACTGATTTTTCCTCTAACAGTAAAGCAACAATTGGAAAGCAACTGTGGTAGTTAGAATGAAGAACATATATAACAGAAGGTTGAATGGGGAAAATTGTTGGTGACTGAAACGATTCAAGCTCACGTAGCAGGTGGGGTCGTAGGATTTGCATATCTAACATGTACTCGAAATAATAGCTAAAGTAAAAGCACTAACAAGAAAGCACCAACTTGAAGCAGTTAAAGCAGTGTATCTCAAATTAAGCTGTTTTTTAGTGCTTTTGTACGACGGATCAGCTCTTGTTGGAAAATATAATTCTTTCTGTATTGTTTTGGGTCGTAAAGTTTGGATCAATGATTCTATATCTGCAATGCAAGTGGGGTTATTTGTCAGTGGGACAATGCCACATATTATTGCTTAGCTTGGATTTCACACTCATCACTAAAAATTTTAGCCTTGGATTGTTGGTTACTTTTCTAGATTGAAAATCAACTCAATATTTCACTTTAGACATCGTCCACTAAGATTTGTTTCTGGATAGTGACAAATGAATTGTCCTTTGGAAGATTAGAAGTTTGGCCACCTTTGTACATCATAAACATTGCTTATACATCCAAAATAGATTTGACAGATATTTTGCAGATGATATGTATAAATTATGGATATTATGTTTAGAAATTTTGTCCTCTCGAAGATAATTTCATTTTAATAAAATGAGAATATTACTAATAGAAAAAAAATATATATAAATAATTGATAAAAAAAAGTCATATATATATAATAGCAAACTGTCTTATTGTGCTTCTACTCCATTTTGAATGTAGACAACTGAAGTGTTTGATAAACACACATTTTTACTTGATAGTCAGATTAAACTCTATACCTAATAGTTTGTTAGGATTTAATCCAAATGAATAGCTGTTTCACGCTATCAAAGCAAAGCCGAGGCTATAATTAAGTTGTATGTAATGGCTAGTCTTGAGCTCCTGATCTAAAAAGAATCTCTAGTTACCTCTAAATGATGTTGAAGCAACCATTTATGTCGCTAGTAGAGCAAGAAACTAAAAGGCTCCCTTTAAAGCTTTCGTCCTTATCTACATTGCGAAGGACAATTAAATAGAATTTAGACACTGTTGTCATTCAAGACTTACGTATGATTCCCCCCTTTCACATCGGAAAAAGCAACAACTCGATTTGGACGGATTAATTTTTTCATCAAGATTTCAAAGCAAGAGCAAGTGTCTGGCTCTCTTATTTTTCAACACACACCACAAAGTTCAAAGTTATTAACACATACATGTGGAACATGTTTATTTATTTGGATAAGATGTGATACATGTTTCTGGCTCTTGTAAATACGAGACTCAAAGTGACTTTAATCAGAGACTCTCTTTCTCAATTCACAGTTTTTGAATTTTGATTGAGTGCTCTTTCAGTTTCCTGGCCGGCATCTTGCATCTTGTGCTTAATTGGAAACGACAAAAGAGTACTGTGTCCAGCATGTTTCATGACTCGTGTGAGAACGTAAAGTATGGGTTTATATTACTAACCTCGTGTGTAATTGTTGGCTTATTAGTCCAGACTTCCAGTGTTTCCTGTAGACTTGCGCCATCTCGTCAACCACGTGATCCATGTAATCGTGATCCATGTAATTGGAACCGACCATTTAGCTGCCATTATTAGTCCATTAAGATAATGACTAAGGATGGATCCTTAATCACTTTTTTGATCGGCTGCAATTTTTTAATTAAACAATTTCATTCTATTTGTTAGAAATATATATAATATTCCTTACGTCATGCAGGTGATCTAGCACCACGTTATTCGACCCGGCACCACACAATTAAAAAGTAGTTCCTCGTTGATTCTTTGGCCTTCTTTTTCCAAATTATGGTTTTAGTCTTTTAGAATTATGAGAACAAGATAATCGTGCTTTAATCACTAGCTCATGCACAGATTCGAAATTTCTAAATTCCTCATGCATACATTTCTCCCATTAACATATTTGACATTTGTGGTTGCTCATTATTTGAATTAGTAAACTTTCTTATATTAAGATTTGAAGTTTAAACCTTACTCATATGAGTGAGAAGAGAGAGGAGATTAGATTGTGGTAATGCTAAATAAATTATTTTGACATATTTTAAAATACTGGTAGTACCTTTGATATTTTCCATGGAAAATTTTGACAAAATTTAATTTTTAGAAATGAGATGGATATGTGGTGGTGATGCTACCACGTAAGCACACAATTATTCAATAAAATTCTTCCATATGCACTCGTAATAATGCTATATTTTAATTTTATTTGATATTAAGGTTCTGTAATTTTTAAATTGTAGTTGCTGTAAAAAAATTATAATAATAAAAAAAAGTTAATAATGTCTAGTAAATATGACTATTAAATAATAATGTTAACAAAAATAGTAAAGATATTATAGTTTTTTAACATAAAAATAACTGATCAAATTAACTTAGTTTGCAAGTTGCAATGGTTAGTGTTTACTAAACACTTTAGTAGTATAACTTTTAAGTTATAACTCTCTAATCTCAATACTAAATGGGACCTTACTAAGTTTAGATATTTGGTTAGGATACTCACTTATGTGTCATCAATAATTTAATGTCATGTGTATGATAATAATTATTAATCTATTATTTTTACAACTCAATTAATGGATGACACATAATATGCCATCTTATTAAGTATCCTAATTAAGCATGCAAAGTGAGAAAGCATAACATTAGTCGTACACGAATTACTAAATTTAAAATCATCATAAATACGTGAAATTACGATGGATGGTGATGCGCTCACAATTGATGACGTTAACACCACTAGACTTTCTTGGCAGGGTGTGAGACCGCGACTCTGAATACATATAGTGTATATACTTCAATCAAACTTTCCATTTTTCAATTTTATTTATGCTGGTTTCGTCTCAATTTCCATTAATATTACAACTTTTTTAAAAGGCAATCCTTGACACCTAGATATTTTGCACAAACGAATGTAATTAGCAATTAGCGGTGTGTTTGCCTCTTCGATAGGGATTGAGATTCTCTTTCGTTATTGATCATGTTTATTTGCTATAGAAGGAACGGGAATGAATTTTAAATGGGATCCACAAGTTTTAGAAATAAGAATTACATTTTTATAGAGCATTTGAGAATGAAAATGAGATAATAAGAATGAAGAATGTATTGATATTTTTACACATAAATAGAATAAAAAATTTCCTTTTACCCATTTGAATGCTAAATGATGATGATAATGATGATAATAATATTTGCTCTTTATTTTGTTAGTAAGTAAATATATAATTGTAACTAAGAATATTTTAATAATTTGTGACAATTCATTTTGATCATAGAATAAAATAAACACATTAATAAAAATATAACTCATCTCTAATTCCGATTCTAATTCCCTAAACTCAAGTGAATAATTTACTATTATTTTTATTCACCATCTTGATTCAACTTATTCTATTTATACTCGTTCCCATTCCAAAAAATCAGAGAACCGCAAGTCTGTTGTGATGAACACGTATAGGACACGACAGTCTCTTAAGCTTTGCCATGCTTTGCCAATGGAGTCAAGGTTAAGTCAAAATACCCTTTTACGGTTAAAGCCGAAATTCATACAGTGGATTTTGTAAATTCTGAAAAAGTGATAGGCCCACAGCAACATGAACAGCGAGCCAGCAAGCCCCCCCACCACTCTCATCAAATTAGCAAACGCTTTTTCGGTAGCATCTCATGATAGTAATAGTCTTTTGTTTTTTTTCCGTCGGCAATTGACTTTTCTTTTCCGTGATAAAAACCCAGGCAAAACTTAAGTAATTAAAGGAATTTACAGAGGGAAATAACAATATTCCTGATGGAGAACAACCCTAGTTCCTCTAGAACTGACAGAAAAACGATTGAGAGAAATAGAAGAAATCAAATGAAGGCCCTTTACTCCACTCTCAATTCTCTTGTGCCCCATCAAAGACCTATGGTATATATCTCTTTCTCAACAACATTAATTTTCTGACAGATCATTTCTGTTTTTCTTTTCGGTTTAATCAACATGGAGTTGCAGGAAGCGACATCACTACCTGATCAGCTAGACGAAGCTACCAAGTACATAAAGAGGTTACAGACAAACTTGGAGAGAATGAAGGAGAGAAAAGAGAGGTTAATGGGAATTGAAAAGCCTGATGCAGCTGCAGCCACAAGCAGCAGTGGGAATAGTAGTGGAACAATAACGACCGGGTTAAGGTCACCGCAAATTGAGATTCACGAAATGGGTTCGGCTTTGGAGGTGGTTTTGACAACTGGGTTGGATTTTCAGTTCATGTTTATTGAGACTATTCGCTTGCTACACGAAGAAGGTGTTGAAATAGTCAATGCCAGTTTCAATGTTGTCGAAGATACCATCTTTCACACAATACATTCTAAGGTATTATTAACTAAGTTGCACAAACATTTTACATATATAACAATCATCTTTAGGTTTTCTAATTAAGAATGTTTTAGTGGTTTAAAAATTTCTTTTGGCTGTTTAAATTGTGAAGCAGATTGGAGATTCTGGGTCGGACCATGATGCTTCAGCGAGGATATCAGAGAGACTGAAGAAGTTTGCCCAAGATGCTAGCGCATTTTGAAGCATACGGTAAGATGCATGATTCCTTTTTTATGGAGGAAGCATGTAAGGTTCATCACTCAATATCTTTGCATCAATGTGATCTAGAAACCTAAATGCTCTAATTAAAAAGTGTGCCCATTGAGGATTTTTTGTTCTTAGTAGTCTTCCCATCTTGGTTTTTGTGTAGATGCAGTTGAAAAAAAGAACTGCATTTTACTGTCTAGCTATCGACACAACAACCCTAGGTAATTAAAGTGTGATTAGAGTTCTATGTGTTATTAATTAATTCTAGTTAAACTACGGCTAGAGTAGCAGCTTTTGAATATTTCATCTGGTAATGTGTTCAGACGACTATTTGCTTGCAAATGCTACGAGAATTGCTTGATTAATGTTGGATTACAGTTAATTGCTTGATTAATTTTGGGTTACACTTAATTTGATGATCATAATGTGTATTTGATATAGCTGGCGTTAATTATTTATGCTTCTGCTGGTTGTATCTTATTGCCTACAAATGGGCACATTTGGTCTGGTCTGTTTAAATTAATATATAAAAATCTTGACCTCACGATGTTCCTTGTTCATCACATGTTGACTTTGACATTCCTTCCATTGTTATATTAAATAGCTAGATTAACATGTAATGCTTACATACAAGTACAGCATGTATCTTCTAAGTTATTAGAGGAGATAGTCAATTTGGTTCCGAATTTTGAATTTGAGATTGGTAATGGAAAATCATGTTTGTATTCAACTTATATATACAATAGATATATATGGCCACTAGTTTTGAAGACTTTAGCAAGATGAGTAGCAACTGGCAAGAGTATAAAGATCTTCTAAATGTGTCAAATTGTTTGTAAAATTAGATACATTTTTTTTTTGGTGTGAAAAAATGAGTTTTTTTTTTCTGAAAGAGTGAAAAAAATGAATTTATTTCCTTCTTCCTTTCTTTTTCCCCACTTCAATCAAATATGATTGATGACTGGTCATTTATATGTTTGAAGCAGTCAAGAAGACTGACATGGGATGAAGTCATGAAGGGTATTGGAGGGATAAGTTGTTGAAGGGACAAGTATAATATTTGTTTCTTGCGGGTCCATTTCCTCATGAAGCCATAGTTGCAATTTAATTTTAGAGCATAAAAGAATTTTTCATGATAAAATAAATCGGAAAGTAGAAATTTAAACTAGTATTGATTCTTCTGAGCTGAGGAAAATATTTAAGTGAGAGAGAATAGAGTTTCATGTATTCCCCTCCCCCCCCCCCTCCCTCTCAACTACTTGCGCTAGAAAATAAATAAAGTCTAAATCAATCTAAGCACAATAATGTTTGCAGTTACATAATTTGTATTTAACTAATAATATCACTAGACATCCCATGTTGAAATTAATTTAGGCTTTTTCAACTTTTCAAACCAACAGGACCCATCCCTCTTTGCGTTGTAGTGGTCTAGTTACACAACACCGCTCATCTTTATATATGTTATCATGGTATTTAGCGTGCATTTGGCCTGCCGGATTAAATTAGATATGATAGTATTAGGTTAACTAGCTAGGATTGTACTGGATATTAAATAGCCACATTGCTAGAACATGCAATGTTTACATGCGACTGCATCCATATTGTTCTAAATCCTACACTTTAGAATTTGAGATTGGTATGAGAAATCAAATCATGTTAGCATTCGGGTTATAAAACATATATTACATGGCCACAGATTTTGAAGACCTCGGGAAGATGGGTGACAATTGTTTGCATGTTCTAATGCAAGTCTTCAGGCATAATTGCATATTAATTGATGTATTAACGAGGAGAGACATTTTAGTAATAAAGTCAATTAATATTGCATGTAGAGGTTTATTTCATCGTATTATGTACAACAGAACAGAATAATGCAAAAAGGGCGACAGTGTATGTTGTTGCCATGCAATGCGAGACACATATATATACAGAGAAAAAGAAAAGGTGCCACATGGTTACTGTTTTAATTTTTCCTTCAAGTACTTGTGCTAGAAAGTAAAATAAAATGGAGCGTAAATCTGAATGCACGCTCATGTGTAACGGGTTGGCTTGTATGATTATGGCCATAGCAGAAGAGACCTCTTTGTCCACTCATTTTGTGGCTCCATCAATTCTAGTGCTGGTAATCCGTAATCAGTGTAGCTAATAAATAAAAGCATATTCCCCAGTTCTGAGGCGCGCAAGGCTGCTTCGAGTTTTCAAATCAATGGCGGGGGGCGGTAGGACCCATCCCCTCTGCGTTGTGCGGTCAGGGTTCAAACTTCAAAATGTTTGTCCAGACGCTACGCAACTATACTACAACACTGCTCAGTGCCAAGTTTAGGAGGGTTTTAGAAGTACTTAATTTATTACAATTAACTAATGGGGGTGGGCATTGGTTTAGATGGATTTGGTTTCGAAATAATTTTTTTATTTTAGTTCACTGCGGATTAGATATTTAAAAAAATCATTCTGTCTTGAAGGATAATAAAATTCGAACCGAAATTAATAGTTTGGTTTGGTTCGATTTCTCAGTTTTTCAATTCGATTTCGATTTTTTAGTTCGTTTTTGATTTTTTGTTAACAGTTAACTTAATGGTTTAGATTAACAAATTAATTTTTTGGTTTGGCTTAACTTACACACAAGACCTACTCTAATCATTGTATACTAAACAAAAATAAAATAATTTACAAATTAGTATTCACCAAAAAAAAATTACAATCATTTTGGACTATAATGAAGAATTTTCATAGTTATTATGACTATCTTTAATATAAAAACTTTTGGACTAAAATAAAAATAAAATAAAATAAGTTTCCACACCATAATAGTTTTTATCGAAACTTTAGGGAACTATAATGATAACCTTATTGACTTTCAAGACCCTTTTAAAAAGTTTGCAAAAAATATTAGGCCATAACAAAATTTCTACATGCAAACATTCTATAAACATTGAGCCATACTAAAATTTTATAAAGGATAGGAGTCAAAACGATATTCCTGATTCGGTTCGGGTTTTGTTACTCTTGATCCAAAAACTAAATCAAACCAAATGGTTCGGTACGGTACTTGTACCTTTGGTTTTTTAGCTTTAAAACAATTGAACAGAAACTAAGAAAATCCAAACCAAACCAAATTTTTAGGTTTTTAGTTCGGGTTTTAACCCACCTATGTGTGTGTGTAATGAAATTTAATATAACCATTATTTATATGATATTTTTTAAAAATAAATACGCATATATCATAACATCATTTACTTATTATATGACTGATATCATACTTATGATGTATTTTAAAATTTCTCCATCTTTAGATATATAAACAATATTTTATTAAAGACTTTCAACCGAAATGATAATAATAATTAACCACTAAATACTTATAATCTATAAATAATAGTATTAAAAAAATTAATATAATCACACGTATAGACCCAGGTGTGGGTGCAGGTCTAAATAGACACATGCATGGCTGGTCATTTTTCACTTCTCTAATATATATTGCAATATGAGAGTTTCTTCTCATGGGATGTAAACATTGAGGTAATATTTACATTTTGAATTGGAACAGAAATCTTGAAATAGTGAGAATCCTAGGTTTAAGAGTGTGGAGTGGGAATGGAAGTAGGTTGTTTATCAACACTCAAAATCATAATTCAATTTATATGTTTGCTTTGTTCTGGGTTAGGAGTAAATGGTTTCAAACTATAATTTTACCCTCGTTTAAAAAAATATATTTTTTAATTACACAATTAATAAAAATTAATGATATTTTAATTATGTAAATCATAATTTTTATTAATTTTAATTATGTAAATTAAAAATTATTGATAAAGCAACAAAAAAGAAACATTATTATTAATAATTTTGTAAAAAATTAATATTTTCTTAGAATAAACTATTTATATTATTAATTATTAATATTAAATAAATATAATACTATTTTTCAAATAAATATAACAATATTATATTTAAATAAGTTTAATACTATTATTTTAAATAAATGTCATTTATAAAATAATATAATATTATTACTTAAATAAATATGATATTATTTATATTATTTTATTAAATACAATTATATTAAATTCAATAAAAAAAGGTAAAAAGAGAAGAGGTGCAAGTACTCTCACCTCGCCTATGGGAGTGAGAATCTCATTTCTCACTCTAAAAATGAGTGGAGTCCACGGAGTAAGATTCTCACTTATCCCATAAAATATGTAAGTAAACACTAGAATGAAAGAAATCTACACTGCTCACTCCCACTCCAAAAAATAGACATAACATAAACAAAGTTAATTGATTATTGTGTACTAGCTAGCCTTGCATATACACGCTCAAACTTTTTGTTCATTTCATGCAATTGGCTAGGGAAGCTAGCTACAACATTACGAAAAATATTTAGTTTGAAGGAAATCATAAATAAAAGACTAATTTATAATAGTACACATACAAATTAGGTATGTCTACAAACTCGTATGTGCATTAACTAAAGTTGATCTGTATGCATCCAACCGATCAACTGTTTTAATTCAGTATTAAAATTCAACAAATTAATTTGTAAACTAAAATATTTAATCTTTTGTTTCATTTACCGATTCAAAGATGTCAGCAAAAATTAATTACCTATATATGATTGCTTGATGCGGTAAATGAGGCATCTCCTACATCATGATTCTAATTAGCTTTTAAAAACATTAGAACTCAATCATATCTAAAGAGAAAATAAAATTTAAAAAAATTTGCGCACCTCTTAACTTAAAAAAATAAAACAAATAAAGTACTTTAAAATTATCAAAATTTGAAACAGGCAACTTAAGTTTAACCAAATAATATGGATTTGTATCCAAAGCAATGTAATTGGATTCGGATGGTCGTATTTTAAATAACTCAGGGGTGTATTTCAAAATCATGGACCACTTATCAAATAGGCCAGAAAGGGCTGGGTTCCGTTTATGTCGGTTGGGTTATCTGGCCCAAGTAACGCACGCTACACAATCTCAAGTAGGCAAAAGGCAAGCTCACAAGTTGAAAACGGTTGATCTGGCACCTCTTTATCTGATTATATTAACTTCAACCTCACCGAATTCAAAACCCTAGCTTTTTCACTTCAGTCTAATCACAATGGTGAGCGGCGAATTTGAGATCGGAGCCGTTCCATTCAATCCTGACGGCTGGGGCCCACCGGAATCAACGGCAACCACAACCGCTGCCCTCCCTCTCCACGTCCCGTTTGCCCCCTTCTCCCGATCGGAAAAACTTGGTCGGATCGCGGACTGGACCCGCAACGCATACAACAATCCATCAAACCGCCAAAGCGCTAGCAAAAACCCGTCCGACACCGTTTTCGACTTCTCCGCCGACGATTCCTTTCCTCTGTCTGCCAATCCCGACGACGACTCCTCCTTCCGTCTCGTGGACGGCAAGCCTCCACCGCGTCCGAAGTTTGGCCCTAAGTGGCGGTTTAATCAGCACCACCGTCCTCAGTTGCCCCAGCGCCGCGACGAGGAGGTGGAGGCTCGTAAGCGCGAGGCTGAAAAAGAGCGGGCCCGACGTGACCGGCACTACAACCTTAACCGCTCTAACGTCAACCAGCCCCGACGTGAAGCTGCAGTTTTCAAATCCTCTGTCGACATTCAGCCCGAGTGGAACATGCTCGATCAAATTCCCTTCTCAACTTTTTCAAAACTTTCCTTCTCTGTTTCGGAGCCTGAAGACTTGTTATTGTGTGGGTCCCTTGAGTACTACGACAGGTCGTACGATCGTGTCACGCCGAAGAATGAACGTAGACTCGAGAGGTTTAAGTACAGGAACTTCTTCAAAGTTACTACCACTGACGATCCAGTGATTCGTAGATTTGCTAATGAGGATAAAGCAACGGTTTTTGCAACGGATGCAATTTTAGCATCGCTTATGTGCGCGCCCAGGTCAGTTTATTCGTGGGATATTGTGATTCAACGGGTTGGGAATAAGTTATTTTTTGATAAAAGGGATGGGTCACAGTTAGATTTGTTATCTGTTCATGAGACCTCTCAGGAGCCTTTACCTGAGGCTAAAGATGATATAAATTCTGCTTACTCGTTGAGTGTTGAAGCAGCTTATATTAATCAGAACTTTTCACAGCAAGTTTTGGTTAGGGATGGTAATAAGTTGACATTTGATGAGCCTAATCCCTTTGCAAATGAAGGAGAGGAGGTAGCTTCTGTAGCTTATAGATACAGGAGGTGGAAGCTTGACGATGATATGTATCTTGTTGCGAGGTGTGAGGTGCAGAGTGTTGTGGATGTTAATAATCAGAGGTCGTTTTTGACGTTAAATGCTCTTAATGAGTTCGATTCCAAGTACTCTGGTGTTGATTGGAGGCAGAAGTTGGAGACTCAAAGGGGTGCAGTTTTAGCCACTGAGTTGAAGAACAATGCTAATAAGTTGGCAAAATGGACTGCACAATCGTTGTTGGCGAGTGCCGATTTGATGAAATTGGGATATGTTTCAAGGGTTCATCCACGTGATCATTTTAACCATGTGATATTGGCTGTGATGGGGTATAAGCCAAAGGATTTTGCCGCCCAGATTAACTTGAGTACTGCAAATATGTGGGGGATTGTGAAGAGTATTGTTGATTTGTGCATGAAGTTGAACGAGGGGAAGTATGTGCTTGTGAAGGATCCATCTAAGCCGCAAGTGAGGATCTATGAGGTTCCCCCAGATGCATTTGAGAATGATTATGTGGAGGAGCCTTTGCCAGAGGAGGAGCAGGTTCAGCCGCCTACTGAGAATGCGGAAGGAGTGGAGGCAAATGGAGCTGCAAATGATTTAGATGATGAAGTTGTTGATGCTCAAGCTTGATGGTAATATTCATCATTATATTTTATTTATTTTGGTTTAGGGTTTGCAGTTTGGTGAGTTGTACTCTTTTAGCTACACATCTTCTATAACTATTGTTTGCATTAAGATTTGTAGTTTTTGCATCTATAATATATATGTCAAAACAGCTGAAACATGGTTGATGAATTTTTGTGGTTAATGCTGGACAATAATACTGAATTCCAAGGTCAAGATACTGTTGTGATATGTTCAGTAAATGGGAGATGAATAGGTTCCAGTAGTGTTTGCCTATTTTGGCTTCTGCATTCTAGGTATGGTTCTTTTGGCATTTCTGTCATGCCAAGGATTGATGAGTTAAATACTAGTATGTCTCGGTTTCTTGCCTCAGCATGCTGGGACTTGTTGGCCACTACAAAAAGAGCACATGAAACAGAAACTAAAAGAAGATCAAAGAAAGGACATGAAGGGATTTCTATCCCTCAATTCCAAGAGCAGAAAGGACACAAGGACTGGAAAAGAGTGAGTTGACTCTTTTGTCCAATTACTCTGGGATTAAGGTTGTCATGTAGCTTTTATTAGTAGTGGCCGTTTGGAATAATAACATCCAATGTTCCTTCTTAAAACCCTAAGAACTAATTTTTTTTTTTGGCCCTTGACTGTATACTTCGAATGCTTGATGTTTGGGATCAGTGATAAGGAATGCGTAATTTTTCTCATCAGTTAGTGAGATAAGCAACTTATGGCTCAATTACTTCTCAAGCTGAAATTGTCCTTCTACTCTATTGCAAGGTTTTGAAGGTGATCCAAGAAACATAATTCTTTCCTCAGATCAAAACGTTAAATACAAAGTATAGATAGAACTTCCTCTGTACTCTTGATCATGGGGCAACGGGATAATTGTGCTTCCTGGCTGAATTTGTAACTTGCAAAATGGCTGCTATTTTGTTTTCCTTCTTAAAAAAACCTATGCTGTCTCACTATCTTGAAGATTTAATCAATTCCCTACTGTTTCTGTTATACCTCCCTATTGAACTGTTTAATATACTTAAAAGAGATAAAGTGAAGGTACTCTGTTTCTTCTTAGGATGTATCCAACACTGCTGTTGTCTGTGGGGGGCAATGGTTATCTTCTTAACAGTGGCAACTAATACATTTCTTACTGCATCCAGTTCATTGCAGTTGGTAGACTCTGATTGTTTTCGCATTTTCAAGCACACTGTTCTCACTGTACCACTTCCCTCCATTGTTAACACCTGGCAGCTTAGTACACTAGGACCATTCCTTTAATGATTTAACCTCTTCCTGATCTGAGTTTTAGATCCATTTTAGTATTAGTTGTATTATGTGAATTAATGCAAACTTTTTGATTTGCAAAAGGTTGCTCAACCCTGTAGCGGCTTTGAATTGCTGATTGCTAAATTACTATTTGGTGATTACAGGTTGAAGTCTTTTTTTTTTCTAAAAGCAGATACCTGCTAGTGAGTGTGTTTGCATCATGACGGTAGCAGGCTAGCAAGCTGAAAGGATTCAGCCCTTTTTGACCTGATGTTTTTGATGTTGGAAGTCAAGCAGCAGAATACTTCAATTATGATAGTGTATGGTGTCCTTTGGAGATCAGTGGTTATAATTAGTCACCATGACTTTTTGTTGCTATGGATAATGGAACCTTGTCTACAATAATTTTCAAGGTTTTATGATTATTTTTTCCACTTGTTTTGAATTTTAGTTATCTTTTGGCATTGTCAAGCACTCATGCTTGACTTCATTAAGGATAAACGAAGTGAACTTGCTTGATTGGTGGTGATCTTATTATTTATTATCTTGTTATATTGGCTGGCTGCTTTTGCCTTGCAATCTCTTGTCATACTTTGCACTTCGTCACAACACACACACACACACACACACACACACACACACACACACACACACACACACACCGGATCTCACAAGAGAATGCCATGTCAAGTTGTTTCCATGCATGTGTTTTTACAAGATAACACTAGTGTGGGAAGTTTTTCGAAGTTGGGCCATTCAAATGACAAATATCAGTTGAATTTGGGGGCGACGTCGATGTGGTTACCAGTTACCAAAGAAGGCTAAGATTGTCTAGCCAAACTGTGGGCAAAAGCAGAATAATAAGAGCAATAGTGACAACAGAGCATTGATTTCCACCCAAGTGTCAATCCTTAAAGTTTAATTGCCATGTCTGGAAAAAGATTCTCCAACTCATCTCTTTTGAAGATCAAGAATCAATTAGTAGAGGTCTATGTTCATGACAACTGAAACAATTAGTCTTTCCTTCTTCCCAGAGGCTCAATGCTGGCTGGTTCGGGAGTTGATGTTGGTTTGGGGCTGCGGGTTTGTGAATCTGGCCAACGATGTCAATGCGGCTGGGTTCGTGGGTTTGGTTGGGTTCCTAGACTTTGTCTTAGTCAAGTTGACAAGTTCTTCGTTCGATCGTGAATAGTGGAAAGTATATGTAGTTTATATTCTAGGTTTGATCTGTTCTCAAGTTATTTGTTTGCCTGGGTTTGTGAACTTGGTAAGATGCGGCTGAATTTGAGGGTATGGAATTTAGGTTATGATATTCTAAGCTCTTTTGCATTTTAGAATTTTTTTTAATTTATTTTTTAAGTGCAATCCGATTGGATTGCTCAAATCAACCCGAATCCAATTTGAAGCAAATTCGATTGGATTACACAAATATTATTCGATTGGATATTGGGCAATATCCAAATACAATCGAAACATCAGATCAGTTTTATCTGAATCCGATCCAATGCCTAGTCCTAGTTAGCATGCTCCAAAAGGTATGGAAACTGACCGCTTTTCATGAGAGCAGCAAATTTCTTGCCCAACAGTAAATGTTGAGTGCACATCAAGAGCTGGCAACGAGCAGTAAGGAAGGAGAACACTGAATCGGATTCCTCTCAATTGGGAAGGCAGCAAGGCAGAAATATTTTGTGTATCAAACAACTTCTTGAGGTCCAGTTCCTTCATTTAGCACAAGCAGAGAGTCTAAATCTCATGTGATAATTTGAAAATTAAAACTATCTTTCCTGTACAAATATAAATAAATCTTCCACATGAAATCAACAATCATGAAATCAAAGAATATACGAGGGATAACAAAATGAAGCACATGAGCGACTGAAATTCCCTGGAAGATCATATTATTCATACAAATATATTAAATATTTCAAAGGATTAGATAGGTCAAAGTCGGCATAATGCGAGCTACGTTTTCATAGAACGAAATTGTACATCATTTTAATTTAACAAAAGAAGAGTCTCTGCAGTATAATTAAAACAATTAAACCTTGCTATTCTGAATGTAATTGGCAAGCTTAAAAGTAAGTTTTGGTACCAAATCATCTTGAAATAACCACACGTCAAATGCAAAGTGAATATCAGTGAACAGAAGAAGCAAACTGTTTGTAAAAGTCACTTTACGTCGCCCTTTCTTAGCAACCTCAGTCCAATGCTTGGAAAGAACACTAGTCTTCCATTCAAATTCAAACGCCATAATTGCTGGCAGGCTGTGCTCGGGTGACCAAAAAGCAAGTCGTTTAGGTAAGGTGAAGTACCTAAAAAATAATCGTTGATAGACCCTTGCACAACCACCCTCTCCACCGCTTTCTCTTTCATTTTTTTTTTTTTTAAAGTAACCCAATTTGACAATAGGACTCAAATTCACAAGGATTCTCTGTCAAATCAATTGGAATAACCATAACAGCTCAGATGTTTTGACACCAAAATGCTATGAAATAAGCAATACTTGTAAATAATCCTATTTTAAATAAAAAATAACATGAGATATATATATATATGTTTGGGGGAAAAATAGGAAAGATAGCAGAACGCCACGTGTCGACTAATGGAATAAGCTCAGTGTAATCCGAGGTACCCCCCATGACTCGAAGAGTAACTCGAGGTACCCCCACGACTCGAGGTACCCTCCATAACTCGAGAGCAACTCGAGGTACCCTCCATGACTCGAGAGCAACTCGAGGTACCCTCCATGACTCGAAGAGTGACTTAACATACCCCCCACAGCTAGAGGTACCCCACACAATTGGGGAGTAACTCAGGGTACCCCCCACAGATGGGGTACCTCATATTATTTGGGGTACCCTGCACATCGGTTTCGAGAAAAATCCGCCATGAGAAATGTCTCCATCACATGAGGAATAATATTTGAGTTTGTCATGATTAAATGCCAAAACGTCTACTGAAAAGTGGGGGACAGCCGCCTGCCACCACAACCAAAAATAACAGACACTACCCCAAGGACAGTGGTCCCCAAACGCCTACCCGACAGCCACTGCAGAGGTGCCCCAGGACCACTCCCCAGCACGCGCCACGTTTCCAAAAGGTGAGATACGCCGCGAACGCCATTCTTGATCCCCAAGCATGTGTATAACGGCCCAAAATTCATAAGAAAGAGAAAAGGACGTCAGCCAAAGAGGATATGCCACGTGATAACTAAGGTACACCATATATAAAGGCGTCTAGGTTTTATTCTCCATCAAGTTCTCACTCTCCATCACCACTCACACTCCGAAAATAGGTTTTCTTCAACCTCAAAACCCTAATTTACAGAGGGCTAGCCAGCTCTCTTCATGATAAAAGCTTGAGTTTGCTAACTTGAGCGTCGGAGTGTGATCGCCGGGGTACCCCCCGGCTTCACCTCTAACCTCGGTTTCACTGTTTTGCAGGTGTGTAGCTCATCTCAAGGGGTATTTTTTCTTGGCTCGAACCCTCACCATTGTTACCACTTACCTCTTCCCTTCTCACCTTCTCCGAACTCATAAAAGCATCGCACACAACAAACTAGGGAGGTACCCCGTCTCTTCCAAAAATATAAATTCATTGTTCTAGATAGATTAGCCATTTTAGCACACCCAAAATCTGTCGAAAACAATTGGCGCGTCGTGGGGAAACGCACAAAAAGCCTCCACCGCGGTTACCAAGCTAGTTGTTGTGTCTACTCCAATACATGGCACCTGACGTACCCCCCGAAGGATTAATGGCGGATCCTACAAGGATGGGCGATGACAAGAAGATGGTGATGGTAGTGATCCAAGAAGCGAGAGCGGCCCGGCTTAGTAAGGGCAAGGTGTCAAACAATCGACCCAAGATTCGACAAGAGGAAGAGCCCATCTCTTGCAAGCGCTTTGAGGATTTGGCCCATGCAATCCTTAGGGCGGTCGGATCCCGGGTACCGGAAGGTCCGCACCCACCGGTGACACTAGATACTCCTCCAGCTCAAAAAGCACCAAAGCAAGTTATGGTGGAGAGAGAGGTACCCGAGGCCAGCAAGCGAAAACATAGGCCAACGGTACTGCGTTCGAAGTTTCAAACTGAGGGCTCCCGAGACGAGCGTTCTACCGCCTCTTGCAATTCTCGTAGCAGCCAGGGTGCGAGGCGTGCAAAACGTGCCCACGAGGATCTCCGTGTCAAGTTGAACGCCAAAAGGGTTTCTCAAATGGGGGCGACATCGTCGGTACCCCCTGGGTACCCAGGGCTTATGGAAAAAATGGAAAACCTTGAAGCCCAGGTGAAGCTCCTCTTCGAGAAGCAAAACATCACAAGTGCTCCAACAACAATGGCCTACCACTCGCCATTCACTATGGAGGTTCGGATGGCAGCTCTTCCCGAAGCGTTCACAATGCCTCAAATACCCCAATACTCGGGTACCACTGATCCCTTGGAGCACGCTGAGTTATACCGTGATCAAATGCTGATCAAAGGGGTTGATGAGAACGCCATGTGTAGGATGTTTACACACACACTTGCAGGACCAGCGAAGTCGTGGTTTCGGTCGTTGAAGGCTGGTAGCATTTCTTCCTTGCATCAATTGTTGTCTGAATTCACTAAAGAATTCTCCTATGCTTCTACCGAAAACAGGGTAGCCTCCAAACTCGATTTTATCAAGCAAGGGGAAGCCGAACCTTTGGCAGAATATGTGAGCCGCTTCCACCAAGAGGTGCTACGAACCGGAGCCTTTGGAAACCAATACACGCTGACCCATTTTGAGAAGAATTTGAGGTTGGGTAAGCTATGGCGTTCTTTTCAAAAGAAGCGCCCACTTTCATATGGGGAAGCCCGTTCTCTGCTCTGCAAAGCAAGTAGAGATGGATGAGAAATGCCATTTGAAGCCAAGAAGATAGGGCCGAGGTCACGAAAAACAAGAGAAGCCCAAGAGAATGGAAGCCCAATCGAGGGTACCCCATGCGTGAGCCCCAAGAGTTGCCCCGTGTGGGCGAGGGTACCCTCCTCCGGGAATTTCAAGGGTACCCCAACTTCCAAGATCACCACCACCGGAGCAGCAAGAGCTACCACCGAGGCCTCGGTGGTGGGGTACCCCATAACTAGTTACTCTAGAGTTATGCGGGGGTACCCCACAGAGACCAAATTGAGCTCAAATGTGAATTGGAGGCACCTTTGGATTTTCGAATACCCAAAGATAAAAAATGGGGTACCCCGATTGAAGACCTAATTTCAGTTTCGATTTGCGCCATCGATCTAATAAAGACGATCAAAATAGACTCCAACCTTTCGGAAGAACAACAAAGAAAAATCATACTACTAGTAAAATGATAACACTCTACCTCCTTCTGCTTATTTTGTTTGTTTTCTTTAATACTTGTGTGTTTGAAATATATGCTTGACCATGTGGGGTACCCATGTGGGGTACCCTGGTCAGTTTTCCAAACCTTTAATGACAATGACAAGTGATCCCGGGATCCCTCATATTCTCCTTAGGGTAACAAAATAGTGTCATATAATAATCCATATCGCCACTCTCTATGAATGCATTTTCTTTACAAAGTTTGATAATGTGTGCTCTCTTATTTGCCTCTCGATTTTTTGTATGGATGAGTAGCTTGAAATGCTATAAGAATATATTTACCATTAAACTAACTCTATTTATTTTGTTGAGTATTGTTTACTATGACACAAGAGGGTACCCGACGTACCTTGTTCGGGGGTACCCGAGAGGTACCTGACCTACACCCGATTATGAAAATCTACTCAACATCATCCAGCAAAAGGGCGCCCTATTAACCGCCTTTATCATTATTTGTTCGCCATATTTCATTCTGAGCGAATGGTGGATCATGAGGTTTCGACCATCTCGCATAAGGGTAGGTGAGCAACTACCTTTATCTCAATCTATATTTTCTATTTGATTTCATGCGAATGGTGGATCATGAGGTTTCGATCATCTTGCATAAGGGTAGGCGAGCAGCCACCTTCATCTCAATCTATATTGTCTATTGGATTTCATGCGAATGGTGGATCATGAGGTTTTCGACCATCTTGCATAAGGGTAGGCGGGCAGCCACCTTTATCTTAATTTATATTTTCTATTTGATTTCATGCAAATGGTGGATCATGAGGTTTTCGACCATCTTGCATAAGGGTAGGCGGGCAGCCCACCTTTACTACTATTTATCTTGTATATTTGATTTAGAGTGAATGGTGAATCATGAGGTTTTCCATCATCTCTCAAAAGGAATCGCCACAAGTTTTGTGAAGATTTGTGGCAGGCATTTATATGAAAATCGCCATACGCTAATGAAGGGTACCCGAGGTACCCCACTCCATAAAGTCGCTCTCCAAATACACCAAGAGGAACTCCAAGAAAGTTTGAGATAAGCAACAAGCATATCCGGAGGAATCGCCATATGTTTGATGAAATTGGGTTATTCTGTCATGAATTAACATCAACAAGCAAGCCTAAGTAAACTGCGATACATTGATGAAACAAGATTAAGGGTATTCCTAGTACTCGGGGTACCCTATGACAGAAAACTATTCTTCGTATACACCAAGAGGAACCCAAGAAAGCTTGAGATAAGCAATAAGCATAACTGGAGGAATCGCCATATGTTTGATGAAATTGGATTATTTCGCCATGAAGTAACAGATAACTCAGTGAATGCTCAAGCTTAAGGGTACCCGAGGTACCCCATGCACCTTGTCAGTAATGTCGAGCAAGGTTACACAGCGGGATGGCCATCTTCACTTTCATTTCTTAGGATCGGGGGATCAATAAAAGTGCTAGAAATAGCAGAAGCGCGAGCATTGGTATCAGGGGTACCTGATGGTGACTTTAGCTGAGGTACCCCAACTGAGGTACCCCAGCTGATCCCCATAGGCTTTCAGACCAAGATACGTGGGGAGCCCTGCTATTCTCAATTGTCTTCAAGATAGCCAGCTTATCTACATAGTTCTCTACTCTTGGCACAACCAGCCCCAGATCAGCACTTCATTCCTCGGTCATGATGCGCTCAAAAGCATTGTCAACTATGTTCTTCTATCGAGGTACCAAGCTTTCAAGCTTAACTTAACGCTCCTCAGCGTCTTCCACCTTATGGGCATTCTCCTCTTAAACTTCATCAAAGTATCCCCTCAAAGTCTTGTTCACTCTAAAGAGCTTCCCTTCATGAGGTTGGAGCCTATCTTTCTTTTTTTGTGTACCCGGGGTACCTCTGAAGCTGCAAGGAAGGTAGCCCTGTGATTTTATTTTTGTCTTCGAAGCACATGAGGGAAAGATATTCTTAAATCAAGTGGATCCCGAGATAATCAACAAATTGCTTCTTAAATGGCCAAAGAACGCATGGAAGCCTTCACCAGAAAACAAAATATAGGTGATGGGGGGTACCCTCACAACACCTTCTAACCATACTTGGTAGTTCATCCTCAAAAGCAAATGAAAAGTTTGAGTCAATCAGCCCCACCCTCTTCAACTTGTCCAAATTGACAGCTATTTTTTAGCAAATAGGAGAGAGAGCCCATCTTTTATTTTTGGGTTCTCAGGGTACCCCTAGAGGGTGAAACTATTCAGCTGCCCATCAAGCTAAACTTCATGTCGCCACGTGCCGCTCTTACTTTTTATGTAAGTTTCTTTTGCCTCCAAGCACTTCTCGCCAAAAAGAAACTAGGGGGGTTGTTGTTTGGGGGAAAAATAGGAAAGATAGCAGAACGCCACGTGTCGACTAATGGAATAAGCTCAGTGTAATCCGAGGTACCCCCCATGACTCGAAGAGTAACTCGAGGTACCCCCACGACTCGAGGTACCCTCCATAACTCGAGAGCAACTCGAGGTACCCTCCATGACTCGAGAGCAACTCGAGGTACCCTCCATGACTCGAAGAGTGACTTAACATACCCCCCACAGCTAGAGGTACCCCACACAATTGGGGAGTAACTCAGGGTACCCCCCACAGATGGGGTACCTCATATTATTTGGGGTACCCTGCACATCGGTTTCGAGAAAAATCCGCCATGAGAAATGTCTCCATCACATGAGGAATAATATTTGAGTTTGTCATGATTAAATGCCAAAACGCTTCATCGAAAAGTGGGGGGATGCCTACCGCCACCACAACCAAAAATAACAGACACTACCCCAAGGACAGTGGTCCCCAAACGCCTACCCGACAGCCACTGCAGAGGTGCCCCAGGACCACTCCCCAGCACGCGCCACGTTTCCAAAAGGTGAGATACGCCGCGAACGCCATTCTTGATCCCCAAGCATGTGTATAACGGCCCAAAATTCATAAGAAAGAGAAAAGGACGTCAGCCAAAGAGGATATGCCACGTGATAACTAAGGTACACCATATATAAAGGCGCCTAGGTTTTATTCTCCATCAAGTTCTCACTCTCCATCACCACTCACACTCCGAAAATAGGTTTTCTTCAACCTCAAAACCCTAATTTACAGAGAGGGCTAGCCTCTCTCTTCATGATAAAAGCTTGAGTTTGCTAACTTGAGGCGTCGGAGTGTGATCGCCGGGGTACCCCGGCTTCACCTCTAACCTCGGTTTCTTTTTTTTTGCGGGTGTGTAGCTCATCTCAAGGGATATTTTTCTTGGTTCGAACCCTTCACTATTGTTACCACTTACCTCTTCCCTTCTCACCTCCTCCGAACTCATAAAAGCATCGCACACAACAAACTAGGGAGGTACCACTCTTCTCAAAAAATACAAATTCATTGTTCTAGATAGATTAGCCTTTTCCTATATCCAAAATATGTCGAAAACATATATATAATATATATATATATATATATATATATATATATATATATATATATTTTATCGTATCTCTTTTTATTTTTTTTAATTTAAAATCATACTTTTGATCGGTTTATTTACTAATTTTATTATTTTAAACTAATTAAAATTTTTTATTAATAATAGAAATAATTTGTACAGTTGATTATGTCCAACAGTACGAATTACTTATATCATTGATGTTGTTAAAAAAAAAAATAAAAAAATTACAAGAGAGTTAGTTGATAGGGTAATGAATGTTAGGAGTAAGGAGGGTGAGCAGCTGAATGAAAAATGGCTGCTGCTCATGGACTGCATGCACGCAAACTGCCAAGCGGCTGAGGGGGTGATATAATCTTTTCTTTTTGCAGCACTGCTCAACTCATGCCCGTCTCATTTTTATATTTTATGCTTGAATCGAATGGATACAACACAATCATATATACAATACAAGAAATCAAGAACCTGCTATTAGCTTATATGCACAATCAGTATTGGTATTATCAAACTTCCATTACATCGTATCGGATCGGATCGTATATAGTGTAACATGATCTATCATATCCGATTATCTCGATCATTCTAATTCATTTTATATTTCTAAGTCAACCACAACCTATTATTTTCAGCTCGCTATTGAGGTGCAACCCTAGGCCTAATGTTTAATCTCTCGATTAAATACAAAAACAGCTGTTCGATTTAAATGTGACTTCTTGGTGGATCCCGTTATGGACGCAGCATCATAAATTACACATACCTGATGATTATTACTTCAGTGAAGCTATATATATATAATCCTCTACCCCAAACACAAGACGAAAAAAAATTTAACTGATCCCTTATTTCTTACTCAATATAATTAATTTGCTTGTCCTATGAGTCGACATACAGTTAATACTTTTTTTGTTTTTCTGCTCTACTGGGCTTGTCTTCGGCTCTTCTGGCACATGCGATTCATCGGCCGATCAGTATAATATTCTAAAATTCAGCCCTAATGAATTATATAACCGCTTTCAAGTTTAATCTCGTGGTCAAATCTGATAAGTGCGGTGCTATTAGCACCCTCTTAAATCCCCCCCACCCAAAAAAAAAAAAAAATCCCTTCTAAGGGTATTTAAAAATAAATGCACATTAATTTTTAAACAATATAATTTATCTCTTTATTTTCCTCATAACTTGCTCCATTTCTTTCTCTCTCTCTATCTCTAAAATCTCAAACTCTGTCTATGGTTTATCTACCCTAATCAAATTTCCATCTCCTTTGCTGTTTGTTTTCTTTAAAAATAAATTCCAATACAATTTCTTTATTTAGTATCTTAGACACCAAACACACACAAATTTAAACGGATTTTTTGGAAATGAATGTAACTATAAGAAGGATATGCAAAATTAAGGACTAATTAGTTTTTTGTTATTTTTTTTTTCAGATGTAAGTTTCACAATTATAGCGAAGATATATCTAAAATGGAATGTGAATAATTTTTTTAGAGAGAAAACATGCCTTAACTAAGGGTAAAAACATAAAAATAAATTAGAAAAGGGTTTTATAAGAGTATTAGGAGGGTGCCAATAGCGCTACTAGTTTGATAAATACCTCTATATATGTGATTTAATAGTGTAGTGTTGTTATATTATTAAATTATATGACTTAATAATTTTTTTGGACTTTATAAATTCAAGAGCTTTTAAGTTTTGCGCCTAGATTTTCTCTCTCCAATTTCCTCATTCCTTAATTCAATTTTTTAAATCTCTCTTTGTCATCTTCTTTACAATTTCATAATATAATAAAAGCTTGTTAAAGAGAAAAATAGAAAAAAAAAATTACAGAATGCTTCAAAAATAAATAGTCATTTATGCCTTTTTGATTAAAAAAAATTATTATTTGCAATCTTTATTATTGTAAAATTAAAACATAGTGAAACTTCTGAACATAAAAGGTTAAAAGCTCCATTTTGTATGCGAGCTTGTGGAAAGTAAATAACAAATATTATGTAAGCTTAAGCAGCCATTATTGATCTATAATTTTACTTGTGTGTGGAAATGTAAATCAATTAATACGGGCTTAAATAAAAATCAATGATTTTTGTTGAAATAATTTTTTTCCGATAAGTACATTGGGGATCAATTATTGCATATGTGTTTCAGTGTTTCAGAAAAACACAAAGTTCTTCAACTTCAAGTTATATGATTTAACTGGAATTCTATGACAAATGCATGAAAATATTGCTTATAGGTTGGGAGTGAAAGGATTTATGAGAAGCTGAAACAAAACACAAAGTAAGAGACAAGTGAAAAAAATAAAATAAAAATGGTGGAAGAATCAGCAAATAAGTAGGAAAGAGAAATGATAATTAAGAATTATTAATTATATACCATTAATAAATTATTATTAAAAATTTATGTTATTAAATCGATCTAATTTTACCCATCCATTAGTTATAAATCTAAAGGCTAATAAAATGAGATAAAAATAAGTGTAATTTCAAGGGCCATTCATAAGCACACACACAGATATATGTATGTGTAATTTAAGATTTGGATTAAAACTGGCCAGCTACAAACTGACACTTGAAATTCACCTTAAACCACCAGTACTGGGATTAATTAACGGAAGTATTTATAAATTTAATATTAAATCAAGGTCTAGTCACTGGCTCTATTTCCTACCAAAATCTATCGTATCTGGTTTGTTGTAGCCGTGCTCTCTTGATTATGAGTTTCATCACTAACTGAGGAAGATCCCTTATGAGTCTAACAATTTTCAATAAGCTTCTGTTTGCACAAATTAGGACATAATTTCTTAATATTATCGAGCTTAGCATAAGATGATAAGAATCAGGGTTCAATACGAACGATTAAGGATATATTGATTGGAATTGATGCTTCTGAATTACAATTGTTATAAAATCGGATCAGTAATTGTCAAATGGAAGTGGGCTGACTGTGTTTAATAAATAATTATAACTTTTGAAACCTGATGGATTTTAGTTAATGTGATATAATCTATGCCAAATTTAGTAAAAAAAATTTATGATGTACTGCATCAAATAATTCAACCCACCTCGATCGCCAGTAGTTTTTTTTTTTTGAAGAGACTATTGTTCATGATATTTACAATCATACATATACTGAGACCCGTTTACATCAATTACGATGTAGTCGTTGATTTTTAACCCTCTCAAATATTCGAGACGTCAACTCCTCCCGGGAGAAAGATCGCTTCACTCAGCTCAGCTGCAGAACAGGAAGGAAATTTAAATTAAACCCCTGCAATGCGTCTGCGGGGGCTCGAACCCCTTCCCTCACATTTGTGAGGGAGAGGTTCTGGCCACTTAGGCTAAGCCCAAGTAGTTTCGATCGCCAGTAGTTAGTACCTGTTACTTGCGTCTCAACCAGGGAAGGGTTAATGCCATGTCAGTAATCAACTGAGGGATACACACTGAAAGATGATTTCGTCAAGAGTCAAGCCCATGCCCATGAAAACACAACAACAATACTATGTTTACTTAGTTAGGATATTTAATTAATTTGTATTCCGACTAAAATGACAACTATTATATTATTATTTAATTAGTTCAAGTAATAGTTAATCAAAATATAATATCTAACCTTCAAAAAGGACCAAAATGCGGCACAGAGGAATTGCATTTGCAGTTACATTATCTAGAAAGTTATCATCTCCAGGGTTTTAATTTATTTCATGCGTTGGAGCAAATTTGACATTCGTTTAGATTTGGAAATTTCTACTATAAATTTTACGCGAAAAACGATTGATAAATTTTACACGAGTTACCCATCAAATGAACGCATTATTTAACTTTGTCGGAATTTAATTATATTACGATAAATAATAAACTTGAGTTCTCAATTTTTAGGGTTTAAAAGAAGGAACCCTAAGGCTAATTCTAGCTCTAATTTAATATCAATAACCCCAATGTAATTGTTTTCTTTTCTCGTTGCCATGTCGTTTTGTTTTCTGATAAACAAAAATAAAACAGGCCACATATAATAAATTCACAACCTAGTTTCTAGACTCTGACGATAATTCGAAAACGAAAACGAAAGTGGCAAAAGCGAAAATAGCGTTTCATTCATTTATTTATTTATTTCATTTGAACTTTTCTTGTGAAACACGGGAACTTCAACGTTAAAAATTATTGTAACGTACAATATTCTTTCTTCATCCACAGAGAGCTCGAAATTTTATCACTTACCATTACTTTTTCGGTGGGCCCATACCAATCATTCTATCTTATTTACCATTTACCAAGAGTTTTAGTAGATATCATTAATTTCGAGCTATTTAATTTAATTTAATTTTTTTAAAAAATAAAGACGAGAGGTTCAGTAACCAAAGAAACATCGGAAACTTCTACATTGCCTTGCTACATGTGCAAAATTCCGGAGCCCACTCACACGGTGTCACCTGTGCATGTGAATCTCTGAGCCACTTGTTCACAACGATCACTTGGGATTCAATCACCTTTGTATTCCTAATTATCCTTTTAAAATCCTCCACCAGTATAATTTTTCCCCAGTAAGTAGTAACCACAAAAATAACATATGGAACCACTTATTAGTCACTCTTTTTCTGCACACAACGCATGTGGACAGACCTTTTAAGTCTCCTTGAATACACACACACGCGCGCGCGCGCGTTATGGAGTCAATTTGAGATGTTAGAAGTTGTCTACACATTAGACTCTAATATTGGACTTAAGAAAAGAAATAAATCAACAAAATTTATTTTGGCCTCAACCAAACGCTAAAACAAATTAACTAATCAGTCTTGCATTATCTCATTGTCTCCCTTTTGCATTATGTTTGTGTCTACCTCGCAGCATAATGCATAATGCATAATGCATAATGCATAATAATAGCCCCACCATTTTATAAAATAAAAATTTTATCACAAAAAACCGCAGAGAATCACGGGTTAAAACCCCTATAAATTCCCCCAATCGGAGATCGTTTTCACCATCTCTCTCGCCCTATTACACACACACTCTCTCTCTCAATCTCCCTAGTTGGCTGGCTGGCCATCTTCTTTACTAGAGATAAAAGAAGACTGAAAAAAAAAAAAGAAAAACAAAATGGATAAAGCTTTACTCGTTGTTTGTTTGGTCTTAGCCGGCTGCAGCTTCACTGTGTATGGTGAACAGGTTTACACTGAGAGTTCCATGGCTATGCCACCATCACACTACCACTCGGTAACCCCAGCAACGGCACCAAGCCCCCACCACAACAACCATCACCACCACCACAGCCACCCTCCTGCTGCCTCACCGGCTCACGCCCCAAGCCACCACCATCATCACCACCACCCCCACCCGCCGGCTCATGCACCGGTTCACACCCCCGCTCATACACCTGCTCACCCACCTTCACACATTGCTCCTGCCCACCCACCTCCACCGCACGTTACTCCTGCGCACCCACCTCCACCGCACGTTGCTCCTGCGCACCCACCTCCACCGCACGTTGCTCCTGCGCACCCACCTCCACCGCACGTTGCTCCTGCTCACCCACCCACACCTCCCCATAGTTTCCCTAGGAGCCTTGTTGAAGTTCAAGGCGTTGTTTACTGCAAGTCTTGCAAATACGCCGGAGCTGATACCCTCCTAGGAGCTACCCCTGTTCTCGGTCAGTTTCAAAATCTTTCAATTTAATTTTCCCTGCTTCTAACTTTTACATACTTGATTCTTTCTATCATTATTATTTCAATTAATTTCACATGTATGTTTAGTTATATGTCATGCATACATAACATACGTATGGGTGCGAATATGCATTTGTTTTCATGGATGCGTGATGTATACATTTTCAGATTTTGAATGGAGAGAGAGAGAGAGAGAGAGAGGTGTTCTTGATCTCTTTCTTTCTCTTTGTTCTAGGTTTATGTCACATTCAGTAGGAGGCATGGTTATGGCAGCATAGCTAGCTACTTTTTCCTTTTTCAAGCTCTCTTTTTGAAGTCCTAGTATTTAAAATTTTTTTTTTATTCTTTTAATAATGTCCATGGGTTCAATCAAGCTTAAAAACGAATCTTGGACCAAGATTCTTGGTTTACTCATTCTCAAGCCACAAGAATATTGAGTAAAAAAAGGAAAAAAATGACCACCGAATGAATACTGACAAAGACATTGTTTTGATATGTTTTTGGGGGCGGGGGGGGCAGGGGCGACTGTGAAATTGCAGTGCAACAACACCAAGTATCCACTCAATGTGGTTGCCAAAACAGACAAGAACGGCTACTTCAGGATCAAAGCACCCAAGACAATCACCAGCTACGGAGCTCACAAGTGCAAGCTGTTCCTAGTCTCATCACCCTCGGCTTCTTGCGCTAAACCGTCCAATCTCCACGGTGGAGCTACCGGCGCCGTTTTGAGGCCTGAGTCACTCTCCGCAGGCAAACCTCCAGTTGCTCTCTACACCGTTGGTCCTTTGGCCTTTGAACCCAAATGCCCACATTAATCTTAATTTTAATTATTTTACCTCTCTCTCTCTCTCTCTCTCTCTCTCTCTCTAATCTCTATCTCTTGTCTTTTGCTTCAGTCATATCCAGTGCTTTGTACCAATCTTGTGTTGTAAACTTGTAATGGGAATGCCAGTCTGTTTGTTTCTATTTGTACCGTGTTGCTTCGTTGACATTAATAAATTATAGTATCCCACTAGTTTAATTAGCAACAAATAAATTATGAGGCTCATTGTTTGAATATGAATTATATTTATAAATGCATATGCTATGGGTCATGTTTTTTTTAAAAATGTTTTTGTAATTATAAATGTGGATAAAATTATGGTACCTCAGTTAAATTTAAGTGTTGAATTTAATTTTAATAATAATTATGAACTGATTCTAATTCTAATAATAATTATGAATTGAATTCATCGATTGAATTCAGCCGGTACCATATAATTATGACATCGCAGCGGGATTCCATAAATATATCCATATTATAAAATTTTACTGCCGATCTAAAATTAAATGGTAATTAATATATACATATATTTAATCAAAACCAAGAAAAAGGAAAGTAATGAAACTAATTGAGTGGTCTGCCTTGTGGCAGACATGAGACATAGCAATTGTCACTTTTTTTGGGGATACTGTTCAAAAAGAAAAGTCAAGCCCTTGGTATTTGTTTACTATCTCTCTCTCTTTTTCTAATATTATTAAATTAAATAATCATTTATGTTAGTTATCTTAAATCTTAATTTATTTTGTGGCGCCGGCCTATTATTGGTCATGGAGAACGTAAAACGACCGAAATGCAAGACCTATTGAGATTTCCCGAATGGCTAGGTCACGTGACAATCACTTTAACTATGAATGGAAGATAAATGACGACCACTTAAAGATAAAATAAAATAAAAAATCTGATGTAAAATTTTTAATTCGTGTAAGATAACTGCTGCGATTAAACATCTGCCCGAAATGTTTTAGATTATAAATTTTAGATTTTTAAATGATTAAAACCACACATTCATTTCAATAGTACCTTTTTAGTGCATATTGTAGTTAGTTAACCACGGTGTCCAACTTCAAAGTAATATAGAACATATTAAATTTCATTCCATAATCGATTTTGTACATTTAAAGTACCATATTATTTTTACAAGTCCATCACATGTTTATTCGTATGCATATTGAGATAGAAAATTGGTAAAACAACACCCAAACATCGTATATATTTTCCCACAATAATTATGCATTACGTCAAAAATATTTCAAACAGTTTTTTTTCTTTTTCTTTTTTTGGGAAAAAACAACTTTTTGAGGTGAGTAGGAATGATGATTAAAAGAAATTTTTAAAAATATAAATTTACAGCTATAAAATTGACAAAAATGATACGCACCTCATCAATAAGCCCGCTAAAGTAAAATTAATATTTGTGCAATTCTATCATTAATTCAAACTTTAAGGATATTCATTAAAATATTATAATTTTCATTTGTTTGCAGTGTAGATTAGATATCATTACCCTAAATCAATGGCAGAACAAGGATTTTAATCGGAGAGTTCATAACATATACTCCAAGTTAATATTTTAAGAAAATTGAGGATTGTCTTGAAAAATAAGATAGGGGTCATCGATTCTCTCATTTCCTAAACATTTTCAAAAAAACTCGGCGACCCCTGCCCAAAATTGGCGTCGGTTTCTCGAATAATCCTTTTATTCCAAATCCGCTTTTGACTGATAGCAAAATGTAACGTATCCGATGGCAAAATTGCACTCATTTTGTTCAAGTGGTGAATCATGGTGATGGGGTCACCGCACGTCGATTAATCATGCTTTCGTACACGCATCATGTCATTCTCTCTCTCTCCATGCATGCATTTGTCTTTACTCTTCTCAACTCCAAAAAAAAAAGGAACCAAGAGAGAGAGAGAGGGATTGTGTACTGTAATCTGATCACTAAAATCTGAGCCGTTATTTTGTTGTTTCTTCAACGGTAAAAAAGAAAACAGCTGGTTTGAAAAATTATGGGGTCCATGATTCTGCTTCGGCCTTCGAGGACCTGGTAAAATTGTTAACGTTAGCAACAAATAATGGAGGTGTGGGGTTGGGAACCAAAAAGGACGAGGCTAGCCGTTGATATGATTTTGAAGCTGCACGCGGCTGCCTGTAAGAGCAGTGCGTTGCCCTGATTTCCTTTCATCTTTGTAGACCTTCTGTTAAAAGTTTCGCGATGGGTTTGACCTCCAGCGCCTGACTTGTCTCTCAATTTTTGATTCTATCTCTTCCTTGTGGAGTCTATTCATCCAAAGACAGAATCCAAAGAAGTGTTTCGTTAGCTCGACACAGAGATAATTTACCGACACTTAGATAAATAATTTCAGACAATATGAATCATGAAATTGTTTGGATATTTTAATTGGAGTCGGGCTATCTTTCTTGAAAAGAAGGATTGGACTAATGTTACCACCAATTCATTCTCTTAAAACTCATTTTCTTTACTTATAAGATATAACAGCCTCTTCATGACAAATTTAACCTCAATTAAAATCATCTTTCATCAGACCCCCAAAGTTTCTATTTTCCTCTGATTTACGCCCCATATCTACGAAAATTTTCTCTTACAAAACAAACACTTCTAAATACATATATACAGTTTTTTTTATTTATTAAATTTAATCTTCTTAGTTGCTCGCGCTTGGTTTATGGGGAAAAAAAATTGAAAGAAATGTATTTAATTTAAGATTTATGACAAGTATGTCAGAATAACAAACAATACTTGTAATATGTTAGTGTAAAGAGCTTTTAGCAAAATTGTAAGAGCAACCTAGGACCAGCTGCTTGTGGCAGTGTTTTTTTTATTTTTTTGGCAGCTGCTTTTCTAGTAATTGAATCAACTATTGCCAGAGGATGGCATCAGTTATGGTGTTAGAGTTTGACTTGATATTGGTTACTCATTTATTCTCTCATCCCTCTTTGAGTTCCCAATGGAGTATTCAAAATTGATGGGCATTCGTTTACTTCTTGTTCACAGTGTCTCTCACACATTTGGGAAAGCAATTGTTTGGCTGCCGACCTTTGCTAATCTAGGCATTGGACGTCCTTCCTTTACGTGGAGACGTTCGGTGCATTCGAGGCTCAAAGCGTTATTTACGAAGAGACTAGTGATTTTCCTATTCAATCTGTATTGACGCTACAATCTGATCGTGTTAGTTAGCAACCAAACGCTAACTCTAATACTTAAATTTGTAGTTAGGGAGATACCTTAATCTGCAACTTCTCACCTAAGTAAATATGCACGGCTAGAAGTACTTCTTGACCTGCTTTCTTATAAAACAATTAGGGTGACGCCTAGATTTTTCCAACTTTAACCCTCCAACTCTTAATTCGTTTATTTGGATTTACAAGAAAAATGTGTACTAAAATAATGTGGCTTGACTATGATTGTTTTAATTAAAAAAATTTGAAAAATAAAGAGAAGAACTAAGAAAAAGAATAAAATTCTCGTTGTTATGCCTTTTCAGACCAAGAGAGTTCAGTAATAGAGAGAGAGAGGATCGCTTATGTGATTTGAATTCTTAAAGGATTTAATAAACATGGGAAAACTACTCCTCTTGGACTGTGGCACGACCGTTAGTGGATCATGTTCATGTCCTTTAAGAGAAGATTTGCAGGTTGACTTTTAACCAAGTTTTTTTGCTGACTTGGTTTGAGTCTCTCCAAGATCCCTGATCAACAGGATTCAAAGAGCTATCTGCCCTTGTCTTTTTCGACCCAAAGAAGCCACTTTGTGAGTATGGGCTTAGCTTACCTCGAGGACACTTCCCATTGCTTCCATATTTTATGCCGAGCGGGGGCCTGATGGGGAGGGCATGACCTGTGAGAGGAAACACCCATTCATGCTCCCCCTTTTTATCCCCCAGACAATAGCCTTGACTCTTCCATATATTTTTCCATGTCCCTCTTGAATTCTCTTGTGTTTAACTTTTATTTGCTTTCAATAAACTCCTTGTTATAGCATGGACCATTTATGGAAAAAGATAATAAAAGAACGTATTTTACATGGAGGTTTAATTAAATATAATTTGTCCTTGTATGAAATTTTAATAAATGATAAAATTGTAAATATCATAAAGGATTTCATTAATTCGGGTGGGCCATGAAGGGCTTTCTCTATTTGGGCTTTCTCGTTGCTTAAAGGGAGTGGACTTTTACAATTTACATGGATAATGGAGTGGACCATGATAGCGAAAATGCCATTGAAGCCCGACAAAATCAATGTTATTACATGGAAAGCGAAAACTAATGGCTTGTGTGTTAAATAGTTCTAAATTTGAAATTTTATTAATTTTCAGACTATTTTAAATTTACTTAATTATTTTTTGTAATACACACGCGCACGCGCGCGCACACACACACACACACACACACACACATATATATATATATGATTTTAAAACATTTACATTGAAAAAAAATAGTAAATTTTATGACTTTTATCTAAATGAGAAAAGAACTTAATGTGAAGTAAATAATGTCTCCTAAAATATTTTCATTAAATATACTTATTTCTAAACTATAAAACATCATCCCTTTATTTGTTTTGACTTATAAGAATATAAATGTCAAATAGTCATGTTTAAGATAGGGTTACAAAATCTCAAGCTTGAATCGGGCTTGATAAAGCTTGGGCTCGGCTAGAGCACTCTTGTTGAATCGAGCCGGGCATAAAAGTTAGAATTTATGTATTACATTTTTTTATGATATTTTTCACTATATTTATAAATTTACAATATGTAAAATTTTATTTTTACTATATTAGGCTTTAAAAGTAGGGCTAAAAAATTTAAAACTTTGAATATATATTATGAGCGGATTAAGTAAATGTTAAAAGATATTATTTAATAAATAAAATAATTTTTTATTTTTTTTAAAACTTATCAAGCTTTCAGGCCCGACTCGGAGTTTTTAAGTGAAGCCCAAGCCTGACCTAAAACACTTAGACTTATGCAAGGCGGGGATTTTCTATCATCCCTAATTTAAGATTTTTTTTTTATTTATAAAAACTATAAGTGTTTAGAATCGAGTCCAAATCATTCAATCTATTTGATTCATACAAATCTAATAAGTGAATCGATGGATTGAATTGGATTGAAAATTTTAAAATTTGCAATAAGTGGACTGAATAAATAAATCCATATAAATCAAAAAATTCGCCATGAAATAAAAATAATATTTACTTTATTTAAACAAATTAAACAAAAATATGTAATTGTAGCATTTAGTAAATAAACAAGTTAAAAGTAGTTCTACTAGCATTACGTTGTATCTTATACAATAATCATACACAGTTAAAAATAATTAAAATTGTATAATTAAAGAAGCAAATATAGTTGCCTCAACAGTATTATTGGAACAACATATATTTTATTTCTTATTTATTTCAATTATGTCAATCTTGTTTAGGTTGAAGTTCAAAGTTCAAATTGGAGGTAGAAATTTTGACAAATCATCCAAACTTTGAATTTTCAATTTTTGTATTGATTTAATTCCATAAATTTAGATAATTTTCATATATTAATATAAACAAATCAGATTTTTTCTTCTTAGTGTGTTATAATTTGAAACTTTGAATGCATTATTTTAGTTTTATTTAAATAATTAATTTATTTGGATGTTATTTAATCTTAAATTTTATTGGTAATAAAATTATTTTTGCATTAGAAATTTTTATTTAATTATTTGATGTTAGACATAATGATTTTTTTTTTATTCACAACAAATATGCAAAACAATGATTAGATGTGGATTATGTCAAACTTGCATTCGATCAACAGATTTATGAATTAGATTTGCATTGAATTTCATCAATTCGTAGATTGGATTGATTTAGAAATTTATAATCTGTAAATTCATGGATCAGATATAGATTAGTATCTAATTCGTAAAAAGTAATCTGCAAACACTTCTAATAAAAATAAATAACATAACACTTATATTCAGATATCAAAAAATAATAAAAGTAACCATGTGATTCGAATATTTGTATGTAGATCTATTTAGATTTAGCCAAATTTGAACTTATTAGGATTTCAAACAGAGAAACAAATGTTGTCTAAGAGTGGTGCAATTAAAACCCTCTCTTTTTATCAAATCAAACAACTTTCATTATATTTTATTTTATTACATTACAAAAATAATAAATATGGATAAGACAAAATGATCATAAATGACAAATAATGAATCTGAGTACAATTTTAGTAACCTTATGAGTACTAAGGAACTTAAAAGAACTTTCAAGGAAAAGGGGTCAAAAAAGCTAAAACTAAGAAAATTAACAACATGCTGCTACAGTGTGTTCGACTCTAATTGATTAATACTACTTCGATTTTGTATCCATAGGCTTTGTTTCTTGCCAAGCGTGACATGGCTTTGCAACACCGTGTTTTTAAGTGGTGTTGCAATCTGAAATTGTTCTTCAATTTATTTTCATAACTCCCGTCGTTCTTCAAGTCATGGATAATTGTTCCATCGTCTTCTAATTGACCATAAAAAGTATAAATTTCTGTTTTTGTCGTGATAGAGTTTCCAAACACTAACAACCCCTTTGAGGCACCCAGAAGCATTTGAGATTACTTTACAAAGATTTACTTAAAAAAGAATTTGGTTTTGTTGATTTCGCCGCGAAGTGGTATAAAAAGATGTTACTTGCAGAACAGAGGAAATATTGGAATTAAATGCGGGCAAATTGAGAAATTAAAAAAAAATTAAATACAAAGTTGGGATTTGATGAGATAAGATAGGGCAAGGCCCAGATGGGTTGTTTGCTTTTTTTGGGCTTAAAGGCTGATTGGGCCGATTAAATAAGAAATCGAAACTCAAATGCTTTCGTATGCGTCAAGTGATCCATACATCATCGATCACGATTGCGTCAGCGTGCATCAAGCACTACCCAAATTCATTCAAAATTAATAAAAAATAAAATACGAGTGTCTTCTCTGTTACATGACCACAGCTTCGTTGTGGAGGTGCTTGTGCTACCAGCTACTCTGGTGGGCCCCTTCATAAGTTTTACAGCACTTTGCTTTCAAGTTATGCGTAGCATAAATGAGAATTGGATTCCTCTCTCTCTCTCTCTCTCTCTCTCTCCAATTCTTTTCCCCGGTTGTGTGTGCCGTGTCTCAGCTAGAAAGCTTTGGACAGCGGCTATAAAGTATATCAACTCTCAATGTGGGGCATCATTAAATCACTCCTCTTCAGGCTCTGTCAAAGATTACGACTCTCTAAGGGCATGTTTGGGAGCAGGACAAAAGTGTTGCATCAGACTAATTTTTTTGGATAAAATATCTAATCTCATATTTAGTAAATTCATTTAGATTAGATTAAGTGAAATTATAGGATTAGTTATCCTAATTTTCACATGGGTCTAGTGAGGGTTGGAATAAGCAATGTTTGTCTTTTTATATTTTTTTTATTTGTTATTTATTTACTTAGGGATGTATTGTTATTAATTAATTAGTTAATTATTTATTTTTATTCATGATTCCATAAAACTTAAGTAATTTATTTTTTATTTTATCTATGACATTTTCTTTCATTTATTCATTTGTATTAATATTTAATGTTAAAATAATTAACTAATAGTTTATTATATGTATTAACAAAATTATTATTAAGAAACATCCCATTTATCATTTGAATATTATGTAAAACATTAACATTTGGTAAATAATTAATTTTAATAGGCAAAATATACATCATACATGAAACACATATAAATTAAATAAATTTAATTGTTCTAATTAAATATTATTTAACTTCACTTATATTTAATTTAACATAGTTTAATACGATATTAATTTTATATCATACTAAATATAAGACAACATTATATATAATTTAATTTAATTAATTTAATATAATTTTTATAGTCAAATTAATTTAATCATGCGTGCCAAATATAGCTTGAGGTCACTATTAATATACTTTCAATTTTGATTGCAAAGATTCTAAGTCATCTGATAGTGTTTAATTATATAATACTAATGACAATAGAAGGGAAAAGGGAGGGAAAGGGCCGCACTTGGTGCTAGTATTTTTTTAATTTTTAATTTTGAATTATTTAAAACTTATAATAATGTGATAAAATGAGTCGTTAAGGTTAAATGCACCATACATACAATAGATAAATTAAAATAATTAAGGTGGCAAGTACCTTACCGTAGTCAGACTCAAAGGCCAAGTGGGTGGGGATTGTGCTTGTTCAAGTCAATGCCTAATTTTGAACACTTTATTGACGATTTCATTTTCTTTGAATATTTCTCCTCTCTCTCTCTCTCTCTCTCTCTCTCTCTCTCTCTCTCTCTCTCTCTCTCTCTCTCTCTCTCATGCCCATGGACATATAGTCATGGCCACTGGCCCACTCATTTTGTCTGAAATCCCCAACACCTCCAATGCCATGTTACCAGTTGGACTCCTTCTCAACTCTTTACCACCGTCACTCTTGGCGCGTGCGTTCAGTTTCGGATGGAGTCGGTAAGTCCCTGACTCCCTGCAGCATAAAATTTTGAATTTAATTTTGACTAAATCATGATGAGTTGTGGTCTTGACTTCCGTACAATTGCATTTGCACGGATAGATTGATGATGATTCTAATAAGGGTTTATTACCCATGACTTTACTGAATTATGTTGTAACATCTATTGGCAATTAATAATGTAAAAAGATGAAAATATCAATAATCAGTATGCCAATACAATCGTATGATGATGGTATATAATTATTGATGATTAACGATAAAAATAATAAATATAAATAATTTTTTAATAAATAAAATTAAAATTTTTTTTAAATGACAAATATTAAGTTACAACTGACTATAACTTAACTCTTCACATAAAAATAATAATACAGTAATGGAGCTCACATAATTTTCTGCGTGAGAATTAACTTAGTAAGCTTCTTTTGAAATAAGGAAATTTTAATTTCCAAAGATAGCCTTCCTTAGTCAAACAGAAAGAAACCTCCGTTGACAATGAAGTGGAAAACACTCATAAAACCAGAGCGTGGGAACAGAAAGAGAGGCGATAGTGCCCCCACCAAAACATTTCTTACCAAACCGTAGAGAAAGTAAACAAAACTCTCCATCTAATTTCTAATCTCAAACTCATCAAATCTCTGTGCTCTCCTCTCTCTTCCCCACCAAAACCAGAAACAGAACCCGAACCCATCAATGGAGCACTCACCAAAATACCGAGAAAATAGCAGCACCAGCAGCAGCGGCAGCAGCAGCAACAACAACCCCTCTACGCCGAAACCCGTTACCAGATCCGAATCTGGAAACCCGTACCCGACTACTTTCGTCCAAGCAGACACCTCTTCCTTCAAACAAGTCGTCCAGATGCTCACCGGATCCTCTGAAACCGCTAAACAAGCATCCAAACCCACTTCGCAACCCGACCCAAATGCCAAAACTCACAGCATCCCTCCCATCAAATCTATTCCCAAAAAGCAACAGCAATCCGGGTTCAAACTCTATGAGCGTAGAAACTCGCTCAAGAACCTCAAGATCAATCCTTTAAACCCTAACCCATTTGTCAACTCTGGGTTCTCCCCACGGAAATCCGAGATTCTTTCTCCGAGCATTCTTGACTTCCCGTCTCTAGTTCTCAGCCCGGTCACCCCTTTGATACCCGACCCGTTTGCCCGATCCGGCCACGGCAATCATGCTAACTATAACCATACTTCTTTGCAAGCAAAGGGCGAGAATTTGGATAGAGAAGCCGAAGAGAAGGCCATTAAAGAGAAGGGGTTTTATTTGCACCCGTCACCATCAACTACGCCGCGAGAGGTGGAGCCGAGGCTGCTGCCGCTCTTTCCGGTGTCTTCACCGAGAGTTTCAGGTTCTTCCGCTTCTAATTCTTAAATTATTATTAGGTTTTTCTTTTATTTTATTTTTATTTTTATTTTCGTGTAAGATTTTTATGTATGGCTGGTAACGAGGGTGAGAGGAAAATAAAATTGTAACGTTGGATATTTGCAGAAATGAGAGAAAATCCTTGCTTTAATTGTATAATTTTATGTTTTGGCGACAATAGTATTTCTTTTATATTTATACCATTTTAGGCTTTAGCAAATAGCAATGATTTGTTGATATTTTTCGTTTGAAGGAGTGAAGAGAAATTAAGAACTAGTGGTAAATTTTTTCAGTATTAGCTTTACATTTTCTAGAGGAATTGATGTTGTATGAATATATTTTTTGAAGGAAAAAAAATTAATCGGAATTGCTAAATATTCTAACTTTTAATTGTGGGGCCGGTAGGGACTTCCAATGTAGGCATGACTATGGATCCAGAAATTCAATTCCAATTACTTGAGACTTTGTAAACATAAAACACTGCAGATGTGAGAGAGAGGGAGAGGAAGAGACGAGTAATGGGAAAATGGGAAAACTTTTGTTTGTATGGAATGGCCAAAAATAAAAGCAGCTTTGGGCAAAGCTGTCAAAGATAAATGGAATCTTGACGACTCTTTTGTTTTGTTTTTTGCTTTGTGGAGTGAAAAGGATGCCAATTCAAGAAAAGAGTTCTACGTGGACAATACACTTACTCAATATCGTCGTCATAGACTAGTCACGCACACATGCCTTCTTGATTCTAGATCTACCATCATGATTCATAATGCTGCGAAAAATATTCGCCGTTGGATACGTAAATGGATTGATTAGATACAGATTTTAGCTAAACCAGTCTCGCAACCTGCTTGCATACTTGTTTCATCGACAGCGTACAGTCAAGTCAACACTCAACAGTTGTTCCCAATTAGGACAAGAAACCTCAAGTAATTGCATTATGATTTTACAATTTCTAGCATTTTAAAAGATTTTTTGGTTAATGCGATGTCGACTAAATTTTCTTTTTCTTTTTGAGTTGAGGATGACGACTAATTTTGGGCACAGTGGAAGCCACACAAGATTTTATTTGGTTGGACACAATTAATTTAAGGACCCACCATCGTGCCAAGAAAAGAAAGCTGATGGCCCCAGAGGCCCAGTTGTTTTCGATATTTGATTGAGTTTCCTGAATCTCGAGTCAGTGAGTGGGTACTTTACACTGGAATTGCTGTAAAAAGTAATCATGCGAGTGGGGCTTCTTCTTTTTCTCTCTTTGAATCTAATGCCTAAACAGACCGCGGCTGAAACTTGCTTTTTTGACCCAGGAGGGACCAAACTTGCGTGAGTTGAGACATGCGGAAGTGCAGGTGTGCGCAGAAGTGGGTCTTTTTGATTATGAAAGACTGAATAAGCATTTTGAAATGAAGTTAAAGAAAGCCGTGAAACGTGGTGTTAGAGCGAGCAGAAAAACACTTTTCAAATTTACTTATTTATTTATAAATAAAAGAATAAAAAATTACAGTAATCATCTTTGAAAAGATTTTTTAAATAAAAATAAATTCATATCATTTTAATTATATATTTTTTTCAACCAAAATAATAATAACAAATCTCACTCTTCAAAAATGAGAAAATAAAAAATAATATATTACTACATATTAGATTGTCTTTTTTTTTTTTTAATATTGAAGAGAGAGAATAATAATATTATTTAAAAATCTTTTAGGATCTTTTTTACTTTTGCGGCTCTTTAAATGATAAGTAGAATGTTATTTAAAGAAATCACTTTAGTGATGCTCTTAATTGATTGCTTTGTTTTAGTTTGGGTATTTTGCGCTAGGGTTTATAGTTCCCATTTTTTTTTGTAAAAAAAAAAAAAATAGAGAGAATAGGAATTGGGTTATAGTTAGTTGGTTGGTCATTAATTGAACATCTTCAAACTTCTACGTGCCTTGTTTGAAGACGCACGTCTTTCTTCCTCTTTTCAATTTTCAAAGGAAATTGTCATCTGTCAATCCTCAACCTATTAAATTTTCTCCGATTTTGAAGTAATTCTACAAATGTGTATCTGTTCAGCATATTCTCTGGAAAATGAGCAAAATGACCATCTTATGACATTATCAAAAGTTAAAATCTATTAATAGCAAGGTGCAAAAATAAATAAATAATACAATTTTTTTTTTTAAAAAAAAGTAAACTTTAAACTAATGGCTGTTTACTTTTTGGATCAAAGCAATGAGAATCATTTTCATCTGTGTTCGCTCGTTAAAAATAAAAAGGAATGAAAATGAATTTTAGTTGGGACTCTTAAATTTGGGAACGAAAAACAAGAATCGCATTCTTACTGGAGATAAAAAATGAAAATGAAGAAAAGAGAAATAAAGAAAATAAATTGACATTTTTAACCTTAAACAAAATTAAAAAAAAATTGAATAAATTGATACTTTTATTCTTAAACAAAATAAAGTTCTTAATTTAACTCATTTAAATATATTATTATTGTTTTAAATTAGAGGAAATAGTGAATGGATATTAATAATTTCCTTATTTTAAAATACATCTTTTCCCGGTTTGTTACCCGATAATGAAAGTACTTATCCATCAACAGAATATGGGTATGGCTTGAACACAAATGCCGGGGGCTTCAAGTTTCACGCTTGATATTTTTGACAATTTGTAGAAACTTTGTTTGTATTCAATTGAAGTTGCCTTGAAGGTTCGTGCCGGGGAGTTGGTAGTATTAACTTCAGAGGATAAGAAATTCTATCATAAATCGACGTCATGGTGGAGAATTAATGCTTCATAGAAAATAACTAAAAAATCCCACTCCTTAAAAAAGTCTCGAGAAAATAAAGACCTTTTTTTAGTTGATACTTGCAAAAAGTATAATCCAACAAACTATAGCAAGGAATCCGGGGAAAAAGCAGCAAAATATTTAAATTATCAGTGGTCTAATCATGATTACCCGGAGTCTTTTTATTTTTATTTTTTTAAATGTAACTTCTTCGCTGCCATGGTTGGACAAGAGACAAGATGACACTACACCAGGGCCGCCACTCACTCGAAACCTCAGTCTCGGTGTGCATGAAAAACGAATGAAGACAATCTAGAAGATAAGAGCTAATGTTTGAAATGACCGGCTGTTTCTTCGGCTACTGCCGTTGAGACAGTTCAAATAATTGACCAGCCTTTTTCAGTGTGACATTTGCAGATTGTAATTTAGCAGCTGCTTGGGCCGCAAATATGGAACCAAAATTTGGAATTGCCAGCCCTTTAATCCCAATTGTATGGTAGACAAACACATGGGTTCATCATTTTCTGTTGTCTGGTAGTACAAGCGATATTTCACAGTTCTCTTCTCTACGAGGTGATGTTATGTGTGTGCAACAAGTGTATTATTTTTTCTTATGGTGACACAAAAAAAAAAAAAAAGAAGAAGAAACTCACTCGAAACCTCAAATCGAGTTTGGATTTTAATTGGGGAAATTTAGGCTGGGTTTAGTTGAATTTAATTTACTATCATCCAAATTTTTATGTATAAAAGAACTGTATACCTCCAGTAATCAGACCTAAACTTCTCCTAAAATCTTAATATAAAAAACTAAATAAAAAAAAAAAAAAAAGAGGAGGGAGGGGTGGTTTAATCCAAGGGTTGTATCTCATGCTAAGATATAAGTTTAATTTTATAAATTTGGTGAAATCTCAGTCTTTCCACGTTCTTAAATTTCTAACTTTTGTACAACCTTATTTGAAGAGTATTTTAAAATTTTTTTTGTTGATTTGATCCTTCAAATAAGTAGTATTATCTCATTTGAAGAGTTTTTTAGTAATGCTCTAAGCTTTTAGTCAATTTGAAGCCATCAAAAGAACGAGCGTTAAACAAGAACGCTTAACGTAACTTGCGCCTCTCACAGCAAGAGTACCATTGGTGGGGCCTAATACTGTTGTTGTGAGAGGGCGCAAGTTACGTCAAACGTAACTTAGGCCCTCCGTAATAGCTAATATCAAAAATTTCAAATATTTGGTATCTATCACATTATATAGAGTTTTAGATATTTTTTCTTATACTTTTTGTTATTTTTAAATTTTTTTATAAAAAAAATTATTTTATATTCTCAGGTTCAAAATATCAAGAAAATAATTATTTAAGAAAAAACCACCAGTAAGATGGGTGTTGGAGGACCCCTACTTGTAAAATTAATCAAAGTAAAGAAAAATATGTTTCAAGGGAGATATAAAACAAAACATTTAGGTCATAGGAAAAAGAAACTGACAAAACAAGACTATCAAAAGCAATAAGAGAAAAGAGAAAGCTAAAGAAACAAAATTAAGATAAACCCTAATGAAATATTAAGTAGATAAAAAATATATATTTTTTGGACAATCTTAATTTGTGTCCTCAAATATGCATTGGATTATCTCAAAATGCATGTATAGTATAGTTTCATTCTTAATTTGTATTAAAAAGAAAATATAACTTATAACTAAGTTGAAACTATATACTTTTTTTACACTGATTATATATCTTTAAGCATCGTTCAGAATAACATATTGAAGATAAATTTCTTTGAATCCATTTATGAATAAGTTAATTTATAAGTAAATAAAATCTTGGACGCTGGACCATGTGCATGTATGTTTACAAAAGGATGACATACTTTTTTTTTTAATTATTTTACACATACACATTTTATAAGACTCAAATCTAAAACCTAAATTTCGAAAAGACTACCCATTAACCAGCAAAGTTAGACCTTGGTCTCAGATGACACAATTTATCAATATATCAATATGATTTCCTTAAAATCACGATTATTGATACATTTTTCCCTCTCTTTAAAATGACCATTAATTCTTGAGTGTTAAAAAAGGCTTCCAAAGAGCTCGGTTAAATGAATTGGAAAAAAAAGAAAAGCTTAAAGCCTTAATTAATCGACACTTCAACACGCAAAATATTTTATCTTTTTATTGATTTTCTCTGCAAAATAAATGGAAGAACAAAAAGAATTTGTGAGGAGAAGAGACCAGGTTCAATTACATTAATAAAGATCATCAATGTTAGGAGTCGATGATTGCATTCGTACCCATCTGCAAAATTTTAAAAAAGACAAGAAAAAAAAAATAGAACATAGAAAAATTACCCAAAAAAAAAGACGAGGAAATTCGCAATAGCAAAATAACTCAAGTTTCCGAAGAGAACTAGCTAGTTATAATCAAGGCGAACATGCTATTTCTCTCTCTCTTCTATTAAATGAGCTTTGAATACCGTACCGATCCTATGAGTCAATTAATTGATTAGGCAGTGGCCCTCTGGCAGTTGGTGATGGCGGTGCAACCACGGCGGTAAGGGTTAGCGGGGCCACCTCCATTGCAATTGTAATAAGAAGTGCCACGTCGGTTGCATGGAAATGAATTGCCCTGTAGGGCTCCGTAGCTGATGAAGCCTGCTGCGTTGAGGTGTCGACGGCTATCCTCTGTGGGCATCAACACTTCAGTGTCATCTTCAATGCGTCCGATGTTGGTGAGGCGGCCCCAGTTGCCGCTGTCGAAAGCATTTGTCTCTGATGCCATCATGGCCAACACAATGCCCAATGCGAGGAACACCATACTGATCAGCTGCTGCTTTGTTGTACTCATTTTAATTTATTACTATTTATAATAATTATTGTTATTATTATTATTTTTTTGGGGTGGGGGGTGTCCAGTACGAACAATGAAGTTTAAAAGGAGTGAGTGATGTTTTATGTTCACTTGATGATGATCCCTTTCTAAATTTTGTGCGCTCTCCTGATTTATATATAAAAGGAGACGAAATGTGGGATATATACTACTGACTGAAGCGTGGCTGTGATTTTTTCTCAGTTGAATGAGAGGAATCCTTTGATGATTTTTGTGGTTGTTTACTCTTCTGGCTCGACGTTAATTTAGAGCTGCCCGTTTCTTGCTCCATCTCCATGTATTTCTGTCTAAATATATATGGTACTATTATTGTTGTTTCAAAAATGCCAGTGGCTTTAATAGCTAGTATGTATGAAGATTAATTGATTAATTTGTTCTTTAATTCTGGGTTTTGTTAATTTTTTTGATATGTTTGTCCGGTAATCCATATTATTGAAAATATGGAACATTTGCCTCACCAAGTACAGATTTATCATGTCATATATACATAGATCTTGTCCATTATAGATATTGCAATTTGCAAGGATACTAAAAAGTATAATCAACGGAGAAATTGCCGCCAATAAATCAAGATAATGTATAATTGACTAGGATAAGAATAACAAACTCAGTCAGTTAGATGAATGATTAAGCTGAATTAGTAAGGAACTAATATTAGTATTAATTCATAACAAGTCTTAAGAAATACTAATATTGGATCAATATCATCTATTAAGTTTTTTGGGATAATTTGATCAACTAACACAATACATGGTATACATATACTCAATGTATCTAAAACTCTTAAAAAAGTTATAATATCAATACATAGATTTTAAGAGTGGTAATGTCTTTTTTTTTATTCACATCCAGCAAATTGAAATATTTATGATAGTGAATTGCTTTTAAGTTTTGATGTATACTGTTGACTAAACGTGTCAAATTAAGATCGTTGTTGTCAACCACGTCTTACTCTCTCAATTTTTTGAGGGCGTATTCCTATTTTGAGGAGCATTACATCTATATTCATTAATCGTCAAATAAAAAATAGATATCAATTTGAATTATGTGAGACAGAGTTAATACAGACAAGGTCTATATAGATACATGACTCGAAATGTTAACGTTTAAGAACAATAAAAAAATGGTGTATCATTATTAACGCCTCTGCGCTTTCTTCTCCACAACATACCACCACCTCTCATATGTTGTAGATAGTCTTTATCCGTATTGAATGTAATGTTGATACACATAAGGTCCATAAAATGTCTTCCTTCCTCCTCTCTCACTCTCGTTTGTTGCCTTTCAATAAAAAGGTGAAAAATGCATGATAAGTACAAATGGGTTCGTGTCGGTTTTTGTCACCATTCTGTTGAGGTTTATTGTATACATCAGTATCACTGCTCTCCAAAAGTAGTACTTGAACAAATTTTTATAGGGCGTATTAGCATTAATTAACATGTTCTTCCTTTTTTGTCTCTCGTTGGATTTGTGACTTTTAAGAATCTGGTAACAAATGACAATAAGCAAATTGAATGGTTAAAATTTATTTCTCTCCATTAGCATTAATATCTTCTTCTTGTATTTTCTCTCCCCCTACTTTTTGAATTTCAAGAGCCTAATAATACTCGACAATAAACAAGTTGAATGGCCAAGATTTATTTCTCTTCATTTTCAAAAATTAATCCATTAAATTGATTAGATATTAAAGTAAAATAGTAATCTGTCAAAAGACAAATTAAACTCTATCATTCCCAATTCTTCAATTAACCATTTTGATAGTTTCCAAACCTTCATTTCCTTCTTCCCTGGAGACTTACCAAGACTTTGTGGCAAAATTCAAATCTAAGACTCTTATATGTGAAAACCTTTACCCATTCTTGCTTTTATCAAATTAATTAGTGAGGTAGTCTGATGCTTGTGTACCCAACCGAACACCAGTTCGATTGCGTGAATCATTCAGCGACAGCAACTAATTAAGTATATAATTGTTAAAATAATATCTTAATCTCCACATTTCCAATTTTCTTGTCCATTAGACTTTCATACAATAATAATTCAACAAAAATGATTATCTGGTTGGCCCATAGTGAATGCAAAGTTCACCAATTAATCAAAATTGTCTTTCGATTAAAAAAAAAGTTAGAAAAAAAAACTCACTTGTAAGCTGTAATCGAGTCAATAATATCACTAGTCTAATCCCCGGTGGTTTTTTTATTCCCCCTTAAATTCTACCAAGTAAACGAACTTTGAACGTGGCTTTAAAATGATGCCAAAATCACAAAACCTAACAACTACTACGTAGACCCATTTTCATGCTTTTCTTAATTGATTGATATAATTGTTCATTAAATTACTCATTAATTCCCCCATCAGTGTTGTTGCTAGTTAAGACAAAAATCGAAAAGAAGGCTACAAAAATCACAAGATTTTATATATCTTGTTATCATTTAGTCTCACTTACATGGACAAAAAAAATTAAGGATTTGAACATTTGAGTCTTAACATGAGTTCTAATGTTATATGTCACTCATCTATTAGATGATGAAATTTGAGTTTCAAAATCAATTCTAATGTTATATGTCACTTATCTATTGAATGATGAAATTTAAAACGTATAAAATTATTTAATCATAATTCAATAAATAAATGAAACATCAATTAAAATTAAAATTGAAACTTAAATAAAATATTGAGATAACTAGTATTGGTTCTTGCCCGAGACACATGAAAATGGAATTTCATACTCGTTGAGGGACCCAAACTCCTCTTTTTCCACGGAGAGGAGACAAGAGCATAACGTGTATAATTAATTAAGGTTAATTATTACTTATTAAGCAAGCAAATTTGTTTCTCTTGAGGACTCGATAAATAATTTGATGATTTAATTGATAGATTATGATGGCCTGGAATTTAAACATACAGGAAAATTAAAAAGTCATGATAAAATCTAGGCTATCTAGCTTTAATCAATTATTGATGAAACTTCACATTCCAATTGTAATTGCAGACGAGAAGCAATCAACATAAATAAAAAATTAACTGATCAGTCTTGTCGTTGAGTGTTTAATTGCAAGATCGGAAAAAAAAGAAAAAGAAAGACAAAAATTATGGGGTGTGCGCAGTTGCATGCTGGCTCCTTAATTAAATATAATTAATTAATTAACATCATATCCTCTTGGTTGAAGTTTATTATTGATTAATTAAATTAACTAATTAAGAGGGAAAAGAAAAAGGAAATTAATCAACTGAGTCGCTTCGACGAGGAGCAGTAGCAGTCGGTCTACTGAGACCGCGACCATTGCAATTGTAGTAGGAGCTACCAGGAGCATCGCAGGGAACAGAGTTGCCCTCTAGGGCTCCATAGCTGCTGTACCACGTTCCCAGAAGCTGACGGCGGCTGTCCTCCGTTGGCATCAACATCTCATTCGGATCTTCGACACGGTTTATGTTGTTGATCCGTCCCCAGCTTGAGCTGCCGTGTGCACTGGAATCCACCACCGCCGCCGCCACCACGAACAGCATCATAACCACCTTTGAATCCATTCTTTCTTCCTTTTCGATCTTTACTATTATAAATATGATGTTGTTTCATTTAACACACGTAGAAACATGGAATACGATCCATCACTCTTAATGATTCAGCTCGCCCTTCCTCGACTTTCCGGATGATTTTTGTGGTTCTTAAATTTTTAGATTTAACGTGAATTAAGGGCAGTCGCAGTCCGTTTCTTTCTCCTTGTTTTTCTCTTTCATTTTTTTGTCCATTTTGTTAGTTCTGTTTTTTCCCAATATTAGAGTTCTAGATTATAGTGGTGCCTAGATGACTGGATCCCGCCCTGATGATAGACAAACTGGTACCCAAACAAGCCCATTTATTTATTTATTTTTTTTTGAAGAGACTAATGCTCATGATATTTACAATTATACATATACATTAATTCGAGGATCGATTTTTAACCTCTCAAATATTCACGCCAACTCATACATATAGACATGGAGTTTACATCAATTCGGTAGTGCATCGCTGATTTTTAACCTCTCAAATATTCGGGGACGTAACTCATACATATATCGGACCGTTACATCAATTCGATTACGATAGCACAGACGCCGATTTTTAACCCTCTCAAATATTCGGGACGCCAACTCTCATACATATATACCGGAGACCCGTTACATCAATTCGATATGGCATCGCCAGATTTTTAACCTCTCAAATATTCGGCGACGCAACTCATATTTTTAACCGTTTACATCAAATATTCATCATTCGATTTTTAACCTCTCAAATATTCGATGACGCCAACTCATACATATATCGGTAGACCTTTACATCAATTTCGAGACAGCATCGCTCGATTTTTAACCCTCTCAAATATTCGACCGACGATTTTTAACCCTCTCAAATATTCGACGCCAACTCATACATATACATCATATTTGAGCCGTATTTTTAATCAAATATTAGATCGCCGATTTTTAACCTCTCAAATATTCGGCGACGCCAACTCAACTCATGGGATATATCGGTATTTTTAACCCTCTCAAATATTCGACGCCAACTCATACATCAATTCATCAATTCGATATTGCACCGCCAGATTTTTAACCCTCTCAAATATTCGGCGACGCCAACTCATACATATATCGGTAATCGCTTACATCAATTTCCGATATAAGATCGTCAGATTTTTAACCCTCTCAAATATTCGGCGACGCCAACTCTCCTCCCTTTACATCAAGACCGCTTCACTACATCAGATTTTTAACCTCTCAAATATTTAAATTAAACCCGTTACATCAATTGCATGGCATCGCCAGATTTTTAACCCTCTCAAATATTCGGCGACGCCAACTCATACATATATCGGTACTCGCTTACATCAGAATTTTTAACCCTCTCAAATATTCGACCCATTTTTTTATTTGACAGTGCATTTTGACGTTTTTCTTTTTCTTCTGTAAAATATTCAAATTTTATATATATTTATCCATCTAAATAAATTAATGGAGTAGACCCCGACTTTTTCATTTTAGAAATCATTTGGCGACAGCAAACTACAGTAAATTTATAAAATAATATCTACCCACAAAATTTCCAAGTTCGTGAAGTAAAGTTTTCTCGTACACTATATATATAATATGAAGTGGTTGACTGATCGGCCCTTGGGTGAATGTAACAGCAAGTTCCCATTTTTTTATTTGACAGTGCATATTGACGTTTTTCTTTTTCTTCTGTAAAATATTCAAATTTTATATATATTTATCCATCTAAATAAATTAATGGAGTAGACCCCGACTTTTTCATTTTAGAAATCATTTGGCGACAGCAAACTACAGTAAATTTATAAAATAATATCTACCCACAAAATTTCCAAGTTCGTGAAGTAAAGTTTTCTCGTACACTATATATATAATATGAAGTGGTTGACTGATCGGCCCTTGGGTGAATGCAACAGCAAGTTCTCCCTTGTACCCCACCATTAGATATTTTCATTTCTTCTCTTTTTTAATTATGTTTTCTTAAGTTATAATATGCTACATTCATAGAATTATAGCATCGTTGGAATCTGCCGAGCATGTTCAAATGAATCTTTTACCATGTATCTGTAAATATTTATAGGATAATCTTAGTCAGTAGAGATATTTGATTTATATCCTAATTAATGTGTTATTTAGTAATTAAATTTATAAAAATAATTATCAATAATAGAATTAATTATAGTCATATATATGAAAGAAAATGATTTGTCACGCATCAATTGAAACATAAATTAAGTATCTCAATTCAAAAAATAAAACAATAGTAACATTTACAATAATAAAATGAGTCTCATTTAACAAAATCTTTTGAAACATAGTATATTAAAAATAATACAATCAACTAACGATCATATGAAATATGCAGTTGAATTTAATATAACTATGATTTAGATGATAATTTTCAAAATAAACACACACATGATAAAACATTGTTGTATGACAGGCATGGTATGTTTTAATTTCAAAAATTTCACATTCATGACAACTTTGATTTCTAGCTCTTCAATTAATTAATGAAAAAAATAATAACCTTGCACTTCAAACATAGAAAAGTGTTTCATTCATTAAAATTGTAGAATCCATCAGAAGTACTATGCCAGCTATACAACAAATAAATAATTTTATAACTGTGTGTATTTATTTTAAAAAATCATTATATAAGTAATAGTTATATTAATGAGTTGTATTATATTAAATGTATTTAAAGATTTCTCCTTTTTTTTGCGATTTTTCTTTAATAAAATCACTTTAAATTGTAGGAATTTTATTAAAAAAAGTCCAAAATCTCTTGTAAAATTATTAGAAATGGAAGAACTAAGAGGCTGAAATCCTCATTAAAAGAGGAGGGGAAGAAAAGAAAAGGAGGAAGAAGATGCAATCCTCGCTGGCTGAATCCCACTGAAGTCAAGCCTGCATGATATAGAGCAATAAATGAGCTTTGAATACGGATTGAAATATCTCAAATCAGTAACCTAACAATAGCTACGTAGAGCCATTTTCATGCTCGCTTTATTTGACTTGCTATGCACTAAGTTGATAATTATATTGCTCATTCTCCATTAGGGGTTGTTACTGAAGGCTAATAATAGAATAATTAATGACAAGATGGGAACAATTTGAGCTCTTAAAATATCCCAATACCCCATCACCATTATCATTTGCATGAAATGGTCTTCCCGGGGGACCCAAGAGTCGTGCATTACACGACATGCACTGTGGGAGAGCTTTTCCTTTTCCATGAAGACTACGACTTCAGTAGAGATTAATGCTAGTATATGAGCAATCTCGATTCTCTTTTCGTGGGCTCGGTGATCAACAAGATTGACAAGCCGTTCAAGCTGCTGATTATAATTGGTTTAACTAGATGACTTTAATAGATCATTTTCTTCTTTATTCAATACGAGATCTTAATATTAATTCTTCCTTCAAATTAATGTTATTTGCATTATTTATTATATACAACAAAATGAAGATGTTAAAAGTGAGAAAGTTCATGAAGAGAGAGACATTGCTTTTGTGATATATTTGATATCATAAGCTTTTTGTTTATATCCGTTCAAGTAAAAGCACCAATTATAGTTGATTTTGTACGCATGTGAGAGTAACAAGACCCCCCAACTAACCCACAAAAACGAGCCACTGCGATCGCTACACATGTGCGGCTAGGCCCCCCTTATTTTATCCTTGTGGAAATGCACCAAATACCGTATGCCCCATCATATTAAATTGCTCCAACATCAAAATCAAACCAAGACAATCACTCAATTTCAAATAATAGAATAATAATTTTCAATTTCAACTTATATTTTAAAATAAGAAGAGATAAACTTAACTAATAATAACATCATTTAATCGCGTCAACGTTTTGTTTTAACAAGCAAAAGGAGATGAAAGCTATATTATTCCCTCAATATTTAACTTTAAATGGGGTGTCTTTACAAACTTTAGAATATATCAACCTGACTAAAAGATGCGCTTAGCTTAAACCGCAAGTGATCAGCTCCAGGCCTCCAACTTTCAGGAAAACATAGGATTTTGATTGTGTGACAGCAGATTACTTTAATTTTATTCCTCTCTTGTTTATTTATTGAAAAAAAAATTGATGAATAATAAATATCGTCCATTTTATGATGTGCAAGTGATATAATTTTTTATAATTTTATGTAAGGAGTAGTAAAATTTTGTATTAATCACATAATAGCATGTGATAGAAACAATTCCATAATTTCTCGTCGGTTAATCAAATATTTATCGTGCAGACGCGTCGCTCGTGATTCATGAACAATGCGATACCCGCTACATCACTATTTCTTCAATTATTAAAATTTTTTAAGCTATATTTTAATAAAAAAAAGAAATTAAAAAAAATATTTATTGGGTTAGATAATAGATAGTCTTTGCAATTGAGTTTCATCATCAGCCACCTTTTACTTTGTCTGTTTCACAAGTGAGCAAAGTACAGGTGGCCCGTGGTTTTTAATTCTTCTTGCTGCTTCAATTTTCTCCTCTCTCTGTCTGTCTTATGTGTGTTTGGCTGGTTTGTTCTTTGTTTCTGCTCCAAACATTTGCTGTAAGTTACTAACTTTGATGAGGCTTTTTGTTCTTCCTGTTATTCAATGTTTGTATCTGTGCATGTGCTTCAGGTGTTCTGTTTCTTTCACGAATTCTCTTTCTATGATCCGTGAAGACTACAAATTCTTAGCTTTTTGCCGCCTTTGTTGCTTAATTTGATATGGGTTCGTGGGGTTATTAATTTGTTTTCTTCAACTTTCATGGCTGACCTTTCACCTTTGTGTGTCTGCAAAATTCTCGACTTTCAGTTTATGTATTTACTTGTTCTTGCTCAGGAAGGATATTATTGTTTGTCTTATGGCTTTGTCTTTGTTGGATTTATTTATGGGTAGTAGAAATTGTTGTCTGTTCAGTTAATTATGATCACGCGAAGTTAAAAACTCGTTGGTATGATAATGAGCAGTTATTACTTTAGAGCTTCTATTGTTTGTTCCAAGTTTCTCTCATTAACATCCTTCAATGATCTTCTTCTTGGTGAATTGTGTACTTCAGAAAGGTTAAGTTTCTCTCTTGTTTTATTATTATTATTATTTTAAATATATCTTCTTAGTTGTTAATTGGAAAATCATCCAGAATTTTAATTGATCCTTAACTTTTGGGAAATGTTACATTTTTGGAGTTGTTCGGTTATGTTTGTGCATATTAACAATGATCGCCCCTAGAATTAGGACCTTTTCTAAAGCTTTTGCTTAAGATGCCCAGTTCACCCAAAATATTGGGAATACAACTGGGTCTATTTTCGTGTTTTCTGCTAAGATGACAAGTTTAATTGTTACTATTGCAATTGTTCTGAGGTACTCACATCTTCCTAAAGAATGGATTGCGATGTTTGATGCCATTGATCAGATTCATCTCCATGTGAAGAATTTTGGCATACTTTTAATCAGTTGGCTCTTTCAGATGACCTTGTGTTTTCTTTGAACTGGAACTTTAAATGTACAAAAAAAAAAAGGACAAAGACAGGCTTATTGTGCTTATCAGATTTTTTAGTCTTAAATTTGTTTTCAGCCTTCATTCTCTAATGGTTTGCATCATTAATTGACAGGCTGATGTGCTGTGAATGTTCTCATTCCGCTCTGAAAAGAAGAAATAGCTCTTGAAGAAGTTCTCCAGTTGTAATCATGAGCAGTAATTCACATCTTCCCCTTATATATAAGAAAGGAAAACCCAATCTTCTAGTTGAGGTAAAAAAAGATTTGGACTGTAGTTGCATCTGATTGTTTATTTATTTATTTTTTTAATATCTTCTTGCTTGAGTTTATTCTTAAGAAATTTTATTGGTTTTCAGGTTGCTAATACAGATAAACAGTTAGTTACGTTGATCCATTCCAAAGGATTACTGTGCCCTGAAGTTCAAGAATTGTACCACAGAGTCTGCTCAAGCTATGAGAAAATCCTTCTAAATGATTATGATCAGGCAGAGCTTCAAGATGTTGAATATTCTTTGTGGAAGCTTCACTATAGGCACATCGATGAATTTCGGAAAAGAATAAAGAAAAGCTCTGTTTCAGATAATACAATGCCGCAAAGTGGTGCTAACGTGCAGAGAAGCAGTGACAATCATATAGAAGGATTCAAATCTTTTTTGTCGGAAGCAATGGCATTTTATCGTAATCTGGTAGTTAAAATTAAAAGATATTATGGGCTTCCAGAAGAATCTTCCTTCGCAAAGGAAGGTTATATGTCAACTACTCTTGAACCAAACAAAAAGCAGAAATACCAGTTTTTATGCCATCGCTTTTTAGTTTGTCTTGGGGATCTTGCTAGATACAAAGAACAGTATGAAAACTTTGGTGTTCAGGAACATAACTGGTCAGTTGCAGTTTCCCACTACTTGGAAGCTACAATGATTTGGCCAGATAGTGGAAACCCTCAGAACCAGGTAATTTTATTTTCTTTTCTGAACTTGGGATCTATACTCCTTTTGTTGAACTTTGTTTCTTTACAAAATGTACGTATGTATGTGTGTGTGTGTGTGTGTGTGTGTCTAATTTCAAATGCTTCTACTTCGGTTCTATACATGTAACCATGTGTATATGTAGTTGGCAGTGTTGGCAACATATGTCGGTGATGAGTTCCTTGCATTGTATCATTGTGTACGGAGTTTAGCAGTTAAAGAACCTTTCCCTGATGCCTGGAATAACCTCATTTTGCTTTTTGAAAGGGTATGAGTTGAGATCCTTTCCCCATTATTTCCAGATTAAGATTAGCAAATTTTTAATTTCTGATATCCAGTTGTTGGCATCTCTCAACGGTTCTTATAATATTGCAGAACAGGTCATCTGATTTGCATTCCCTTTCTAGGGAGGCCCACTTTGATTTCTTAAAACCATCTGAAAGAAGCAGCAATCAGATCAAATCACAATCAAGAGATGGTTTTTCAAATTGCAATATGTTGAAAGCTGAACATGATTGCTTTAAGGAAACAAATCTATGGTCACTTATCATCAGAACAATAAGCTTCTTTTTCATAAAATCCAGGTATTCCTTGTTGCACATTTTCTTATGATCCAGTTGTGAATTTGCTCATGGGTGGTGATTCGTGTAACAATTTTTATTTATGTGTTCGCACATGTGTGTGTAAAGGCTGTACATTTTATTTTCTGATATTGATTGTTATCCATTCCCTTCCTGTGCTAGTTGCTTTAAGCCTTCACTGGAATATCTAATTGGTTCCTTTATGAAAATTCATGTTTTATTAACTTAAAACACTTTAGCTGTCTACTAATTTGAATATTATGGAGAAAACCTAAACACAACCCAGCATTGGATTGTGGGTTGAGATATATTCATATTTAGCTTATTTCTTATGTTTTGTGCACCTTTTGGATGGGAGGCAGTTTGGAGGATTTCCCTTACACTTTTGCTTCTACCATGAGAGAGTTGGATGCAGCAATGGAATTAGATGATGCAAAACTAAAAGCCCTGCTGGAATCCTATCAGCTTATGGATTCAGCTAGAACAGGCCCTTTCCGAGCACTTCAAGTTGTTTCTATATTCATTTTTACCATTGAGAATCTGATTAATGCCCCAGAAATAAAAGGATCGAAAGACAAAAATGATATGCAGCAGCTGGAGTTTATACGGTGGGCATTATCTGCTACATTCATTTTCATGGGACGCCTAGTTGAAAGGTGTTTGAAGTCAAATAGCTTGGACTCTAGCCCTCTTTTATCTTCTGTACTTGTTTTCGTGGAGTGGTTGGTGGGCATACTTGAGCAAGCTGAATCATATGTGTCAGATCATAAAAGTAGAAGTGCTATGTCTTACTTTTTTGGTGCTTTTGTTGGCCTTTTGAAGCAGCTCAATGCTAGGAGTGAGGTCTCATCTCCCAAAAAGACTGCTCTGTGGGAAGACTATGAGTTGAGGGGCTTTGCACCAGTATTGTGTTCGCACCAGTCATTAGATTTCTCAGTGCATTTTGGACATATAAAGAGTTTCAAAGCTGGCATTGAATGTCGTGCTGATCGTGTCATTAATGCTGCAATGAAGATTGCAAACAGATCAAATGGTTCTCAAAAGTGGATCATCTATGACAAAATAGGAATGAGATTCTCTGTGGCAGTTTCAAATGGGAATGCAGACACAAGCAACTCAGAATTCGAGTTGACCGATGATCTTAAAGTGAAAGAGGCCCATCAGTCTATATCCAAGTCAACTGAGGAATTTGAAAAACAGATACTGGAAGAAAATGAGACTAGCCCTTCTGTGCAAGGAGAATCTGCTGTCATGGAAGAGGAAGAAGTCATTGTCTTCAAGCCTCTTACAAGATATAATTCTGCGCCACTCTATGCTTCTGTTCATACTATGGACTCAGAATCTCCAAAGGACACAGAGGAGCAAACAGTGCCACCTGATGAATGCTTGCGCCGTGCTACCTCACTCCTTATAGCACAAAACCAGTCACAGGATGATCCTTTGGGGTTCCATTCTGACATCACTAATTTCAGGCCCAGCAAACCATTTAAGCAGCAAGAGCCTCCCGTAAAGGAAACTGGAGCATCCTCATTTGCTCCAACTGCCATATCTGCTGGACCTCCCTCTCTCAGTTCTTGGGTCTTCAATAGAGGAAATGGCAATAATGATAGAGAAAAAGGGAGAAGTGACACGAGTAAACCTGGCTTGAGCCCCATTGAGGATATAGCTTCTGCATCCTTATCTGGTCTCTCCATCGGTCAAACTAAGGATTCTGTTATAAGTTCTGGGCAAACTTATGCGAGCAGCAATTACACTTCTCCATATTCAGCTCCAGTGCCTTCTGCTCCTTTATTGCCTGAGAATGCTTCTTGGTTTAATGATGTGCAACCCAGTTTTTCTGAATTCAAGAATTCGGAGGGCATCAACCGAACAAATAACTTGTCTGATGCATCAGCGTTGAGTAGTTATCCAAATTTGAACCCTACTCATGATCATTATAATTATGATTGTGCTGTTCCAGGTTTCATGAATGGATACCCACCCTTCCGTGGAATGACTTCTTCTGAATGGCTTCGCCAGTACAGAGAAAACCACAATCTTGACTGGACCAATAGCTATTCATGGCCCCTTCATCATTACGCTCCCAGGAACTCAGGCAACTTCCATAATCAAGATGCTTCCATGCTCAATCTTCGTGATCATTGGCAGGTTCCGCTGGCTTCAAACCAAATGATTTATCCTGAGAGCCAATTGTTGCATCCGGGTTTTCCCCAAGTTCATGCAGCAGATGAACACAGAAGAGATAAACTATTTCCTGATTACCAGAGGCCAACCGCTTATGGCTGCGGGGTCGCAACAGACTTTAGAGATGAGCCGCAGCCTCTTTTGCAGTATCTTAAAGAGAAAGAATGGCTGTTACAGCGGGATCCAACAGTGAGAGGTCCTTATATGGGAAACTGAAATGTTCATACATCATTAACTTGTTGATACAAGCACACAACACGACTGATGCCATTCTCGTAGACCTGAGATTGAATTTGATGAAAGTTAACCAAGTCTGTATTATGATTGTATATGTCAATATGCACTTCCTAGTGTGATATCTGAAATGGGTGTTCAAGGAAAGTTTTATAGAGAAAATCTAGCTGAAGCTGTCCACAGATGTTGTATGTTTGTTTAATAATGATTTTAACACCCTTACTGATCAAATTTTTTATTTTGCTCTATACTTCAATATCATAATTGACATCGACTGATGAACATGTACAACTGAAATTCCACCGGATTAGTGTGTGTGGTTGCTTTCTACCTCATCCTTACAACGCTCATACTACGGGACCCCTCCCCTGCCTCACAGATAGATAGAAGAACATCGGTAATAAGACAATGCTAGAAAGTACAAAAATTGAATCTGAATTTGATCTGAGATTAGTTTATTTATCCGGTGCAAACTGGTTTCCAATTACAGTAGGAATGCTAATTCTGACTCTTTAAGTTTTGTCTTATTTTATTTATTCTTTGACATTATTATTAAGTACGGATAACAAATTTATTTATTCGGGTGATGCCTCTTTTATCCTTATAATAATAATAATTAATGGAGCTTGTTATCTTATATATTTTTTTTATTACATGAGACTATTATTCAAGATTACAACTCATATTATATCAGACTGTAACTGATATTTACAAATTAGATTATTACTGAGACAATACTGGAACAAGAGTACATTAATATCATATGAAGCACTGCCCAGATTTTAACCCTCACTAATAATCGAGGAATGTTCACTTCACTCACAGGACAATACTGGAACAAGAGTACATTAATATCATATGAAGCACTGCCTAAATTTTAACCCTCACTAATAATAGAGGAATGTTCACTTCACTCACATTTCGTAAAGAAAAAGACCATCTTCCAATCAAATTTTTGAGAGAGGAATTAAGTTTCTATATTGCTATGGGGACTCGAGTTCTGACCCCTTTGGCTGAGTGACTTTGTTATTTTACACTTATATAAGGTACAACTTTCTCACAACTGCATCATAAAATCTACGATTAATTACTATTTTTGTGAAAGGCTGTACCACGGTGCAATTATAAGAGAGCTGTACCTTAGGATAACTATAAGGTAGCTACCCCCTTCATGAACACACACTGTCTAATTATTCATAATTTATAGATATATAATTAATTTTTTTTACAAAAATAAAAAATCAAATATAACCTCGCATCATCGATATGAGGTTTGCCGAAAGAAGACCAAAAGATTCAGATTCCAATAAGACCAAAAAATCGGCATGAGGTTTGCCGAAAATTCAGATTCCAAGCCCTCACACATTCAGATTAGCATCACCATCTAATTATTCATCGATATGAGGTTTGCCGAAAGAAGACCGAAAGAAGTTAAAAAAAATAAAAAATAAAAAATAAAAAACCCAAAAACCAAATAAAAAACCAAATATAACCCACATGATGTACTGTGTGGGGAGAGTTTGCCGAAAGAAGACCAATAAAGACATAATTGGGCCCGCAATGCAAAACGGTTGAGCCCAAAATTAACATCCGATCTTTCTTTACTCTCTCTGCTTCTCCGTCGCCTCAAAGAGCAAGCGCAAAAAAGTGGATGGAAGTGGAGCGTGCGTTGCGTAGATCTGAACTTATTTATTTTTGGTAAGGAGGTTTAATACTTAATTTTTATATAAGAACATAATTTATTTCTAAGTCTTTTTTATTTTCAGTTTTCGGTCAAACCAACTTTGACTAGAATCCCGTTACCGTGATCTATCGACTGCATTTAATTAATTAAAAAAAAAAACGAAGAAGAAAACTCAGACGAAAGATGGAAACCCATAAAGGCAAAGCAGATGTATCCTCGGCAGAAGCTGTCTTTCTTGGAGCTCTGGCACCTGGTGTTAATGTCCGTATTATTTTTAATATTAGTTTCTTCTCCAAAAGCTATACAACATATATCTTTCAATTTTAAGATTACTGATATTTTTGTTTTATTTTTTTCCACCTGATACTGATCTAATGAGTCAATTTTTTGGTTTCTTGTTTTCAGGGTCCCACATGGACAACGCTAAAATCGGCGTTTGTGATGCTGGGTGTGTGTCTTGCTGGTATGTTTGGATTAGCATTCTCTTCAAGCGACTCTTCAATGATTCTTCATGTTGGGTTTTTCCTCCTAATTGCTCTCACCCTCTTTTTTCTTCTTAGCTGGTATTCTTCTTATTTTCTACTCACTTTCTCTCTTTTCTCAACAGTTTATTTTATTTTATTTTTATCTTTATTTTTATTTTTTTAGGTATGCCTTGTTAACAACTTTCTTGGATGGTATGTTTGTTATTGCTTCAAGATTCTTTTGAGTTTGGTATTATGTACAGTACAGAATAGCATTAGCTTTTCTTGATTACCATTATCGGAATTTGTAGTAGTAGGCTGCAGAAGCATACATCTGGCTTTTCATGTAACTCACTTTACTTGCTTGTTTAAGTTGTGGTTGTTTAACCACCGGACCTTCTCTTAGGAAATTGGGATTCTTCCCAAAATCACTCTAACTAATTAGAGAATACATTAATCACATAACATAAAATTTATGTGAAAAACTTTAAATTTTGAAAAAAACTACGATCGTTGTTGAAAGACAAAAGAAAAAATAATCATTGTATGGAAAATTATGACAACCATATTGTCAGAAATAATTTTCTTTCACCCAAATCTTAAATACATGATTCCGAAAAATATTCCTTAACAAAATAAACCTGTAATACCCATGTTGAAGAGTCAAATGCACCTACAATATATCCACATGTTTGATTATATTTCTTTCCATTTTGAAAGCCCCAATACTTCTCTTGCATTCACCAATTGAATGCTTTCAATTTTTTGGGATAAAATGCTCTTCTTTCTCTCTTCCTTTTATAGGCAAAACTTGCCTACAATCAAGGCAAGTGGGAAAAAAATTTCACCCACTTTTCGAAGTTTTCAAAGGCACCGAAATTGACAACTGCCTTTCTTGACTTTTACCACTGTTAGGAAATTGAGATTCCTCCTAAGATCACTTCAAGCAATTTCTTTAAAAAAAAAATTAATAAAAAAATTAATAAAAAAATTAAATAGAGAACAATATCAATTTCACAATATAAAATTTACGTGGAAAACTTCAAATTCGAAAAAAAATCACGGTCGTTGTCAAAAGACAACATGAGAAAAATATACACTATGTGAAAAATTATTATAATTATATTTAAATAATGAGACAACAAAATTACACAAGGATACCAAAATTTATGTGGTTCGATTTTTAGTCTACGTTCATGGATGAAAATAGAAAGAAAAGATTTTATTAGTGAAATGAGGTTATAAGTGTAATATTTTTCGCTCACTACCTAGAAACCCCAATACATTCAATCTCTCACTCACTAATTACACCAATGTTTACTACAATTCTTTAAACTCTCAAATTTTTTAATTTTCTCTCACAAAATATAGAGGAGGAACAAAAGAAATAGGATATATAGGCTTCATTTCCTCCATTTTTCAATTTATTAATATATTATATTATTAATATTTTTAATTTTCTCCATTCAAACATTTTTAAATTCTAGATTGGTTGACTTTTAAAATTTGACAAAATTTTAGTCATCTTTCTTGACATTCTCCCACTTGGAGATCTAATTGGTTTCAATAAGATCTCTACACCATTCTTTTCTGCTTCGCCATTGTCATGTTGCTTACATATCTACTAGGCCATAAGAAGATCTACTCCATACAAACTTGTCAGTATTGATTGGCTTAGTCAAAACATCTGTTAGATTCTCTTTAGTATGGATCTTCAACAAATCCACACTTTTGTCTTCCATTACTTCACGAGTAAAGTGATACTGTACCCTATGTGCTTTGTCTTGCAATGAAATGATGGATTCCTCGCAATATGCAAGGTACTTTGACTGTCACAAAATATAAATTTTTTTTCTTATTTGTACCCGAGTTCCTTTATTAATCTTTGCATCTTAGTAGATTCTTTGCAAGCTTGTGTAATTGCCATTGTAGAAAGGGACACAACGGCCTGCAACTTTTCAATCCAACTTACAGCTCCTTCTGTAAGCGTAAACAAATAGCCAATAGTGGATTTTATTTTATCAAAGTCTTCTGCAAAATCTGAATTTTCATAACTCCTGACAAAAAACTCTGATCCTCCATAACATGATGTAATATCTGAGGGTTTTCTGATATATCTCAGGATCCTCTTCATAGTTTTCTAATGCTCTCTACTAGGATTCATCATGTATCGACTGACTGCTTCTACTGTTTGTGTAGTGTCTGGCCTAGTACATATCATAGCGAACATTAAGCTCTCCACTGCTGATGCATATAGTACTCAATACATCTCCTTCCTTTATGCTTCATTGCTAAGACATACTGAAGGATAATTTGAAATTAACTGGAAGTGAGGTGAAAATTAGCTTACAATCTTGCATATTGAAGCGTCGCTAGATTTTTTTAAAGTAATTCTTCTAAGAAAGCTAAATCTTCATTTTATTTCTGTCTCGGTAACTTTGCATCCCTAAAATCTTGTTTACTGGTTCCAAGTCGTTCATTTCAACTCTCTAGTCAATTATGCCTTCAATTTGTAGACTCAATCTTTGTTGGGGGCTTGCTACCAACATGTCATCCATATATAAGAGCAAAATGATGAAATCATTATTCTCAAACCTCTTGTAATATGCACAATGGTCGAAACTGAGTTTGCTATATCTCAGTCTCGTGATGAAAGAATCAAATCTCTTAAACCAAGATCCCGACGTCTGTTTGAAACCGTATTGAGATTTGTTTAACCTGTAAACCAAGTTCTCATTTTCTTTTTCAGCAAAATCTTTTGATTGGAGCATATAAATTTCTTCATCAAGTTCTCTATGAAGAAATGTAGTTTTCACTTCTAATTGCTCTAAATATAGGTCAAATGTAGTACATATTGTCAAGACTATTGTGACTATCGTGAGTCGAACTACTGAAAAAAAAAATGTTGTTAGAGTTCATACCTTCTTTCTGAGTATATCTTTTCACCACCTATCTTGCATGATATCTCTGCACTTGATCATTATCATCACGTTTGATCTTATAAGCTCATTTGTTGATAAGAAAAATCAAATTCTATCAAATTCTATAAAATCAAATTTTTAGCTTGATTTTCTCCATCAACAAATGAGTCTATAAGATCAAGCGTGATGATGACAATGATCAAGTGAAGTAGTATCGTGTATAATTAGTGGTGAAATGATATGTTCAGAAAGAAGGTATTAACTTCAACAAAGATCCATTTGTTGATTTTCTAAAATTTTATCAAAAATAATTTATTAATTTTCTAAAATTTGTCAAACAATCTAGAATTTTGTCAAAAATAATTTTCTCTATCAATAAATGGCTATTTGTATAGTGATTTTCAAAATTTTGAATATTGATTTTTTCTATTCAAACATTTTTAAATTGGTTGGCTAGCCACCTTTCTTGACAAAATTATTTTCTCCACTTGATTGATTTTCTAGATTGATTATTTTTTGCTCTACTTGATCATTGCAATCAAGCTTCATCTTCTATTTTGGTGTAACATTTTTTGCTCCACTTGATCATTGTCATCACGTTTGATCTTCTGGGTTGGTGTGGAGTTTGATTAATTTTCTAAATTGATTATTTAGAATTTGATATAATTAATTTTCTAAATTGATTATTTTTTATTTCATTTGATCATTGCTATCACGCTTGATCTTCTAGATTGGTGTAGAAATTGATTGGTTCTTAATTAGATCTCTAAGTAAGAGAATATCAAGAAAGATAGATAGAATTTTCTCAAATTCGAGAAGCCAACTAATCTAGAATTTAGAAATATTTGAATGGAGAAAATTAAAAAAATATATAATATATTAATAAATTAGAAAATGAAGCCTCTATTTAGAGGCTTCATTTACCCTCTCTTATTATTCCATTTCTTCTGCTTCTCTCCTCTATTTTGTGAGAGAAAATTAAGAGATTTGAGAGCTCAAAGAGTTGCAATAAACTTTGGTGTAATTAGTGAGTGAAAGATTGAGTGTATTGGAGTTATGGGTAGTGAGCCAAAAATATTACCTTGTAATATTCATTTCACTAGTAAAATATTTTTCTTTTGTCTTCGCCAGTAGATATAGGATAAAAGGTGAATCTTGTAAATTCTGGTGTCCCTATGTGATCTGTTATTTCATTATTTCTTAATTTTACCTTAGTTGCGAGTCTGCTTCACTAATCAATTCAGAGAAAATTTTCTCTCACCTAAGCCCCAAATACATGATCCCGATAAATAATTCTTGACAAAGCCAACTTGTGATACCCATATTGAAGAGCCAAATGCTCCTATAATATATCTACATATTTAAGAATATTCCCTCTATTTTGAAAGCCCGAATGTTTCTCTTGCATCCACCAATTGAATGCTTTCAATTTGAGATGACAAGCTCTCATATGAGAGTTTCTTTTGTAAGAAAAATTTGCCTAAAAAGTTAAGCTAAATGCCAAACATTTCAACTAATGTTCAAGATTCAAAAGAGTCAGCCACCGAATTCTTGACTTGTTTTTTTTTTAACAATCTCTATTATGATTAAAATAAAATAAAAATAACTGCCACTACTGCCATCACCAATGGTCATAATTTTCAATATAAAGAATTATCATACTCCACTATGAAGAGTATATTCACTTATAATTAATCATCAATTTTTACATTGGGGTGCATGTAGTTGCAATTTTTTTTTTTAATCATGGTGGAGATTGTTCAAAAAAATAATTAAAAAAAAGGTAAAGAATGGCATATAAGCATTTTAGCCACTTGAATCTTGAAAAGTGAAAAGTGACTGAAATGTTGGAACATTTCAGCCACTTGGCTCAACTTTTTAGGTAAATGTTGCCTATAAAACAAGCTCTCATTTGGTGAATCCCAGATAAGCATTCCAAATCTAGAGATTTGAGTAATTTAATGCAAGTTAAACATTGAGTGAGTATTAGGAATTTACATAGTGAATATTTTTCTGTGGTTGTCTTTTGACAACGGCCGTGATTTTTCTTTGGATTTAGAGTTATTCACGTAAATCTTGTATTGTGAGATTGATATTGTTTTTCATTTAATTTTTCTATTTATTTGTTGGTTGACAAATTGTTTGGAGTGATCTTGGGAGGAATATGAATTTCCTAACAGTTCAATTTTCAACACCTTTAGGGGCAATTGTGCAAAGAGTGGGAACTTTCATTCTAAAAGATTGCAAGCCACCACTTGTAAGGTTGTGGGCATAACGCATTTATGCATCTAGATTCTTTTGTGCATGAAGCATTTAAGGATTAAAGGTTCATCAGCGTCAGTTAACATGCAAATGATTTCTGATTTATAAGTGCAATATCTTTCAGAATTTGTGCACTTGCATGTGCTTGTTGGAAGCAAATGAATGCTCTTTGTTCTTTGTGAGGTTGCTGCTTCATTTTATCCTTCATTTTTTATAGGCTTTTTTTTTTTTTTTTTTGGTGCCACTGACTATCATGTGGAAGCTCTTGGAACTTGGAAGTGTCATGACAAACAAATCATGTTTTCAGAGGAACAGGTCAAAGCGCTACCCACAGCCACTGTGCTGTCTAGGAAAATTTATGAGGTCGCTTTCTAGAAATAATTCAAAATTTTACTCTCTATTTTTCATTTTGTGCTTATTTTAAGTATGAATTTGATTCTTGTTGAAGAGTTATTTCAAATATGTTGATTTCTCTTGGCATGCTACTAATTATGTGGCCATTTTCCTTGAGACTATTATGCATAAAGTTTGGAGATCTCTTACATGACTGGCTGTTAGGAAGACTGAAAACAAAAATCCAAAAATATTCTCTCATGTTTTGGAATTGCACTTTAATCACGCATTTTGCTATCCTGTTCTGTCAATTCCATGTGACCGCATGGTGTTGTAAATCAAGTTTGACACAAAAACCATCAGTATCTGGTTGTCCATTCCAGCTTAAAACATTCATAACCTTATCTCTCTTGATTTTTTAGCATCAATTTACATATTTCTTTTTGCAGCTTAACAGTTCATACCTGCAGGAATCCTGAGTCATTGTAGCCTTTGGCATTGGATTATAATGCCTTTAGGTATAATGTTGTCTAGTCAATGATTATACGCTGCTAGATCCTGGGGCATAGATTCTTTTGACTTATGCATGATGATTGCTGGAGCAGTTATATGGCTGATGGGTAATTAGAATTGAGTTCTTTGCTTGTGTATATATGGGGTTTCTCTGTTCTTGTAATTGTTGGTTTCTTGATATCAGGTTACTTTAATATGTAGTTTATAACATAATCTGATATCAGGATGCTAAAGACATGATTTATTAGCAAGGAAAACTGACTACTGAGATTTTATTCTGGTGAATTCCAGCACTGCTTTTATTTATGTGCAGCTGTGTAAAATATATTAAAAAAAAAAAGATAAAATGGGAAAGAACCTTGGTCATTCTAATATTCTGCTATGCTGTTTGTACCTTCTAGATGCATGTGGATTTTATATATTCTTTTTTTTTTTTTTTTGAGACCATTTGGATGAGCATACTGATATCTCAAATCATGACTTGTTGAAATTTCCTCAGGTTTCTTGCGCAGACTGGTCTGGTTTCAGTTGAACATCAAATGCAGGAGATGAACTTGATGCCAAATGATCATCAGAGAAGCAATAAAGGGGAATAATTTTGCTTGGAATATTTCTATAGCATTTCAAATGAAGACATCAGTAACAAAGGGCACACAAACAGTTTAAATGAAAAGATAGAGACAAACATTTTCTGATGCATTCATCTTGGAAGAAACGAGAAGAAGAGGTTGAAAGGAAAGAAAGTGAATCCCGGTGGTTCGTGCTTACTTTTTGAGGATAATCATGGTGCATGTAACTAACTGATTGTGTTAGTTATCCTTTGCTTCTTTCTCCTTGTGGTTATGCTTGTCCTTTTTGGCCTTGATGAAGCAGAAGCACGAGCAGCAAGGCAGCTGAAGGAGGAACTTCATGTCTTTGGTGTCACTGATGATTTCAATTGTTTCGAAAACCAGCAAGTATATAAACTGTAAAGCTTCGGCGATAGTATTCTTATTCCTTGTTAACTTTATTCACTCATGTTCCTGGATGCCATTCCCATCTCTTACAGATAACAAGATGCCTAACTTCTTTATTTCCGTATTCCTGGCCATTGGCTCTCCTATGCTTAAATATGAGGGTCATGCTAACATTTGCAGTTATTTTTCTGAGGGGAAAAAAAAAAAAGAAAAAAAGAAGGTGCTTGAATGTTTGTTTTCTTCGTGAAAAAGCTTCATGGTAAAGAAGCTACGAGGCTAAATTCCAATTTCCAAAGAAAGCCACGAATAAAGTGACTTAACAAAACCGTTTGCTCTTCTGGAAGGGCTATCGAAAAATGGATTAACAGTGGAATGAAAGTTTATGAACTCGTGGAAATGAACCAACGAACAAGCAGCTCACCGTTGAGATTCATTTTAAAATTAATTAATTACGATTGTAATTAGAGTAAACGGGATAATATTTTTATTGGGGCGATTTGACGGGCTAATTTTTTCTCTTAAGTTATTATATACATCCGAACTTACACATAAACAAAAACAAATGAACGAATAAATACTTCTATCATTTTAATGATAGCATTGTACTAAATGCCCACTCGTAGCACATTTATATTATAATTAGGTGTTAATTACGCGTTGAGCTGGCCAAATCTGCCCACGAATGATGACAAATACTTGCCATGTATGATTTTTTATTACCATTCTTACACAGAGTGAACAGTCATTGTAGATAATTATTGACAATCTAGAACCAAAAAAAAAAAGAGAAAAAAAGAAAATCTAACTTTCGGTGAAGGTTATTAGTTAAAATATCATTAATATTAATTCAGCCCACAAAACAAATTGGTATATTCAAAGAAAAAAATCAAAACTATTGTTTTTCAAAGAAAAAATTATTGATTATCACAAATATACGAAAGTCTATTTCCTTGTATTAGAAGCAAGAAAGTTGTGGGGGCTGGGCCGAATTATTTTGATCAATAAAGAAATTCGAAAATAATAATAATAATAATAATAATAATAATAATTAAAAAAAAAAGAGAGAAATATAGGCGCAATGGCCGTACATATGCAAAAGAAAGAAAGCGCTCTTTTCGTTGGCCTAGTATGTGTACTTCCTTTTTGTTTCTTTTATCACCAGAAAATTAAAAAGCCAATTATTTGACCCTTTTCTCTGTTAATTTCTGCCTTTTTGCATGGCAATGTCACTTCCTACTTAGCTAGTTCAGGCACCGCCCCCTGTCTCTTTCTTTTTACTCAGTTTCTTCATATTGATGTTAAATCTCAAGATTCACTACAGGAATTAATAATCTTTTATCTGTTTTTGGTCACCACTTGAATCCATGTGTATCTTTTATATATATGTGTACGAACGGTAGAATTTGTTACTTTGAGATTTTTCTTCTGATCGTTTTTCTTTTCCCGTTTGGTTTTGTCTAGTGAAGGTGATCATGGCTTCAAATAGCGGTTTTGATGCCCAAAGGATGTTAGTTTTCTAGCTCCAATGGTGTCTTGGCTTTGTGTGATAGCAGCCGGGATCTTCTTGTTTTCTTTTTCTTGTTCTTCCTATTGTTGCTTGTCATGTTTCTTTTATTTACTGCTTGATTTTGGTTTATGATGGGAGGTTACAGGCTTGAACTCTACTTGCACGATTATTTTGTGAAGAATAACATGCATGAGACTGCTGAGACCTTCAGAAAAGAGGTCAATGTCGAAGCCAGCCATTCTGTTGGTACATTTCCTTGTTCAAATTTTCTTTTTTTTCTTGTAAGAATTTGGTGTGCTTTTATGAATTTACTGATTTAATTCGTAATTAAGATGCACTCTTACTGCTGATCATGTCAAATTTTGTTGGAGCGTGTGGGCCCATTTTTGATAGGGTTATTGTTCGCTTTGTTTCTGTGCTGTTACCACTTTTTCTTTCCTTTGTTTTATATTTTGTCTTTCTTTAGGAGTGTAGGAAAATTGGTTATCTGTTTAATGTACATAGCCTAAGAATTGATTCAACTTTCGTTTTGACATGGTTTTTGTTAACGTAGTTTTCCTTTCAATTGATGGGGAGTTATATTTCTCAATATTTGCAATCTATTGGATCTGTTGGAACATTCATGGTCATGGTGATTTTCACATTATTTTCATAAATGTTGCGATTGACTGATTGTTGACTAGAAGCTGCGGGATGTTGTTTCAGCTATTGATGTTCCTGATGGGTTCTTACATGAATGGTGGTGCATATTTTATGACTTTGCTGCTAAGCAGCTAAAGCATCAGGAATCCAATACTGAGACTTCTTCTGAGGTGATACTTTGTTTACTTGAAATCCTGTTGTTTTGTTTTATGACTGTAAGAGTGTGGATTCTATGGGTACTATTTCTAATTTCCAGGTTACATATATGACTGAGGATCAACCTCATCATCCCATGGTGCCACAGTTAGCATTGGATCAGCAAAGGCCTAGGCAGTTTCCAAGGAGTGCTGACTTTGATTTGATGATTGGGGAACCATCTCTGCTGGCTGCAAAATTTCAAGAGGAAGAGCAATTTAGGTGCTCTATGTGAGATTACAATTCCAATTATGGCTTCTCAAAGCTAATAATATGAATCTCTTAATACATTGCCCTTTCGCAATTTACAGTTTATTCGGCTTTTCAGACCCCTTGTGTCTATGAATGTCTGATCTTTGAGAAATGTTTGAGATACAAAAGAGTGAGAGAGTAAAAGTTGTCCTTGCCAATACAAATTTGAAATGAGGAACCTAAGAAGTTTTTATCTTATGTTAAGAAGATTGCATACGTGAACATAACACATTTAGTTGGATTTTTCATAATTAAAAATGTTCTTCTTTTCTTCGTTTGACATTCTTTTATGTATTTCAGCCATCTGCAGCAGCAAATTCATAGTCAGTCTCAGCTTGTGCGAGTATGGTCTATCCTATTTACTTCATGAATAGGATTTCAATTGCTAAAATTTATTCGAAGGTTACAAATTTTACCGATGATGCAGGATAATTTACGAGGCTTTGACTTCGGGAGGACCATGCTGATGGATCCTGCCCTCTATGGTGCACAAAGTCCCGTACCTGCAGAACCTGGACTTTGTGGGGCAGGTTATTTGACATCATACAATTTAATGTTTTTGTTTGTTCTCTGGATAATTTTGGAATGAAACTTAGTTTTGCCTTTGATTTACTTCTACTCTGTTCTTAGAACTACAAAATCAACTGAATAAAGAGATATATGTGCAGTATATTTATCAGGCTATATTCTGCCAAGATAGGAAAGAATTAAACACATCGTATGATGTCTTGTTTTGTTTTGTTTTTCATTTTCTTTTCTCCCTTCTGAGTAACTGCTTCCTCTGTTCTTTAACATGGTAATTTTCTGTTTTACATATCTAATGCCTAATTTCTGTCTATTGCAGGCCTTAACGGAGGTGTCAATCCAATGCCGTCGAATATATGGCCATTGGATGTAAGAGGCTTAATAATTTACTTGCTGAACTCGTTTGGCAGCTATTTTAGGTTCTTTCTTAAGTGTAAATTTAGAACTAGCAAATCATCAACGAAAGTGCTTATTTTAGCAGGATTAAAAATTTAGCCAGTAGTTGGTCTTCATCTTGGTTTGGGAAATAAGCCCTTACACATTTTTTCAGGCACCAAAAAATCAAAGGCAGTTTCAAACATCGACCATGAACCATCAACAACAGATCTTGGCTCCAACACAGTCATTGACATTGGAGAACCTGACACCCAGTTTTCCTGGAAGCTCTGCCGGTTTTGCTCGTCACAAGCTGATGGTTCCCACGATGGATTTGAGGGGGAAAAATGCACAGGTAAGCAGAAAACAGTGATATTTTTGTGTGCATGGGTATGAACTTTGTCAATCCCCTTGAGTTTAATATATATATATATTTTACCTGTATTTTTATGTGCATCTATCGTTTATATATTCTCCATAACAGCATTGCTTCCCTTTTCATAAGCTTTGACAACCAGTTTTCCTACACACGAATATTTGGTGTCTGCACACCTGCATGAAACTGCACAATAACATGTGCAATCATGCATCATGCAGGTTTCATGTCTACCTAATGTCAGACTTCCTATTGGATATCGTAATTATCTCTTTATTGCATACTCATTAAACTTGTTATGCTCATTTTCTGACTAGAGGTTTGTTTGGTGTTCTTATTCTAGATGGCTGTCCAAATGAGACAAACTGCACAGCACCAACTTCACCGTAAGCAGCCTCAGCACCAACAGTTCGGAGAGGTTGGTCAGACATAGCACTGAATTGTTAATTTGCTTTGATACTTGGCGGGAGAGGCCCAACTTATGTGCTTTTATTTTCCCCCTATATACATTTTCTGACTTAAGTAATCTTGACCAGAAAGGCAGAAGAAGGAGTAAATCATCACTTTCAAGAGCTAACGACAAGAGTAAGGTAGGTAATTTGCCCCAGGGCAAAAAAGTTATGACCCTTTTTTTCCAATGGCTAATTTTAAAAACTATTTGTTTTGCTTCATCTGATGGTTGCTTTTTCATGGTTTCTTTTACTGTAGGATGATAGGAAAGCAGAAGGCAGTAAACCTGTGAATGAAAACGTTGAATCAGTTTCATCCCATGATACTACTGTTGATTCAAGCACTGCCGCTAGCAACAAAAATAAGCCCAGAGGTTCTTCTTTTTCCAAAGTCAATTTCAACGTTGATATTGCATCGCTTTATGTAGTGTTCCTCTCTGGTGGAAACTAATTTATGTATTTCAATGCAGCCCCTTGAGCTGTGGAATCCAATTGAGAGCTGTAGAATGCAGACAGGCGATTTAAACATTCATGATTCATCATTGGCGGATACATTTCATGGGTTGTATAGAGGCGCTGATTCTTACTAATCTTGCGAAAGTTTGACCATCAGTCAATAAGTTCCATGGCTGATTACACATTTTGTTGTAGATACTACAGGGAGACACAGAGACTGTTCCTATATCTTTTGTAAAGGTATAGACATAAACAATCACAATCAAAGTGTCGATAGCATTCAAATTTGTTTGCCATATAAAATGCTGTTTCCCATTTGCCTTTTGACCATATTGTTGAACTTGGCTCCGTTTTTAACTCTATATTGTTCATTTCTTCTTCTATATTTTTGCACCCTCCCAGTAAATATTGTTCAATCGATCTAGAGATACAAATTTATGTTTGTTGTGAGGTACTCGATGCAGAATATTACGCAGGGGTGTTAATAATATTAATTTACACAGTAAAAAAGTGTCAGGCTTACTAATTGAATCTAAATCTTACCAGTTACCATCTCTTATTTCATATTCAGGGGAAAAAAAGAAGTATATTTATTTTAGGTCACAGAATGTGTGAGGAACACCGTTTGTTATCTCAGTAGGAAGATGCAGATTAACACCAAAAGTAAATTAAAATAAAATCATGAGTAGAAAGAAAATTTTACGTTGCAACTTAAAAGTAGTACCAACTGGAAACAAATTGGATGAAACTAGAAGACCAGCTTCAGCCACAAAATCAAGCGAGATGTCTGATGTTTGTATTTGGGGTTGCATTACATAAACCATTTTACAGAATCTACACTACAGGGCAAAGAAATCAAGCCATTTCTAGAGCTCTCACTTCCATAATTCTTCCATTGGGATCCCGCGCTCACGAGAAACATCACGCCACTGCTTCATTTTCTGCACTGCAACAACTGTTGCTCTAGCATTGTTGAGGGCATTGTTACTCCCAAGTTGCTTCCCCAAAGCATTCTCAACACCTGCCATTTCGAGAACAATTCTAACAGCACCTCCAGCAATCACTCCAGTACCAGGAGCAGCAGGTCTGAGCATCACCTTAGCCGCCCCAAAATCACCATCAGATCTGTCATTTATTTGTTCAAAAGAATCAGTAAGTGCATAGGAAGAGAAATACATCAGCATTCAAATATGTTGCATAAAAATCATGCCCTTCGCGATATGTAAACTTTAGTGGTAGATATGCAAATCAAGGATCAAGATCATAAAGGGAACGCATTTGGAATCTGGATAGCATGCTTTTGCACACATATGGTAGGATTATTATTATCCACATATATTTTCAATCTGGAAGTAAAAGTCTGCAACTTAGGTTACAACTGACGTCTTTTCTATATTTCCATCACACTGACGTTTCTATCATTTGTTTAAAGGAATAGCAAGGGCATATATTTGGGTAGTTTCAATGAAAGATGAAACAATTTACTCATTCCCACAGTTTCTGCCTGGTTTCAAAACATTCACTCAGTCACGATCAAACTGAATTAATCTACATTGTAAATCTATGTACACTATAAGCAATTAAGCATAAATTCATCAAAATCACCATAGTTAGACCACAGCTTTATGACCGCCACATAAAGCTTTTACACAAACAACAATGGCAAAATATCAACTTGCACTATATGTATGCAATGTTGGACATCCACCTTGAGTTTTTTTAATTAGGCCTTAGCAAAACAGTTTCTAGAAAATAAATATATAAAACTCTTTATAGGGAAACTACATTCTTGCCCAAACCACAGGTTCCCCAAAATTAAACACAATCAATCCAGTCTCCACACAAAACAATTCTACAACATTCTGTCTGAAACCAACAATTCCACAGAATATAGCAAACTTCACAATCACATCAGTAATCTCGAGTTCCCACATTTTACGTTCTCATTGTCACACACATCCATACTCAAACCCAGAAAAGCAACAGAAAAGCGAAACCAAAAATATTGGGAAAAAAAAAAGCAAGAAAGAAAGATTGACCTGTGTGGGAAAGTCAAGTACTTAGTCATAGGGACAGTAACAATATTCCTCCTAGCATCAACGGCGGATTTCTGCACGGCAGCAATAACTTCTTTAGCTTTAGCAACGCCAACACCAACTTGGCCTTTCTTATCACCAACCACAACAATGGCTCTAAACTTCAACTGCTTCCCTCCTTTAACCACCTTCGTCACTCTTCTGACCTGAACCACTCTCTCTTCAAACCCATCCTTCACTTTCTCCTTCTTCGTTTTCCCAAAAGCACTCGTCTTTTTCGCCTTCGAGTCCATCACATAAACATCATTTCCCGAGACGCTGACTCCCGAGTACGCGGGTCCGTACAATTCTTCGTAAGCAGCGGCAATTTCGTCCTCGGTTTCCATTGGGAGCTCGTCGAAGGAGGGCGGGGGAGTGTAATCCTCCGGGGGCGTCGGTGGGTCGAAAACGGCGGCGTCTTCATGTGGGTTGTTGAAGTCGTCGAAAACGATGCCATTTGGTTTGTCGGATTCGGAGGCTCTAACGAGGACGGTCGAGAGGGTGAGTTTTGGGAGCCTGATGAGTTTTGCAGTGGAGACGAATGAGATGCGGGGAGTCGAGTGAAGAGATAGAGAAAAAGACAATGACGAGAGAGAAGAAAGCGTTGCTCTTGTTGCTGATGCTGTTGTTGCCATTGGTGATGTGTATGTAACGCTGCGTTTGGGGGAGAGTGGAGAAGAAAGGAAGATCAGTTCAGTCTCTTGGGAGGTTGCTTATCCTCTCCAACGACGAAACGGGCAAAAAGCCAAAAGCAAGGTCAGAGGAGGACTATGTTGTAATTTTCATTTCCTTTTTTTTTTTTGGGGGTGTGTGGTGGGGTTAAGATGGTGTTGGATGGAAGTCAAATGTGTGAAAGCCAATCGCTACGTGTTCGACGTTTGCACTTTTAAAAGCCCATTGTCTGGCCCCTTTCAATTGTCAGAACATACGAAGAAAAGCCCACCAAGTTCATTTCGTAATTCTAACCCACTAATGCTGTGTTTACTAAACTAAAATCAGAATGGCCTGAAATCGGAATAAAGAGGAATGGAAATGAGCTGGAATGGGAATCAAATTAAGTTGTTTACTTGAACTATAAGAATCGAAATGGGAATGAGCTGAATTGCCATTAATGTGTTTATTTTGTTTTGAATCGGAATCGGAATGAGTTAGATTGTAACAAATTACTAAAAAGTACTTAATGGATTATTGTCATAATAATAATAATTATTATTAACTAATATATTAATTAATTGTAAAATTTTATTAATTAATTATTATAATTATATTAACAATTATTATAAAAATATATTAACTAATAATATTAATATTAATTAATTAATTATAATAATATATTAATTATTGTGATTATTCATTCAAAAATTATAATTATTAATAATTATTGTTAAAAATATATTAATATATTAATTAGTAGTAATAATTATATTATTTAATTAATAATATATATATGAATTAATAATAATAATAATATATTAATTAATTAAAACAATAATATATTAATTATTGTGATTATTTACTTGAGAACTATAATTATTATTATATTATTGTTAATAATATATTATTATATTATTTAATAATTATTATTATATTAAATAATAATTATTATTATCATATTAATTAATAATAATTATTATTATATTAATTAATAATAATATATGAATTAATTATAATAATTATATTAATAATTATTATAATAATATATTAATTAATTAATTACAATAATAATATATTAATTATTGTGATTATTTATTCAAAAATTATAATTATTAATAATTATTGTTAACAATATATTAATTAGTAGTAATAATTATATTATTTAATTAATTATAATATATGAATTAATTATTATATTAATAATTATTATAACAGTATATTAATTAATTAATTATAATAACAATAACAATAAATTAATTATTGTGATTGTTTATTCAAAAATTATAATTATTAATAATTATTGTTTAATATGTTAATATATTATTAATTAATAATTAATTAATAATTATATTAATTAATTAATTAATAATAATATATGAATTAATTATAATGATTATATTAATAATTATTATAACATTTAATTAATTAATTATAACAACAATAACAATAAATTAATTATTGCGATTATTTATTCAAAAATTATAATTATTTATAATTATATGTTAATATATTAATTAAAGTAATAATTATATTAATTAATTAATAATAATATATTAATTAATTACAGTAATAATATTAATAATTACTATAATAATATATTAATTAATAAACTATAATAATAATAATATATTAATTATTGTGATTATTTGTTCAAGAACTATAATTATTAATAATTATATTTAATATTATATTAATATATTAATTAATCATAATGAGTAATTAATTAATTAATTATAATATATTTATTAATTAATTATAATAACATATTAATTAAATAGAATTTAGGACAAAGTGGGTGGCAAAATGGGAATTCCCGGAATGGGAGATTGATTCCCACCTCCCCCATGGGAATCAATCTCCCATTCCTCATTCCCAAATAGTTGTGGACCCCACTATTCCGATTCCGATTCCCGCTTCATTTTTGTGAAGTAAACGCGTCAATCATTCCAATTCCGGATTCCGATTCCCTAATCTGGTAAGTAATTATTTATAATTATATGTTAATATATTAATTAAAATTTGAATAAAAATAGTTTTCTTCCTTTCGAAAATATAAGTAGAGTTTACATCCCTTGAATATTAGAGAACGTTAAAATATGGCCAATACTATTTAAAATTTAATGTAAATTAGTCTCAGTAATTATATGATTATAAATATAAGTTGTAATCTCATATAATATGAGTTGTAATTTAGACAATAATCACGTGTAATTATTAAAAAAAAAACTAATGCTATGAATACAAAAGAACAATATGCTTATAAATCCTAAAATGAGAAGTCCTCAGGAGACGATGTTACAGCAGCTAATTAAATCGAAATACCCAGAAATTCTAGCTCACTTTCTTTCTGGGTCTGTAGCTCACTTTTCTATACCAGGCCAGGCAGTCCGATTACTGAGAACCCACAGCACAGCATCCTAAGCAAGATTCCACTTGTAATCACAACCATCCAAGAAAGACACGTCCGTATAGGAATCAAATTATCAGCAGCCCCAGCGGCATAGAAAAGCCACATCTTGTACACAAAGAGAGGTCCCAGAACTCCTTAGCAACAGATTAAAACGTACGAAAAGGAGCAGACAAGAGTTCATGTAGTTTCTTCTTATAAATTACCTAGAACATTCAAGAAAGGGGCAGTACGCGATTTATTTGAATATGTATCTTTAAAAACAGCGTTTTACAAAGACTTTCGATAGATGTCAAAAGCTCAATACATAAAATAAACCAAATGGTGATTGAACTTGGTAATGATAAAAAGAGATGGCGACGATTGAGAATGATGGCGATGGTGATGCTTAGGGAGAGAAAAGAGAGCATATGAACAGAAAAGAAAATAAATAAAATAATAAAATATTTTTTATTATATTTTTAATAATGATAATTTCAAAAAACAAATGAGTTAATTAAATATTAAGGCTGCTGAGATAAATCGAGAGAGACAAGTATTTTTTCTTTTTTAAAAAAATTGTCAATAGCTCAAAATGTCAGGGCCACTGTCTAAAAATATTACACTCATGGTGTGTTTTATTTGTTGAATTGGGGAATAGGAAAACGAAATTAGAATCATTAACGGTGTTATTTCACAAGATAAGAGTAGGATCGAAATCGGAATCGTAAGGCTCATTCCAATTCGAAAATAAGGAATGAGAGATTGATTCCCAAGAGGGGATGAGAATGAGTCTCTTATTCCTTAAATCATCAATTTTGCCCTCAATTTAAAAAAAAAAAACCACCATTGCACGCAGAGCGATGATCAATCCCGTCATAGTCGCACGCAGATCCTCAGCCTCATGCAAATTGATCCAGTCACCGTCACGCACTGCCATGCACAATCTCATCACCATTGCACGTAGATCGTCAACCTCTTGCCACTGATTGTCGTTGGTCGTATGCAGTACCTATTGATCATCGCTGCCACCCCTCGATCATCGATGCACATTTGAATTGTCATCGGTTATTGTTGTTGTTGTTGTTATTCTTATTAACAATGAATAATAATAATAATAATAATAATCATCATAACAATGAATAATAATAATAATAATAATAATCATCATCATCATCATCATCATAATTATTATTGTTTAATTGTCATGATAAACAATAATAACAACAACAACAATTAACTAAGAATATTTTAGTAATTTCAAATAATTTATTCCAATTTCAAAACAAAGGAAACACAAAAATGGGAATACAATCCATTTTTATTCTGATTATTACAATTAACGCAAACAACTTATTCTGATTCTCATTATATATTCCCCATTCTTATTCTTGCCAATTCTGATTCATGCCCATTTCGATTCCCATTTGATAAATGCACCATTACTATTTTTTTACATTTACAGTTTAAACTGAATAATTTAGACAATATGTTTCTTGGTAAAATGGTTGCTACATCCACCAATTCGGCATTTGTGGATTACGCAGACATGATAGATCATTATTATCTTAGTTAGGAACGTGATTTCCAAAACGATGAATAAACTAATTTAAACGATATTATTATCTTAGTTAGAACGTTATTATCTTAGTTAGGAACGTGATTTCTAACATATTATATATATGAGAAAAATGATGAATAAACTAATTTTGTAAATTGAGTTCCACTACCACTTCTAATTAATGTTATACAACTCGCGTCAGTTACATTTTCCAAGTACAATTTTCCTCATAAGTTCCATTCCACTATGTGGAAATTAAATTTCATGATCAATGTCATGTCACACATACACACACAACTCAGTCCGATAATGCATGTGATGAGACTCATAACTACCAATACAATGCTCTTTCACGCAGGAAAAAGAATATACGCAGCCAAGAGAATTAATATGGCTTATGTAAGAGAAATGAAACGTATATGATACAAGAGGTTTTATTCTTTTTTTTTTTTTTCTTCTTCAATGAAGAATTAATGTTACTGAGGTACTTCTCCATTTATCTTGCGCAGCAATCATTATGTTTAGTAAAAAAAAAGAGATTAAAAAAAAAAAATTACGATGTTCCACTGTCATGAAGTTCCCTTAATTATTAAATAGAAAAATTATATGTGTCGACATCCTGTAGCATATCGAGGCAACTATAGCAGTCATCAACAGTTTGATGATGATCATCCTCAGGATTGTTCATTTTAGCACCATGCGACGAGGAGCTGGTTGCTGCCAAGTGGGCATGGATTCCAGAACTAGTAGCTTCCTCATGATCATCCACTGGCAACGTCATAAGGTTGTAATAAGTTTCCTGTTGTTCTTTGTGCCTAAGTTGTTCGATAAGTAGTGCTAAAGATGCTTCTTCCTCATCTCTAGCTTGGTGCATTACGGGAGTTGGAGTTTGATTTGCAGCTGGAAAGTAGTCGTAGTTCTGTTGTTTGTATGATGGCTCGGCTGCTGGCTCTGGCCGTTTCACTTTTTTAACGGAGAAATACTGTCCCTCAAATGCAAGAAAACACCAAAAGTCAGAGAACAGAAATCAAATTAGAAGCTACATGCATCTCAGTGCCTCGCACGTTCCCATAAGCTGCTACTGCCTACAGGTACATAAAACACTCAAACTTTGTTTGTCAATTTTTGGCACCGTTTCATTTTGTCATTTTCCAGTCGCATCCTTCCAAAGGATGTATCATCATCATACAGAAGAAGTTAAGGGTACTGTTGTCTTCCAGTTGAACAAACTTGATTCCCTTTTCCATATTTCAAAATTCACTTTTTTAATTGTCAAACAAATTTCAACTAATTAGCACAGATTCATATATGGTAAGTACTAATAAGGTTGATAAACTCACGAGATTTTTGCTCTCATCCTCGTAAAGAGTAAGGGAATCTCCAATTTCCAGCCCATTTTGCTTTACAAAATCCACTGTATATCGAAAACATGAGAAAGTAGAAACAGAAGATGAGGATTGGCTTGGGGGGGAAAAAAAAGCTTCATTTTTAAGGTTTAAAATAATTTTTCAGGAACTGGGATTTACCTGTATTTTCAAGAACATACATTCTGCTTTTATTATTAGACCAGTACCTGAGTTATCAAACAGGCACAATTAATAATGTGATTAACTAACAAATGGGTCTAGCAGTATCAAAACTGTAGTAAGCATAACCCATGCATGTCAGTATGTGTGTACTCACTTGAACTTGAGAGTCCAATGTTTGTCAGAATATACATCCCTGATTACTACATGGATGCCTTCTTTATCAGAAAGACTTGGAAGATTTTCTTCAGCCTCTCTCTGGATTAAATTAAAGAAACGAAAAGAGTCTTAATTATTATGCATATATAATAAGGGTAGTTATTTTTTAAGGGGTCATTAATAATCTTTCCTTTTTCCCATTTGCTTTATTTTCTGTGCAAGAATCGAGAAGTCAGGAAGAGAAGTTATTCGGCAGAGTAGATGCACAACTATGATGCAGTGGTCAATAAGAGTAAATCAAATGATAATTATGGTTGGCTCATTTACTTCTTTCCCGACTATCATAATCATCTTCATTGCATTGGAGTAAAAGAACGCAAGACCAAAATAAGCAAAATTTGATCGACTAAGAAAGCAAAGCCATAAGCACAGCAAGGGCTGATCACCTTTGGAAGAATAATCCTCCCTAGAGATCCCACATCACTGTTCTTCAACTCCTTCTGCAACAGCACTCTCAGTCTCTGTGAGAAGAAAAAAAAATACAAAATTAGAACAAACAGTACAGAAAACACATGATGGAGTAAAGACTAAAGACAAAACAAACAGCGGGTTCTAAATTTTTGGATTAATTCGACGGGAACTCACTTTGTTATCTGGGGTGCAGAAGTTGAACAGATCTCGGTGAGCGTCAACACCATACGTTGGTAGTCTTCTCGCATCAAAGTGAGCTGAAGAAGGCACATTTGAAGAAGAAGCCCCAGAAGATGCAGTTCTTTGTAAACTGAGGCTCTTTTGCCGAGCTAGTTTTCGTTTAATCCTAGCAATCTTGGTCTTTTGTGGATCAAGAACCACTTTTTGTGGCTCCTTTGGTACCGTGATATTTTGTTGCAAACTCCACGATCCTGCTGCTGCTGGTATCGCATTATTACCACCTCCAGCTTGGATCCCGTTTTGTGCTAACCAAAATGGATACACTGGATATGGAGCAGCAGCAGCAACAGCAAAAGATTGACCACCAGCCTGGTCCAAAGGAAATGTGCTAGGGAATTGCATATTTTGATGATAATATGTTGGCAAGTAGAGCTGGGAATTTTGTGTATACGCCATGTTTGGTTGGCTTAGTTGCTGGTTAGTGAAGGTATCAATGGTATTGTTGTTAGCGGTGGCGGTGGTGGCGGTATTGTTGTTAGAAGCTGAGAAAAAGTTGTTCTCCATAATATTGAAATGGAAGTACAGACACTGTTTGATAGAGAGGAGACTGTTTGTGTGTGTACGTTTAGTTTTGAGTTTGTATTATTTTGTTCTGATGAGTGCAAGTCTGGTTCAAGAATAAGGTCGTGGTGGAGGAAGATGCTGCCATTATAGAGAGCCCAGGTGTCGATAAAGCAAGAGAAACGCGTCAACTGGTGCAGAAAGGCCGGTGTGGAGAAGGAGAACAATAAAGCAAACAAAAACAAAAGAAAAAAGAAGCCATGAAATTGTAGCAGAGTGAAGTACTGAGAAAGTGAGAAGCTGAAATGAATGAACAAATATGGTGATAGAGTGGAGTAAAAAGATGACCAATGGGGCGTCGTTGGTGACAGATGGTAAGTGAGTGGCGGTTTTGGGATACCCATCTGCCCAGTAAGGGAACAAGACACAGTTGGCTTCAAAGACTTGGCGCCACCTTTGTTTTAAATGTGGCAGCGACTTGGCCTCACTCTTATTTTCTGCACGCAGCACCACGCAAATTAACCATGCCTCTCTCTCTCACACACATACACACTACATTTTATTTTCTAATTATGACTGATTAATTTTAATCTGCAGCTTTGATATATAATATAAGATTGCAAAGCTGAGTGGGGTAAATGAGGTTTTTTTATTTTTTTTCTAGTTTTAAATAAAAGTTATATGATGAGAAACGATCAGAATTGTTCTTTGCCGTTGCATTGTTGTTTCTTGGACTCAGAAAAACCAAATTTGGTTCAAAATGCAAACTTTCGAAACACAGAGAAACAGCAAAGGCAATTATACCGTCCCGCTTGTTTCCTTCAGAAAATTTTTAATTCTTAGATTAGTTTTAGTTAGAATTGTTTGAATTTGATTTTGTATTAAATTGTTTTAATAGAGGTAGTTTTGTTGTAAATTAGTATTAAAATTAGGTCGATATAATGTTTGGGATGTGAGTAAAAGATTGCAAAAATGTTTGGAATGTGAGTAAAATAGAGCGGCTGAAAAACCCAAGAGGATGAAATTTTTGCCTCCGCTCCACGGCTATATGGCCAGCGGCATTCTGATGCCATGTCTGGCTTGTGATTCACCAGCTTGGCCATGCCTCCATGATCCAAGTTCACCTACGAAGAAGGCACAAAAAATGGGAATATTAGAGTTGATACATCATCAATTATACAGTATACATTACTTGCTTCTTGTGATCCAAGAAATTATCCCCTTCATTACTTCTTCTACAAGCTATATGTACATTGAAAGAACATAAAACTAGTTCATCTGGATGCTGGAGTTATATTAAATTTATTGTTAGCAAAAACATTTGACTATTCTTACTTTCAGAAATTGAAATATTAAGCACTTATACGATGAAAGAGAACAGTTAATTAAAGCACAAGCAGAGATTTATCTTCCCATTAATTCTTCTCAATATGTAAACTCGATGATAATAGAAGCAGAAAAGGCAGCAAAATACAACCCAAAAACAGATAAAAGCACATAATTGGCAAAAAAATCTCAGTTCACATGTATCTTTATTGCTGCCTATTAATCATCATATCTAGTAGATATTTCTATACATGTAAAGCAGATGCAGTTTTACCCATGGGAATTCTAATTTTGCATTTACTTTTTGCTGGCAACTGATTAATTCACGACAACAATGAACTTTCATTAATATATTTTTCATGCAATGAAAATTTGCAACAAAAAAATACATTAAAGAACACATGATCCATCAGATAAAAAGATTCCCATGAGTATAATAGAAGACCAAGGCATGAGATCACTTGAAGTTGAAGATCTCAAAGATGCATGAGAAGTCTTCAGTGCAAAATAAATACAGCAATCTACTTAATGGAGAAGAAAATATTAGAATACATAATTTCAATAGTAATGAATTTATGAAGGCAATTGGCTTCACAAATAAGCAATATGCAACGCCTTATGAGATAGAAGCCTGACTTACAAAGTAAGAAAATTCTCTGTTTCTGGATCTACAATGAGAAAAAAAAGCCCTCATGCCACAAAATCAAGGCTATATCATAATCATTAAGTAATAAATGGTTCTTAAATCAAAGCTTAAACTATTTCTAAGAGCTTGTAAAAAGGAAATAAAAACTCGAAAATGATAAAGGGCAAGGCAAGGAGTGATGCACTTGTAAAGAGACTCTTGCATAGTTTATATAGATCCAGTAATGGGATCTGCATGGAACTAAAAGGCCTTAGGTGATAACACCTGCATATCTTGACTTGATAGCTGTCAATGGTTTAGAACGTAACGCTAAACACGCGTTGTGGTGGCCATAACTCGTGGTCGAAAAAGACAATCGAAGTAAACTGGATTCAATTTATTGTTCACATCCGTTGTTGTTATTTGTGCTTTGCAATCTGTATAAAATCTAATAGAAACGTAAATTGACTAGCATATCCTGCTTTCCAAACAAAGCTGGCTTCATTTGTTCAGTCTTAATGATCAAGAAACATCAAACCATGCAGAACCAAAAAACTAATTCGATGAGGCCTAATTTTTTTTATGTGAGTTCCAGACAAGATAGGAACGGAAAGGAACACAACTGATAAACATGTGATGATCAAGCAAAGTGGTATAGGGATCAATATCTTGTCAAGGTCCAAAGCCAATATTTACATGAAAATTTTGAATAAAAATAATGCAATTATTGGTGATTACTACTAACAACTGGCAAATGAAAAATCATCTTTTACCGACCATTATGATAATTTAATGTTCACCTTTCTCTAGATCACAAAAGAAAAGATTTCTTTGATAATCTGAACATACAAATGTCTTACAACATCAAGATAAATTTTTAGTTCAAATTTGAAAGTGGACGAGTAACTCAACACTGGAAAATATGCTTTTAACTATGACTGAAGCTAGCTAGTTTCAAAATATAACTACAAAGGTAGAAATAAAGTCTAAGGTGAACGAATACTGATATGAATAATCAAGAAAGATGATGCCCTATGTTGGAATGAAAAGATATGATGGATTTGGTAAGTCAAATTTCTGCTTTCATGTTTCCAAAACTAAAGACTTTTTTTTTTTTTCCGTCCTAGTACTACTTCAGGTTTTTGGTTATTAATTATCATTGGCACCTTCCCTTTCAGGAACATTGCCATACTTGTTATATACAACTCAATACTTTGTGGTTTGCTAGGAAAGAAAATGGCTACAAAAAGAAGGAAAACAGGATACAAGTTGAAGGCAATGCAATCTTGTTGATAATTCCCTTTTGACACATTTGTTGAATATAGCATATCTCATCCAACGTACATAAATCTGAAGGTTGAATATAGCATACTGGCTGGGTAAACAAATTAGTGACTTCAAACTGAAAAAGGATTGATAATCTGGGCTTCTCGAACTAATAATAGGCTTGAGGCCCAACAGATTATAGAAGTTTGACCAGGGTCCAAATCAACTTGATTTTGTTTTTGTATCCAATTATTATTATTCAAGGGAAAATAAAGATGTGTTGACTAGCTAGACCGTCCAACTTCCACGTGGCATGAAATGCCCACGCGTCCATATTGTAGGTCGCCACCTTCTTCTTCACCTACACCTCATAACATGCAATGTAAAGCCACAAAGCGGTAAGGAAACTATCAGAGAGGAAAGAAAATCAACATACAGCAAGCAAACATGGCAGCGATGTTCATAACCAAGAACGCTATCTTCAACCTCACAAGAGCTTTCCCTCGTACCTCTTCTCTTTCGCTCACAACTCCTCACAAAGTCTCCAGAGTCTGCTTGTCCCCTGCATCATCATCTAACTACAATGAGGTAATATTAATTACTTACTCAAAATAATATTTTTAATTAGGTGAATATGTATGTGTGTGTGTTTTGTTGAATGGTTTGATTGTGACTTGCAGGACCGAGATGCAGTGGAGAAGGCCAGGGATTCAAGGGCTGACATGGCCTACAGGTCGAAGGAAACGATGAACGAATCTGACGAGTACATATCAGATAGAGCAAAAGAAACCATAGGCAAAACCAAGGAACGGGCTCAGGAGATGAAGGAGAAAGCAAAAGAGAAGACCAAAGAGGGAACCAATAAAACCGCTGAGGCGGCACAGAACGCCAAAGAGAGGACCAAAGAGAAGGCCAAAGAAGGGACAGAGAGAGCATCGGAGGCCGCGCAGAGCGCTAAAGAGAAGGCAGAAGAAGGGACACCTAGGGCAGCGGAGACTGCAAAAGATTACGCACACAGCACCAAGGAAAAGACCGCGTCTGCAGGGGAGACTGTGAAGGAGAAGACCAAGGAGGGCACCAACAAGGCGGCGGAGACGGCGCAGAGTCTAGGGGAGAAGGCGAAACAGACGGTGCTGGGTGCATGGGAGACGGCGAAGGATACTACGCAGAAGATTAAAGAGACTGTTGTAGGGAAAGAGGATGAAGATCGTAATGATGACAGAGAGAAGAGGATGGATGAAGATGTTGTTGAGTTGAGGAGGCGGCAAGCGAGAGAGCGTGATGACAAGAACAAGTATTAATTAGTAACGGGATTGTTGATGATCATCAGTTTTATTATATCGGTTATCTGTGTGTGTTGTGTTTTGTTAATTAATTAACTGCAAAATAAGTTTTTATGTTGAGAATATAATTAATTTTAATAGAAATAAAAAATAAAAAAGACCACCTCTGACCACTGAGATAAGTATTAATTTTCCGAAGTAATTAACATTGATGGTGGTTGCCACACCTGCCAGTGACGCCGCGATGCCCCATGTAAGCCAAAGCCAACGTGCCATGGCAGGACTCACTATTGAACTCGAGGACAACAGAATAATGAATTATTCTTGTAAATCACTTCAACAAGAAATTATTACATCGTTCTTTTTTTGGGAAATGGATTTGTTGTTACATGAGATAAGACTATAATTTAATTGATAAGCGATTGATTCGCGACACCCGGAAGAAGGAAGATTACTTCCAGGGTACAGATAAAGACTCCCAATCTGAGCCAATGTGGGTTATAATAACATTAACGTGGGGTATACGTAACATGATTTAACAAAACGTTATCCTTGGATGTGAATTGTTTAATAACAATTTTTTTAAAGCCAGCAACAATGTTGTTTCAAGTTTAAAATTACGAATTATTAAAAATTTTGTAATGTATATGTGTCCACATAATTGAATTCTTATGTACTTATTACATTTCTAATTAAGAAGATTTTTAGGTTATAAATTTTAGAGAAATTAATTGATATCAAGATGGGAGTTATCATTTCCTTCCTAGTTTGATGAAATTTGATTAATAATTTTAAATTGTTTAGATCATGCGGATGGGGACAATGCTCTTCTGTGATGAATGATGCACCCCTTAATCTGATAAAAAAAGGCAGAAGTTAAGCCCATATTGTGGAGACGGGAGCAAAATCCAGAACCAAGGCCCAGGGGAAAATGGCCCGGCATGAGAGTGGAGGCATCACCGTTGAATGAGCGGATGGTCCACACATCCGTAAGACACGAGGGAACGAATGGTGTTGATGATTAGACCAATCCAGTGGATCACCTGAGAAGATCAAGCTAATAAAAGTTATCCAAGCCATCCGAGTCGTGAGCAGCTCTACAAAGGACAATGGAGGAAAGTACAGAATAGCAAATGTCACAGCCAATGGGTATTGAAGAGTGAAAATGCAGCGTTTGTCCACCAAGTGGTGGCTTCAGAGGAGCAGTTGAACCTCCAACGGCCATCGGCGTCACTCCATTTTCTCCTCTCAAGTTTACGTGCCACTCCCCCACTTTTCGTTATTTTTTTTAAAAAAATTAAACTCCCCCACCTCCACCAGTCTCATTCCTAGTTCCGTTTCCTTCTCGGGGTTTTGGCCTGAGAAATTTATCTGGGCACCCGGATTTTTTGGTACTTTTAACTGCCGAAACTACCCTTCCGCTATAATTAACATAAAATGGGGCTCTCTCTCTCTCTCTCTCTCTACATCCCGATGATTTTGGTTTGAGACTTTAAGTTGGATGCATCGTAAAACTTACCTTTTATTAAATAAAATTGACCGACTTTTAAAATGATTTAAAATTTACACATAGGCTCTTTATGATCTTTTAGCTAAATATATGTATTTTGCCATTGCCCTTTTCGGTGTACATGATTGGTTGTACAACAGTAAAATACTGCGAGTAAACAAAAATCTGTACAAAATGATAACAATACAACTTAAAAACTTTAATATTTATACAGTTTATAACCTTTAATATTTACTTTATACAACGAGAAGGTATAAAACAATTTTGATAAACACGAGTGAAAATTATAATTGTTGACGTTAAAATTTTCTCTTCAAATTCAGCTCAAAATTATAGCAAAAATAGAGCTCAAAATAAAAATAATTTATTTCCAGAGTATACAAAACCAATAGGTAAAATACAGTGTCTTAAAATCTTCAGATTGCTTCAAATTAAAGCATAGTTATTTGTCTATAATTGAATGTTAAAATGGTCTATGGTCTCATAATTTTTTGATGAGTAATGATAAATATGTCAAAACTCTATACGAAATTTTATCTCAAATAATATAATAAATAATTTGTTACTCATTGAGTTTTTAATATTATTATCCACTTAAAAAATAATACATCATTTAAAAATAACTTTTAAATAATATTTTGAGATGTCCAATACACCCTTTAATTTATCAATATTATATCAAAGTTATTGAATTTATTTCTTACAGTAAATATAAAATAAAAATTATAAATAAATACAGGGAGTTTCGCTCAAATAAGAATTTTTTTACTTTAATATGATAAGAAACGATATAAAAAAAACATAAATTTTAATATTAACAAAAGAAATTATAATATATTAAAAAATATATTTTTTAATCTTTTAATTCATCTCTCATTTTATGAAAATAAAAACTTCCTTACTAAAAAATTTATCCCCAGTGCGAATCCTTAAAGCCCTCAACTTCAAAATAACGGGAATGAACTTAAGCCAAGACTCACTTTTGATCATGAACTACAACCGGGTCGACGAACCTTAAGTACGACGGTCGGACTTTGTGTTACCAATTCCTCCCACTAATGGGGATAATATAGTCTTTTCAGGCTATGAGTGTCGATATCAATGATGGATGCTCAAAGACGACTGATCTAAGATAATGACAACAGAAACAGCCTCTAAAATATTTGTTTAATAAAAAAATTTCAAAAAACAAAAGAATGAGAGAATAGAACACTCAAAGAGAGAGATTTTGGAAAGTGGAATAAGATAGAGAAAGACAAAAAGAAGGGGGGATTAAAGAAAAAAAAAAAAGAGAGGAGAAATAGAAGCTGAATTCAGTGTTACACAGCGCACACCACCCTATTGACTACTGTAACGCCACGTTCTCTGGCCGCAGCAGCCACCTATGCTCCGTCACCCCTCTCCTCTATTACATCTCTCTTAATTTTTCTGTCTCCTAGTAATTCCATTATTGATTTTCTTTCTTTTTTTTGTCCGTTGAGGGGTGGGTTGTTTTCATCAAGTACAAAAAGAAATAAAGAAAGAAAGAAAAAGAGAGTGAGATTTTCTGATTTGTGGTCACTGGAGTAATTTATGTGAGCGTGAGTAGGCTATTTCATGTGTGACAAGGGGGTGTTCTGATCAAGGCGATGAATCAAGGTGGACTGGGGCTGAATTACCTGAAGCTCCATTTATTTATAACGACTGTACGGTCTCTGAACCAAAAAAACAAAGAAAAAATCCCATTTCTCCCCTTAAGTTTCTCTAGTTTCTGCCTTGCCTGCACCCCAGAATGAGAACTTTCCTCTGTGACTCTGTCCACGGCCGACACCCGTACAAATTAAATCTCATCTTTCAATATACTCCTAATTCCGAATCTCTCTCTCTTTCTCTCTCTCTTCAATTGATTAAATAAACATCACATATGCAATTAATATTTCTCTGTGTTTATGCAGCATATTGGTTATTTGAGGATCTGAGAGATTTGGCTAGAGGTTATATGGAGATACTGAGTTATTGATTATGATTTGGTGTTTTGTTGGATGTTTCCACTGTTGAGAGAAGTTGGTTTTAGTTTTTCTGGTGGGTATTTTGTGTGTGTGTGTGTGTGTGTGTATTACATACACACAGACACAGCTGATAGCTGATAGAGCTCGCACGCAAACAATCGCCGTGGTTTTGCACTTTTATGTGATTAGATTCTTGCTAAGCAGCCATAGACACGTTGTGTTCTTAATTTGAAACCCTCTATATATCTTAACCTCATCGGGTTTCACTTCTCCCTCAAACAAAACCTGCATGTACCAAACCCACAATATATATAAAATAAAAGTAGAGATGCAGCAGCAAGAGAGAGGAGGGAGCAGTGAAGAGAGGAAGCAGCAAGATCGGAGACTGAAAACGATGCAAGGAGGAACGGAGAATCAGCAGCAACAGGAACAGCCGCAGCCACAAAAGTGTCCTCGTTGTGAGTCTCTGAATACGAAGTTTTGTTATTACAATAACTATAGTCTCTCTCAGCCTCGCTATTTCTGCAAGACATGTAGAAGGTATTGGACTCAAGGTGGAACCCTAAGGAATGTCCCTGTCGGAGGTGGTTGTCGGAAAGGAAAGCGCACTAAAACCTCTTCTGTCTCCGGGGATACTTCACGAGCTTCTCAGCCGCTGCAGCCACCATCGCCGCCGCAGCCAAATTTGACAACCACCCAGCAGAATATTCTCTCTTCTTCTAATCCAGTTATCACTACTGGACCTCCAGTTTTGAGGGCTAAGCTGGAACCAGCGGCAGCTCCTCCTTCGATGGGGTCTTACTATCCAAGTGGTGGGTTCTTGTCTTCTTTAGCTGCAATCCAATCTCAATCTTTTAATCCTCAGCCGCTGCATCAAGCTCTTAATGTCGGAGGTGCTGATCATCATCATAATATCGGAGGGTCTTCAAATTTGGGTCTGTTGCAGGGATTCAGTGCTGTCCCGTCTTTTGGGTCATCACATACACAGCACCAGCAGATTCAACAAACAAAAATTTATCATCATCAGACGGGAAATAGAGAGAAAAGTGCGAATCCCATGCACATGATGTATCATAACAGTCCGTCTGATCAGGAGAACTTGACTATTCAGTCTAGGAGGCCCGGCAGTAGTACTTCTCATCAGCAGCAGCATGATTGGCATCAGCAAGGCAGCTTCATCAATAATAGTAACAACCCTAATGTACCTGATCATGATACCAGTTTGTGGAGTATCAGCACTGCCAGCGCCAACAGCAAAGATACTAATACTGCCTCCGTTTCTGGTTCTTTGAACCCAAATCTATGGCCTGATCTTCCAGGTTATGGCCCTCCTCCATGATTGATCTGTTCAGCTTCAATATGCCAGCTCCTTCCATCTCCAAAGGGATTCTTTTTTATAATTCGAGTTGCTATACTGGAAACAGCACCATTAAATCTCTCTATATGTATTGGTTTTGATCTTGTTCTTAGAAGATGGATTTGAAAGAATTTTGAGATGTTTGTGTTCATGTAAATGGTAGAAAAAAATAGCGGCAACTGCCGTCGTTTGTAATCTTTCTTATAATGTTCTATAGAGATGTTCTCGATCGGTGTAGGGATTAATTAGGTTGTTTAATTTGAACTTTTGATAAAAGTTAATAATAAGTTGTATGTTTTTGAGGACTTTATTTATTAATCCTCCCTTCTCTTTATTAATATTTGTGCTTTACATGGTACAGCGAATGTATAAATTTTCTTCCACTATTCAAATCAAAAGATATAAAGGCCTTCGCTTTTGGTAGCTAGTTAATTAGGGTTTTTTTAAGAGTCTAAAAAGAAGAGGAGAAGAACAGGTAAAAAGGAAAAGTACATGGGGAATGAATATAGACCAGTGGAACTGACGTATTCGCGGAAGTTGTTGGACGAGATGGTTCATTCTGTTGCATGTGGGCGACTGAGACATTTAACTCAGTCTTCATTTAATGTTTGCGTATCCAGTACTCACTTTACCGTTCAATTCTCCCAGAGCTTTCGCCAGTGTACAAAAGGGTAATCTCCATTTTCTAATTTATATTTGATGCAGTTTATAATTAACAAAAATGATATAAAAAATTAATAATGTTCCTCATTTTTATTTTATTTTTTTATGATAACAAATTGTATTAAATATAGTTTAGAGAAAACTATATACAATATATATATATATATATATATATATATTTTTTTTTTTGTTCTCAGTGTCATGATTTAATAAATTTTAAATTTTTCGTCACAATATTACTCATCCTTTTTTATGCCATAAGTTTGAAATAAATTTTCTGGGTGTTTTGTTATTATGGGTTGGTGACGTAAGGGATCAATAAAATGGGTAGCTAGCTAACAAGCATACCTAAAGCACTATGGAAATAACAAGGACATGGCTCTCCAACGGATTAATTTAGTTTGAACCACTAGCGTAATTTGTGAGTTTTTTTTAATCATATTATATAAGTGAGTGAAGTAGTCTTTTTTATTATTCCAAAGTAAATAGAATAGGTATCTTTTAAATATTAACAGAGTATATATTCCTTTAATATTAATTAAATTTAAAATTTAAATAAAATTTATAAATATTATTATAAATTGACCTAAATAATAATTTAATTTATAAATATTAATTATAATTTTATTTAATATAAAATATAATTTAAAGAATAAATTAATATAATTAAAAAAATTGACCTCGGTCTCAATGCACGTCAACTTCTTATTTTTATATATATATAGAGAAAAAGAAATTGAAATCTGGTGCTTATAAACAATAATTGAAAATGAAAAGCGATTACCATCACAGAAAAGATTGGTAGAAAGCGTGGAGTGGGAGGTGGGTGTGGTGGTTTCCAAGTAAAGCAGATCTTTGGCCTGCCACAGCAAGATCTCTGTCCAGAGAATAAAATTAAAGCAGTGAGACTGAGAGTGAGAAACCACTTCTTCCCCTCGGGATACTTAAAAACATGTCACTTCGTTGCCGTACGGCACATTATAATCTAAAAAGGATTTTCACGTAACATATACATTCAAGAACCAAATAATTACATTGGTTTTATAATTTATGTGATTTTTATAAATTATATATGTTACATAAAATATAAAATAAGAGCTCCCATCTAAAAAAAATATAATTTTTGAAGAGAAGGATTACATCAGTATTCACCATGGAAAGTCTGTCAGCGTCCAGCCAGCATGCATAATTATAGGTAAGCCAAGAGGTAGCCAATAATAAAATATATTCTACATTTCTAGTGTTTGAAACAGAGCCACTCGACTCAATCGAGCTAGGTCCTATGAATGAATTTCAAATTTTCAATTAAATATACCAAACTGATTAGCAGAATAAAACTCTTTGTTGGCACAATTTACTAATTTATGCTCAATCGCAGTCTTGGTGACAATCAATCAATCATAGTCTTGGTAATATTGTTTATTATATTTTTCGCAGGTTTTTTTAATTAAAAAGAAGAAAAAAAATTTGCTTCGGAGCACGAGAGAGCAGTGTATCTAAAATTTTAAAGTTAAATGTTTTATTTGGTATATTTTTTAAATAGAACTTATTTAAGTTAAACTTTTACAAATAGGGTTTATATAAAAAAATTTTTTTTAAGTTATGTTATTAAATAAGTGAAATAAGATTATTAAATAAGTAAATAATGTTTTATATATTTTAATATTTTCTAAAAAATCAACCTTTACTCTTAAAAAACTAAAATTTTATCTCCTACTAATAGAGACAAAATAACTAATTTAATCTTCAAATGTTCTACTAAAAAAAATCAAACAACAACAAAAGATTTGAAAAAAATCATATAAGATCAAATAATTATTAGATAAAACATACCAAACATGCACTAATTAAAGATTTCAGGATTTGTGTTATAATTAATTTGTGTATAATATACATTAAATTCAATTTTCCCCAAAAAATATAAATATAAATTTGATTAAGTACTAATTTGGTAATGTTATAGTATTTAAAATAATTATTGTTAGTTGTGCTGTGGAAATAATCAGCTGTGAAGAGAATTGGCTAAACTTTTAGCAAAAGTTTTTTTTAAAAGTGCTATGAGCTTTAAAAGCAATAGTATGTGTTTGATAAATTTTACTGTTAAACTACTGTAAGAATAAAAATTACTAAAATAGACATAATATTTAATAAAATTAAATTCATATATATATATAATATTTTTAAGTTTGTTATCTCAATGTAATTGGTAATAATAATAATCTCTTTAAATTTAATAATTTTATTTTTTAATTGAATAAGGGTAATTTTATATGTGAAAATATGTATGGAAAAATATTTAAATATAACATTGATTCTGAAATTTAGATGGGAAGCTACTCTTTCCCTACCGTTTAAATCTACTATATGATTGGGTAATTTTTTGGAAAGTAAATATTAAAAAGAATTACCAAACATTAAACCAATTTTTAACTTTTTAAAAAAAATTACCAAACATTAAATCAATTTTTAACCTTTTAAAATAATTTTTGAACCTCACAAAAGCAATTATGAAAGGATTCAAGAAGATTAAGATCACTAATAATTACAACTCATATTTAACAAAAGCGATCCAAAAAAATTAAACTTAAATTACATAACTCTTAACCATACACTCTGTAAGAAAAAAAATATATAATAAATTTAACGCAATTCAGTTCAAACATTGAATTTAAATTCTTATACTATCACCACAAAAAAGAGTAAATCGGGGGAAGCTTCAATTATGGAGTAAGCACTAATGTACTCCCAATCCATTTAATAGCTTTATATTATTTTCTTAACATTTGGGTAAATCCATTCTTAGTTCTTGCTTCATAAAAACTTGGTGAATTTGGTACATATATTGAAGTTCTATTACAGTGCAGTGACCTCGTCGACTCGACTTTGCGTGCAAAACGCTCCACCCTTTATGTCATTGTCAAATACGATACCGGCCCGAGCCAAATGGATCTTATGAAGGCTTATTAGCTTAGATCGACGGATACTGATACATGATTCCCAGTTAGTCAAAGCAGGATTATTAATAAAGAAAGCTCTCATCCATTCAAAAATAGGGTTAAAGAAAAAGAGGAAAAAAAAAAATTGATTCCCTTGATTTGTCTAGCTAGCTGAGATTGCAACCTCCATAACAAAAAGTATGATGATAATTATGGGACCCTTGAAGTGGGAAACCCAACCCAGCCCACATCTTCGTCTTTTACAAACTTTACTTTTGTTATGTTGCGATCCCTTTAAAGGATTTGGTGACATTTGCATGGAGGAACAATCCAGTGTCCAACTTTAACACCGCATTGATGTTGAGCTGTGGGGTTCCCTTCTTCTTTTCCTTCTTTCGAAAGTATCATAGCATGCACAACTGTACGACCCTACCTTATATCAAAACCCCATGAGAATGGGGACTCTACGGCCCCATTTCACCATCATTTGGTCAGCTGGTTTTCATTTTTGAACTTGAACACTTCTAGCATGACAAAATACAAATCACGAATAGCTTTGTGGCCTCAGCTAATTAGCTTTTACATTTCATCATCATTCTTGCAAGCAATAAAGCTTAACTATTTTCCATGAAACACTTTCATTTCTGATTATCGACAGATTAAAAGTAATTAATAAAGTTATTTGCAAGTACTAAATAAGAATAATGAAGTGGACCTTTCCTTTCTCTTGAGGAATTTGCAATTAAACCCCCATCCGATCCCCACGTGCCACTTCCAACTTATTATGTATCCACGCCATAAGCTTTATCCAGACTCATTTATGAGAGAGCATTGATTACAGAAAATCCACTCAGCTGGTAACACGTACAATTCAGCGGATTAATTTCGAATGCGTTGAGGTGACAAGGCTTGGCAAGATTCGCATCACCTTCGTTCTTTTAATCATCTTGAATTATGTACCCAATGGTACTACTGACTCATATACGTAGACCAAAATCCGGGCTTTTTGACTTACACGTTGAGGAAAAGTGATCTTTATAGCAGGAAATTAAATTAATATGAAAGTGTTATCCTACTTGAGATTAGAGGGTGTAGGTATTGCTTAATTACCAGTTCAATGCGATGGTTTAATTTCTCAAGAACGGTTCTTCATGGTCCCAGGTTTGGAACAACGTAACCCAACAAGTACAATATACTAATGTAGCCGGGATGTGAACGGCACTAGTTTTGGAGATTGTTACTGTAGAACCTGATTTATTTAATTAATTGCAGAAGTAATATATTTACCAAATAATTTGCAGTTGTATCTAGTCGAATTTAAATGACGGAATAATAAAAATTAATTTAAATTTTGCTCACCTCTTTTTAATTATTTTTTAAAAGAAAATTGTCAGGTAATTATGGTTTGTTAATAGTGGATTCACAATGTATAATTTAAAATGGCAAGTGTGTATATACCCAATACATTAAAATGTGTAATAGCATACACATGCATTAAATACCAATCACAACTTTTTAAAAAGTCAATACAAAAATCTTATCACCAGTGAATTTCACTCCCAATTAATAATAATTCATAATAATTATTATTAATTGTACTGTAAAAATAATTAAGTGTAAGAAGAATTAGTTAAATATTTGGTAAAATTTATTTTAAAAAATATTTTGAGTTTTAAAAGTAACAATAAGTGTTTGGTAAATTTTACTATTAAATCGATGTAAGAATATAAATAACTGAAATTGATATAATGTTGAATAAAATTTATTTATACCATTTATAATAATGTATATACAATATTTATTATTGTACATACTTAGTAATTAATAACTAAAATGAATATTTTTCTATTAATTTTATTTTTTTATCTCAATATAATTAGAAACAACAGAAATCTCTTTAAATTTGATGATTTTATTTCCTAATTGAATAAAGATAATTTTAGATTTTTATAATATATGAGGATATATATGAAATTTTATTAAATACGAAATTAATTGTCCTTTGAAAAGTTACTCTTTCTTTGCTTTTGAAAATCTATTGCTAAATATGGTGATTTTTGAAAAAGTGATTTTAAAAAAAAATCAAACTCGAAATTAACTTTAAACTTTTTAAAATTAATTTTGAAACTCTCAAAAGCAATCACAAATGGACTCCTAATTTGTTTGGTCATTTTTTTTAAACTTCAAAATCAAAACTAAAATATCTAATTAAAAAAATCAAAATGATTCCCCAAAAATATGTATCGGAATGTCTACGACATTAATCGTAAGACCAAGAGAGCTTTTATAGATTTTAAAACATGAAAGAAAATGATTGTATTTATCAAACAAAAGGGGCCGGGCTTGTTCATCCTTCCTTATTTATACTGTCTATTATTTTTACTTTGTAAAAAATTAAGAATTACCGCGCAGATTTTCTTTCGTACTTCCTTTAGTTAAATGTGACGTAATTAATGCTCCCACAGTAGACAACATGATCATCGAGTGACTTATTTTGAAAGTAAATCAATCCCTTCTCCAAATTCATTACTCATCAGTGTTTTATTTTGTTTTGTTCTTTTCTTCTTCGTCGTCTTCATCTTTTTTTTTTTTCCTTGCTTTTAATGGAAAAATAAATAAAGTAAAAGTATGTTCGAAGCATAAAGGATCCTACAGCTCAACCGCAAATATATGTGCATCTCGAGCTTCCTTACGTTAAAAGACTAATTTGAAGTAATCCCTCTCCATTTGTCAAGATTATGTTGACTCAAGTCCAACAACGAGAAACTTCGCAAATTCTTGCAATGGGGTTGCTTGGGACCAAAGGTTTGCCGCCAATACGTATGTGGACCCAACGAAGACCATTCCCATAAATATATTCGTTTGCCTCGGTCGTATGTTGCGTGAAGAATGTGAAAATACGTCATTGATCACAATGTACAATAATTAATTCCCATTTCTTGCCATATTTCTCATCTATATATGTATATATTGGGCTCGTTACAATTGTCCTCTTCCATATGGCTTCTCGGAGTAGTATGATTGATTAGGCTACTTATGTCTTCGGTTTTTTTTTTTTATGGATCACGAGGTAGTTATGAATGGATTTTAATTGTGAGAGGTACTTTTAAATCCATATCACAACCTAAATTAATCTCTACTCGCATCGGATAGGTCCGTAAAAGATAAAACACTAAGTAAAGTAGTGACTCTATAAGAGAGCAGAGCTTGAACTCCTGATCTTTTTTAAGAAGTGAGAGTATCGAACCACTCATACCAACTAACTTTAATTATTAGATTATTTATTTCTAAGATAATATAGTTGGTGAATTTAAGAACCTTCTGATTATGATCGTTTAATTTGATGCTATTCTTTCCTAATATGATGTACATAATTAAAATATATAACTATCGTTTTCAACATAGCAGTCAAAGCCAAAATTAGCGTAATCGAGTGGAATCCTTTTGTTTATTAATTATGTTCGATCGTTGTATCCCACAAGTCAAGGGAATTTAAGATAACTATAACCAAAAGATAATTCGTTTGATAGCAAGAGATTTGTTGACAGCCGTGACTACAGATCATTGATAAGCTTAAATAAAATTCCTTTTTTCTTTTTTTAAAGAAAAGTTCATTCCTTTTTTAATGAAATTATAATAATAAAAATTTTATTTGCTGCGAACGTCTGTATTTTATAATTATAATATGGCTAAATGCTCCTATCGATCGGCGATTATATATTTCGTACGTGGAAAATAAATGATTGCCAGTGTATGGAGATAATTGTCAGGCCAATTGCTGAATCATCAAATTTTGGTGATGCGAAATTTCGTGATCTAATCTCTAGCAGCTTTTTTGAGCTTATTTCTCTTTCCCAGGCCCGCTACAGCAACAAGCTTTGAAATGTTACATCTAGCTTTCTCCTAGGCCCGTGCTTTGTTCTTGCTGGCCAGTGGACTGGATACCTCAAGCTTCAAAGTTAACAAAGTTTTGTAGTAGACCATAATCTTAAATAAACATTCTTTTCTTTTTCTTTTTTTTTTCCTTTTGTTTTCCAATGAATAGTTTATCGGATGCCAATAATTTGAGCCTATGGAATATTAATATTTTAAATTTCTGATCTCCCACTGACACCATTCCGTGGAACGAAATTAAACTGCATGACTTTAGAGATTCTACAGCAGCCCCTAATTGCCCCATTCGATGGACAAAGTATGGAGGTTTACTGCATATCTAACCAAGTTCATGGAAAGAAAAATTTGGTCTCCGCGGTAGATGCGCCTCGCACATGCTGCAAGCAATTCCTTAATGTAAGTATTTTAATTGGACGTGCAACGAGAAGAGTAATGATGTTTGGCCAAAATAGTACCAAAGGGGCCAAAAAAAAAAAAAAATAGTGTCATTGATTGTTGTTTGCTCAATGTCACTGTAACATAGGGGCGCACTCTGCATGCACAGTAACCTCATTTATGTCAAATATCATTATTCAAAGAGAATTCGATATTTCAATTGCCATTGATTCCATTTTGCTAGATTAGGTGGCTAAACAAAAAGAACACTAGAACTATACAATTCACCCATCAATTATATAAATTTTCTTCTAGACCTTTTACTGCTGAACGCATTTCTTGTGTTTGCTCATTTTGAGGTACATTCAATTCTTATTGGATGGTACCATTAAGTCGTGTTCAGAAAGTTTTGAGAGTTATAAAGGAAACTTCGAGTCCATATTAGCCATGAGCTGAGAATGGGAACTAAACTCTATGAGATAATACTGTTCTGCTATTCCTTAGCTTCACATTAATAACAATAGATCTTTTATATGTAAGACCAAAAAAGATACTATATTGTCGCGCAAATTTTAGCCTCTCTTCCACAACAAAAGGTCTATTATTAGCACAATGAATAATTAAAAAAAAATGTAATTACTTATGACATTAGAAATTGAATTCATTGTATAATGCATTACATATTAGAATAAGAATGAGCAACTACATGTCCCTAATGTATTTGACCGAATGAATGAGCATTGAGCGCGAATTTCGACTTTCTTGCCTATATATGTCCGCCGACATATATTTTTACCATCGATCTTTAATTCAAACTATTAATTCTAATTAAAAAATATGTGTAGATTGTGTTTTCTATTGTGGTTGGGTAACTGTATTTTTAAAACTTTACATTTAAAGATGAATTTATTTAACCCACCTTTTTTTCCTTAGCAACTGTGACTTTTAAGTTGTAACATCCCAACATCAAATAAGACCTCAGTCTAATAGTTACAATCAAACTCAAAATGTAGATGAGATAAAACTCTAGTACTTATAGAAGAAAATTATTGATCATAGCTTTCTCTCTCTCTTTTTCTTTTTTTATTAGTCGATCATAGCTTATAACTAGGAAGGATTCCAGAAAAATTATATCACATTATTACAATATAATTTCATATGCATATACTAGCTAATATCACATTTCAAACAATTTTATATACAACCGTCTCGAATTATATTGCCTAGAAACTAACATGCGAATCCCTAATTTTATAATTTTATATACAACCATCTAAGTCACTTGGGCTTTAGCTCAGTGGTAAACCATTGCCCTTAAAGTTAAGCATGACTTTGAGGGCAATGGTTCGAGTCTTCATAGAATCAAAAACCTCCCTCAATTAAGCTTAATTGTGTGGAGATTATTTAAAAATTTTTCTCTCTTGCGGTTTGCAAGTGAAGTAGAGGCACCCCTCTTCAGTGTAAGCTTAATTGTGTGGAGATTATTTAAAAGTTTTTCTCTCTTGCGGTTTGCAAGTGAAGTAGAGGCACCCCTCTTCAGTGAAGGTTATTTGTCTGGACATGTACTTCATATAATTAAATATAATCATGTAAGTTCTAATAATATAAATTTCAGTTATATATATGATTGTAAACATCAATATATTGATCTACTCTCATAGTAGTTTATATATATATATATATACATACAACCATTTGAACTTTCATTGGGTTTAGCGTTTTCAACTTAAAAGAATTCAAGCCCAAAATTCTAAATGAAACCAGTAATCGGACAACATATATATGTAGAGCTTAAATATCTCTGTCTCGCAATTTTTTCTATCTGAAATCTCATTACATACATTCATTGTTTCTTTGGTAGTCCAGGTCCCGTACTAATCTTTTTCTTTCCAACTGAACAACTGATGACCAAAAAAGGGGGGAAAAAAGGCAGCGCTAGCAAAGACCAAGGGTAGTGTTCTATGTCCTAGCTGCTAGCTAAAGCTATATATCATGATCGCCTATTTTCAAAGCTAGGTGATAGACAATGGTCAAGAAGATCATTGGCAGATGTTCAGTTGAGGATCAACTTACCAAATTTAACTCCGTGATTCTCTCTCTCTAATCATATATTCAACTCTCCTTGTATAGCAATTGAATTTCATTCATACTCTTGATTTCTTCGCTAGGGGTCTTATAAGACTTTTATCAACTAGTTTTGTTCCAAAGGTGCAGAATCAAGCTATATTTTGAAGATTCATGTAGCGGAGAGTGTAAATTGTTACCGTAACAAATGGCTAAATCTATGTCTGTTGTTCTTGATAAATACACAAAAATTTTAAATCTCTTTTCTTTCTCTAGAAGATAGCGAACTCCAGTGTAAAGCTTTTTTTGTCAATACAGCCAGCACGATAAATTCCTAGTCATGGACCAAAAAAATCCATCTTCCAATCAAAATTTGCCGGGGGTTTAAAATCTTAACTTGCTAAACGCGTTTGTATGTATCATCAATTCCTATAAGAAGATGGTCTAGGAAATGAACATCTTTAATTAGTAGTACAGCCAGTATACTAAAGTCCAAATTATGACACATTCTAGCTTTAGTTCTTGGCTCTATTACATATCATGATTTACATAGACAAATCCTTAACTCGGAAATAATTTGCAGGCCTATATGTGCATGTTATTTTTGGCATGTGTGAATGTTTTTGTAGCAAATAAGATGTAATCAAAATGTCGAACTTCTTGTAAAAGCCCATCCTTAAATATATTACCAACAACACTAAGAACAACAAAGTCAACACACAAAATATCCAATTAAACGCCCACATTGCAATAACAAATCCCCCTCTCTGCTATACCATAATATACCCCCGCCCCTTTTTTCCTAACCCCCCGCCTCCCCAGAAAAAGAAAAATGGAAAAAAGATTAGTATCTGAATTCTTAGCATGTGATCCTCGTCAAGGACTGCAACATATACCCAAACAAGTAAACTCCCCAATCCCACCCAACCTAAACAACAAATACATCAAAAAGAAACGACATGTCATACGTATATACATTCACAAAAGTAATTAATCAAAGACAAACTTACTGAACTAGTTTGAAGGTTGCAGCAAAAAGCGCCTAGCTAGCCTTCCTTCCTTCAATCTTCGACACCGTAGACGATCGACGATGCCTTGTGGAGATGAGATGAAGAGGATCCGAGGTTCCTCTCAGCGCAAATACTGATTATCAACCTTGTTAATAAAACTAGTTGGCTGAATTAATTCTTAATTTGCAGCTGACATGATCGCTCCGATCCAACAACTCCTCCCATCTATGCTTCACTTTTACAATACCATATATATATTTTTTCTTTTTTTCTTTTTTCTTTTTCAATAATCTAGTCCAAACAGAAGAAGTACTGACCAACAGAATTTACCTAATCAATTAAGATGCTAAGGATACCAAGATGACTAATAAAAGAGGGAGACAAATAGAAATTAAGGAAATGATGATGATTTTAGATTAAAGAAGTGACAGAGGACCCAATATTTGAGGGATCATGCCAAGCACCGACAGAACTAGTTGAGTTCCAATATAAAGAAGGATCAGCTAACCCTATTTGCTCCATCTGATTCTGGCATTCCACATTCCAATCCATTCTGCTTTGACCGTCTTCAGCTTTCACTTCTTTCATCATCCCTATCCTTGCTGCTTCACCATTATGATTATTATTATTATTATTAGCTGTCATTTGCAGGTCTTCAAAGGATGCTAAGTTGTTGTTGAAATGGTTAGGAGCTTCAGTGGAGCTTTTTACAACACCATTCATGAACTTTGGCTGGTGAAGACTAGAAGCAAGCAAAGAAGCTATAGTTGGAGAAGATGATGAGGAACCAAATGTAGGGTAACTTGAAAGAAGAGAATTTGATGAGGTTACTACTTCTTGGATTTGCTTATTTGGGTTAAAACCATTTCGGTAGTTACAATCACCAACATCAGAATTAGACATGATTAGTCCTGAGGAAAACCCTAAACCAAGAGCATTCAACTGAGGCTGCAGATCATAGCCAGATATAGTGTCTAAACTTGAAACAACTCTTGAATTAAACGTAGAGAATGGAAGGTTCATATCAGATGGGTTTGTGGATAGGCCAAAGAACAAAGGATTGATATGATTTGAGGTTGAAGAAATATCAATCTGGCGTTGTGAATGAGGGTTATTAGGGTTTGCAGCAGCACTAGGATTTGATCCATCACTGGAATTATTGGCTGACGCGGGCCTCTTCACACGCTTGTTTTTCCTGCATCCACCACCCACCGGAACATTCCTCAGGGTACCGCCTCTTGTCCAGTAACGCTTACAGGCCTTGCAAAAATGCCTGGGCTGAGAGAGGCTGTAGTTGTTGTAGTAACAGAACTTGGTGTTTGAAGAATCACAGCGAGGGCACTTTAAAGGCGGTTGCTGCTGCTGTTGTGGTGGTTCTTGGCCTGCTTTATCCATAACCCTACCTGTTGAAGCCATCAAGTTTTTCTCATCTATCTGATGATTCTGTAACAAAGAAGAAGAGGGGGAGAAAAAAGGGAAGAAAAGAGAAAAAAAAAGTCTATGAATTGTAGTATGAGGGTAAAAATAACAACACAACGTAAGATATTCTCATCCAAAAGCTAAGAAACAAAAATGGGGTCATGTTTTGTCTAATAATTGAGAAAGAGAAGGAGAGAGAAAAGAAATTAAAGAACCTGTGGCCATTCGTTGGTAGTTGAAGAGATGACAACCATCTTCTCACAGTTACTCAACATTTCTTCTCACAAAGGAATCGTTGAAACAAAGAGTAAACAGACAAAGAGCAGGTGGCGACGTGAGTCTTTCTTGATGGGGTTGAAATATTATGACAGTGAGAGAGAGAGAAGAGAGTGATTAGCAGCATAACAAGGAAAAAAATATTAAAATGAAAAATTATGGGATTGTTTATGTAATTTCACGTGATGGGGCCTGGCCATGGTCTTGGTCTAAATTCTAAAATCGAATTTGAGTAGGTAATTGTCTAATAGGGAATATAAAAACGAAAAGAATATAAAGGACATATATTCAAAATCCAAGAAGAGGACAGAGAGGTAAAGCAGCAGCATCATAACAGATGAATCTTGAGAGGTTCAAGAAAAGATAGAACATAACATGAGACTACACACTCCGCAGCACTACGTAACATTCCTTTGTGTGTGTATTTGATAGAGGGAATCCCTAGAGCTCAATCATCGATGCCTCACCAGCAAATCCCACTTTCCACCTTATTTTATTATTAATTCTAACGAGTCTATCTTATACATTACCCACCACAAAAATATTGTTGTATGGTGCTCCTCATCAACAGCCCTCAACATTCAACAACGACAAAATCTATATTAAAAAAAAATAAAATAAAATAACAACAACAACAGCAAAATCCAACTTCATCTTATCTTTCAATATGCATTTTAATTGATCGAGTCTCCTTCTGATTTGCCCACTCTGATCACTCGCTAAATGGTAACAAGGGTATTTTTATGTTCGAGTTTTTTCTATTTGATATATATTTGTTTGTTAATATAAGATAGAATCTCTGGACACAAGTTTTCATATTCAATAGACCTCATATAAAATATTATAATTGTAAGAATTTAAACTATCAATAGACTGGTATTAGATTCATTTTTCTCATTGAAGACAATAATTATTGTGGTTTTAGCTTTTATCTATTGATCAATAAAATACTTTTTTCTCCACAGACCATAGTAGATGTTTTTGAAAACTCAAACGTGTAATTAAGAGATAACACAGATTCTCATCCCAAAAAAAGAGAGAGAGAGAGAGATAACACAGATTAATTTCATCATCAATTCATCATAGTATTACACAACTCTAATTAATCCTCTTGATCAACATAAGGCTATATGATTCATCAAAGGGGTTGTTTTGACTTGTGAGGACTGAGGAACTGAAGCCTGAGGACATATTTACTTTTGGTGAAGTATAACAGTTAAACTACTGGGAAATTGAAAATTCCAAGAGCGAAAGGACAAGAGGGCTCCATGTGGAAACACAGCAAGCAACGACCACGCTAGCTTTATTCGCCAGTACACTCTCTAGCTCGCAGTGGCATGGAAACCATGAGGCTGCAGGCTCTCAGCTCGCAGACCCATGTGGTGGGCAGCTCAGCTCATCAGCTCATAGTGGAAAGAGTCCAACCATTAAAAAAATTTATTAAAAAAATTAAAGGAAAAAAAAGCAAAATTAAAGCACAATTTGGGGAACAAACGGATTTTGTAGTCTTTCAAGGGATCTTCTCCTCTCCCTAACATCCCATCATTATTCCTGCGCAGTCTCTCCTTTATTAAAACTTTGATCTTTCCTTAGCTTATAATAAAAATAGTTATATATTGTCACGTTACTATTCAGAATGCCACACTAAAGTGCTTGCTGTCTGTATAGGGGTTTGAATGCAGTAGATGTACGTTAGCATGTTGGAGAGCTGATAAAGACTGGCCTATCAGTTCAAAAAAATTTAGATTTCTGATCCAATAATTAATTAATTTAAATTTTTTATCACCCTTCTAATTAATAAAATTAGGGCATTTTTTGCTTTTGCATGTTGGAAATTAGCAATTATCAATGTGCGTGTGTGCAGCAATGTTAGGGCATCAAGCATTAGATAAGATGTGACACGTGTCAAATTTAACCCACCCAAATGTTATCCAAAACAGAACATAATCCTAATATTTTCTGTTAACAAAATCTTGTGTGGATTTGAAATGTAATAATATGCAAATTGACTTGACATTGGGAGGGTAGGTAGTGGCTGTCTATTTTAGGTTTAGCCGATAGTGGAGTGCGTAGAGAATTGAGTTATATGTGTGGAACGTGGAAAAATAATTGAGACACATCCATACACAGAGAGTGGCTTTGCTGGGTGTGAAATTGGTATTAGCCAATTTTATTAGAGGTGGTGTAGGAAGAAGAAAGACAATTATATCTACATATATAAACCGGTCCTACACTCCCAACATGTACACTCGATCATTCATTCACCACTCCACCAAAAACTGACAAGAGATTCCAAAATGGAAAACATGAAAGAAACCCAACACGCACGATAAAGGGAAATGAAATGAATTGAAGCAATGAAGTGTGTTGTGTTAATTTTGAATTGAAGAGACGAGTTGAGAAAGAAAAATAGAGAGATCAGTTGGGGTCTCATATCATCAGTCCTAATGGGGACCAAAGCATCAAATCCAAGCCAACTGTCCATGCCCACTAAAACTAAAGCCTGATCTGAATTCTGATCTATCACATTGCCCCCCCAAACAATGAGCAGACAAACATATCTCTCACTTTCTCCCAATTGGTTTTGCTTTACTCTCTCTCTCTCTCTCTCTCTCTCTATCTCTCTCTCTCTCTCTCTCTCTCTCTCTCTATATATATATATATATATATATAATATAATATAATTTATGTGTGTGTGTGTGTGTGTAGTGTTTCCTTTCCTTATTTAACACTTCATGAGACACTTATTTGAGCATTCATTGGGAAATGACATTTCTACCGATACAATAATGATAATTACCCTCACCAAAATAAGGGCAAGCTAGAATTTCTGCTCAAGAGATCCATTAGTTGATTTGGAGATGTATCTTTCATGTACTCCTGTGTACTTCCATGTAATGTTTGTTATAAATACTTATGACTGTTGGCCAACTGGTCAAATTCTGTAATAGAACTTGAGGACTACATGTTGTGTAGGAGTAATAAAGAAGAAATAATTAAAAGTCCCCTAATTGCGCCCTAACAATGACAACCATAAGCTAATAAAAGTGCGATTCTGTGGGAGTTTTCTTGTCTTCTTGTGTAACAATAAGTTTTGAACATGCAGATAATTATTCACATATATGTTGGAAGAATTTTGTCAAAACAAAACAAAACTATTTTCTAACCGATAATAAGTTAATAACCATCAATTCGGAAACCACTTTTCTTGCAGGGTTGTTGACGTTTATTAATCAAATAAAATTGCATTAATATTTTAGTCCGAATTGATAGGTGGTGGTTGTTGTTAAACAGTTGGCATCATCATCATCAACACCATATAAAGTTGATAAATTAGTGAATTGATTCTCGATTTACCATTCAAGATCACAGAAATGATAAGCTTGTTTATATATAAAAATACAGGCCACATAATCGATTAGTGGGGGAGAATCAGTTGATTCATTGAAGAGAGTCAAACATAGGACTCGAACTATAGGTAGCAGGTACAAGCATGGAAAATTCCAGTGAATTTACAATTCCTTTAATTAGATACGTTTGCATGACAAACAAGCTTAATTCGGACTGTTTCTTATGGAAGTTTCGAAGTGCCGCCGGTACTGTGGGGTCCTGAGAATGTTGTGGGGGGATAATTTCACTATTCTTTATTGATTTGTCTTGACAAATTTATCTTTCCCCAGAAAATAAATAAATAAGAGGGAAGCGCACAGAGAGAGAGAGAGAGAGCCCAATCAGATCTTGGTAGATTTGAATTCTGTGACCTAAAATTTTGTAGGATATGATGTTGAGACTCTCCCACAGCGTGTGATTGATAAATTTTTTATGCAATAATTTTATTATAATTAATAAATAAAGTAACGGCAGTGACTAGTGACTACTAGTGCGAATATATATAACTATTGGTGAATATTCATTGCCTTTCCCTCCCGATAAGCTCTAAAATGAGAATTACAAATTCTAAAATGTCACAGTCATCATAATTATGTTAATCTTTTGTGTTGATTTGCTTACGTTATCCAAAAATCTCTTCGTTTGTAACCTAGTTGTTTTCCATTGTCCAAAATTGTGGTTCAATTGCATGATGACCAAAGTATCATTTTCAGTGGACTAAATTCTATTTGTGTGTTTTGTGTGTATTAAGCTTTGTCCATTCCAGAGGTCTGATCATTACCTTAATATTTAATACAAGCAGTGAAGCAAAATCCCTTTTTTTGGATCATAAATTGAGCCTCCGTCAATCATTTTATCTTGCAAATTCCATTATTGAGATATACTCCAATTAAGTAAAAAAGTTATTCGTTTTTGTGTAAAACACAGTGGTGGATTCGATGCTCCGTTGGGCCCAGTAAAAGGAGTATATATGTGTGTATGGTATGGATATCAATCTGGGCTTAAGATTTTGGACCTTCCCAGCCCAATTATTGGACACCAACTGCCCCGACGCCCTGTTATGTTATGTACCATCCTGAGAAACTGTAATTATTGGTGCCCAATAGGCAATAGCCATTGTCGAAGAAGGTGCGGTGTGCATACTGCATGTCAAGTTTCTTTCACGGTGTTATTATTAGTATAATTTTTGTTTATTTTAAATCTTGTCTTTCTTTTAGCTTCAATCAAACTCAAAGATTTGGGCATACAGTTCATCACAAATATCAGCAGCTACCAATAAATCAGACGAATAATATATGGAACAAATCTTCACTTGGGAATGAAAATATCAAAGGAGGAATCATACAACTCATCTAATTAAACGCATTCGGTCCTGTAAGTACACGAACTGACATGTGCAGCTCATCAGATGCTGCATCACCATGGTTAATGGTTATTGAATTCAATTCAATTCAATTTTCCCTCGTACATCTGGGGACCAACTTTGGCTTAGCGCATATACATACATATACATACAGACACTTGCTAAATGTGCTCAAATATTAATTGCATGTGGTCCTCTTTGATGATGGAAGATGGAACGAGTAGTAATGCATGCGCGACCTCAAGCATATTATAGGTTCCCCTCTTAGCTGTAAAACTGTTGGCAGCACCAAAATGACTTGTGAAAAATACACAGTAGAATTGAAAACGAAGCAAAGAGAATAAGATGCAAAGAAGATCATCAAATTCTCGCGAGTACATACGTGTTAAAGAGTGATAGGTTGGTTTGTCTCAGACATAGATGATGGAACAATAAAAGTTTTCGCCATTCACCTCCCAATAATACACCTAATATCACAAGAATTTGGCCCTCTGTTTCGTGAAAACGACTGTCATTAATAATAAAGAGAGAGAGGTTTCCACATGCATGCATCCTTGTGAATTGTAAATTTTCTCTATCTCTATCTCTTCAGAAAGGAAACAAAAAATTGAAAAAAAATTCAAAACACGTTATAATGTTTAATACAGACGATCATATACATATATATTGATCTAGTACAGAATCTTGGACTTTATTATTATTATAATATATATATATATATATATGAAGTTAGTAAAAATTAATTATAAATAATGAAGACTATTGTGGTCCTCAAATTGAAAGAAATTAATATTTCGATGCTTGGATTAATTGTCTCGAATAGGAATAGCTAGCTAGTTACCCTAAAAAATTGATCATGTAACGGTCAATCATATTGATGCAAAATGAAGAGAAAATAAGTACCCCTTGAATTGTACATTGTATCTCTACAATTGTGGGGTCGAAATTGACGTGGAGAGGAATCACATAAATGAAATTTCCTTTAATTCGAGAAATTAACCAATCAAGGTGTAAGAGTCATTGGAGCTAATTCTTAATCTTGATATAATAATTGAATTAAGATACTAATAATTAAGCGACTAACTGTTGACGATGGGGAAATAATATTCAAGAAATTAGGAAAATGGAAGTTGTGGTCCTTCACATATATTCTTCACATCATCACCTTTTCAAGGGATTTTAATTCTTCATCTCCTCTTCAATTCTTGTGATCAGCGCTAGCTCCATCTCTGTTCTTTGGTTACTTGCTTTCTCTTTATAAACAGGAAAAAATGGAAGCAAGCAAAGCTGAAGGAAAGAGGAGCTTGAAGGAGGATGATCAAGAAGAAGAGGAAGATGATGAAGATACTGGTGGTGGTATTGCTGGAGAGGAAGACAAGATCAAGAAGAAAGGCAAGAGAGTATCAAGCAGCGCCGGAGCCGGGGGTGCAACGACATTTGTATCTTGTCAGGTGGAGAATTGTGGGGCTGATATGACGGATGCCAAGAAATACCACAGGCGACATAAGGTCTGTGACTTCCACGCTAAGGCTGCTGCTGTTCGTGTTGAGGGTCTTGCACAACGCTTTTGCCAGCAATGTAGCAGGTCAGCTTGTTCCCCTATCCCTAATTCCATTTCTATATTCATATTCATATATTTTTCATCCGCGATGTGTAGTCCTTTCATTTATAATCCGTTTGGGAGTGTGGTCAGTCAGGTAGTTGGGCTACCAAAATCAAGCTACTAAAGTGTTTAATAACACTTGTAACTGGGCTTTGGTAGCTTAGTAAAATTTTTTTCCTCAACTTCTACTCCACAGCTGTAACTTTTATTCTACAGGAGCTGCAGCTTTTAAGCTGCAGCACATCACTCCCAAACACACCCTTAGTAACACACAGAACTAGTTATAAATTCTTTTATATTTATTATATATGTTCTATGTTATGACTCAATTAGTTGCTAGCCTGCTAGGGTCTCTGGCGGACATCATATATATTTATCTTAATTATACTCTTAATTCAAATCCTTAACATATATACGTATATATGTGTGCGTAAACATACACCCACACACGAGATATATATCGATAAGCATGACAAATCAAAACTTGATGTGATTTGGAAGCCATAGATATATTTCAAATCATGCGAACAAAGAAAGGCATCGAAATGTGGAAGTGGAAACAAGAGTCCATTTTCATTTATGGACGTATTTTAAGGTCGTTATCAGTTGTTATAAAAAGAAAATGTATTAAGGTTTGTTGATAACATTCGTGTTACCATAATTGAAGAAACCCATTTTCAAGTGATTGACTCCTTGTCGCGTTGGGCTTATCTGTCCCTTTCCCTGCCCTTCTCCATAATTTATAGGTTCCATGATCTGTCGGAGTTCGATGACGCCAAAAGGAGTTGCCGTAGACGTTTAGCCGGGCACAACGAGCGGCGCCGGAAAAGCTCAGCTGACTATCACGGAGAAGGCTCAAACTGAGCTCAAACTGAGAGTACGTAATATTAAGGATTACTTACGGAGGCAGGCAAATAAAAAGAAAGAAGAATGGTTTTTACCTAATAACTTTCTCATTATATGTATGCCTCTTGCGTCGGCAATCACCGAGCTTGCTCTCTCTCTTCTGTCAATGCTCGACTGTAATGTTAAGCGCCAGATGGAGCTCCAAATGATCTCAAATAATTAAGAATTATTATGTTAATTAATACTTAACAGCAGTATGCTTATGCATTTATTTTTGTGTTGATGTTTTGCTTTGTTGTTACTGTTAGGACTGCATATTTAGTTCAATTTAGAGTGATATTATTATATATCATCCTTTTTTTTTTTTTTTCTCTCCTAATGCTATACAATTAGAAATAACAGAAGACAGCAAAGAGTCCCCAAAGGGCTCCAAGTCTCCAACCATGTTCTCAGTGTTAAGTCATATGGGTTCACCACTCTGCTAGCCGAATGGCTCTACCAGCTTCTTTCTTGGTTCAAATTTCATTTACATGCATTAATTCAATTCATAATTTAATTTTGACAACTAAAATAAATAAATTTTTTATTTTTTTATCTCAAAATTATTGGCAATAATTTAATATCTTTAAATTTCTTGATTTTATTTGTTAATTCAATAAGGATAATTTTAGATTTTGTAAAATGTATATGAGGATATATATGAAATTATAATAAGTGTAAAACTAATTCTTAAAATTAAATTTTAAAAGGCTAAAACTTATTCTACGATAAATTGAGTTTTTAAAAAATTTTATCAAGCACTAAAATTAACTTTTAATTTTTTAAATGCAAACTCGAATGGACCCTTAGTAATTAATTAAGTTACTATAATATTATAATTAATTGACAAACGTTACATTATTAAGCCAAAAAAAAAGGAATGCTTAATTGAATTTTTTTTTTATCGCTAAATGCTTAAATTTCTTGAAGAAGTTGTTGACAGCAAGGTTATGACTTACAATTAAACAGAAAAATAATTTCCTATGACTCCTCAGTTGTTTGACAAGCAACAACTGAGTCACATAAAAAAATAAATTTTGGGTTGTAACTGCCTTGTCTTTGGAGTTCATTTATGTTGAGCAATTTGTTGGTGATTATACCAGGTTGTCTGTCTGTTTATATAAAGGGATTAAAAAAAAAAAGGCGGTGCCGCTCAACTCGGCCGGCCATTGATAGGTGTAGCCTTGAAAGCAAAGGGACACTCAAAGTGAGAATTTCATTAAGATGATTACTGAACTGTACAAATCCAGATCAATTGATCAAATATATATGTAGGAAAGCTTGTTAGCAAAACTGTAGGCAGTAAAATCTCCACAACATAGACCATCTTCAATGTTATAAACTTGTCAACATATATGTGTTCAAAATTTCAATCAGTTTTGATCATAGATTCCATAAAATTGATTCTATGATCAAGCTCAACAATGTTGAACAGGACATGATTAGAAAACTAAACCAATTCGGCAACCTTTCCGACAGTGCACTACAGGCTCAAGACAACAATAGCACTTTTTGTTAGGCCAGCTGCAATAGAATCGAATTCGCATATTGTACATAAGAGAGATGCTCTTATCTTTTACCCCAGGAAAAAAAAGAAAAAATCAAGCTAACCGCAGTGTCAGTCCACATCAAGAGTTCCAGAACCATATTTTGCTGAAACAGCCACTAATGCATGAAAATATGAAATGGGAACAAGTTAGCGAACCTTGTGTCTGGTACACCATGCTAGCCATGCTTTATCCCTAGCAACTTTCCAGCTAGTTCCCAGGTAACAATTGCAGTTGCATTAGCAGGAAATGCCCTCATTATAGTAGGACCCAAACCCGTATAGCATCCTTTCAGACCAGCTCGCCTGTAAATCTATAAAAGTGACTATATTAGCCCCCACTCGTTAACAACATATGTTTTGGAAAAATTACAGGCCATATTCCCTTCCCTCTCTACTCTACCCACCCCTTCCATTTCTTTCGCATTATCTCACATATAGAGATGATGTGGATAATTCATGGAGAATTTAATCCGAAAAGGTCAAATAAGAGGAACCAGCATATTATACCGAGTTTAAAATCTGAAAAGGATTTGTAGTGGTGTTTTTATCTGGAGCAGTCTGGATAATGGTTTTTGCAACATCCAAAGGTAGAACAGCTGACCAGAACTAGGAAACAGAGAAGGTAAAAAAGGATTAATGTGAATGAGAAACACAAAAGAAAAAAATAGGAATGCAAGGCTGTCAAAATGCTTACAGCTACACCACCAAGACCACCACTCACAATCCCAATTCCCATGTCAATCCAGTTACTGTGATCGGATGAAGCAGCTTTCAGTTTCAAATGCATGTAATAACGAACATGCTCATAGACACTGAAAAAGACTGCATTTCCTATAGCTTCTCTTAAAAAAGTCGTAGATCCTCCACGAAAAATGGCCGTGACCTGAACGCTAATCCATCAGCTCAAGATGATACATATGTTTTAAGATGCAGTAAGTCAAGGATTTACTCACCCCTTCCAGTTTGACAGTTCTGAGGGCGCAATCAAGAGGACTGGTGTATCTAACAGACTTTGGGACCAAAGAGTCAGTGCCCTGGACTTGCATTCTACACTGTGAAGCTTAGTGTCACAAGCATAATATAGGTAACAACTGCTTAGAGGGGAAAATAGAGTGCAAAAAGTAACTTTCTAATTCACTAACCTTCACTAGCTCTGATGGACATAACACAAAACTGATAATAGATCCACCAAAAGCTGCTGAAGGAATTATTACATTGGGTCGTGGTCCACCACTTTGTACCCCTCCCTTGATTTTGGAAAAAAATATAAGTTCATATAAGTGTTTGATAGGTAGACAACATGTTTAAGGAAAAGTATCAACGATATTATTACTGGAAATGGATTGTGTTTATCATTTAGTGCCAAGTAGAAAGAGCAAACAGATAGTTCAATTCAATGTCTTGCAAACCTGCAGTAGCTGTTTTGCTTGGGAATAGATACCAAAAAGAAGTGAACTCTCAAAAGCCATCCCAAGGAATGATGGCGTTGCTCCTCTATAGAGTCCTCTAACCTGTCAATGTCAACGGCTGGTCATCCTCCAGGCAAGATCAAAGTGAAGAACTACGAGATAGGGCACGACGGGGAGAGGAGAAGCAACAGATAATTAAAAAGCAATGTCAATTTTATCAAGATGATTAATACACTTGTGTATCTAAGTAGTTTATTTGTTATGCACACGTACAAACATCAAATATGAAGGCCGGCCTTATATCTCAAACCAAAGGACTAAGAAGAATGCTCTAAAAAAGCCATCATCAGCAAGCAAACAATATAATTGGCAGGCCAAGAACAGAAAGGGCAAGTATTTGCCTAGCAGTCTAAAAAATGAAATTTCCGTTTGGCTCTAATTTCTAAAGCCCAACAGCTTCACTTTAAGCTAAGGAAGCGAACAACAGGAACTGTTACATAATAATCTATCAGAAATGCACAATTTTGATTAAAAGAAAAAAATCAGTTAACAAAAAAGCATACCCCTTCAGTTCTGAGTATCCTTGCAGTGCAATGCAAACCATTCTTGTACCTAATCCCATGCACTTCGGTATTGTGTTTCTGCAGCTTCACCTAATAAATTCAACAAAAATATGATATACCCATAATAATAAATAAATAAATAAACAATTCAATTGTTAGGAGAACAAGACAACCCTTTTAGTTTTTAGTGTTTTACCTTGACGGTGTCGAAAGGATGACCGACAATGACGGTTGCAACACCGGCGATTAAGCCCGCTACATACTCTTTGTAACCGGAAACCCAACTCTCTTCCATCTCTCTACTTTCCCTGACCTCACTCTTCTTTCAAATTAAAAACCCTCTGCTTTGTCGTGTCCACGTCTCTCTCACTCTTTCCCTCCCAATTTTGGACGGTTCAAGTTCAACGACCGTCATTACTAAACAATACTCGTGAGATCGCTGAATGTGTTTGTGCGTGCGATATGTTTATTTATTTATGCACTTACATTTTTTTAAACTGCAGTAGACAGCCGCTTTTCCAAATTAATAACATTTTTATTTTATTGAATTTTATTTTAGTTTATTTTATTTTACTCTCCTTTACTTTATGTAGTAAAAAATTTTCTTATAATTTATTTTGTCTTGTGATTGTATACTTTTAAATGTTTAAAACTATTTAATTAAAAATATTAAATTTGGAACATATATGAAAGTTGGTTTGGAATTAGTTCCCGAGATGATAGAAGTAAATTAAATTTAATGATGTGAGGAAAGTAATACAAATTATATAATCTGCTTTTGAGATGATCAATTCATTGGACCCAAATAATCTTTAATATATATAGAAAAAAAAAAGAAGGATTTATTGTTTTATGAATTGACCGAAGAAGGGAGGTGCTGGCGACTCATTCGATATTCTTGGCCGTTCTGCGAATTGCGATCATGTTCATAAAGCACTCTTCTATTGTATAACCAGATGCAGGAATACGGAACAAATCAGTAATTTTCAGCACATATATGATACAATATTGATGTTACAATTATCTTCTACCAGGATACAACTGCAAAGACACAATACCACCGGGAAAGCTCTCTACAAAGAACTGCTTCCTTTATTCTAGCAAACAGCAATCTGTGAAATGGGATCAGGCAGGTGAAGCTCACCGTTTCATCAGGTTGTGGAACAAAATTTTATTTGGTACAAGACTGCTGCCCGGTGGTCATAACTTGCTGCGAAAGATTTCTCCAGAAACCCTTTCTGCATTTCCAACATGAGTTGAATGTTTTAGAACCTCTCGTCTTTCAGCTATAAATTTAGCGAACCGGGAACCCTTCCCTTCAATGTTATCTTCCAACAACACCTGCGGCAGATCAGGTAAACTAGGACCTTGCTTTGGAGATAATGGTGGCATCAACGCCCATACTGATGCAAGCTGTTTGTTTGGTTCATCAAGTTTATGAAGAAGAGAAACCTCCTGCATACCTGTTCAAGTCAAAAGGATACTTCAGAGTTTGTAAAAATCTCTCTACATTCAGCCAAAATAATATAGACCTCAGGATGGAGTTGAAATTATTCAAAAGACAGTTCTTGGTGCCTACTGTATTTCAGGATGTAATTACTTAATGAAATGATAATTTGAGCTAGATCATCTCATCATGAATATAAGTGTCAAAGCAATACTTCAGATTCCTAACCTCTTGCAAACTCGAAGATGGGTCTCAAAACAGCACATGGAATGCTGAAGTTCAGATGTGGAATAACTGTCCCACCACCATGCCTTGCATTACTGGATCAAGAATACATATCATTAAATACAGTTCAATCTGTAAGCACCGAAAAGCTTAATCAACCATCGAAACTAGTATTTTCTAAATTTCTCCTCAACAATGACAATTTGTAATGTCCCAAGAAAGTCACACCCACCCAACATAGTCTATGAAATTATGATCGATATCACAGTTCCTATGTCACATAAATAGCCTCATGCCAAATTCGTGGCCAAGTAGAACAGATTTCAGTTTGAGAGATCTAAGAGCTTCCACCAACTTTGTTTCTGATCTCTCCACTAAAACTTCACATACAATCACTAACCACGAATCACGTAAAACAATAGAACAATACAAAGGAGGCTTCCAGGCATTTCAATTCATGGGAAAAGCAAAAGGATTTCCTAATAAAAATCCAAACCAGATGATATTTGTGAAGGAAAAAAGGAAGAAAAGAAAAGGAGAGGATTCTTTTCCAAAACATTCTCAAGTCTGGGGAAGGGCAATCAAATAGATAGTCCCAAGAAAAGTTCAACTTTTTGCTTGGTTGTTGGCCCTTGGTAAACCTAATACTGGTGACATTATTCAAAGGCAGAATCCTAATGTGTCTCCATCTTCATGCATCATGTGCAAGCGAAATGGCAAAAGTGCAGATCATTTGTTTTTGCATCGTCACACTGCTGTCCAGCTGTGGCATAGATTGTCTCAGGCAGCTAAAATCTCTTGGGTGATGCCAGCTTCTCGTATTTCAATGCTTTCAGAGTTTATTCCTGCTTTTGGGAGAGGTGAAAAAGCTATACTGCTGTGGCAATGTCCAGTTATGGCCAGTTTCTGAGTGATTTGGCTTGAAAGAATAGAAAGATTTTTGAAGATTCAGAGGAAGATATCATCTTTTTGTGGGAAAGAGTGCGATTATTAGCTTCTCTTTGGACCAGTTACTAAGGAATTTCCATTCATCTAAACTAGGAAGCGGTGTTGGCTTAATTCTATGTTTTTGGTTTTTGTTTTCGTTGTAAAGCTTTCATAGTCTTTTAGATCCTATCCTATACTTATTTTAGCTCTCAACTGTACAGATCATTTAGTGATTCGGAGGTTCTTTATTTGTGGACTTCTTGTTCATGTTTTGTAATTATTGCTCTTACTAATACTAGTTTCTTTGTCTCAAATAAAATAAAAAAGATAGTCGAGCCAACAACTTGGCAACCAACATAAACTTGCTCATTTTCAGACAACTTAATTTGAAGTACCTTGTAACAAGTCCAATCATATGACCATCCAGATTGACAACAGCACCACCACTACCACCCGGATGGACAGCAGCCGTTGTCTCAAGCATAACTGGATATGCTGAATTCCTTTGAAGAGTGGATTGACTATAAGAGGGCAAATTTGCTTTTACTACTTTTGCTACCACCCCAGAGCTAACAGAGGGGGAAAGGCCTGCAGAATTTGAAAGCACAAGAATCTCAATTACAGTAAAGTGTAAAGCACAGCCAAAACTGATAAATGACGAAGTTATTTACCACATCTTGGACCAAATAGCCCATGTCCAATGACGTATGCAGCTGATCCTAGAGATGGCTGAGCAAAATCAGCAACAATAGGGCAAAGCTGATCTGGAATATACCCAAGCTGCAGAAGGGAAACATCCAAAGGTCCCTTACAAACATACACTATTTTAGCATCACACCAAATCCAAGGATCCAGGTGGTCTAGACGGACACGTATTTTTCTGTGGCCTCTGGAAAATGAACTCAACTTATATGCCCTATGTTCACCTACAGAAGAATCCACAATCTTTGGCATCTTTGGCGGCAAAGTCTGACTCTTTTGGTACAGATCAACTCCAGTATGCCCAGAAGATGCAGAATCTTCAGGTTGAAAGGAAACTCCATTTCTCCAACCACTTACAGTTGTTTTGCCAAATCTCCAAGGTTCTAACAGGTGAGCATTTGTGAGTATCAGGCCTCGATCATTGAGCAGAACACCAGATGCCCATACACCATCGTCAATTGTAATAAGACAAACAGAAGCCAATGCCTTCTGAATTAGTAGTGGAGACCGGCAACGAGAATCAACATGCTCATACTTATAACAGCAGGCCCCATTTAAGATATGGTTGTTAAATAATAATGAGTTCCCTACAGCATTTAAGTTTCCGTTGTTAATATGGATCTCTTTTTCTGCATTTTGGGGCTCCTTCAGCAGTAAGTCACTGCAAGCAGTTGCAATGGCTTCCCACGGAATCACCAGCTGTTACCCAAGGCTATAGTTGTGTATAATGCAAAAACTATGAGATAGTTACAACAATAAACGAGAAACGGATCTTCACAAATTACCTGAATTTCAGCACCACTCTTTTGCCTCAATGGTCGGATCAAGATACCAACAAAATGTGCGTGTTCACCAAAAACTGGACCACCTTCCATTCCTAAAAAAAATTACCAGAACATAAAATCAAAATTTACTGACATCAAAAGAACCACAGAAAACATAATAGAGAAATATCTCACCAGGAAGACACCGAATATCAGCCATCAGCAATGATCTGGTAGTTGATCTAGGAGGATAGCAGTTGGCAACAGACCCCATAGAGATACTGGTACAAGCCAGCACATCAATTTAAATATGCTAATGACTCATATAATTGGAAAGGTAACTAAACAATTAAGATTTTCTCTTAATCGAACAAACACGAAAACACTAGTGAAATCTTTCTTTAACAGACTTTGCGAACCATGGACTTCGTGATATTTTCATGATTTTATCCTCTGCTTAAGCAAAAGTAATTTATTCAACTAAGGTAGGGGATAAGAGGATACACAAGGAAGATAGAGAAATGGGGGAAAACCTTCAGTAAATTTAAATGCATAATCAAATCCAATATTTCACAAAAAGTGTTTCACAAGGTGAACTATGTCCAGAAACAAACAAGAAATTCAAACATAAAAGAAACTCACAGCAAAGAAACCCAACCTGTTAAAGAAGTGCATGGGCGAGAGGACACCAAAAGGAGAACCCACGGCTAGAAGGAGATCTCCCCTTTTATTCAAGGGTGTTAGGGCGATGTTTGGCAAATCCTAAGACATAATAACCCACAATGTTAACATCTGGCTCAAGTTTGCAAACTAAATTATATCAGCACAACAATATTACAGGATTTCATCTGTTATTAAGAGTTATCACCAAAAAGTACACTGCTTAGAACAGCAAGAATTGACAACTGAAAAGAAACTTCACTTTTAAATATGAGGAAACTCCAAGGATAGCAACTCTTGAAGTCGACTTGCTCATAAGACTGAGATTGCTTGATTCCTCCATTGCAAATGGCGTATGGCTCTCCATCAAAGATATTTTGTTGCTCTCAATCTGAGGAGATTAATTTAAAATCAGTATCACGTAATATACAACATATATTAACATCAGAACAAACTCCATTGTTTTTTGGCAGCATTTCCCAAAAAAAGAAAAAAAAATACTGCTGCAGAGATGATCTTCAAACAATTTGTTCTTTATTGACGATAGGTAAGTATATCTTAAACTCTTTGAGTTAATTTCACAAGGTACAATTAAAATTTTTTTTTCCCAAATCAAATCATTTTCCCATGGCCACCAAGGAAGGAAAATGATTGATAACTTGAAAAAGGAGAAAAAGAAGGGAAAAACTTTTAACTGCTTGATGATTCAACACCCTGTGGATATTGGACCGACCCCTTGCTTGTCAAACTCCTTTGTGTAATAGTTGTTCATATAACTAAATCCTCTCAAATTAAGCTGGGTCTCTGCAGCGAGATTATTTGTAGATCACCACGCATAAACTCTCAAACATTTAATTTTGGATATAAGCAACAAAAAACAAAATGGGAAGAAATTCAGACATAAGCACCTCTTAACTTCTTATTATACCAATTACCAATCAATGTTTAAAATTCAAAAAAGAAAAATAGAAGAGTGTTGTTATACCCAGAATACCCAAAATAATATAAGAAGAGCATTTGATGAGTGAAATAAAACAACCTTAAGTAATACTAACCGAAGTCTTAACAACACCCATTAAAGGCTGAGAACTGTTATTATATGGGGCCAGGGACCACCCAACCTCCCATTCTTGCTCCGGTAAACCTGATGAAGCTTCAAGAAGTGATTGGAGAGCAAGTGAAGATACAGGGATGTCAACCTTCAGGAATTAACATATCGTCAAGAGCAGTTCTTTAAGAAATAGTAATATAACTCTCAAGACAACTCAACTTGCTACGTCCAGTACCAATGGTGGAAAGCATCATATGCAACTTAGATACAGTTGAAATTTGCAACTTCAATGCAGTTGAAATTGAAGTATTGTAATATGAGCAACTTATTGTAACATGTGTTACAAAATTAACATGATAATCAATCAAACAGGCTAACATGCTAATACTAGCTTATAAGGCTCTTTAGCATTCAATTTGACAAACATTAAGTACCCACCAGCATAATAAGTTGTGCTGTAACCCATTCAGGGGATCCTTTATCCACATCCTCATGTTCTTTCTCTGACCTCAACTTGCCCTATAAATTAAAACACACGAACACATTCTGTCAAAATCCTACAAAAATTCACTTCCAGCAAACCACAATTTCAAGCAAATAAACAACTCTATGTCATCTTATACCTCTACCAAGAAATCAATCTGAGAACCAGAAATCAACTCAGGCTGGCCCTGCAGAAAATAACAAAAAACAAAAATGTTCCAATTACTCTAAAAACCAAACCCCAGAACAAAGTGAAAAACAACCACCAAGCTGTAGCTTCTACCTTGCTAGTATCCTTCTCTCGGTATCGAGGTAACAAAAAGGGCTCAACAACAGAAGCAACAGTCACAATTAAACAATTAACGCCCCAATTACGCTCAGCAACCTCAGTACCAAAAAAGTTACGAGGCAGTAACATCCCAGAGGCTGAAAGCGTCGTCTTGCCAGAACTAAACTTACCCAGAAACAAAAAAATTCAATAAATAAATAAAATAAATTGGAATAATGAAATAAAATGCAGCTCAGTTCGTGTTTGTGAAACCGAAGAAACAAGCTGACTGACTTGTATTGATGGAAAGCTTGTCTTCTCATCTTAAGCCCTTTTGGGTCCTAAAAATTTTAGAAAATGTAAATAAATAAACTTTGAAAGAAAAGACAATTACAATTCAGGCACCAGCGAAAAGATGAAACGAGAGAAACATGTGAACTAACTAATAAGAGCGACTTACAGGGCCTTGAACTCTGACCAAGACGCCGAAATTCCGCGAAAATTCGGCCATTTCTGGTAAGCCCGTATGGAACTATTTGTTCGATCGCCTTATGAAGTTGGATTGAAATGAAATTTATTGCTACAGAGTAAGAACAAGTTAGCTTTTAAAACGAAAATGTTTCAAGGCTTGCGAGTTGCGAGGCGGCCCGATGAAAACGACGTCGTTGCATTTCGTTGAATTCGGTGTAGTCGCGGTAATTTTTTTTTTGTTTTTAATTTTTGAATAATGATCCTATAATGATTTGGGCTGATTTTGCCAACAGCCCAATGCTTTCATCTCAGGGTCCAGCTGTAATACAGCGGCTGCATCTCATACAGTCGCTTTTTATCATTTTTTTATTTGCACATATAACCGGCCACCCAAAGTAGCGGTCATACAGGTAAAATAAAGGCAAATATTAAAGGTAATTATCGTATAGCTACCCTTCTTTTAAGCAAATATCAAACTAATCAATTCAAACTAGAAAACTACCAAAGACCCCCCTCAAATTACATGAAATATATTTTTTTATAAAATTAAAATATACTTTTTTTAAAGAACATTAAAAGATACTTAAAATATGAAACTTCTATACTAATGAGAATAATAATTTAAATATAATTTAATGAAATTAATTTTAAATTAATTGAATTATTTGTAATATTATATTATAAATTTAAAGATATTTTACATAAAAAATAATCATAATATTTTTATTAACATTTTGATAGTGCAATGCAATTTTTCTGTAGATTCCTATTAAATTATATTTATTTTTAAATAAATAAAAAATCAGTCTCTAAATGCACATAAAGTGACTCAAATCTCTACCTACTAATAGGAGGATAACTTGTATCCAAGTATTGGATAATTATCAAACAATTATCTTATTCATGGTATCAAATATTCTAATTACATAAAATATTATTATTTTTCTTATTATGATTAGTGGTAGAGGCTAGTATCTATATGTTATATGGATACCTTTTAAAAAACAATTGTATATTAGATAAATATAATGTATCTAATGTTTCAATTTTAAATAATATTAACAAAACAATTCATACTACAAATTTATGTGAAATTAGTTATTTTATTTATTCTTTTATACTATATTATTTGTATGGTTACATTTATTCATTGTTTTAAGTCATATAACTTTCTATAAATATTTACGGTGCGTTTCTTCATGGAATGAGAATGAACTTGAATAGAAATGCATGTGAATGAGAATAAATCAGTAATGTAAATGAGGAATGAGAATGAGATTCTATTGTTTACTTGGTAAAAATAAATGGGAATAGGAATGTCTTTGCAATGTTATCGATGTGTTTACTTGACAAAATAAATGAAACGAGGAATGAGAATCAATTAACCAAAATACCCATAGTATTAAATAATGTAATTTTTATTAACTAGATACATGTATAAATATTATTATAAAAATAAAATTAATTAAAAAAAAAATAAAATTAATAATAATAATAATAAAATGTTAATAATGATAATATTAATAAAGTTAATAAAGTTAATAAAATTTAATAATAATAACAATAAATGTTAATAATGATAATATTAATAAAAATAATATTAACAATAATTAATAAATAATAAAGTTAATAAATTTAATAATAATATTATTATTAATAATGATAACAACAACAACAACAATAATGATAATATTGTTAATAATAATTAATAATAATAACTAAAATAATAAAGTTAGTAAAATTTAATAATAATAATAATAATAATATTAATTATTATTATTATTATTATTATTATTATTATTAATGTCATTTAAAATAATAAAATTAATTGTGTTTGAACGAGGGTAATTTAGGAAATATGAAAAAATTATAGAGATACAAAAGTAAACATGGGTTTCATTTTCATTCCTAACCCCTACGAATGGGAATGGAATTTACATTCCTTATTCCCAAATTATGGGACTCACACATTTTATTCTCATTCTCAAATTACATTTTACCAAGTAAACATAAGTTTCATTCTCATTTCCTAAACCTCTAAGTAAACACACTATTAAAACAAACACATAAATACATAATGTTAATTTTTGATCTATTGCCATTAGTCTTATCGTGACTAATAATATAATAACTTTAAAATTTATTTTTTTATATTGGTAATAACCAGAATTGTCAACCAATATTAATTAGATTTAACTAAATTTAAATTTAAATATGATACTTATTATCATTATTAAATGTTTATTATCAGAATGTGTATATGATCTATATATGACATTGTTTTATTTTTATAATGTAAATAGTAATATTATTAGTTTATAACTTTAACTATTAACTCCCACATGATTTAATTTGGGATATATACCATATTTCCATAAATAACTATATATATATCTTTTTGGATGATTATGCCCTCTGATGATAGTGATCTAAATTCAAAATGTAACTATCTATGTAACATGGATAATTACAATCTTTTTATTAGTTAGCCTAATGGCAATCCAATTCCTCCCCACCTAAAAGCAAGGTTCACACCCAAAAACCTTTTGTTTTTAATCCAAGATAATTATAATTTGAATACAACTAATATGAAATAATGTTGTATTTTATTATAGTTCTAGTTATACCATTGAAGCATGATTGTTATATTTTAAAATTAAGTCAAAAATTATTATAGTAATTGTGCATAAATATAAGTGGTTGCATTATTTGTATACTAAATGTTGTGCAATTTATTTATAGGTGTTACAACATAATTACAGTTTTTTTTTTATTTGCAGTACTAATAGATAATAATATAGTAATTAAAAATAAGTAAGACTTCATAATATCAAATTAATTTATAATAATATAAAGTAAATTGAATTGAAATGAACACTTTCTCATTTTGGCGGGCAAAACTGCCGCCCAAATGAAATATTTATTAAACATTATTATTATTTTATCTATAAATTTCAAAAAAAAATTCAATTTTTTTCTTGAAAGTATAAATATTAAATAAGTGTAAAGTGAAAAACTAGGGCACAGCCGGCCCTAATTTTTTGTCCTCTCCAATTCCAACTCTTTTCTTCCTCAACTCTCGTTTCTCCTCCTCCACATTTGGCCTTTTTTTTTTTTTAATTTGTGTTGATCACTCTCTGATCCACACTCTCCATTGATTTTTGCATCGCCACTCTTCAATTTCAATTCCATTCTTCACTCTCTAATGCTTGATCTGGTAGCCCCTTTTTTCTTTTAATATATGGTGTCGTTTTGCATAAAAATATTGAGTGTGAATTTTGGGTGACCTTAAGGAGAAAGTTATCAATTTTGGCCTCTCCTTAGTTATTTAATTGTTTGGAATTATGTGTTTAACAATCTGAATAATTTTTTTAATTAATTGAATGGTGGTTACCGGTTAGGATTGAAGCAGCATCTATGGAATCCAAAAATGTTTTGAGAAGTGATTTCCAAGGGCACTTGTGAGCTTAAGATTTCAAGACGGTAAGTTTTCTTTATTTTTGTCATATTCATGCTCTGTCATTTTAATATTTAATTTGAACAATATTTAATTTGAACCACTTGTATTGTTCTCTTCTATTTATAAGATCTAGTATTAAAAAAAAATCTTTAGTGTTCTATTTGTGATACAAGATGCTGCCAGAAGCTCATCGATGTTCTGTTAAAGGTGGTTATATAGTGATAGATAATTTAGGAATGATGCATGTGTTAGTATATCTTCTATAACTTTGCTTATTGAATTGGATGTTAAGGATATAGGTGTGAGATCAAGATTGGGTTTAGTAATTAAAGCCGAGCACACTCTTCACCGACTCGCTAAATATCTCATCCAAGAAGGTCATTTATGAAAAAAAATCAATTTCTTTTTACTTTTTATTTAAATATTTTTTTTCTTTTTTAATTGGAATTTCAGATTTTTTCTGCTTGATGAAATGTCTAAATAAGATCATGTGTTTTAACATAGACATATTTTGTTTGTTTCCTGGAAGATGTTAGAACTATAAATTTTGTTTTTTTTTTTAATTTGTATTAAGTCCATATCAACATTCTATTAAGTAAAAAAAGAAAAAAAAAGAAAAATACAATAGATTAGTAGATGTTATGATGTGTGTTGTGAGAAGAGTTTTGATGTGATTCCTTAATTTTGGAACTATTTATAGCTCTAACATGTGCAAGATGGATCAGTATTCCATGCACTGGTCAACACATCTTTGGCATGCTAATTGATCTTTTTGATAAATTTTTTGGTTTGTTTCTCCCTTGGTATGTTCTTTGGTGATGAATATTTTATATGATGTGTATCATGCAAATATGTTTACTTGATAATCTTTTTGAAATTTGGTGTTGGTAAAAATAAGTTGGATCACTCAATTTATATTTTTAAAAATTTCCTTACTAGAGTACATTCATGCATAATTTTAATTACTTCATGTATAACTGATAGTTGTTATTTTATTGTCATGAAATGTGTTTTTTTTCTTTTCGGGGCCATTTGGCATCTTGCAACAAAGCCGATAAATGATCTTGTTATTTCCTATTGTGGTTTTCCTATTGTGGTTTTCCTCTTGGAATGTTTAGAGTATGTAACTAGTAGCTATTGCAATTTTGTGAAGCCTCCGCTTTTTTTTTTTTTTTTCTTTTCTCTTGCAGTGAGGATTATTTATTTTCTTTACTGCACTTGAGATGTTGTTTATGTTTCATTTTATTCCTAGTGAACTTATTTCAACTTCTTTGAAAATTTCTAAATGAGATACATGTTTCCTTACCTGTTTGCCTTATATATTATGATTTCTCTTCCTTTTCTTTGGGATAAAAGGGCACTTAGCTTGGAAAGGCACTTTGTAGATTCCTTTTAAAAGCAATTATTTTCAGTTAATTTATATACTTCCTGATTTTTATTTATAAGCTAATTAGGACAGTTAAGAGTTAATTGGACTATTGCTTAACCAAGAATTATGTAATTTTTTTTTCATTTAAGCATAAAATGACATTAAATAGTTATATAACTTTCTTGTTGATTTTATGAGCCATGAGTGCTAATTGCAATGTTATAAGGTATGGATTTCAGTGATATTACTAATGGGAACTTCTACTAGTGTTTCAGCATATGCAAGGAAGATTCAATTTTAATTGAGTATTTTTGCCAATGTAATTGATTAGCATTTTTCTTTTAGCTATTGGAGATATTTTAATGATCTAAAACTTGCATAGTCTTTAATATTTCAGTTGAAATTATAGTTATTTGATTGTTAGATTTAATTTTGTTTGCTTTATTGTTTATTGGATTTTGTTGCTTGTCTTAATTCCTTGGATTATAGTTGTAACATGTAATATGATTTGAGTTGCTATTTTAAAATAAAGAAATAATTACCTGTTATTTTTTATATGATAATCTACTTGCTATATTGTTTAATTTTATATTACTTGTTACTAGTTAAAATGAATTTGTGGGTAAATGGAATTTTGATCTTGCTAATTCTTGATGTATTATTATCTTTCTCTTTATTCCAAAGATCACTTGGTCGTTAAATGAAAGTAGACATAAAAGTTGCATCAAACAATTATGCAAGTCGAGAGTAATTTTTATATTTTGAATATTGCTGTTAATAAATTCCTTAAAAATGTATGTTAAGTGAAAGTATATTTTGTGTTTATTTTAGATTAAAAGTCTGAATTTTTCTGTTGGAAACCAAATTTATTTGATCCTACCTAAGAATTTGGATCATGCATTTAAAATCATAACTAAATATTGTTGTTTATTTTGTGGTTGCATTGTGTTTTCTAATATCATTTGTTTTTTTTTTTATGTGTAGGCACTTGAAATCTAAAATAAGAAATTTGAGTCTAGTTTGTGGAAGCTGTAAATTGATTTAATTTTTGAAGCTATTTGGTCACAAACTTGTGAAAAATTCTAGTTGTCTTATTACACTGTTTAAATGAATGTAAGTTTTAGTTTACTTAAATTTTAGTGCATTGCAAATAATTAGTAGGGCATTTATTATTTTATTTGCAAAGGAATGGCAACAAATCAAGAGTACCTGCCATTCCAATCAAGACATGCCAAATTCATACCAATAAATGTTGTTAAAGTGTTGTATTCTCTTAGTACCAAATTAAGCTGTAAAAACTTTTAAAAATGATTTTAGTTAAGTCAAAAAAATTGAAGAACTGAATCAGTAATTGAAAAATTGGTTTAACATAATTTATTTTTAAGGTAAAAAAGTATACTTTGGTGTAATATATCGAGACATCAAAAGTAAGTATAAACAAAATTAAGTTAAAAAAAAAAGAAATCTAATTAAGTTGAAATGATTGAAAAAATGATGTTTTAATACAAATAAATTAGCATCAATCTTATTGATATAAAATATTTCGTAAGTTATAACTTACGTTTGCCTTAAGTCTTTAAAAGATAAAACTTTTTGAGAAGCATAGCAATTGGCTGCATCCTTATATGGTATTATTCATTTTTAAAATAATTTTTTAATTTATTATAAGGTTATTTTAAACATAAATAATTAGAATTAATTAAAATGGAGAAAAGTGATTCAAAAGAATTACAATTTTCTAATTTTTTTTTAAAAATTATCATGATCTAAAACTTGAATTTAGACATTTTTATTTGAAATAGAATTTTATTTTTCAAATTATAAATTTTTCATAGCAAAATGAGAAATGATAAATGAACAAATGTTTGTGTAGAGGTCAAAAGATCAAGTATGGATAATCAAATTAATGATTAAAATAATCTCTCAAAATAATGAATAAAGATTTTTCTAATCTTTTTTTTTCTTTCAAGTACAAAGAAATCATTTTTTCCAACCTTTGAAACTTTGATGTAACATATTAATTTTCATGGTTCGTGGAATAATCGTATAATAAATATATAATTTATTTGATGATAACAATTTGAAAAATAAAATGTTTGAGGAGTATAACAATTGCATGCAAAGCTGTTAAAAATGAATTTTGGTTGAAGTCAAAGAAATTAATTATTTAAAAAGAAATAGAATGACAAAAATTTTAAACGAAGTGATAAAAAATTATTTTCCCAAAAGCTTGTAAAAATTTCTTATAAACAAATGGGTGAAAATTTTGATTTGGTTAATTTTTAGTGCAATGGATAAATTAATAGGCATGATAATTTCATTTACAATTGTAATCATTCTCAATTGTTATTTATTTATTTACCGTTGAAGTTATGAAAAATTAAAGCGATTAGTTTGAAAAGTAAAGAGAAATATGGAAATAAATGCATAAATTTATTTTAAATATAACTAAATACTATTAATTTAAAAAATGATTAAAAGATAATAAATATATCTAAAGATTACAAGGTTAAGTACATATACATTCAAGTTCAGAAGAACTCATGAAGTAACGAAGATTAATAAAAGGGACTTAAATTAAGGACCCAAAATATTGAAAATGATAAAGGGTGGCAATAAAAAAAATTTCAATATTGTATAGTAAATTGATATTTGTAAAAATAATAAGGGGTTATATATAATTGGCCTTACTGATATTGTTGTTATTATAAAAAAGTGATATTATTATTAGTTGAAAAAAGGACATGGAACATGTATCTATATTGTTGGAATATAATGAAAATAATATGAACATAAAACCATTGTAAGGTGTAAAAGAGTAGAAATAACTTAACCTAAAAGTGGAAATAATTTACTAAAAAGGTGAAAAATTATAACAGAAAGCATGAATTTATAAAGTAAACTTGGATCATTAGCTAAAATATTGGAATACGCTTAAAAGAGTAGGAATATGTAAACAAAAATTCCTGAAAATAAAGTTGAAATTGATTAATAAAAAGTAGGAATACAAAAAATAAACTTAAAACATCTAATCAAAATATTGGAATTCAATACAAATAGTGGGAATATAGAACCAAAAAATGGTGGAAAAAGGAGTGGAAGAGCATAATTTAAAAGTTGGAATAACTTGATAAGAATTTTATAAATTCCAACGAAAAGTAGAGATTCGAAAAATGAACTTGAAACATTCACTTAAATGTTGGAATTCAATAAAAAGAGTAGGAATATAAAATCATGGAAAAAAGAGTTGAAGAGGTTAACACAATAGTTGGAACAACTTACAAAGAATTTGATGAATTCCAATGAGAAATAGGGATCTTAAAAATGAACTGAAACATGAACCCAGAATATTGAAATTTAGTAAAAAAGGTAAGAATAAATAACCAAAACGTGATGGTAATAATAGTTGAAGAACTTAACCCGAAAGTTGTAAGTATCTATCAATAATATGATAAATTCCCACAATGAACAGGGATCTGAAAAATAAACTTAAAATATCAACATAAAATATTAAAATTCAATTAAAAGAGTGTGAATATAAAACCAATATATGGTAAGAAAATGAGTGGAAGTGATTAACACAGAAATTGAAACAACTTGACAAGAATTTAATAAATTCTAATGAAAAATAGAGAACTAAAAAATAAACTTGAAACATTTACTCAAATATTGAAATTCAATAAAAATAGTAGGAATATAGGAATAAAATTTGGTGAGAAAATAAGTTGAAAACGTTGACCTAAAAGTTGGAGCAACTTACAAAGAATTTGATAAATTTTAGTGGAAAGTAGTGATTTGAAAACAAAACTTGATATATTTACCTAAATGTTGGAATTCAATAAAAAGCGCTGGAATATAGAACCAATAAATGGTGGAAAAATAGTTGAAAAGCATAACCCAGAAGTTGGAACGACTTAACAAGAGTTTGATAAATTCCAATGAAAAATAGAGATTTGAAAAATAAACTTGAAACATTCACCCAGGAGTTGAAATTAAATAAAAAAAGTAGAAATATTGAACCAAAATTTGATGAGAATAAAAGTTGAAGAGGTTAACCCGAAGGTTGGAACAACTTACAAAGAATTTAATAAATTTTAACGGAAAGTAGGGACCTAAAAATTAAACTTGATATATTTACCCAAAATGTTAGAAATCAATAAAAAGAATAGAAATACAAGACAAAAAGTGGTGGGAACAACAATTGAAGAGCTTAACCGAAAAGTTGTAAGTACTTACCAATAACTTAATAAACTTCAACAATAAATAGAGATTTAAAAAATGAACTTGAAACATCTATGTAAAATATTGGAATTTAATGAAAATAGTAGGAATATAAAACTAAAAAGTGGTGAAAAAAAGAGTTGAAGAGCTTAACCTAAAACTCGGAAAGAGTTACTAAGAATATGATAAATCCAACAACAAGTAGGGAATAAAAAATAAACTTGAAACACTCACAAAAAATATTGAAATTAAGTAAAAAGAGTAGAAATATAGAACCAAAAATGGGGGAAACAAGAGTTGAAGAGAATAATCTAAAAGTTTGAAGAACTTAACAAGATTATGATAAAGTTGAACAACAAGTCGAGATTTAGAAAATGAACATGAATCCAAGTAAAATGTTAGAATTCAACGAAAAGAGTGGGAATATAGAACCAAAAAGTGGTGGAAATAAGAGTGGAAAAAGTTAATCCAAAAGTTGAAATAATTTAACAATGATTTGATAAATTTAAACGTGAAGTAGGGATCCAAAAAGTAAATTTGATACATTTACCCAAAATATTGGAATTCAATAAAAAGAGCATGAATATTGAATCAAAAAGTGGTGGAAAAATGAATTGAAACAACTTAGCAATAACTATAACTAGATAAAGTCTAACAGAATATAGAGATTAAAAAATAAACTTGAAACATTAACCTGAAAATTGGAAATTTAATGAAACAACTGGAAATATAGAATTAATAACTGATGAAAAAATAAGTTGAAACAACTTACCAAGGATTTGATAAATTCCAACAGAAAGTAGGGATCTAGAAATTAAACTTGAAAAATCCAAACAAAATTTTGGAATTTAATAAAAATAGTAGGAATATAGAACTAAAAAGTGGTAAGAATAAGAGTTGAAGAAGTTAACCCAAAAGCTGAAATAATTTACTACGAATTTAATAAATTCAAATGAGATGTAGGGATCTAAAAACTAAACTTGATATATTTACTCAAAATTTTGGAATTCAATAAAAATAGTAGGAATATAGAACTAAAAAGTGGTGAAAAATAAATAAGAATAATTTACCAAAAATTAGATAAAGTTTAACACATTATAGAAATATAAAAACAAACTTGAAATATTCACCTAAAAAGTTAGAAGTTAATGAAAAGAGTGGATATATAGAACCAAAAACTAGTAGGAAAAAGAGTTGGAACAACGTACCAAAATTTAGATAAAGCACCACGAAAAATAGAAATTTGAAAAGTAAAATTGAAATATGCATTATAAATATTGAAATTTGACAAAATAAGTAGGAATATAATTATTTTGTGACATATTTATTTTTTTTTATATTTTTTGTACTATTTTTAAATTTAAAATTATCACAATCTTTTTTCTCATTTAATTACAATTTTATCTTTTTTTTCTAAATTTTTTCATAAGTTTTTCACATTAAAAACAAATAAAAATATAATTTTCACTATATTATCCGGTTAAAAACCGGTTTATGCGATTGCATGCATGCGCTGATGAGATCTGCTGCTGCATGGTAGGTTGACTCTTCATCTCAAACTAAGTGAGTTTATTAAAAAAACTTAATTAAATTTTAAACGTACTTTTTAATAATTAGATTACGTATTGTCTCGAAATTATTTTGAGTTTATTAAAAAACTTAATTGCATCATTAATTAGGATTTAAAAATGGGAGGGTTCATAATTTGCAGATGAAAAGACATTTTAATTTAGTTAAATTCATAATGATCTTTTTATCTTAACTTCATGTAGGAATAGAATAGAATTATGATTATAAAAATGAGGTTTTATAAGAATTTTAAAGGGGGTGAAAGGCATTACTCATGAATTTATTGGAGTACTATCCCAAACCCGTTGTTAATAAAATGGAGCTTTTAACGCCCCTTTAAATACAAACTAATAAACTAAAATCAATGATTTTGCCATAGAACTTTCAATCTAAAAAGAGTATTTATTTTGAGTTTTCATTTATAAAATGCATATAAATCCGGGAATCTTAATTTATTTTCTTTTTGTTACTTAGTTTCTTTATTTAGTTTCTATCTCTATCACTCTAAATTCATATAAATTTCTTAAAAAATTATAGTTTTAGAATTTAAATGTAGATATTAATTATGAAATGGGGCGTGGTGGAAAAGGGTTTATAAAAAGAATAATTTATATAAGTGTTTAACTGAATTTCTATTAAAAACAATAAATGAAATAACCTGTTTTTTTTAACTATTTGGGCAATTTCAATTAAAAATTTTATTTTATGGGAAATTTATAGACGCGTCAAAAGACCTACTCTTCTTAATATTGTATTTCATTTGTTTTGTTAGTAGTAATCATGATTTAAGAGTAATTTTTTCCATAACCATTTAATATCCTTATAAAACGCTAGTTTCATATTAAATAGTTCAATTGCAAGAGAATATTACATAAAAGAACAGATATGAAAATAATTAAATTAAAATATCTTTACACCTACAAATCATGAACCTTATGAGTATATTTAAATTCTAACCCATGATATATATATATTTTTTATAAACTCAGTATAATTTTAAAACAGTGAGGAAATAGATAATTTAATTTAATTGTTTTATTATGAAAAAGTATATTTAAAAAGTATGTTTACAATTTAAATAATTTATTTTAGATTATAGTATAATTTAATTAAAAGTCTATTATAATCTTTTTTTTTTTTGGTTATTTTCATCGAGGGAAAAATTATAAATATAACAAGTGAGGTTTGATAAAATGAAGTTTCAAAGGGATATTAGTTGCCTAAGTCTTGACTTAAATGATGTGTGTATAAAAAGTTTGGCTCCGCTTTCTTAAATGATGTGTGTATACTACATTCAATTCTTAGGAAAAGAAAAGGGACAAAAAAAAAAAGGACTATAATCCTTTGAATCTTAAAAATTTTTGGAATTAATTCCATTATTAAGTTGAATTAACTCCATTTATTAAGTAGTGAATTTGATCCCAATTTATCACATTAATCCCACTTTTCAATTAACCACAATTATTTCCAAATTACACTAATTTTATTTTTTATTTTTTGGTCTTTTCTCGGTTAACTTGCTCTTTGAATCCTGCATGGCTTCTTCAGGTATATTTTAATATTTAAGATGATTTAGCACTCTTTTGGATAATAATTTCTTTATCCAGTCTTAATAAACGAATTAACCAAAATAATTAGCTTCAGATTCATAAGACGTTCCCCCATGTTCTTCAATAACCATTAACCACCAAGAAATTTACAGATAAAAGAAAGGAAAAATTGAAAATAACGCACTTGTTATTTTCTTACGAAAAGACAGTGCTGCTGTAATGAGCAAAATCCTATAGTTTAAAGGGGGAGGATTCGATCAGTAATTATAATCAAGTAAACATCACTTGACCGCATGATGAGCCAGTTTTTGAAGAATAAGCAATAATAAAAAGCAAAAAAATAATAAAATTATGACTTTATTCACAAAAATGTACATATTTATCTATTAATTTGTGAGTGTATCCATCACTATGGATTGGAGCAAGAAACCATGCAGCCATCTCAGCAGCAAATGGAACAAAACCCCTTTCTGGGCTGCTTTTTAATTAGTTTATTTAGCTGTTTCCATTATCAGCCACGTAGCTAGAATAAGATTTCGGCAATCCTAATTTCAACCACCAACAATGACAATTTCCCATTAATTCTCCGCATATGAGGTGACTGGCAATGCAGATTAATCTTGTTATTACTTCAACACATGCACGATACATGCCGTGATTTCATTCTCCTCCTCACAAACTTGAGCACAAGCCAATAGAAATTTCACGAGAAATTAACCAGCAATGAAAAATAGCTCGTGTAATTACTCCATAAACCTCATCAATAAATTCCGAAACAAAATCAAGAAACTTGAGACGCTGCTACAAGAAGCAAGAAATTCAAAAGTAAATAAAGCACAATTCGAGCTCTCAGCCGTCCACCAAAGAGAAACCCAACAAACCGTCCCAAGAGAGACCATGCAACTACATATACACGTAATTCTCCGTTACTCAATACAATCTAAGAATAAGAAAATAGTTATTGTTACGTACCACTCTTTATATGCACTTAAAAATTAAATAGAAAAGATTAATATTGTGTATATTGAGAGAGATCTAACCTCATTCTGATTTAACTTTTCAAAATGTTTTCGATGTATCGGTATGAAATGTTTTGCGGATAAAAATTACAAGAGAACGAACAAGTCATGAATTCGTAACTATGAAGTTCTGTAATGATGGAGGGGATCATAAACAGAATATTAACTAATTTATAATATCGAGCAAAGAATTTGACTGAGAAGTAAATTGAATATAAAACTACTGCTAAACTAACGAATAAATTAATTCAAAGAGTCACGTTAAGTGGGGTAACATTATATGACTGATAAGCATTTTTAACACATTACACATATGTGCCAGGTAGCTGAATAAGTTCTAATCACATACGTATCACTCTTATTAAATAAAAGCATACAATTTGAATTATATGTCCAATGCCTAATTTCGGATCTCCATAATGATCCCTCCGTTATATGTAGTTTTTCTTAGTTCTTAATAATTTGTTGGATTTTTTAATCCAGTATTGTATGATTTTTAATCCAACGTTGAGTTTATATGTGAATAATTATGTGTTGTTGACTGTTATATAGGGTAAGCCCAATTAAAAATGATCTATTAAGGTTTTCGGTAATATGACATTTGATGTATTTAATAGGGTATAGGTCTTTAATGTGTAGAGATTTAATGATAATTTCTATTTCTATGATGAGTTGAAATAGAAATACCTAATGATAACAAGAAAATTTGTCTATATAAATGATCATGGTTCCTAGGACACATGTATCTTTCTATTCTTTCTGACATTCTATAATGAGAGAGAGAGAGCATAGAGAAAATTAAAAGATTCTCTAGGAGAACGTGTTCATTTGGAAGGCAAACCACACAACTCTAAATAGTAATTCAACGTTATGGATTCAGGTACGTTTTCGCGTAATTTGTTATTGATTCTTGGTGATACGACATGAACGTTCTTAAATTATAGGTTATAGTTTTTCACTAAAGAATTTCTTATTCTAACATGATCCACTCAGAAATTACTCCTTTTACAGTATGAGAATAATAAATTTTTATGCACCCCTTCATAAAAATTGACTTTCACATTTTATCTCTATTTTTCCACACTATCTGATGTTCCCTACGTTGTCGTTAGTAGTTTAACCCCCCCTGCATTCTATTTACTTTAGGACACAGCTGAATTTATGCCATTGCCTTCTGCTGCCTCGCACAAACCACTGGTTTATCAAAACTATTGATGATTTAGTGGATATCCTTACTCACATTCATGGGAATAGGCAAAGACGATAGCTAGCAATCGAGTTAATTTTCCATTTAAAACAATAGCCGCTGAATTTTAATACTTAAAATCTAACGGCTGTTTTGTGTATGGATAAAAATTTGGGTACCAGTAGCTAGATCCATAAAATATAGTATTCAAGTTACTATTTAGATAGATTTTATTCGTTACAATTTTTTACTGTGTATCACCTTACAAGTTCCTAGCAAATTGCATACATTAAAAAAAAATTCTAACTTTCATGTGGATGCCAATTAATTTGGTTAGTAAAATGTACTAAGTAGATATAAGACGACTAAAATTAATTAAATGAGAAAATCATTCAAGACATGCAAAACAGTTAAAGTTAATTTGGTTTAACTAACTACAAAAACAAACAATAATTTTTTTCCCAAAAAAACACTAATTGTTTTAACTGAATATTCGTTAGGATCCGATTAGGAACCATTAAGTTATTGCTCTTCTTGGATCGAGGTCAAATCTGATTTTAAAAAATAAAATTTATATTTAGGAAAAAAATTAGACGATGTTTAGGTTTAGATGTATTTTTTTGTTGTTCAGGGCAAGAGGTATAGCTACAGCAGTCTTGGAAATGAGCTTAGGTGATTTAGGGAGATGAACTTATGTGTTTTGAGTTTAGAATAATATAAAGAGCTTCATGGAGTTAATTTAAAGAGTTGTCATAAGGAGCTTAAGATAGCTCAATGAATAGAAAATAGCTCTATAGAGCTTATTTGGGGGCCTTAGTGGAACTCGTATGATAACTTAGTTGAGCTAATATATGAAATGCGATCTAAGTATCAAAACGAGAAATAAGTATAAATAATAAATAACATACAAGATTTTACATGATTTGACATTTTGGCCTAAGTTTACAGGAGTAATCATCTCCAATCCACTATATATGTGAAGTTTTACTTCAATTGTTTTACAATATCAACAAAATCTTATTCTAGGTTGTTTATAGTGAGTAATAACATAAAACGATATGAGTTTATTAAAATTAGAGAGTTTTCTAAAAAAAGAATAAAGAAAAAGCTCTTTTTAGAAATGAGATAGCTAAAATTTTCTATTTAGGTAAGAGGAGATGAAGCAGCCTCTTAAGAGATTAGATAAAAAAAAAAAAGGTTTCCAAGAGTTGAATAAAGCAAAAAGAGAGAGATAGCTTCTTCAAAATTAAATATATGAAGCTTATATATGTGTTCTTAAGAGTATTTTGTTAATTATAGACACCAGCAAATTTTCATTTTTTTTATCCTCACAAGTAAGTTTATTTTAATATTTTTACCCTTTATCCTTTGATCGTGACATCCATGAGCTTAACATTTAATTTACTTTTAGCCTCCATAACTGAGCATATGTGGTCTCCTAGCATTATGGTCTTACTACTTTTTAAGGGATAGTAAAGGACAGTTGATGTGATCTCCTCTTATTGTTTTGTTCAAAGAATTTTTATTCTTATTAGCTCCTTATTCATGGAAAAAAGAAGATATTTTATTTTTTCTAATGACTCTAACTACAAAAACTTAGGTTTTAATTAGGGGTGGGTAAAACTGGGTTCGGGTCAACCCGATCGGGTTTCAGGTTGCTTGGGTTAGACAAAAATCAATTCGAATGAAACCCAAATTATTGACCCGATCCGAATTATATTCGGATCGGGTCGGGTCAATAATTCAGGTTTTATTCGGGTAAGATCAGGTTCGGATTTAAAAGGGGAGAAAGTTATGAAACTTCAAAGTTCAAAGCTTCAATTGGGTTCGGGTCACAAAGGGAGAAATCCATGAACTTGGGTCGAGTTGGAGGTTGAGCAAAGACAAATTGGTCCCCCATCGTGGGTCCCGGATCGCGGGATTGGAAGCGGATAAAATCGTAATTGTGGCAAAAGATCGCGGCAAGAAATCGGGCGAAAAGTGATGATCGTTATTTGTTGCTTGTTTGTTTGTGTGTTTTTGATTTGTGTGAGTAACTTTGTGTGTGTGTGTGGGAGTTTGGTTTAGTTAGTTTTTTTTTGGAGCGGATAACGGCCAAAGTTGTTGGCTCTCGGATCATTATCGATCGGTATTTTATCACTAGTTTTAATTATATTTCATAATATTAGACATATTTACCATTTAATTATCTTCTAACTAGGGATGGCAATGGATTGGCTTCATCAGTGTTAGGCATCACCGTGTTAGTTTCTCACGAGGCTCTTGGCTGAAGAGGGTTCACGATTGCGGGTTGTGTGGCTGTGTGTGTGAGTGATGAGTCCGTTATTTGTTGTTTCCTTGTTTGTTTGTGTGTTTTTGATTTGTGTGAGTAACTTTGTGTGTGTGTGTGGAATGTATTTAGTTTAGGTTTAGTTAGTTTTTTTTTTGGCAACCCGATCGGGTTTTAACGACAACCCGAGATCGATCGGCCCCGAACCGTTAGATAACGCATATAAGTTAAATATGATTTATATTTAATACTTTAAATTTTTGATATAATTAATTGTACCTCATCCGGATCGATCTGAGCACAAACAATAAATAAAAATTAAATTAGTTAGACAAAAATAGTTAATATAAAATAAATATTTTATCCGTCCCTAGTTTTAATTATATTTCATAATATTAGACATATTTACCAAAATTATCTTTTTTTATTTTTATAAAATTTATCTTCTAACCTTTAAGAACTATACTTCATTTGATCAAACGAGCTGGCTTCACTCGGTTGATTTTCTTAGCCACATGTGATCAAGTTATTAGTATAAATTCAACAACCATAAACGTAAACTAGGAAGACAAATGTAAAAACTTAGCCATCGAATTGGCATGAGCGTATACAGTGATTATACTTTAAAAGAAAATTAAAAAAATTTGTTAAAACGAAAAAAAAAAAAAAAATTGTAAAGCACGGGCTACCCATCCGCCTCTCTCCTCTCTCAATTTCTAACACTTAAAAAAAAAAATAAATAAAGAAATAAAGTCAAGCAAGAGCAAGATATTCACCACCTTCATTGATCTCTCTTACCAACCCAAAGATCGCTTATTATTTTCTCTGTGCCGTTGAATAAGAAACAAGAAAGTGGAAGCAATGCCAGCACAGAAGCGCTCTTATGAGAACGCCACCACTAATAATAATAATAATAATCACATTATTGTTACCCCGTCAGAGGTCGTTGAGGCTGTTCTTGATGATGATGGTGATGATAATCTGCAACGCGAGCACAGTAACAACCTTGAAGAGCAGCAGCCTCCTCAAGATTCTACTCCTGCTGCTGCTGCTGCTGACGTGGACGGTAACGGTACGTACGGCTTGATTATTTATTTGTGAACTGCGTGTGCATTTCGTTTTGGGTTTTGATTGCTTGTTTTTTACTCTTTTTTTTTTCATTTTTTGCAGAATCTGATCGAAGCCGTTCGTCCGGTAACGGAGAGAAGGACGAGTATGTTTGTTATAGTGTGTTGTTTGGTTAATTATTTTCCTCATATTGCAGGTGTTTGACTCTGCGATTTGCATGCCTTGTTTTATCTTGTGTTTCGTGTTACTTTCTGTTTCTTGCATTTACAGCCACGTTCAAGAAATTGTCATGTCAGTTCGGCATTTCTTTCGTTGCAAAATGTGTCCGTGTGCCCTCCCGTTCACGGAGTTTAGTCTTTAGCTTGTGCCTGCGCTTTCGTCTAGAGTTAATTACGGTTACAGATGTTACTTAAAATGGGAATTATGTGGTTAAATTTGCATGGGGTGATCACTGGGTTGCCTATGATGCACGGGATTCGGGGTTTTCCTTTTGTTTTTGAAGCTCTTGTGGATCAATTTAAGCACAGTTATGGATGGGTGGTTTACAGAGTAGCTCAATCAGGGTCACATAATTATTATATCATGATATCTGTCCAATGACAGGCCAGTTGATCTGCTTGCATGTTTTAAGATGAAATTTTCCCAGTGTTTTATTGTTTTCCAGAGTTGTTCAACTCAACTAAGATGCAATATCTTATTAGCATTTTCCGTCTCTGCATGTGAGGTGTTGGCTGGAAACTGGATTTGAAAGTCAATTGATATTCTCATGCAGTAATTGAGATGGCTTTGTAGAGTTAGTTGCCGTCGACATTCCAGTGCCTCTTGCATTCACACTCCACTTACATTTTCATAAACATAGGGTGAATAACAAGCATAAGTCTAAAATTATTCCTTGCCAACCATTTCCTTCGGTGGAGAAATATCTGCTAAATGCTAAACGGTGGTGCTAGTCAGGAGAATGTGGATAGATGATCAGTTTATTGGAATATCTTCATTAATTAATTTCCTTGAAATTGATGCATATTTTATGTTATATTATAGTTTTTTGTCTGGATGCTTGCAATAGAATAGATGATTTGAAAAATTCTGACTTCAGATATCTCTTGGTATTTTAACACACGTGGTCATAGCTGTATTATACAGTCATTTTGGGCTGCAATGTGCTTTTCTTTCCCTTGCATATGTGTGTGACAGACCAGTGCTTGTTAGAATAGGTCCAATTACACCTTTTGCTAAAGTAAGGGGTTTGCTGGAAGCTCCAAATATTGAATATCAAATGACTACTGTAGTTCGATCATCAGGATAATGTGCCTGTCAAGTTCCTTGTTTAAACACCACAATTAACTATTATTTCCATGTTGTCATCCATGAGAATGTTCAATAAATTGCTTCATGCTGTATGTTTTCAGATAGAACTCTTGTGTGTTTGACAGACTTTGTTGAACACCTTTCTTATGTTTGCTTTGGGAGGTTTATACCTTTAAGAGCATAGTACTCTCACATTAGATGAGGTTATACACAAAATAGAATTAGCAGCAGCCAGGTTTCATTGTCTAAAAATTTCAATGTAACAAAACTATTCTTGCCATGCCCTCGAGTCTCATATTAACGATTGGTGTTTTGACATAACATTTTTGTATTGGTAAATGTTTGCAGGTTTGTTATAATAAAATTGTCTGATATACGCAAGGAAGTACAGTGTCCAATCTGTTTGGGTAAGATTTTGGAATACTTTGTTATACATGTTTACTTCTACATTCCAATAGATTATATCTGACTATTTGAGCAAGCATCACAGTCTGCATATATTATATGAGAACATTGACAAATACTGTTCTATGCATCATTTTGGGTAAGCATGCTTTTCGTACAGTGTTATACGTTACCAAGGAATGTTGTTCAATAGTTCCAGAATGCAACATAATTAATTGATAAACCTACAAATTTCTATCTTAGTGTTGAGTTGAATTTTCTGTAATGTTGTGTTGCTATGTTTTCGTCCTTTTTGTTGCATACAAGTTGACAGAGACATCCTTCTACAGTGGCACAGCCCTTAAGCTGAGGCATATAATGTGAATCTGCTGAATTTGCTGGCTTATATGAAATCAATATATTTTATGTTTCAACCATTTGAGCAATTTATACGGTGTAAGCATCAACTGCCAGATATGTGTTTTGGGAGGCATTGCCATTTTATTGAGAACCCCTTAACTATAAACTCCATCTTCAACTTGCTGGCTGTATAGCTCTATGTTCGCAGCTTGTTACAGGAGAGATGTTATTTTCCAGCAAGTGAAGGAGATGGTCTGCTGAAACAAGAAAAAACTCATATATCTTCCATTTTGATTACTTTTTTTCCCCTCAAAAGAATAAAGTTGGTATTAATCTTACTTCAATAGTTTGTTGGTTATTTTGAAGCACGAGGTTGGTGAGACGCTCTAATGCAACTCCAAGATTTTAGCTTATTTGAGTTCTGATTACTGTTATAAATTGCATGACATCTTCTGCTTTTTGTTGATGCTTGACCTTTGCAGAATTATTATTGGTTTTCCATTTTGTTTCTACAGGGATCATTCGCAAAACAAGAACAGTGATGGAATGCCTGCATCGCTTCTGCAGGGAATGCATCGACAAAGCTATGAGGCTGGGGTATGTTTGAAGTATCTCTTTTCTCTTTATTTACTTGTAGCAACATTGGATTCAAATTTCCTAGTTTGATATTGGAATGGATGATCTGACTAAATTCACTTCAAAAAAATCTGACATGTAAGTTAAGAATGTCTTTCTTGAAAATTTAAATGAAAATTCACTGCAGGAACAATGAGTGTCCCGCCTGCCGCACACATTGTGCTAGTCGCCGCTCTTTGAGAGATGATCTAAACTATGATGCCCTGATTGCAGCTTTATATCCAGATATAGACAAGTATGAGGAAGAGGTATCATTTAGCTTATTTAGTGCTTCTCAATTTGGAATCTGATCTCTGTTTTAATTGAAACTCAAACATTCATGTTTTCACCTGATTTAGGAATTGGCTTTCCAAGATGAGGAGGCAGCTCGCAACAAGCAGGTGATATACTACAAGTTTGCTTATGAGTTTCCCAACAAATCTCCAATCCTGTTTTTCCTTTCCCTTTTAGCTCAGTGAAGAATGGATTTTATCTGTTTGTTGAATTTGTAAGCTCACCTGTTAACTTTCTTAGCTCCTATCTCGTGTGCTATGTTATACAACAGAGTAGCTGTGCTTTCTCTAAAGAAAGCAAAACAGGCTAAATGGTGAAATAATCTGTTTGTTTCTGCGAGTTGTTGGCACCACCATTAACTTTTAAACTTTCAGAACAGTAAAACCGTGAATTTGAATAATGCATGCCTTCATTTTTGTATGCATACCCTTAGCCTATCTAAGTCTATTACTTTTGCATATGGCTTTGGATAAAAAATAAAATGTCTTGTAAGTGATCAAATTGGTCCATCTTGGATTATTCAAACAGATCCAAGCTTCCATTGCGCAAACTTTCCAGCGACAAACAGAAGCTCTGGGCAGAAAACGGACACTTAAAAGCACATCAGCATTGCGAAGATCACATGGTCGCTATCGGGATACTCCTTTGAGGGGGAGAAGAAACTATCGAATGACCGAACTTCAGGGATCTGATGAGAATGATGATGCAAATGGGGATGCCGGCAAAGATTCATCTTCTGCTGATGAAAGGTCGACGGAAGTCAGACCAAAAAGACGAAAAAGATGGTATGGAGCTCGGTTTTCTCAGTCTTCTTCAGCAGCTGCTGGTACTGATGGAGGTGGTGATGAAAATGACTCTGAGATACATAGAGAATCCATGGTTGCATCTGTTGGGCTGATTGGTCCTTCAGAACGGCTTGCCTGGGGCAAAGGTGGTATTCGATCTCATACACGACACGGCAGTGTGAGTGGTAGCAATGGTAAGAATGCCCGAAATAACCGCCTCTCTAAGTTGGTTGATTATCTCCAAAGTTTGGAGGAAAAGGATGACCAGGTAAGGTTGCTTTTTTTTTTTGTTTATGATACTGTTGCTAGTCTTGTGATAAAAAATCATGACTTTCATATGTGGCTTCCAAAATTATCTGAACTGAATCCAAAACTTCTTTTTCCTTATTTTTTTCTCAATGCACATATAGTTCACAGCTTCTTTATGACCACCAAATTCATGAGATCATCATTCGTCATTGTTTCTTAGAATCTTAGTTCTTTGGCTTCCTTCACTCTTCGCCAACGTGATTGGGTCAATGATCACTCTTCTTTATTTCAGTTGGATATCCACCTCGTGCTTGTTTCTTTGGATGAACAAAGAATCCCAGGTTTGCAGCAGCCATACCTGTGCTGCAGGCCTACACTGTCTGTTAGGCACCTACGCCAGGTGACTCTTGTTTCATCCCAAGTCCTTTTTATTGTTAGATAACATCTAGTTACAATTAGATGTATTCGGTTTTCATTGCTGAAATTGGTTTTTCTTTGCCTGTTTTCTGCAGTATGTTGCTCACCATACCGCACTGCAAGCCAGTGAAATTGAAATATACTTGGTTAAAGAGTTGCATTCCAAAATCAACCTCCCATCCTCTACTAACTCTCTGATGATAGATCCTTGCAAAGATAAGCTGCAAGTTTTAAATGAACAAGAAACTTTGACAGGACTTCAAACTCAAAATTTGGGACATGGCTTCCTGGTGAGATATATTTTCCTAATACCAACATCAATAGGTAGATTCATGCACACACTTCTATTAACAACAAAGCATGGCAAGCAACATAGTATTTTAATTCATTCTTGCTCATTGATTCATACTTTGAATATCTGACTAATTTTTTTAATCATGTTATTCATATTTGCAGCTTTTGGCATATCAGAAAATTTTGTTGAACTGAGATGACTGATGAACTATTACTGCTTGCTTAAGCAAGTTGTTTCGTCATATATTTATAGAGTGATAGTGTATACAATCATACTCAAATATGGATCACAGGTAGGTTTCAATTCTTATAGCTTCCATGCTCTACGACACATTGTTTGGTATAGTTCTAGGACGGAGAATCAGCAGTTTAGAATTAGGAAAATAGTGGCCATTCCAGTGACTTCTCGTAGCTGGATGTGAACAGACCAATTGTTTCTAACAATGTGATTATAATTGTTGCACCATACAATATGCACTTTAAATTCATCAGTGGTTTTCCTGATGGCACAAAGTAAAGCTCTGTTCTTATTTCTTAATTCTGATCAATTGAAAGCAGTCTTTCCTCTACTTGTTGGTCTTGGATAAGGATTTGGATTCATGCTAGCTGAGTTCTTGCCGACATTATGGAAATTTAGTGACACCTGGCTTCTATAATATTTAACACCTGAGATTTGTTATCTCTTTTTCCCAACGCATTTATTTTAAGCCCTTTTATTAAGTAATTTTTTTTTAATTCATTTTATTCCAAAAAACTTGGCTATAAAATCTCGATCTCCTCCAACAGTGTCCTCTTTTTATTCTCTCTCTCTCTCTCTCTCTCTCTCTCTCTCTCTCATCAAGCTTCTTCACCACCTGCTCGACTAAAAAATGGCGCGGCGGATTCTACGCATAACTGTATTCATAGTCTTTGTTGGACAACTAACTATAGCACTAGGAGAAAGGGATCGGACTGTTTACTTTTGCCCTTTTTGTTCCGAAATTTTGAAGTTTTTGGTCGCTGCTGACTCTCTTATGTGATTGTTTACGTAAAAACTTAAACAGTCAAGTAAAAGAATATACAAGAATCAAGGTGTACATTGATGCAATAATTTGCTTGGACCGGGTCAAGAAATACAGGATAGCTTGGAATGACCCCATTCATTATCGTCTTTAATATGGTACCAACAATCGCCCTCCATTATTTTACATTACGTGCCCACTTTAGACCTTGGCTGGTGACAATTATTATCTCTTTTTATCATAAGGTGGTGTCTTCTAATCATACCCCTACCCAACTAGGCTAGCTGTTAGCTGTTAAATGGTCCACCGTGTTCGCATCAATTTATATCCTATCCACAAGAGGGCGCAAGTTATGTTGGGAGGGCTAAGTTACGTGTTTAACGCCTCTCACACCAACAGTATCAGACCCCACCAACAAGACTATTAGTGTAAGAAAACGTCGGTTACGTTAAAATTAACTTAGGGCCTGCCCGACGTCATATTTAGTGAACTGCTTCTCATTTTCCTTTGCCAAATATTTCGTCAAATATTCAACACACGATCGGACAAAATTATAATGTAATTATAATACCATATTATAATTACACTATTATAATTCCACCCAATCATTAAATTCAGTCATAATTATCATCATAATTAAATAATTATAATATTATACCACAATTATACTGTAACAGAATCCACATAAACACAAACATTAGTCGAAGACAGCAACGTTTACCAACTCCATTTATATATATATAAATATATTTTCAATTATCTAGATTACCGGAGAACATAATCCGTAACTTCATCACCCAAAAAAAAAAAAAAACAGAAATTCATCGTACCCATACAGAGCACCAACTCCATTTAATCGACAAAAGAGTTAAAAACATTCAGATAAACAACTTATTATTAATAATAAAAGCATATATGCTCATCACGACCGTCCGCATACGGATGATCTTGGCTCTTACAAAATGACATCAAAAACATGTCCTAAACCCAAAAACCAGCAAAACATTTCATCTTCCGCCCACAGCTTAGCAATCCTCACATCACATACAATTATATGATATGATATGATATAAAACACCAGAGTCTTCACTTTCAGTCAGCATTTGAAACCAAACTTTAGATAGGAAGGACACGTAATACAAATAGAGCATTAACAAAACGACAAGGACACACGTTGCGAAATCCAAAACGAAACGATACTATATCTACAAGCAACTCATCCGGTGAGCTGGTGACCCATCACATTCATTTACATCGCTGGAGCGTATCATCCACTCAGTGATGAGGCTTGCTCCTAGTCTCCCCACTGTAAAGCCTGCACTCACAACCAATTCAAAGCACCTCAACTCCCGATCCAAAAACACGCCCAGATCACGGATCAGACCCATCTAATAATAATAATAATAATAATAATAATAATAATAATAATAATAATAATAATAATAAAAGGATCATCAACATAGTTAAATCACTAATTAATCATCTACCGCAAAGTAAACAGATCCAACAGCCCTAGCTATAGTAGTATAGTGCGATCTATATCTTCTCCATGATCACTACATAATACAAAATATATTATTATTTATTACATCATTGGCTTAACTAAGGAAGAACTTTCAGGGATTCACAAAGAGTGTGTACTGACTGATCATTACTGAATCTGAAAAAGACACGATCTATTTCAACACGCCCGTGAGACAGAGTGCCACGTTTTCCTCCTTCCTCTTAGCCTTTATTTGGTTGCTGAGAGAAACCAGTAAGAACGACAAAAACAAAACAAAATCAAAGATGTTTGAGTTGACGCTCTATTGATTTGGTTTCATCAATTTTTTTTTTAAACACACGCGCACACGCACACGCACACACACACACACGCACACATGAATATAATAAACCACGGGTTTTTTCTGATCGGGGAACTAATTCAATTAAAAAAAAGTGAGAGAAAAAAGAGAACAAGTTAGGAAAAAAAAAAAAAAACATTTATCGGCAACCAAACACGATTAAACATATAGAGTACAAGTTGCCTTCGCATTCAACTGATAAGATCTAAGAAAGAATAACATGCATGCAGCATCTATGCAAGTGAAGAGCGAGCGAGTGAGCACACGCGCGTACTTACCAGTCATAAACAGTGGGAGAGTTGGGATGTACGGGCTTGTCAAAGACCTCTGCACCGATACCCCTAGTAGCAAGGTTGCTACCAGGGTGAAACACGCTCCTCCACACGTTGTCCTTACGCGCCGACAGCGGCGTCGTCGGCGTCACTGGCGTCGACGGTGTCCCTGGACTCGCTGGCATTGACAGAGACCTCTGGTACTTGCCCGACGACGACTCCCCCTCACCACCCTCTACCCAATAACAATAAGAATCACACATAGTTAAAAACTAGAAAAAAAATTATATATATATATTTTCATAATCTTTGAAGAAGAAGATAATGAAATATAATAAATGAGATATTTTTAGGGAGAAAACAAAAAAAAAAAAACTACCTTTGACTGCTAAGGGTGTTGTAGTGATTTTCCTCAGCCTGCCAAGGCCGCGATCAGGCTGAGGCCCTGCCACAACATCGTCCCAAAGCTTCTCTAGCATCTTAAAGTTCAAATTTAGCTGCTAGTTTCCAAATCTTTAACCTCTTCTTCAGTGAGATCGTCCACTTCCTCTAGTGTTTGTTTATATAGACAAGTTGGTAATTGATAATATCTATAATTGAATCTTCCAGATGCGATTTTTTCTACTTCCCAATTTGCATTTGTTTTTGTTTTGGTTGTCTCGAGTGTGACAAATGTTGTAGTGTGGTTGGAGTGGACATAGCGGTTAGCGAAATAATCGAGTGTGGAAATTGGGGAATAGATGGATAAGGATGAAGACTCAGTAAAGCGGGCCCCGCAAAGTAATATCCGATCTTTCTACTCCTCCGGATCCACTGCGAGAGTCCGCGGGGTGTTTTTTACGAGTGTGCACTTGATTTTGAAACCTTTGTCCTATTTAGAGCAGTGACGTGGGGTCCATCAAGATGGGGGACGTGGACTCTGATAGTGAAATGTGGAGCTCATGGCTTTTTTCTTTTTTTCTTTTTTTTTTCCCTTGAGAGAGAATTGTTGTTTTTGTTAAGGAGATTGTTATTTTAAATTATCATACAAGGTTAATGATTATTTTACAGTATTAGATGAAAATTTAATACTAATGAAAATATAAGATTATATATTATATTATTTTTATAATTATTAAATTTTTATTTAATAATTATAAAAAAATTATGTATGTTACATGATTATGTAATATAATTAAATTTTTTTATTAAATTCAATGTGTATTATAAATGATTATTAATTGAATTTGATTATATTAGAATTTTTTAAAAATAAAACATTCCTTTATAATTATATCTGATAGCCTTATTAATTTAGGATTTCACCAACTCACAGCTGCATTTACAATCCCTTTAAAAGTATCTGGTCGTTATCAGTAAGCTGCATTTACAAACCCTTTAAAAATATCTGGTCCTATCACTGATTACAACTTTTTATGTTATTTTAAAAAGATTATAAATTACAATTGCTGTCATCACATCATCTGTGTGGAGCCCATGGCTCTGATCATAAGGATTGCTTTGACATACAAATGCTTGATGACATAATTTGAGACTTATGTGAGCCCTCCATCTCTCCTGTAAACACTTTTATTAATAATAATTTTTTTTTTCTCAATTGCTCACTCTCTTTTAGCCCTTCTGTAAATAATCTTACTTAGTTTATGGAGAAGTTCAATAAATTTCCCTAACAACAATCATGCAAGAGTTGTTTAAGTACTGTATAGATTTGGTGCATAAAATATTCATCGTGTAACACTTAATTTATATTTAGTATTGAATTATAAAATTTGTCGAAAAAAATATAATTATAAAATAAAAATTAATAATGTGTAATAAATAAAAATATTATAAATATTATAAACATGTATTATACAATTGATAAATTAAATTAATTTAGGTTCTATTTAGTATTGAGGTATTGTAGTTTTGTTAAAAAAAAATAGTAATGGTGAAATAAAGTTAATAATACGTAGTAAATATTATTTTTTAATAATAATTTTAATAAAATAATAAAAATATTATAGATTTTTCATTATACAAGTTATAAAAAAATCAACTTAACTTAACAACTAGTGTTTACTAAATACTTTAAAACATCTCTAGTGTTGAGGTTGAACAACCATAACTTAAAAGTTACAACACTAAAATAAAATAAATACTAACTATTATGACTTAATATAAAGTTGATTTGATTTTCGACTTATATGATGAAAATCATATAATATGTTATTATTTTTTATTAAAATTATCATTAAAAAGGCATATGTGCTATATACTATTCATTTTTTGTTTCTTAGTAACAGGGTTTTTTTTTTTTTTTTGACAGCAAATATGACCTAAAAGCTTATATCAAACAAGGCCTGAGTGCTGTAATTTTGTAAATATTCAATATGAATATCAAACAAAGACTTAGATTTCAAGTTGCAGTAATTAATATTTATTAAATATTTTAATATTATACCTACCCAACTTCAATATTAAATAAAGTTTTTAACAATTAGTCAATGTAATTCTTTCATTGATGGCTAAATGATTGCACGAATTAATGTAATAATAATAAATAGAGTTGAACATTGGCACCTCTCGCAAATCATGTTAAAACCCCTTTTTTTTTAATTATATTGTATTTAATAACTAACCTTTTTTCAAACAGTATCTCTCTAAATAATTTAAAACACTAACTTTCATAAAATAAAAATAATCAATATGAAAAAGTAAGGAAAAAAGAAAAAAAATTAATGTTTTAAATTTGTGCAAATCAATTATATATACGGGATTGGAAAAAAAAAATGAGTCACAGAGAGAGAAGCAAATATGATTCAACTAGTTTTGAGTCGTGGTTTATTCTTGAACTACAGCAAATAGTTCGACCTGAGAACAGACTTCAAGTTCACTAACTATATGAGAATTTAACTATTGATGGAAGACATTCTTCGTATTGCGACATGTTATCATTGAGTTTTGGTTATATACGCAGATTTTATTTAGAAAAAATAGATTAAAGAAAGAGATTGAAAAAAGGGTTGAAAAAAGGGTGAGGTTAGTATTATTTCTATTTATTCTTAAATATAATTATAATAAAAAAAAAAGATTTTAAGAGGATTTGTGGCAATACTTCTACTTCAATAAATACCGAATTGTTGCTCTCTGTGACCCGGGGGGGTGGGGTTTGTCGTAACCGCTGGAAGAATCTGAACTTCCCTGTGGACTATTCTTAAAAAATGGGGTGGTCATTTCGTGCGTAACTTTATCGCTATCAGTGTCCAATTTATGGCCAGCAAAGTGCAATTAACTATTAAGACCAAAATGGTATCATAACAACACATTAGCTGTATTTTCTTTACTCAACGAGTGCGCAAAATACCTTTTTCCCATCATAGAATTGTCGGAGGAAATGATTCTTCGTGAGGTGAAAAAGTTTTGATTTGAAAGAGATATGAGTACCAGCAGCCAGTATCAAATAACAGTGGAGCATAAATGCCCAAAATTAATCAGTTTATCAGGAGTTTTTTCCCTCTGTGTGAGAAAGTTTTTGTGTTGCAGTAACCCTTTACACGAATAAGATTGGCGGTGGAGTCCAAATCCAGACGAATGACCCAATATCTCCAAATGATTTAGCAGATGCAGCCAACTTGGCCCATTAATGTTTACAATCGCTAACAATTGGGCTCATGCCGCCAGAAGGGGGTTCCTGCCGACAATTATGCCTTAAGAAGACACATCTCCAATCCTAAAACTAACCACCAATATGCAACTATTTTAATACAATTCGTAAGTATTAACATCCTTACACTTGAATCACGATAATATTCTCAAATTTTAGTGAAATTTCAAATAATATAAATTTCTACCAAGAAGAAAGAGAACTTTACATTGTGATTTCTTACCAAAAGAATCCACAAACCCTTTCAAAGAAATCCTAAGACAATCATTTTTTCTTAATATATTGGTCGTCCTTACGTTTTGATAACATGATTGTGTGTCAATCAATTGATTCGGCAACTTTCAGAACATTCATGCGATAGATTAAATTAATCAATTTAATATCGAACCACCTTCTTGAAAGATCCTAGTCTAAAATTTTCGCCGGCATTTCGAAGTCACAAAGTAGCAACCCACCACCCAGAGGATTTCATCAATATGAGTAGCAACCCACCACTCAGAGGATTTCACCAACTCATATTGAAAGAAAGATAAACATATGATATCCGTTCCTATCAGGAGCTTCAACAGTTACTTGGAAGTATGTTTCAACAAGGACATTTGATGGACAGTTATTTGGAACTTTGTTCACAAAGTTGCATCAGCTGGGATTATTTTAAGAGTTATGTTCAATTGGTAGATTATTTTACTTCACCTACTCCATTGGTATATCCACCCGTACAAATCGGTGAAAAGCTAGAGACGGAGAAAAACAAAGAAAACATGACATTAAAGTACATCCAAAAATTACATGAACTTACCAGCATATAAGCTCTGGAAAACTGCAACCAGCTTCAGCAACACTGTCAATGGGAACGCTCCATAGAAACAGGGTTTCAAAGGAAACTAAGGCCAATAACAGTTCACTTGACTCCCTCTCCTTCACTGACCTTGTATGCATTCAAGATCAGCAATCAGAGTCCATTCCTACAAATCAAATTAGCAAACACAATCATGAATTTCAGTTCAGTACAGCTACTCCCAGTCCCAGATCAATTACTCAGAATTCCCCAGCTGTTGCGCTAATTCCCAACAATCAGCTTCAACTACATGCATTCTTATGTCAATCGAAACAATCTCACGTTAATAACCTGCCTTGCTACAAAGAAAAATTACCATCATCACAGGACAGCCATGGCCGAAAAGTTTCACAAAAATCAATTCACGAAGTGAGAAACCAAGCAAACAAGGAGTGCACTGCAAAAAGTTCATCATTTGCCGAAAAATTGTTCCGGTCATTTGTCTCACCCTGCAGGGAATGCCATGCCTGCCAGCCTACGGTGAAAGCACATACCATACCACAAGAAAATACCAAGCGCATTAGCTAAAGCCATTCTTTCCACTAATCAGATCAAAACTGAATTTCATTTTGTCTTTGAGTTAGATTCCATACGGAGACTTAATTCAACCAGTCATTGAAGTCAGCCTAACTGAATGAAACTCATCACTGTTATTTTGCTTTTCTTGAGTTCAATTCTTGGTTAGCATAACAATTAGAATCTAGTAAGAATAAACTCAGATTAGATACTATTTGGTCACAGAATGTTCTCTCTCTTCTCTTAAAACAAGGGTTCTATCTACAAGGACAAATATAGTTATAGCCTTATAGGCTTCTCTTACCTTTTTGAGTTCTATCAGTAATTCTCTAGTCAAATAGTTATTCTATGTCACAAATATTAGCTGATTGCACTATATCTAATATCATAGGCTCATTCATCCAATTTTAACTTTATCTCGGCTTCTTGTCATTTCTGTTAAGTCAAAATCAGAATTTTTCATCTTTAAGGATCTCCTAGGGTAGGTTCACAGAAATTTGATCCATGAACTATATATAACTCTTAAAGGTAAATTAATCTCTAACAGTGAATATTAAGATTGAATACACCCACATTTTACAGGCTTTATGTAAATTGAGAAAGATATTAGACACCATACAATCAGTGGCAGAGCTACCTTGAGTTGAGGTTTAGGAAAATGAATTTATTTGCATGCATCACCAAATTGCCCTCTGAATATTATTCATACACCTTGCCCCTTCCAATTGAAATATTGTTTCTTTGCCCTTGCGAACAAATTTGTAACTTAAGAGGAATAGAAAAACAATTTACTCCTGGTAGTTGATATATATCTCCCTTTTTAGAGGCACGGCATCGCATCAAAAAACTGCATTATTCGTAACATTTGCTTAATTTTCTTTGTCTAAATTAACATTCTAATATTAATGTATTTAAGTTACAAGACTTTCTACATCCTGGATCTTCTAGTTTTAAGACAAATACAGGCAAAGAAAGAGCTAAGTCATTTTCTGGACTGAAATATGAAAAGCCAACTGGGATTTTCATTCAAACGGTTGAGCTTCATTTCAACAACTTTTCAATTCATCCACAAACACATCACTCATGATTCTGTTCGGTTTTTTTGCATGAGTTAAATTTCTGGAAATATATTTATTTTACCAAACCTATTACCTCTTCTGGGATCTACTTCCAAGATGAAACAAACAAAGAAGCAGGATATTTAGCAACTGTGAGAGCACCTTAGAATTTTCAGTAAACAGTTCAAAGGAAATGTTTTAATGGAAATATAAGCCACATTTCAAATTGATTGTTATCAAACAACCACCAGGTTACGAACTATTTAGCCAGTGTAAAACCAACTATAAATGTAAACCACATGAAGGTGTTTCACAGGTTAAAAGACACATCAATATTATCAAAAGAGTATATAGAAAACTCAATGAGAACTTGCAAGAGATGTCAACGATAAGAAAAGTGAATGAGGTACCTCACTCCACTAACTGACAGTTGCAAAGTTGGAGAAAAGTAATGCACATATTATCCATAAACAAAGGAATCTGGAAACCACAACTACAAATACACAAAGAAAATAATAATCATAAAAGCAAAGATTCACTTATATTCCAGCAATGTAACTCAATCCTTACAGAAAATGGAAAACATTATACACACACAGACACACTGTGCCAAGATGAATTTTTTTTTTTTTTTGGTTTTTTATGTTTAGTTATTTTTTTTAAAGTAGGAGGGTGGGCAAAGTCCAAATTGACTTTTAAGCCCTACTTGCACCTCCCCCAGGGATTAGCCAAAGAAAGTTGCTTGAAAACCACTCGGCCAAGCCCGTAGGGGCATCCCACACATTGAAATTGATATTATAGATGCTAAACAGATGGGCACTCCGCCGGCTTATAGATAGGCAGTTTAGACATCCTAGCAACTCATAGTTCTATTTGCAAAACTAATGTCTAACAGATTACTCCGTTCATATCCAGGCTTATTCTGGTAATCATTGATGGCAATAGATGCGTTGTATAATACAAAACCAATAAAACCATTTTGTTAGCTTCTATTGAGTTCAACAAGGAATCATATTAATACAAAGAAAGAAAAAAAACTAGTTCAAATAACCCTGAAAGCCTACCAGGGTTGGAAATCAAGCCTTGTAAATAATGTTCCCTATATTTTATGGATTAAATAGTATATTCTCCTATGCCAGAGTAACTTTTGAAACTAAAGCAGATATTTACTGTATTTTCTCCAATAAATCAAGAAAAAGAAACATGAATAATTCATAAAGGAAAACATATCATAAGAAAACTTAAAACATTCACAATAAACCTCAATTTTTAACAAGTTAATTTAGCCTTGAACAAACTGTCAACGACTTCACCAGTTACCGGAATGGTAAGAAACTGTACAGATGATACAATAATCCAGCCTAGCATCTCAAGATTTTCCATACTTATCAACATATCCCTGCAAGCAAAGGAAGCAACTGTCAAAAGCCAAGGACAAGTTATACTCAAAGTCTAATATCTATGTCCATCCTTGTACAATTGTATGCGTTACAGCTCAACTCAGGACACTCACCTCGACAAGCTTTGCAATTTTTGGCTGGGATGAAGAAAGATATTGCTTAGTTGATTCCATAGTGGTTGGAATTTGGTGGGGATGTAGGGTGGCAAGAACCTTGTCAACTGCTTTCTTAACTATAGTGTTATGAGCATCCTTGCTGAGACGACCCTCACGCCAGCTTGGTTTCAACAACTCTTTAACAAATTCTACAAGATCATTACGGAAATGTTTCGTCAGTTTTGATTCTTTGCGCCCATCCCCATCAGCCTTATGCTCAAGATCCATTTCACTGTTTTGTCGTGCCCGATCTACTTTTGGTTCTTTATTGCGTCTACACCTATCATTTTGAATTCTACTATCATATTTTGCATTAGGTTTCTTTGACTTAGAAATATCTTTGAAATAAGTGGAAACTGAGGGATCATTTTCTTTGGGCATGGCACCATTTTGCTCATCGACAATAGATGTTCCTACTCCTTCTTCCCTGTCACCAAGTGAATCATTTCTGGCTGTGCAGCAATTCTTATCTAACACATTCTCACTGAATCTACCATGAGATGATACAGAACTTTTATCACCGTTACATCCTGGGACCACAGTATTAGATAACATTGAATCGCCACATGGTTTCTGATCTGATGTGTTTAGGGCGGAATCCCCTACACTAGAGAAAGCAAGTTTAAGAGATATGTGTCCTATCTTGGGTGAGTCAAAGCTATCACGAAGAGGGTCATACTTACTTCCTGGAGATGATGTATCTATAGAAGCAATAACAAAAGATGGTTGAAAAGGCACGGATGGTTCCCAATCATTTGATGATATTTTTGTTTTGTAATCAGAAGAGATCTGGGGTTTTTCTGGTTCAGAAATAGAGAACGGGGATGTGCTTCTCAGAAACAAAGCCAATCTAGAATTACGGCATTCTCTATTACTGTCCAACAACTTTTTAGCATCAAGAGGACTAGCACTCAAAGAGGCAGATGAAAAAGGCAATGACAATCCTGTCCAGGTCGAGATATGGTGAGATGGGAAACCGCTAGAAGTTGGACCAGAAGTACCTAAGCTTGAGTTCATAGCGTGGCTGAAAGCTGGCGAAGAATAATTATTATGCATATATTTACTTTGAATCCAAGGCCGTTCTTCCAGACTGACAGGATAAGAAGAGGGATTCCCACTATGGTAATTACTTGTCAGAACCGCTGAACCAATTGAAGAAGATCTATACTCGAGATGCATGTTGTTTCTAAATATAGGAGAACTGCCTTCATTTATCAGTGAAGCACAGTTACCATAATCAGCAGGCCAATTATGTCTTAAGCTTTCTCTTTCTGCATCCTTAGATGTCAAGCTACATCCAATATCCTCTCTGGATGAAGGGGAATTGTCAGAAGATGTATTCTCTTTCTGGAGCAATGAAAGCCTATGGTTTTCTTGAAACTGTGGCAACCTTTTGCTTTCTCCTCGTTCCTGAGTCAGTATTCTTTCTGACGATAAATCAGAAGAAAACAAATCATTATTCCCACCCGAACAAGCCAGTGGATCAGGAAAAGAAGGCATTCTTGATCTCTTAGTCATATTTCTTGAACCTGATACAAGCAAGGACGCTAATTAGAGATGCCATGTAGAAAACATTCTCGAAGATCAGACACGAAGAAAATATTAAATACCTTCATCAAACTGAGCATCTGTTTTCAATGATGCTTTCGCAGATGCAGTAGCTACATCTTCCCCAAGTAGTTGAGTAGTATTATTTACATCATCTTTCACATGAAGAAACCTACACGAATTTCCTTTGATGCACCAACCTTTAGTAAAGAAGTCACAGATAACAGCAGGACGTTTGTTTCCATCCTTAATCTCAGTGCCAGGGGACAAACTTCTAATCCTTACTGCAGGAGAGGCAAATCTGGAATAGCTAATGGTTAGTAGGAATTGGTTGAAGTATTATTTTCTATAAGTCAGAAAGGTTACTACCAAAAAGCAGATAGTATTCAGTGTAAGCTAACAGTTCCCATCTTATGATACTAATATCAAAGAAAATACCAAATCAATATCAGCACACCTTGATTCTATTCTGTGTTTATCATCTGCTGAATGTGTGTCCATAGGCTTACTTTCTTCCACAGAAGTCCCTTCACCAAGGCAATCTCTTATCCGGACACCAGCCACAGATTTTCTAGTAAGGCTAGAAGGACTGGCGGTCTCAGACTCCATTATCTGACTATTATGCAAATGAACCTCTCCAACAGTATGCAGTTCATTTTGCTCTTTACGGGCTTTCACTGGAAGAAAGGGTCCTACATATTTCTTAGAGATCTCATATTCTTGACTCCCATTGTCCTCAGCAGGAGTCAGATGTTTCCCTGATTTTAAATACTTGGATTCCTCATGATTCTTGCTTGACACCACCTTCTGTCTTGAGAATGGCCCATTTGAACAATCAAAATTATCTCTACTCTCTTCTATAGCAATGGTATCAGATGCTAGCCTCACTTTAAATTTTTCTCGAGAGAAAGAACCTGATTCCACATGGCTTTTGTGCTCTTCTGATTCCACTTTTTCACTAACATCTACATAGAAGAAAAATGAAATCAAGAAAAGCAACAAAGCGATATGCTCCTCTTGAAAATGGTTGCAGCCAATACACTACCAGATTAGGGCTTATAATAAGACTCTTGGGAGACCATTCAAACAAAAATGGAAACCTTCTTTTGATAAGAAACTGAAATTTGAAATAAGAACAAAGAATCAAGATAAAACTAGAAACTTGATCATCAAGCCAAGTGGGTATTGAGTAAGACAATAAATACGTCACTTTCACCACTGCATACTGATGGAATTGCCAAGCCATGTGAGAAGTAGACCAATCGACCTCATTGAAAAAACATACACCAAATTTCTAAAAGCCACCTTGTGAGAGAATATGGGACATGAGACTAAAAGGTGAGAGGAGGGCACACCAATATCTAACGACAAACCACAATATGGAGATGGAATTGGATTTACATGTAAACATCAGTGTAGGAAACAAGAGAGCAAAAATGTTGCGGGAAGAGCAAGTCGATAGGTTTTTAAGGCTGTCTACAGAGGAAATGCAGACTCTCATGGAAGTACATTCAAAACTGTTTAGAAACAGTCATTTATTCTTCAATGTAATTTTCAATTATTTACTCTGATACCTTTTCCAAACACAACGTACAAGTCCTTCTTGCAACCACTTGACATTGACCTAAAATGAGAAATTTCATAAACTCCATGTAACTCCAGCTTAAGCTACTTTGGCTAAGGGAGGAGAGAATAAGTTATCAACAAGCTACCTACACTATCAAACCAGTTAGAAGGCATACATCTAAGCTTCACGATACTTAGACAACAAACAGACTACTCAAACAAATTCAATAGAAATTCATTAGCGTAATAACGGAATTTGCACCATTTACTGATTTCCAATCCTAATAATCATCTACTTAGCATGGAAGCATTCTAGTAACTTAGTTTCTATCTGTAGCCTAACTGCTCCTATTAGCTGTTTTTGTTACTATCAAATAGTGTTTATGAATTGAAGTTTTTATTCAAATAACTGGTACGTGACACCAAAAAAACAGTCAAATATGCATTTTGCAGCATCAACTAAAGAACAAGAACCAAAAAAAAAAAAAAAGTTGACGCCTTCAGTCTAAAAGAGAGAATGAACAAATAAAGTATATTCAACTAACCGTTGCGATCCTCAGAGAAGTCGCTTGGTGAATCAGACAAATTGTCAACTTCGTCAGCATCGTCAGTGCGAGTGGCGGCCGCGGCAGATGAAGCAGACATTAGGGGCGTTCCAACTGCTGGTTAAAAAAAAATCACGGTTCGTACAGTTACTACAGCGTCGAGGGAAGAAGGCGATGCTGACCTGTTCCCTCCGCTTGATGTGATACGCAACCGTGGGTCCCGTCCTCATTCGGCCGCATCGCTTGGATTTTTTGTCCTACTCTTAATCTGCAGGCACTCCAAAATTCTAAATACACCGCAACTATAGTAAGACGACTTGATCTCGTTTAGCTGCAAAAATTAGGATCCAGCTAGAATAAATACCGGGTTGTTGGGCTCTTATTAGTTAATAGAGTTTGGCCTCTATTTTACACGTATTATGAAGTAGAGTTGGTCGGTAGGTATATTTGGATCCGCATCTGCATCCGCATTTATATTTCTATATTTAAATTTATAATTTAAATTCGCAAAAATATATACAGATGCGGGCGGATATTCTAAATATCCGAACTCGCAAAAATCAAAATTTAATTATTTAATAGATAATTTAAAATTTAATAATTTACTTGATAATATTAAATAAATTTTAATTATAATTCAATATGAATAACATACAACGACATTATAAATCCACAAAATAATTTAATTTTTAATATATATTTTTAATGTAAAATAAAATTTAACTGAATTTAAATATCTAATTTTTCAAATATACTTACATTTAGATCCGTGTAAATCTCAACTTTTCACATCTAAATCCGTATTTTTTAATATGCAAATGCGGGCCGAATCTGGATTTTATTGTCATCCTTATTATGAAGAGAGTCTGAGACAGAAGTAGGGAGAAATGTTATTCATATGTATATTGAATCTTATTAAATTAATAACTATAGTTAAATAATAAATTGTGTCGATTTCAATTTAGGGCCAACTTAATAAATTAATGATTTGATAAATTTATTATATAATAAATTTATTAAAAATCTTATTTTTCTATATGACTCAAATAATGCATAAATCAATAATTAACAAATTTGAATTTAAATACATATGATATGTTTATGATTTTTTTTATTGGCATAATATTTTACACATTTCATCGATAATTACTGCTTTATTTACACATTTTAAATGAGAAGTCATTGTTGAATTCTATATGCTATATATTATAAAAAATAAGAGAGGGAATCAGCTTAATTTGTTGCCTCTAAAAATTCTTCTTTAGTGAGTTATCATATAATCACAATCCAACTACGTAATCTAATAAAAGGATTATGAAATGACCGATTCACTCAATCAAAACCAAATTAGAATTGTATCATATAAATTGATAGAATCACTATATTCTCTAATTATATCTTCTCTATACTTCATAAAAGTTTCTATTATGAACATGATATTATCTTTATAAATTAATAAATTATTAACTTATTGATATATTAATATCCATTAAGTAAATAGATTGTTCATAATCCCAATTTGATTATTTTATTGAGGTCTTACCATACATGTATTTAATAAATTACACTCCTAATAAAACGGTTAAATCAGCATTGCAAATAAAAATTTCTTACAAAATTTACACAAATAGCCGGAAAACTTTAGATTTTTCAAATTGACTTTAACGAAAATATCCCTTTCATTTTCGTAATCCCAAGTCTCCCTTTTAAAAAAATCACAATTACACCTTGATCTCATAATTGACGGTGATGATGATGGAACACGACCCAACCCTAGGATATTTGTGATGACCATAGCGACAACATTTATCCAACAAACTCGATGCTTACAGCAACAATGGAAAATGAATCAAAACCCGAATTCGGCTAGTTACTTCAAACCTAAGTGTTGGAAAATCTATCATATTTTTTAATAAAAATTTCCTATGATATTTTTTTTCTTTAGTGGAATTCCTATTTAAGAAATAAATAATATTTCCTTTGACCTTAAAAACAAGTTGTGCTTTTATTTGTTGAGAGTAGCAGTGAGTGGTAGGATAAATCTGTCAAAAAACTTGTATTGGTTAGTTATAATAAAAAAAAAGTTAGGTGGGTCAATTTTTTATTTTTAAAATAAAATTATCTTTCAACCACCTTTATTTTATCATATGTACATCTATTTATCATAAAGTTTTGATATATTCTCGGTACCACCTTTGTTTTTAAACTTACATCAATTAACTACTTTAACACTAACGAATGACTATTTTACCCCTAAATGAATTAAAAATATTTTATTCTACAAAATTTTGAAGAATACAAATGTTATAATACAAGAATACCAATGAATTTAATAGAACAAATAAAATCTCAAAATCCCAATGTTAAGTTTTTATAATTATAATTTCATTTAAAAAAGATCACGTTAATTTTTTGTAATTATAATTTTATTTATTTTTTGTAATTAAATTAAGTATAGAGAAGTTAATAAAAATTAACATGAAGAAAAAAGCTGCCAAAAATTATTGTAAACTTCCCTATAATTTAAAAATTAAGAAACTTCTCCATATTTAATTTAATTAAAAAAATTAAATGAATTTATAATTATAAAAAATTTTCATGACAATTTTTATTTTAACTCGTTTTGGGGTAAATTAGTCATTTATTAATGTTACAGTAGTTGATTGATATAAATTTAAAAAATAAAGGTGATATAGAGATAATTTTTATTTACAAAATCTAAAAATTTTTAGGCTAAGTATGTATAATTCTCCAAATTTTCTGATGAACAATCTTATGGATGCATTAGATGATTTGTATCTTTGAAAAATTTATTCTGTTTCCGTAAGTTTGGTCCATGCAATCGCAGGCCCGCAACAGTTAGACCGTGATGGTTACCCAGACCTACCCATTTTCAAGGTATCTACTTTTTTTTACTACAATACTTTGTTTTCACCGCACTATGAATCGTTTGAGTCTTCAACGCTATTTGTAAACCAATCTTTCCATATTATGTTAAAAAGAGATTGTCAAAACCAAAAATTATTGCTCTATACTGTCAGCGTCAGCGTCGTGGCATTGACCCATTTTCCAGTGCACAAATTCCCGATAGTTGCGCACCAATTGATGTCTCGTAAGGTCAAAAATCCAAGAGTCAAAAGCAATACCAAATGAATTCAACCGAGACGACAAGCATCCTCAATCGTCCGATCTAAATTCACATCAGCATCCCTCGTCAAGGCACTTGCGTAAATGTAAATTTCCTTTCAGTATTGACCCCTGTATTTTGTTTTTTTTTTTTTTATATTTCTTTCGTGTGAATTTTCTCTATTGTCATCTACTGTCTACTGAACAGAGGTATACATATCTACGCTACATGGGAAATTTCAAAAATTAATTGGAATCGCAGCAACTACTTCCAGTATGAAGCCCTAATCAGAACACGAAATCTCTCTTTCGGAAAAAAAAAAAAAAAAAAGGGACCCGCAAACATCTAGTTTGTACTTGCACTTTAGATTCCATTCACTGAATGCACATGCACCGTCAGATCAGAAGTCTATCAGAATTGATGAACCTGATCACCACATTATCACCTGCTCTTTTCACGAGAGTCAACTAAATTACTAAACCAAGAAAAAATGAATTAAAAAATGTAACTGTTTACCTGCACTCACGTCCCACTGTTCACTCACCGTTTAACACTGCAGACGAAGCTCAGAGTAGATGGATGTAGATAGACAATGTGAAATGAAACTTTAGAGTTTTTTCGCAAAAAGGAAGCGAGCAAAGCTCAGTTGAAACCAAAATGCTTAGATTTCACTTCTTATGGCTTCTTGTTTTCTGTTCCGCTCTCAATTCTTCTTCAGCTCGACATGGTAATTCGCTTTTACTTTATTTGTTTTGAAAAGGTTTGTTTGAGATTTGAATTTGGGACTTTGAAGTGAATTATTCTTGCATTTTGTTTCTTTGAATGAGTTATTGATCTCGAGCTTCTTAATTTTCTGGATATGTAAGCGGTGAGTATGATGAGATGGAAGGATTTGGATTTAAATTGAATGTGCTTTATTTGTTGAATTCTTCTAGCAGTAGGTTTTGGATGTTCCGATCTGTTCGGTTGCTGAGTAAATGTAGATAAAAGGAAAGTATCATAGTTGTTTACTCTATAGTTTGTTACTCTTGACCTCACTGCCACTATCGTTGCCACGATTTATGCCTTCTAGCATGCGGATATGCTTAATATAATAAACTCAATATCTTTAAGTTTGAAGTCCACTTGGCCGGACTGTTAGAGGAACTAAGATAGTTTATCATCTTTTGATTCCTAAACCCTAGTTTGCATGATGGAGCTTGAAGAGATATAAACTTGTTTTGCAATTGAAATGCCAGATGTTACCATTGACTGTTGTGTGTTTTCTATTCCTTTAAGCTGTGACCATTTCACCTGTTGGTATATCGCTGCTTACATTTGCGATTGCAGGAAAATTAAATTCCGTTCCCAAACTTGACGAAGGAAACACGATCAGAATTTTCTGCTTTAGCTATTGTTTCATGTTATTGAGTGTCAAAATTTATGGAATCTTTTGTTTCAATGCAGTGCCTTTTGCCATGCGTATTAGCAGTGGAGCGCGCCAAAACATTCATAGTCCTCCAACAAATACACTCTGGTTTAAGGATTTTGCTTATACTGGAGGCATTCCAGCTAATGCCACGCGTCCAAGTTTTATCACTCCTCCATTAAAAACACTTCGCTATTTTCCTTTATCTGAAGGTCCCGAAAATTGCTATATAATTAACAGAGTGCCAAAGGGACATTACAACGTGAGGGTTTTCTTTGGATTGGTTACATTGACTAGTTTTGACCATGAGCCTCTGTTTGATATATCTGTCGAAGGCACCCAAATTTATTCTTTGAAATCAGGTTGGAGTGACCATGATGACCAAGCATTTGCCGAAGCCCTTGTCTTTCTTAGAGATGGTACAGTCTCTATATGCTTCCACAGCACTGGGCATGGAGATCCAGCGATCCTTTCTCTTGAGATTCTTCAGGTTGATGACAAAGCATACTATTTCGGTCAAGGGTGGGGTGAGGGGTTAATCCTCAGAACAGCCACAAGATTGAGTTGTGGTAATGGGAAGCCAAAGTTTGATGTAGACTATAGTGGGGATCACTGGGGTGGCGATAGATTTTGGAACCCGATTCTATCTTTCGGTCAGAATGCTGATCAAAGAAGGTCCACTGAGAGCAGCATCAAGCAGGCTTCAAAGGCACCAAATTTTTATCCAGAAGCACTTTATCAGACTGCTCTTGTCAGTACTGATAGTCAGCCAGATTTACAATATACTATGGATGTGGATCCCAACAGAAACTATTCAATTTGGTTGCACTTTGCAGAGATTGATAATACAATCACTGGTGTTGGGAAAAGGGTATTTGACATCCTGATAAATGGTGATATTGCATTTGAAGGTGTAGATGTTGTCAAAATGAGTGGGAATCGCTATACAGCACTTGTTCTGAACACAACTGTTGCTGTTAACGGGAGGACCTTAACGGTAACCCTTCATCCTAAAGGAGGAAGTCATGCCATAATCAATGCCATTGAGGTCTTTGAGATCATTGCTGTTGAATCCAAAACTCTGCCAGAAGAAGGTTCCACACCCCCACCCCCCGGGGCTCTTTACAGCTGAGCAATGTATTTTTCGGAAGTTTGAATATTTTTATATTTTACTGATTTTTTTTTCATTCTTTATTCTAGTAAGAGCTTTACAGGTATTGAAGAACTCATTGGGCCTTCCTCATCGGCTTGGGTGGAATGGTGATCCCTGTGTTCCCCAACAACACCCATGGAGTGGAGCAGATTGTCAGTTTGACATTACTAGCAACAAATGGGTCATTGATGGACTGTACTTTCTTGATCCCTTTATATTCAACTTATATCTGCATTCTTGTTTAATTAGCTATCCCCATAATTTTCCTTCCATACATTTGGATAAAATCTTTTTTCATTTCTCTCAATGAACCTTCATTGTAAAGCCTTAAGTTAGAATTGAATGAATTCATCAGATCACTGCCTTTGTGTACTTTTAGCTTCTTCTTTTTGATACATTGTGCTTTGGATAACTATTCTGTTCACTGTGATTGGATATTTGACATGGGTAGAAGGTACATCAATAATGGCAAAGATCTTTTGTTATTTCAACCAGTAAGGCAGGTCCATATTGGTTGGTTGGTGTATTTTTGGTTGTCCAATAAGTCCATGCAGTTTCGTCTATCCACTTGATTTTTTTTTTCTTTTTTTTGATCTGGAGCTACGCAGGTTGTGTGCATAATATTTACCATTTTCCAGAAATCTATGCTTAAGATTTTAAAAGTTAAATGTCTTCCATCACTTATACTATCATAATTTGATAAATAATTTTTGCTTCTTCATGACTAGTGGTCTGGGCAATCAAGGTCTGAGGGGTTTCTTGCCAAATGGCATATCCAAACTGCGTCATCTACAGAGCATGTAAGTTTGTTGTAGATACCTCCTCCTTGGATTACAAAGTTGTATTATTGGTTGCTTTCGTTTGTTAAGTACTACTGCAGTATTTGCTTTTCTCTTTTATCCAAGTCTCACAGCTGAGAGAACCTTGACAAAATTATGGCAAAAATGAAAGGAATGGCTCTCATTCCTTTCTCTTGGACTGGTCACTTATTGCTGTTTGTTTCTTACTACAATTAGTTGAACATTTGTGATCCAAGCTTTTAAAGGGTTTAAAAAATCTCTGTAGCTCACATATGCTGAACTTGTGTAATTGCAGAAATCTGAGTGGAAACAGCATTCATGGGGCTATTCCATCTTCACTTGGGACAATAGCTAGCTTAGAAGTACTGTAAGTGCATCCTAACCAGCTTGTTTCTTTCTGGACATTCCTAATTGTGTCTTGTTCGTATGGGATAAATCCAACTGTGCAAGTGATGTTATTCGCTTTCCAGGGACCTGTCCTACAATTTCTTTAATGGATCAATTGCTGAAAGCCTTGGGCAGTTGACAGCACTACGTAGACTGTAAGTTCTTTTCTGCAGCTGATTAGCACATGAAATGTAACTGTAAAATAGAGTAACTTAAGTTTGTCTTGGTGCAGGAACCTCAATGGTAACTCTCTTTCTGGAAGAGTTCCTGCTGCACTAGGAGGAAGACTTCTGCACCGAGCTAGCTTCAAGTATGTTTGTGCTATGGATTATCTATAGATATGATTGGGCTTGAGAAAAACTTGTTATAGCACGTATTATCAGTGATGGGTGCACAAACATGCTATAGCGTGATTGTATGTAGATATATTTACTAATATACTTGTTTGTTACTTAGACTACAATAAAATACTGAAGGCGGGTATGCATAGTTTTACTGATAATGCAGGTCTATGTGGTATACCTGGGCTACGTGCGTGTGGGCCCCACCTTTCTACTGGTGCAAAAATTGGCATTGGATTTGGTGTGCTCGTTCTTATCTTCCTTCTTATTATCTGTTCAATAGTCTGGTGGAAAAGGCGCCAGAACATTCTAAGAGCACAGCAGATTGCAGGTAAGGACATTCATAGCGAACAAACTCTTTTAAGAGAATATGTAATGTTTAGAGCACAAATTAATTTTAGAATCTCCATCAATGATAAATGTCTAGGATTAACTTTGTTTTCAAATAACGTTCGACTCACAATATACACACCTGATAAAATTTTTGTGCCTTTTTTTGTCTTTGTACAGCAAGAGGTGCTCCCTATGCAAAAGCAAGGACCCATTTATCACATGATATTCAGTTGGCAAGGCACTATAATCATCATGGCAATGCTCGAACTGCTGCAGAGAATGGACCTAGTCTGCTGTCATGATTAACAATTATCAATCCTGAAGTCCTTTAAATCTGCTTCCGTCTTAATTCATGGATTCTAAATTGCTTTTGTTGGACAAGCATGATAAAAGACCGCTCGAGATTTGGTCCTTGTGGATGCTCATGTGTTCCTTTCAACAATCTTGTTTGGTTGGTTGAGTGATGAAGCCAAAGAGGCACCACTAAGAGCTAGATCTTACCTTGGTAGCCCCCATATTGCTGGAAAGTGATAAATTTTGTAAATTGCTTCCGTTCTTTTTTTAATTCTGGCAGTATGAATGTTGTTGTCACATAATGAAATACCAGTGCAGTATAGTCTTACAAAAAATGCACTCTTTGTTGGATCCTTCGTGTTTCTCATCAAAAGATGCTTGAAAGGAAGCTTTCAAGTCCTGGCTTCGCAAGGCCAGAAGAATGGTGTTTTTTGAGACTGCAAATCCTTTTGTTTCTCCATTTTATTCTTTTTATCATTATTGGTTGAAAGTGTTACGGCTTGTTGTATGTTATTCTCAGGTGTTATTGCATTTTGGTCATTCCATATTCCCATGACTGTCATGACCGAAGTTGAGAACGTGCCCCCACTAGAGAACAAAATTTCATAATTGAACCAACCACGTTCAAAATTCCGAGTAACTATGCAATAATGCCATAAAATTTAGAAGGAAGCAATGCTTTTGAGAGAAAAGGGGGAAAAATGGATTTAAATGATAAATTCAAGCAAGTGGGCAATCAAAATCGATTGTTGACGCAGAACTTTTCACGAAAGAAGCAATTCTTGGACCAAATTGATAGAATCTGAATTACCTGTATGCAGTATGCGCCAATTAGAAGGAAATCATTGCCCCTGCTAGCCCTAGTTTATTAATGGAGGCAGCAAATAAAGCATACAACTGCCATGGGCCCTGGCCGATGACCCCAGCAATTCTCCACGACAATTTCGGATAGAATTAAAGTCTGGGCGACTTCACTTAAAAAATTGGGAAAAAGATAATTTATGCTGTTGTAAACTCATTTTAAATTTTAATTTTAGATTGGAAGTTGATTCTGTGTGTATGGAAGAGTGTTCTCTTGACTTAAAATTATTTAATTGTTTATTTATTAGAGTCACCCAATCGAATGGTGGATGAAAGGAGATATGTACGCAACATTTTAACTTCAAAATATTATCATATATAATTGAATGAATCTAATAAAAGAAAATTAAGATTTTTTTTAAAATCAAAATAATAGAATAATTTCCTAATAAGCACATCTTCATTTTAATAAAGTGACAATGTTATTGATGGATAAAAAGTTATAAATTTTAATGTACTAACAAATAAAAATCACACCTTTAGTGTGTGTGTGTAGGCACACACAAAACATTCTAACTTTAAAATATCATCATGTAATTGAATGAATCTAATAAGTGAAAATTAAAAAAATTTTTATAATTAAAATTATAGAATAATTTTCTAATGAGTACCTCTTCATTTAAAAAAAAATGATAATGTCACTGACGAATAAAAAGTCATAAATTTCAATGCACTATCAATAAAAAAACAAAGCTTTTTAATGTATTAAAATATATGTTTCTTTTATATTTTAATAATATATTCACTTTAAAAATATTTTCATTATGAATAACACACACACACACATAGGACATCCTCACTTTGATGCTACTAACAAAAAAAAAACACAAATTTTAATATATTGAAATCAATTTTTTTTGGGTAAAATATCACAAAAATTACACATGTTTTAAATGTTAAAAATCCAAATGCGTAGCAAAATATTATCTTATAAAAAAATAAACCAATTAAAACTTGTCAAAAGAATAATTAAAAAAACTTAAACTTTTATAATTGACCTATTCTATTATATATATGTGTATATACACACACCCAAGATAAAATATATAAAAAAAAATGTATATAAATTTCAATAAGTTCTTGCTAAGTTACCATTTATGTAACTTATACAGCTCATATAAAAATCAAGTGAATCCATTGTAATATTGTTATTATTTCACATGTTTTTGTATGTACTATAAGATAGCTTAGCAAAAGTTATTTCAATAAATTTAAGAAAAGGGTCTAAATATATTAGAACTATTTTAAGATAGAATACGTCTTTATAACTCTATGGTTAAAATTATAATATATTTTTTTATTATTTATATATAATTATAATTTATATTATATGTTAGAGTAACACTAAAATAGCGTTTTGGAAAAACACTAGTATGCTTTCCTTGTCTTACCGAAGAATGCTTTCAGCCGATAAAACTGTGTACATTGATATTTAAAATCCCGCATGCTCTCATAACACACGTGTCAAGTTTCATGGCTTAGTCAATTTTAAAGTTAAATAATCATGAAAATGGCTTTCACGTGACCATTTGTCAGTCCGCAGCAGCGTAGTAGTCTTTAGTCATCCACCGTACAGTTTCACTTTAACCCAATATTCTGGACCACACACCACACAAATACTGAATCCTCAAAACCGAGTCAAACACGCCAAATGCAAATCAAATCCCCTCAATTTTTTAACTCGCCCTCATCTCAAACCCGGCCCTGTCTCCTGCAACTCAGACACCTCTTACGTATCCTCCACGTGGGATCTCTGCACACTACCCCCAACTCGCTACCCGACACGCCACCCCGCTCTTTCTTCATCTTAATCATAAATCCGCTCTATTTTTGCTTTTTCATTATTACATCAAATATTTTTATAATACTAAATGGATGCAGGCGCCGCTGAGCAGCGCCGTACAAAATGCATAGGGCTTACGTCACTTCGGCGCCACGACTAGTCACATGACACCCTCCCCCATCTCTCACGTCTAATCAGGCGGCGGCTCTCTACTTCTTTTATTTTTCTCTCTGTCTTTTCACGTAGGTCCCACTTTTGTTTTTGTATGCGACTCAATGTCCCCACCCTCTTTTTTTTAAAAAAAAAAAAATCATCAGAATTTCAAAAAACAAAAAATCATAGAATCAGCACCGTTCAGTTGAATTTCAAGTGAGAGTTTATAACTACATGAGAATCAGACGGTGGAGAGTGAGTTGTGAATTCTTTATATAGAGTCGTGCCGTCCAACCGACGATTACGGGTGACTTAGTGGGACCCTTAATTTTTTTTTTTTCTTAAAAAGCGCTACACAAACACAGTAGAGCTCTCTCTTCTGATAATTTTCTACTACTAATATAGCTAAACATCTCTTCGGATTTTGTTTCTGTTTCTGTTTTTCTCAATGGCGTCCTCACGTGAGGGACACTACAGGGGTGTTAGAAAGAGGCCATGGGGGAGATACGCAGCTGAAATACGTGACCCGTGGAAGAAGACGAGGGTTTGGTTGGGTACATTTGACACCCCGGAGGAAGCTGCACTGGCGTACGACGGCGCTGCCAGGTCTCTCCGTGGAGCCAAAGCCAAGACCAACTTCCCAGCTCCCGTTACAAACTCTCTACCTCTTGATCTCAACGTACCGTCTGATTCTAATACCAGTAATCAGCACCGTTGGATCACTCCTGGTCACCACCGTCATCAGCGCTTTGGATTTTGTGAATTTTTGCAAACTGGGGTTCTTCAAGAAATCAACTTTGCTGATAGGCAAGCAACTTCAGCTTCCGCACAAACTGACGCTGCGGTTATTGATGGCGCTCCGGTGGCTGATAATGGGTCTACTCCGTCCTTCTTTGGGATTGTGAGGCGTGGGTTGCCTATTGATTTGAATGAGCCGCCACCGCTCTGGCTTTGAGCTGTCAATTACTGTGGCTTCTCGCTTAGGCATTTTACGACGTCGCACTGCATCTCACTTTTGTGACTACAACTACTCAACTACTGGTCTTACCACTGCCACCTTTTATCATTTTGTTCTTCCTTTTCTTTTTTCTTGTTTTTAGAGAGATTAGCCAAAAAAAAAAAAATGGGGATAAGAATATTGGTGGGAAGTTGAGAGCCCATGTATATATAATGGCTTTTTTCTTTTCATATGCTTGTATGAATTATGAAACACTTGCAATTCTTCGTGTTATGTATTTTGTTCTTCATATTATAGTTGTCGTTTAATTACTGTTTTTGCCTGCTTCCGGTTGAAGCATGAACGACCGTTGATCACATCATTTGCGACCGTCTGACGCACTGACCTGATTTCTGGGATTTTGGTAGTAGGATATTGACTCGCACCCAGCAAAAAATAATAAGCTTTCGCCTCTCTGGGATTCCTACGGGTACAAACAAAATTTCTTAACGCGCGAATTTCACACGCGCTGGTTGGTTGACTGTGCAAAATCAAAAAGTAGTGTCCGTTACGGAAGAATGGCAAGCAAGCGTGTGCGTTTAGCATTAGCGTTTCCTTGTAAGATTGCCAGTCTCTCTCATCAGAGAGATCTGGCTCTGATGATTTTGTTGGTCGCGGTCAGTATAGACCCTCACGCTGGCTGTACAATGGCGTAGTTTGTAAAAGTCTCAAAAGGTCCAAAACACCCTTGCCGGTGTGAATTAGTGCGGTAACTAGCAGTCACCGTTGAGTTTCGCTTGAGATTCATTAAATGCGAGTTAATGCAGCAAAAGCGAACGAGACAGTACGACTAACAAAGCAAAGTTTGTTTTCGTAACTCGCGAAATTGAGGAAGTAATCGCGTGTGTTGTGGATAAAGTTTGCTTTATTGAGACGTTACTTTTTGCTTTTTAAGGAAATTGGGCGCGTTTCTCATGTGCCGGCTTTTTCTATTATTATTTTTTTTTTTTGGTGGAATAGGTGGTTAATTTATTTATTGCTGCTGATTTTAAAATAATTAATTTCAATTAATTTCTTTTAACTTAATCACGCTTAATTTTGGGCCCAGCCCCATCTCGTATCTAGCGAATTTGACTCCCAATCGCTCATGAAATGATGTTTACGACCAACTGCTACAATTTACTGTGTATGTATTATGAACTTAATTATATTAAAATATTTTCACAAACCATCCAAACGATCAAAAGTATCCATGATTAATGCATTGCATTTGATTAATGTATGTGGAAATGCAGTTGAGAATGATAATTATGTTTAGAGCGTTTAATTGAGTGGCAAAAGAGAAATATAAATGACAGCTCAAATCAGAACTCTTGATTAGGCAAAAAAAATTTTTTTTTTTTTTTTTTTAAAAAAAACGTTTGGCCAGCCTCCTCAGCGATTCATTGCTCATACGAAACAAACTTATCAGTGTGCACGTAACTTTAAGTATGTACAGGGGTGACAATCAAAATATAAAATGCAATAGGCTAGCCAGGCAGCTTATGAAAATATAGCAGTCTTCATCATCATCACATATCCTATTGTCTCCGCTCTCTCTCTTTCTTTATTATATCCATCTCTCAGTGTGTGTGTGTGTATAAATTATTTATATAATTATAATAATAATAATATAACATTCTTATCACATAGACAATGGGGGATGTGGCTGGTGGCTGGTGGCTGGTGGCTGTTTGATGGCCATCAGGTCAATGTTTCCTTTTATCCGCCTTTTGTTGGACGGTGCTGGCTTTGATAATTCAAAAAGCATCTTGCATATTAATTGCCAACATAAATTCTTAACATTATTTTCCATGACGACCAACGTAAAAAATCTATAAAACAAATTCCGCCACGCAATTATCTGAAACCATTTCCTTTGTTGGTTCCATAAACACTCTTCTATATATTTTATTACTCGCAAAGTTTTTGAGTGTAAAACTTGGTGAATTGAAAATGTTTGCTTCACAAATCTTAAAATTGCGCCATGAAATATAGTTACATAAATGTACACTTCTTAAAAATCTAAATTGTGATGACTATAATTTTAAATAAGGTTTTTTTTAACACCATTATTACAATCAGGTTATTATTAATATTACGTCATATTACTATTAATATTAATATTTAAAATATTATTAGAATTAATTTATATTAAATCTTATAAAGTACTATTTAAGTTTTAATCTTTACTAATATTTGAAGATATTATTAAGATTTTTATTTTCATTAATATTTTAAAAATATTTACTGTACCTAATTTTTTAAGAGAGTATTTTTTTTATAATTGAAAAAAGAATGCACTCTTTATAATATTTTATGTGAACTTGAACTAAAATATTGTTTCCGCGCTCTGTAATTGAGGAAGGAATAAAGCACTTATAATATTTTATGGGAGCTATAATAGGAATAAACTTTATAATATACTATGGGACTTGGAACCATCATGCCAAAGGCCGGGTGGCTAAGTGCGACATTTTAAATACGGTTGAGGGTGTAAAAGTAAGTTTAAGAAAGTTTTATTCATGCACTTTGTGGAGTCTGGTCAAGTCAAATAAAAAAAAAAAAGGAAAATGTAAAATGTAAAATAAATGAGAAAATTAAAACCAACACGCAAGCTCAGAAGTCAGAAGTCAGAACCTATTACAATCGTCATCACTGACACACTATCAGGCTGCATCATCACTGCTGCACCTTCGCATCGCCGGCCGTCATTTCATGACTCATTGGACCTTCCCATTTGTGGGCCCTGGCGCTCCCAAATACATTTTTTTTTTTAATTTGCACTGCTAAATAGTGCGGGGCCCGTTTCCATGTACGTGGCGGAAATAGGACTTAGCATGATATGGGCCCCGCACGAACGCATCTGTCGGCAACAGAGGCGTCACTGCGGTCTAGCATTACACTCAAAAACACTAAAAAAACATCTACTCGCATCAAAAAACAAGTAAAGCAGATGTTTTGCATTTGTTTGTTTGTTTGTTTTATGGCACACAGAAACTCCGTGAATCTCCCTGACGGCAGCTCGATTTCGACGTCGGTTTGCATGCTGTGGAACTGTTTAACGGCGCCGTTAAGTTGGAGTATGCATGTGTTCTTCTTTTTATAATATGTCACATCATCTTACGCCACTTTTTGTCCTAAAAATACATAATCATCATCATACAAGATGTATGCAAAAGTTACCATGCATCATCAATATCATCACCACCATCATACATGATAAATGATGCATCACCATCATCATCATATCATCATACATGATAAATGGTGGTTGCAGGTTTGACCAGCTGTTTGAAGCGTAGAAGGTAGAACGCAGAGCTGGTCCCATCATGAAGTGGGGACCCTTCTGTAAAGTTAATTGTCTTCTTTATCACAAAACTAATTTTATTTTCTTTAAGGTACAATCGATGTTTAGTTGAAAAAAATCACTTGATTTGAGGGATATTCATTATGAATTATTCCCGAAAATGAGTATTAAATTAGGTAGTTACTCATCCAAACTCCAAAGAAGAATCTAAAGCAAAGATCTTCGTTTTTTAAATCACACTTTAGGTCTTAATCAAACAATTAACTGGCAATTTATGATAAAATTTTGCCACAGCCGATCGAGTGCGTGCTGTGGCGGAACAACAAGACTCCGGAATTGGAAATACTGCTTCTCGTAAAGTGGGATGTTTTTGCTTTTGAAAACAAAACCATGGGCTCCAACCTCAGTGGCTGGGCCCACCTGATAAAGAAACGTTGACACCAGTGATTTTCTTTTACGTGCGCGCCACGTGTTGTGCGCAGCCGCACATCATTAATCACATGACCGAAGTTGGACGGTGGCTCCTATCTCACCCGCTTGTTCGTTATTTGCCGGGTCCATAATCTTCTTGAAATATTTTTTTCAGAAAGATTTCACAATTATTCTTTGTATCTGTGAGTCTATTAATGATAAATTTAAATCTGATAAGATAAGCCGGGCCCACATATTATTGAGAAATATAGTACTGTCCCCAGATTAATATTGGTTTGGGTGGGTTGTTCTGAGTTGGGGCTATGGTTTTAAATTGTTAGGGCGGCTTGATTTTGACTCGGTTTATTTATTTATTTTTTTAACACCGCCTAATAGGACATAAACATTGTGGTACACGGGAGGCAAAAACAATAGTCCAAATCAGTATACCCTAAAATTGTTTTGTGTTCATAAGATAGGCTAAGAATTTTGCCAAAATCCTCATATGTCAATGTGATTATTTGTTGTGAGTTTATGATTTTAATCAAGTACGTGGGACCAATATTTTGCATTCATTGAGACTTATTTTGTCCCTATTGAAGCATGTTTCACATGTCTAATTACGACTAATGAGGCGGCTTCTACAGCTAATAATTTAGGAAACCCGAAACCCTCATCATGTTGATTATTCAACGAAGCTTTAAAATGGGTTTGAAAAATTTAATGCTCCTGCAAAATTAACTTTTGTTTTCCCTCTTTGTATCCATTTTTGCTTGGACAAGTCAAATACATTGGATATCTCACTATCTCGCGGGGACTTTTTGTTCAGTGATTTTCCCAATGAAAACGCCAGGGCCCATCGCCTTTTTTGGGACAATTTTTTTTTTTTCTAAAAAGATTAAAGGCATATGCCCTTCCAGTGTCCAAGCAACCGCAGTTTTATGCAAAAGAAACCAAACATTAGCATAGTAATAATTACATATATATGACTTCACTTGTATATCTCAAAATAATTCTCCATTCACGGCCAACTTCGTGAGCTAATGGCCCCCCTAAACGTTGGTCAAGGGCATTGCGGTGCTGAACAAGATTTGGCCAAAAGTCCACATAATAGAAACACAAAGCAGCCGTCAAAGTTCCCACAATTGTGTAAATGGCTCCTTAACAGTCCATTCTCTTGCCACTATGGTTTAGATTTTAATTTAAAATTCACGTTCCTAAGGAGTTTCTACCTCATTCGAATGAGTATGGGTTTCAAGACTAAGTTCCTCTGTGACCTCTTCAACGATCCTCCATCTGCGAGATGTGCAAATATCGTACAAGTATTAACATTTAAAAGAAGCTGAAACTAAAAGCTCAAAGACATATTTGCCTATTCGGTACCTTTCAAGAACAAACTTCCCTTCTTTGTATTTTTGGCTTTTGTCGTGTGCAGCAACCTGCATGCAGGTCATAGGCTCCATAAAAATGATTGCTATTTACCATATGGTGAAATAACTGCTAAAATAAACCAGGAACAGGCTAAGCAGCAGCTCATGATGGCCGATGTGTAGCGTTTTGTTGTTCTTAAAGGAAGAATAATCATTTGTAAAAATGCACAGACACTTTATATTGTGTCAAGATAAAAAATTTTCTGGAGAAACGATTAAGAAAAATCCAACAGCTCAATGTTCACTAAAGAAAGCATTTCCTGAAAATTTTCTTCTTTTACTATTTTGCTGCCAATTTCTACTATAAAGCTTGCATGATGTTGCTGGCCCCGAAATATTACTCAAATTTTCGCTGAAAAACAAGAGAAGAATGGCTGAAAGGAGCTTACATATTTCCAGCCAACAATTTGTCCGCAGCAGCAGCAAAATATATCCTCCACGGTATGCATGCCAGAGAGCATCAACCTCTCCTCTTGAGGTCCAAGCATTATATTCACCCTGAAGATCCAATGTGTAAGAAATAATGATATAGATACAATTGACCAGGTATCATTTTTCAACCTTTTAATTGTTGGAACATTTAAATCTTTAGGATCATATAGACAGATTTTCAAATAAGATATAAACAGTAATTCAAGAAATTTATATAATTAAGGTCAGCAAACTGAATAACTCTATTATGATATTGATATACATGCCGACTAGATCTTTGTGGAAATCAACCATATGAAGTGTTTGGTAAAATATAAAAGAACATGATCTGTAGAACCGGATTCACAAGAACATGATCTGTAGATCAAATATTCAAATAGCAACATTGAGAGAGACAATTCAGAAACTGGCTTTTACATTGTTGTCTTAAAAATAAGCTGTGTTGGACCAAACCTCTGTATATGACTTGTTGCAAACCATAAAACACAATTATTCACAAATTCTAGAAAAATGAAATCACAAGGTAAAAAGAACCATATTCTTTCTTCAGTCCAACATAGAGGAAAGGGAAGCAGCATAAAGCAAAAATCATAGAAAAACTTACACATCACTGAAGAGGTATGCCCTTCCTCGACGACAATTAAAAGACTGATCATATTACAAAGCAACAAACTAAAGTCAAAAAGTTGAACAACATTGCATATAAACTCATTCTACATATGCACAAAAAATAGTAGAAACTACTGTTTAATTTCTTTGTTTCAATCTGTTGATTCAATGTTATCATCCTAGACGCAATATACATCTATGAGTGCATATAAACAGGAATTGTGAGAAAGAAACCATCAATGAGTTAAATCCAATGCACAACACCAATTCCATAATAAGAATAACCTTCCCAATAGCACAACAAAAAAAATCTGTATTTTCTGTGAAATCCAAAGAGGTTCAGGTAATATCCTATATCTATATGGAGGTAGTGTAGTAACCAAGCAAAACTTTGGAGACATCTTTTCACAATAGGACAGTATGACATCAGTTATTGGATAACCAGCCGCTAAATAATTATTTATTGAGAATTCCAATTTGATGGAGTTGAGACATGGGAGCAGCCACTTAATGAATTACTATGCTGCAGTTAACATCCAATGATAACACTTAAAAGGATCAGTACTAGTTAATTACGTTTTCCTTAAAAATTTTAAAACAACAGTGAAGCGTATCTGCACTTCTATCATTCAACTGGAACTTTACATTTACAAGGCCATTCAGTTTGCTTATCCTCATGGATAATTAATTCATTTATTAAACAGGAACAGAAAAAGGTTCACACAGAGGTTTCTCTTAGTTTGGCGGTTCACTGATCTCATACCCACATTTTTCTCAAGTAAGCTAAAGCTTATAATTCTCAATGACATTAAAAATCAAAGTTAGTGACTATTTCCTTTCATAATTCCACCTTAACACCATCTTACATCTTTTAATGTCATTATAGACCAATTAAGACCTATCTTCCCGCCCCTTTGATCATCCAGAATAAACTAAATTGTAAAACAATTTTCACCATTATCTAAAAAAATAATTTTAAAAACTGCTTTTATATGTCCAATGAAAAATAATATTTTTCCAGTGTATTGTAGTCAGAATTCCTGGGCTGATAATACCACATACAGGCACTAAATCAATTTATCCAAATAATGAGACACTTTTCTAATAGCTAAAATCAACAAGACAATAATTTCCCCTCTCCCAAATCCAACAATTCCAAGTTAGCTCAAAATCTAGTCCATACACATTCACATTCGTATACCAGTTAAGTTCCACAGCAACCCAATAACCCCAAGCCAGCTAATCAATCTTCCTTGTCTCCCAGACCCAAACCCAGTTGGTTTTGGCAAAACCCTAATTGCCCGTTAATTCAACATCACAATATTTAATTTCTTTGAAAAACTCCACCCTCCATATTGACCAAATTCAGTGAATTACCCAGGCAATTGACTGAATTTCCAATTAATTATGTAAATTTAATCAAGGCAGTTCTAATTGTATGACTAATTATGATTTAATTAAAAAAAATTGAGAAGAGAAACAATACCCAGGAAAGGACACTATCTGCAAGAGCGAGATGACTGTTACAGAATCTGCATTTGTAATAAGACCTGCCTTTCAGCTCCACCAGAAAAACTCTTCCCATTTGAATTGCAATTTGCAAGCAAAAACAATTAAGTTTGCTCTCTCATATTATCAACAACACAACAACGTCACCTTCGCAACTAACTAGACTGCTTTCTGCTGTTAAATTGGCAAGTTAAGACACCAGACAACGCATGTTCGAGTCTGATTCGCCTGGCTTTCGTCACCCTTTATTATTTGACGGAGTCGAATTCATCGAGAAACTGGATTTTTCAAAACTGGCGCAATGTCTGCCCATCTTTTAATTTCTAACCTAAAATCCATCTGAAATTACAAAATAACCCTCAAACAAAGGCATAAATTTCAGTAAAAACGAAACCACTACAACAAATGCGAAATCTTACCTGAAAATCCCTCCAGCCAAACGCCTTTCTCGAATTCAAATCGTTCGGCCTTATCTTTAAGTTATTTTTTTTTTTAATTAGGTGTTAATTTAGCATGATATCATAGCACACTTCACCTAAAGATTTTGCCTAAATCTCCCGAATATTAATTAAATTCATACAAAGTGGTGATTCAATCAATTAACAGTAGAAATACTCAATCCCAACTATTAACCATTAAGGCTGCTGTAGTGTTGTATTATAAGTATAGAATAAAATCAACTTAACTTTTAAGTTACAATAAAAATTATTTATTAAATATTTTAGTGTTGTACTCAACCTCATTACCAAACAAGGCTTAAAGCTCAGTTGTACCTAATTTTTTTAGAGATTAAGGTTTTGTTTGGTGTATATATATATTTTTAATATAACTTATTTAAGTATAACTTTTACAAAAAGAGGTTTTACACAAAAAAAAATATATTTGAGTTATTTAATTGTCAATTAGCACTTTTATTAAAAATTATAATATTATTTTAATAGACAATTTTAAAAGTTATATTATGGAAGATTGTGAAACAAATTAATAGTATGTTTGATTTGAAGAAATGAAAGAAAAAGAAAGGAGAGGAAAAGAAGAAAAAAGAATGAAATATTGGGAGAAAATATAAATTTAATATGATCATATCAAATCAAACAATGAAATTGAAATTGATAATCTTTTTTCCTCTTTTGCTCTTTTACTCTCTTTTTCCCCTCATCTTCTCTCTCCATCTTTCCTTGAGTGTAAATTGACAATCTTTTTTGTCCTACCTGCATAAACGGGATAAGACTGGGATCGGTAAATCTCGTCTCATCCTATCCTATTACCAACTCTGTTGGTTTTGTTTGTTATTATATTATCGAATTATTGGATATTTTAACATGCCTGAAGTTACTTATTGTCCAAATCTATAGTTTTTGAAGCATAAGTCTTAATATTTATGTGCAATGGAAGCAAACAAGTAATTAAAAAAAATGTTACCATAAAATTATATTGAAACATGCATGTAGTTAAAGAATGATGATACAGCTACAAACTCTTGTACAAACTGATGTGGCATTAATTCATTGGTTGAATGAAAATATAAGATAATAGAAATAAATTATATGGGCCAAGAGATATTGAATTCAACTAATTTTATCATGCCACATCAGTTTGTACAAGAGTTTGTGACTATATCATTACTCGTAGTCAAAATAAAACTATTATTTAGTAATCTACTTTGTATTTATTCAAGATTTTTGCTCTATTGAATTATGATGAATTATGATGATCATTAAAAGAAAAAAAAGTCATAATTTATTTATTTACATTTGGACTATTCATGATAATGGGATGAGACGGGATTAGGATAAATTTTTGTTCAAAAAAAAAAAAGGACAGAAATGAGATTTTTTTTATCCCATTTGCATGTATGGGATGGGATCGAGATTGGCAAATCTCGTTCCATCATGTCCAATTGCCAACATGAATCATATGTGAGTTAAAGCAAGGTTTTCAAGGCAGAGTGGTGTGCTGTTACTTTCACATCTACAAGAGTAACAATCTTTCTCCCTAACAAAAAAATGTAAGCGGAGCATATATTTTTCAATTATTAGAAAAAGTAGGCAACCTAGGACAAAAGATTATAAGTGGAGTACATATCCCTCGAATATTATACAGTCAGACAATCTAGACAATGCTTCATAAAGATTTAAGATAAACTAATACTAGTAGTTATTTGTAGTAATAACAATTTATAAATATCTAATGCAATATCAAGTTATCTGATTGTATTATTAGTATTTAAAAAAAACAAGGTTTTCATTTTTTTATACTAGTTTTCTACAATAAAATAAGGTCCAACTATCTAATTTTCATTGTTCATTTTGGTAACTTAAAATAATTCATTCCAATTCTTTAATAAAGTAAACACGTAAATTAGAATATAGTTTATTTTGGATTTAGATTTTTACAGTTTAAGTAAACAATTGATTCTGATTATCATTATTCATTCTGATTTGAAGTTATCCCAATTATCAATCGAGAAATACACCTCAGTTAAATCTCTAAAGCAATAGAACTATCATTTTTTTTTATTAATGATGGGCTAATCATTGATTAAAGACTTTTTTTCAAATTCATCATACATCATACATCACAAACTTTGATATAGGACATTATTTTAGGATTTAAGAAATTTTTTTAGATGTTATGATATTTTTAATTTTTAATTTTTAATTAGAGTCAATTATAATAAATGTTTTAGTATTTTATTTTCATTATAATTGTGATTTGATTTTCTTTTTGAGTTAATTTCCCCTATTATAAATAAAGAGATCTTGTTATTATTTTCATAACATTTTGATTAATACAAATCCCTTTTTTATACTTTCTTTGAGAATATCTATTAAAACCTCTCTTGTAGAGTCGTTTCAATTATAGTGCCATTTAATCTCACATATAGCAATATAAAAAATCTCATCGAATCATTTAGATTAGAATAAGATCTAATCACACTTCGATTAAAGTGTAATCTAATTGCGTTGGCTTGGTCCGATACTATAATGATATCTAATGTTTATCTAAATTATCAACGTGCTTTCATTACTCCACTCTGTATTAGTATCAGAGTAGCTTTGTGCCAAACACATGGCTTTCTTGGCTAATCACAACCATCCTCACTGAATCCATCACCAAGAGAAAAACAAAAACAAAAACAAAAAGATCTTAAAATTTTGAAAACCCTAGCCATTACATCCGCCACCATTGTCATGGGCGCAACCATCATTCAACATCACAATACAAGATTCCCTAGCCTTCACTGAGCAAAACCCAACCATCGTTGTCAAAAGCCATTGTAAGGAACCATAGCGCAAAGCCACAAAAATCCATGAGCGTCTTTACTTTAATCACTACCAATCTCATCATTCTAGTCGTCCTCTTCACCATGCAAAACAACCATCAACCTTGCCGTCCATAGTTCATCCAATTTTAGCCATTATCGAGAACGACAATCGCCAAAATATGGCAACCAAACCAAACTCGTGGCCCAACTTCGTCATTTCCATCCACTGATGTCACCGCAAGATGATTGTCACTGCTAAAATTAGCTTGCTCCCACTCGTCCTCTCTTCAAGATTCAACTCTTTTTGGTCCCAATCACAGACACTAGTTACTGGCAACACCAAAACCTTAAAAGTCAAGTTATTTATAGTTTTGTCATTGGTTGTATTTTTAATTTGAGTGAAAAAATGATAAAGATAGTTTATCAGGGTTCATATTGTCTCCTTAAACTTGAAGATGTCTCGAATTTTGATTGTAATCTGAAAGATATTTTTAATTAGATTTGCATGATAGTTGATTTTCTTCAAACTGTTCTATCGAAAGTTGTTTTCTCTCATGCATCATTTAAGCGAACATATGATGCTTTAGCTTGGTGGGAACAACTACAAGAATCAAAGATTCGACAAGGGTAAAATGAAATCAAATAATGGTTTGACATGATATAATTGATGGACGACTATTTTATTCATCGTAATGATGTTGGACTATCTCTTTTTACACCAATGAAAGTAGATGATGATAATATTGTTGATTTACTTGAGATTTTTAAAGATGAGGCACAACCTATTCTTGATAAAAGTAGTTTGTGCAGCAAACTTAAGTTGACGAAACCTTAGCAATGATTGACATGATTATGCCTATTTACAGTGAAAGAAAAAATGTTATTTCTAAAGAAGATTTGGCTGCAAAGATAAAGTTAATAGGCGAGAATATTGAGTATAACTTAACAAAATACTTGAGAGGCTTGAAAGTGATTTGTTCAGACAAGACTTTATCTTCTCGAAGAGTTACTCATAAGTGTAAGAAAAAGATGAAGCATGGAGAATTTCGAGTTTCAAGAACGATTGATGAAAAAAGCTATAAGTTCAAGCTTAGAGATGCTTTGATGCTTCACTTCAAGTTTCATCCTCCAAATAAACTCAAGGATGGTTTTTTTTTTAAGAGGGGCAAACTGATGGAAGTTGTTATTTTAAGATTTTAGAATTATGATATTTCTATTTTTAATTAGTGTCAAGTTAACTTGGTGAAATATGTTTATCGTAATATAAATAGGGTTCATTTTTTTAATTAATAAAAGTCTCTCTTTTATAATTTCTTTAGGAATATTTATTGAAATCTCTCTTATAAAGTCATTTGAATTAGAGTATCATCTAATCTCGCTTAAAATGATATAAAAAATGTCATTAAGTTATTTGGATTAGAAAAATATCTAATCACGCTTAAATTATATCGTAATCTAATCGCGTTGGCTTGGTCTGATACTAAAATAATATCTGGCATTTATCTACTCTATCAATCTACTTCTATAAGTTACAGCATATCTCTTGTAAGAAATAATGTAACCGTTTAAATGTTAAATACAAATTTTTTATGTGTATCATTGTTATATGACTATACTATATTAACCGCGGCGTGGCTACTCTTTTAAATCTTAATCCATTTTTATTGTCTTCTTTGTATTCTACTTGTCATCTCGTCACTGGTTAAGTATTAGAAATAGTTGTCCTTTTTATGTAATTTTTTTTAAAGCCATGATATTATGTATGTTCTAATAATATTTATCATTAAAAATTTATTAGAATGAGTATAAACCAAGTATTTTATAATATAATTTAAAATTTTATCCATTTCTCGGAATTTTTTTATTTTCCAATTTTCTTATTTAAAAAAGAATGGTGATTCGGATTAAAAAAAAAAAAAACAAAGGCACGAGGCACGTTACAAGTAATATTGTTTTCATAAGAGCAACAAAATATGTTCGTAAGTTTTTTTCCTCCCCTTAATTCTTTCAAATAAATATGTTCGTCGGTTGAAGCAAAACATTGGAGGACTAAACGTGTGACACTGCCATTGGATTATTTTAACCGGTGGCTCTAACCTTGTCCTTACGTATGAAATCTGAACTCACAAACCATAATTAATTTTTCTTTTTTTTTTCTTTGACGTAGAAATAAATGGTTAGGAAGGGGCTGCCGATTGAAACAGCCGACCTTTCTAGAAATGATGAGCTAAATTGCGCTGAAGCTGCAATATTTCACCAACCTAGAGAGAGAGAGAGAGAGAGAGAGAGAGAGCGCAGCTGTCACCTCAAATGGCAACAAAAGTCCACTCAAGAGGGCAGCAGCAACGCAGCCGCCCCACACCCACCACGTACCGGCCTCTTTTCCAGTTTAATTATTTATTAATTGTTCGGCGGTTTCTTTTTTAATTCAATTACAAATACAGAATTAATTACTTGGTTGTTTGCTCCAATCCCTTGAGCGCGAAACGTGGCGGATCACGAGGCATCAGCCCCTCTCTCTGTCTAAATCATGTGGTGGACTCTGGGCCCCACTTTTGGACAGCTTTGACCCGAACTGCCGGCTTAACTGTCTGTCCTGATCCGACACGTCAGCTTTCCTTAAGACTGCTCCGCGCCGTACTCTTTGTGTGTTTGTTACCAATTTTTGTGATTACTTTATTTGATGATTTTTTGTTTTGAATGTTTATTCGATGTATTGCTTTCCCTTCGTTTACGCGCATAAACCAACTCCCAATGCCACATCATTTACATCCATGCACATGCCTCTTCTCCATGCATTGCATAATCACAATTTCAATTAACAAATATAGAACGCTAATTCGTATAATTAAACTAATTGTTTATTTTACTTAAAGAGATAATAAGAATCTCAATGAAGTACGCTTGCATAATAATGCATATGGTCAGTTCAGACTAATTGAACGTAACGTAATACGGCTTCATAGTTCATACGGTTCTTTTATTATCATTTTTTAAAATAACCATACAATTACTTTTCTTTAATTGAAACCCAAAAAAAAAAAAGAAAATTAAAGTTGCTGTAAATACAAATTTTGTTGATAGAGCTTTTAAAAAATTAGTTATTTTGTTAAGCGGCAGCTAAATTATTTCATTTGTAACTTACAACTGATTTAAAATTAATTTTTCATAATTTCTTTATTATCTGACAACTAACGATAGAGTTTGTAAAAAATAAAATAGATTTGAGTTGAACTAAATTAATGATAATATAACTCAACAAGATCTAATCTGCTATCAATAGGAGTTTTTAGTTGAAATTGTATGAATAAAATAATAAATATCTTTTTTCAATATTATGCAATAAAAATTATTAAATAAAATAAATATATTATAGGAAATTTAGTTATTTAAAAAAATTTACGACCTCAACTTGTAAAATATTAAATTCGAGCTTTTCTTAATAAAAATAAAATTATTTTCTAAATCCCAAAAATTTCTACAGCAATTACAATTTTTTTTTTTTGAAAAGTGCAGCAATTACAATTAAACATCAAAGAAATTGAAAGTAGCTTTTGGAAAAAGAAAACTCTAAAAAACTCTTTTTGCCAATAAGAAAGAAATAATAATAAACAAGTACCAAAAAGTATTTTTAATTCAAAGAAACAAAACTTTTGGAAAGAGAAAGCGAAATCTTTGTATGGATATTGACGACCAAAGACCGGGACCCACCAAAAGTAGCAGCCGCGTATCCCCACTTCCATTTCAAGCGCCCGCGTACACGTGGTCCCCAGTTTTGTCTGCTTTGGCCTTTTTTTTCTTGTTAGGGCACGAAGCTCGTTGCATTACGATACCACACGCGCGGAGAATCCGACGGCCGTGCAACACGTGCAACGGGACACGAATCTCAAGAACTGCCCAGTAAACGTGGAATCATCTGTCCGACTCCATCCCCCGAAACCTCTCTTTATCCTTTCACGCGCTTTCGGTCCTTGTTCCACAATCACTCGCTAGCGACATATAATTTACAAAAAGATTAAATTATTGATATTACATATCTTTTTTTTTATAAAAAAAATTCATATCAACGACCATTTTGAATGTTTGTTATGGTAGATTGGGTCGGCAGAAATCCCGAATTCTGATTGGAAATTGGATTTCGGTCCATTTTGGATTCGGGAAAATAATATTCTAATTTACTATTTTGATTAAGATCGGATTCTAAATGATCCAAAATATGAGTTTTTAGAAATGTACAATTAATTGGTTTAATGAATTACATAATTTTAATATATCGGTTATATATAAACAATAAATTAATTGTTAATTAATATATATAACATATTAGTTATTAGAGTATGACAGATTAGTTATCTCATATGATATATCGTTTATGATAAAATTCGTAATATATGATACAAAATTTATGTTCTTTAAAATAATTTAAGATTTCAATCAGATGAAATTGAGATATATTTTTATTTTAATTTACTATGTAGTACAAAATTAAAATTGGCAAACCCCAACCCTTGGAATCTCGTTGTCAACGCTAGTGATAAATGAATGAAAGAAAAAAAAAATTGCACCCGTTAGTTTTTTTTTTTTTTTAAATAAAGGGTCATGAAATATGCATTTTTAAGTTAAAGAATGATTACAGCTAGCTTTTGTATTATGTATTATTATTGCAAAAGAAATATCTTATTCAAAAAAAAAATTGGTCCAATCAATTTCGTTTATCATTTGGCAGCATGAAGATAAAGTTTCCCAAATGAAAGAAATTTTTTAAGGCTATAATTGTCTTGGTCAAGGATCAGAATCTTGTGATGAGTTTCGTCGACAACTTTAATTGTATTTAATTAATGGGTATATGCCTGTTACTGCCCTAATAATAATGCAAGAGCAGTACGAATATCAATCCCATGTTAAAGTTTTGATAGCAGAACAATAATTAATTATTAAATTAATACAAATATTATTAATATTATAACTTAAGCATAAAGCAAGGTGAAAGAAATGTAAGGTCGGCCAACACATTTTATGCAATAATACGAACTCTCCGTTAATATTAATTGGGCTTTTAGAATAATTTACAAAAACAAATTAATGGACAAGAAATTAATTTCAAAAAGTTGATCGTGTTACATGGCACCAACACAGCAATAGGGACTGACTCCCCTAAGACATATTTTTTTTTTTTGGTCAAAAGTTCACATTTTGTCATGACTAATGTTTCAAATTGTAAGACAAAACGAAAGTGAAAACAGATTGAAATCATGAATATCTCGTGTGGAGTTTCCAAAATGAATTCAAATTAGATTTTTTTTTAATAAAAAGTAATGGATGGACCAAACCCAAATAATTTTTATTTTTCTCTTATCTCCCTCAAGGTTCCGACCGGGTGGTCAGCTCCTATAAATTTCATACTATTATCAATCCGACCACACTCTTGGGGGGCATTCAAATTAGAATTGAGCATTGAGCATGCACGAATGTTTAATTTTCACCATTGATTAATGAAAGCACGATCTTCACTTGCTCCCCATCTCTGTCGATGCGTCATACTAAACTAATTCAATGGCAACATACTTCAACAACACTGGCAATTTCATACTAGCAATCTCGGACAAGGGTGAGGTAAATTTTCTTGTAGTTTAATTAAATTTCTTCTTACTATTATATGTATATTGTTAATTTCATATTGACTTTCTCATAAAATGACAAATTTTAAAATATCATTAAAATTATTGTAAACTTAAACTTATTTTTATTTTTGTTAAGGATACAAATTTTTTTATTTTATTTTAGCAACTCACTCCATTTTTCCTTCATCTTTTGAGCAAAAATAAAATAACTTAAAAATTTATAATATTTTAAAATATTTTAAAGATTGTTATTTCATAAAATTACCTTTATATATACATTTATAAAAAGTTGTTGCATTAGGTGGAAAACAAATCCGACTTAAATTTGAAGCTGCAACTTAGCCGTGTCCCTTAAATGTAAGTGTACTACTTTCCTCCTTTCGTGTAGTTGCATTTCATTTTATTGGGCGACACTGTCCATTCGTTAACTTCAATCTACCGTTAGCTTATTGTTACTGAATTCAGTGAATTGGTGTAGCCATTGAAATCAATGGCTGCAGAGTAGAAAAAGACGGGTGGCATGCCCATTAGATTTTTTTTTAATTTAAAAAAATTATGAATGCAGCGAAAATACAAAATATCTCAAAATCTAAAGCAGGTAAGTAATAGAAATTTCGTGAGAATATGAACCTTCGAAACAATTAAAGAATATATATATATATATAAACGGCGAAACAAAACGATAATGATAGAGACCAATCAATGTTAAGAATAACACCTGTCCTACGTTTACTCCCGCAACGAAATTTGGTTTCAAATATAGAAATTTACGTCAGCCACGTAGCAGCGAGTAAGAACATTTGAAAATATGCAACAAAAGTACACTAAACTACTAAATTCGTGCATACTCCGTACTGGTGACATATGTAAAATGGCCAGCCCGGAATCTTTTATTTTCCGGCCAAACAACCTCCTTTTGTGCAGTCATAAAAACTGATAGTAAGAATAAACAAAACTGCATATTGCGAATTTATCCGTGTTGATTTAATTCATTGAACCGCGGGAAAATTGAAAAAAAAAAGAAAAGAACACAAGCTAACTAATTGAGAACAACAGTTAAGAAACTTCATGGTTTCGCTGTTGCAAAAAAGGAGATCAGCTTCTATTCACATACGTGATCAAAATCACAACAGATCACATGAAACACCGATCTTTGATATTCTTTTTTCCAATTTTTTTTTGGCTAGTCAACGTTCTTTTTTCCTAAAAGAGGAAGCAGAAACAAAAAAAGTTTCGCCGCTAAAAATATGATCATGAAAGGAAATTTCCGACGATCTCCGATGATCGTGTATTTGTCGGGAAAAGTGTCAGGCGAAACCTTGCGGTGGAAGATTGAGATCAATATCAAGAACTCTACGTGGCTTATCATCGTGATGGTTCAAATCGACAATGGATGACGAGTCAGAGTCGCTCTGGACACTTCCGTCACCGACCGCCGTCACCGCCGCCGCATGAAAATTATAATTCCGGTGATGATCGAATCTGAGCCGTTGATACTGCTGACTCTTCATCGCAGCTATCGGATCAAAATAAAACACCTGGTTCGCCGCACCGAAAGCACCCCCAACAGGCTGGAAGGGAAACCTAACGGTGGAGTTAAATCCCCCACCGGCACCACCGCCAGCGCAAGCCGGACCAAGATTGAGATCCAGCGGCGACGAATCGATCATCAGAGCCGGCTCGCGGCTTGAAGACTCTATGGTACTACTCTGACTGGGACTCTGGTTATTATTGTTGATGTTGATATTGTTGTGACTAATTTTGTTGGTTACATTTTCAGAAGGCAAGGGGAAGTTAGTTTTAGCCTTGGCGCCGCGAAATTCTCTAGCTGCGGCGTCGTAGGCCCGAGCGGCTTCTTCAGCGGTGTCGAAGGTTCCAAGCCAAACACGGCTCTTCTTGCCGGGATCCCTAATCTCGGCTGCGTATCGACCCCACGGCCTCTTTCTAACGCCCCTAAAATGCACCTCTTTAACAATACCGTTACTGTTTCCGTTAACTTTTACAGGTCCCGACGCCTTCTCTCTCGGCGCCATATTATTTCCGTATTATATTTTTATTTCAAGTGGATAGTTTCTCTTGTTTTGAGCGAGTGACAAAACATAAAAAGAAGTGGGGACGCGAAGGAGATGGGAGGAGGAGAGGGTGATTATATAGAGAGGAAATGGAGAGAGAAAAAAAAGGGGAAAAAAAAAAAAGAGGAGGGGGACGTGGGGGCACAGTCAACGAAGGATTTGACTGTGGGCGGCTATGTGCGGGTGGGGTATTATAGTAATGTTGGTTTCCGAAATACGTGGCATGTGGCTTATCTCGAGATCAGATAGATAACCCGCACACTACATATCATTATCTAACGGCTGTAAACGCACACTTGATTGCCTGCGGCTGGGTCTCCCGCTTCCCACACTCCCCCCTTCCAGCGCGTTCATATCTACTCGCCAGTATTTTTTTTTAGATTAGTTACGCTATTACATTAACTGTTATTACCACATATATATTATATTGATATTTATAATTACATATATATAATTAAAATTTATATTATTATATTAAATTTAATGAAGTGCATATTCAGACAAATAACCCTTATAGAAAAAAAATATTCCTACTCCATTCACATTTTATAAAGAAAATTTTTTTTTTATAAATGAGTTTGTGAGGACAGCAGCACAACCACTAGGTCCAAAGCCCAACTCGTTATTATTTAATACAAACATGCATATCTCACTAAAATAATTAATTAAAATACCCTATTATATACTTTATATAAATATCATAATACGAAAATCTTTTTATTTATTAAAGTAATAGTAAGTTAAAAGATAAAAAATTAATTTTAATATACTATACTACGTGTTAAAAAACATTATAAAATATTTTATATTTTGTATTTCTTTATCTTTTTTATTTTATTAAAATAAAGATCTATTATTAAAGATTAAATATAAGTTTTTCTTTAGTTCGATATTTAGAGCCACATTTTGTACGGGGTCAATGTTGTGAATTTTTTTAATCAAATTAAACAGTTGATGTTTAATTAAGATTAGACAGTTAAAAAGAATCTTATTTTTTTCTTTTTTTTGTTTTTGTGCTTTGTTTATGGAATAAATTGTGAGTTTTTGAAATTGAAGATTTGAGAAAAACGGCGCGTGGGCGTAGAGTGAAAAGTGGTGATAATTAGCCGGTTTGAACAAGTTGTCGTCATATTCTGCTAACTCGCCGCGTGACTTGGGTGAGTTGTTTTGATTTTTGATTTGAGGAGAGAGGAAGCGGCTGCTTGCCTAATGCCGATGCCTGCTTTGAATTGAAGCCTCTCAACTCTCTCTCTCTCTCTCTCTCTCTCTCTCTCTCTCTCGTATATTTTCAGGCTTCTATTAAGCCTATGCCTTTATCCCCTTTTGAACCGCTCGTTTGGACCATCTGGTGTAAACCCCAATGAGACCAATAGCAGTCTGACACGAGTCCTTTGGTCCTTACGCGTGTTCAAGGCAAAGTGTAGAATAACCTTTTATGAACTTGCATACTCTTGCACCCCTACGTGGCAACGTCTGCTACTGCTACCCACATGAGTAGTTTCTGACATCAGTATCAATATCATCCGACAACTCCCTCTCCCACTCCCTCCATTGTCTCACGCGCCAAAGAATTATTGTATAACCCCCCCCCCCCCCCCCCCCCCCCCGCGGCGCGATTAGCTAATTTTAATTTAAGTGCAGCATTAATGTCGAAATAGGTTTTTTATTAGTAAGTTTATGGGTAATAGAGTCACATTAAATTCCATATATTTTGTAATCAATATTTTGAAACATAAATCCTGAAGGACTCCCATTTTAGTAACTCATGAAAGGGTCAGTTTGATGTCAGCGGCATTTGGCAATTCTCGTTTGGAGGTTAATTAATTAGTCGACATTCAAAGAAATGAATTAATTAACACCGCCAATGTTCTGACATATATTTACCCCATATACAGAGCGGGGTCCTGTCTCCAGTTTCTAGTCCGCAGCCATGTGACAGCATCCTGTATGAAATTTAAATATTATTGAAGTGTACATTGGAAAAACCGTTTGATTCGCTTCTTTCTTAATATTTCTTCAAAAAATATTTATCAATTTTAAATCAACCGCAATTAGACCACTAAATCTAATTAAACGGATAATTCTTGATTCATTCTTTTCTTTTCAAGTTAAAACAATTGTATAATTTTTTTTTGTTTAATATTCAATACCAGTTAATAATTTTTTTTGCTTAATATTAAATAAAAGTAATTTTGATATTTAATATAATATAAATCTACAATAAAAAAAGGTAGAAGTTTATTTTTTTATAATTAATAGATGTTACTACTAGTTTAATTGATGAAGAAAATAGTGATAAATAGGGCAAGAAAATTTCACACAGACTTATCCTATCTAAACTCATATAAAAATAAGGATTAATAATCTCATTAAATTTAAAATTTTCACATCGAGATATGACATTAGATTAAATTAGTATTTTTGATCCCAAAATCTAATCCAATCTGCAATTTCCAAACATAGCCTCATTGTCACCGTGTCAGCTAGAGAAGGCAGAGTGCTGCTAATGACGCTGCCATAAATCTTTTTATGGAAGCGGTGTGTTAACTGAGTGCAAACAATCCTTATGATTTCAGAGACATCGCCGGGAAACGCAAATATTTTATTCATGTTTAGGTGTTTGATTTTGATTGGCGAAGAGTTGATATCATGCATTTATTCGAGATGCCACCAGCGGAAATCTCAACAAGCAGCTGCCAGCTTTGACCAACAGAATTTTGTCGTTTCAAGTCATCAGAATATTAACAATTTTCAGTTCGGTAATTAATAAAACGCACCCAATGCTTGATGAGAAAACACACTAAAATGAGAGCTTCAAACTTACAACCACAAAACGCTAATGCCACTATAAGATATGTGCGCATGCACGATGATATGAAAGACAGAATCAATACGACACAGTTTTTTTTTTTTTTTTGAATATTTAGTCGCACGCAGAAGATCAGATACACAGAATTAATGGCTACATTATTTATGGCGTTATCTTCTCTGCGAGCAACATGTCTGGAGGCACTAAATCTCACAAATCATATAAAATATTGCGGTTGTTATGTTCCCTAGAACAACCACCGTTGATTTTGGCCGCCCACGTATCTCCAGCCTTCATGTTGTTATACTCCAACCACTCGAAATATTTCCCCTGCCCGATGGTGGTCCCCCAAGTCATAATCTCTCGCGGTCCGCATGAAATCTAATTTATATCTACACAAGAATGTACATTAAAATGATCTAACGAGCAACGTTACTGTTATGTAAGTAATGTTTGATTTGATTATATATATATATATATATATATATATATATATATATAAATAATTTATTTTTATTTATTTTTGGGAGTAGACGTTAAATAATAAAGTTGATTGATATTAATTAATGTGTGTGGTTGAAAGTCACGACTCGCACGTATGATGCTCAAACTGCAACTTTACCATTATAGTCAGAACCGAGTAAAGTTGGAATATATGCATGATGCAGCGTGAATCACGTTGACTAAACAAGTGTCGGCCTTTACGTGTTGACGCGGTAGCACCCAGCTAAGCTCGTGGCCGTAGTTAATTACGAAAAAGTACAAGTTGATTTCAGCGTAGCCACCGCAGCAGCTTGTTCGGCCCATTAATGTGCCATTATTTGGCCTTGCGTACATATGTGTGCAAATGTGAATGGAGCTACCAAATCTCACTACAACAATGATTTCCGGTTTGTTAAAAATTTGTTTGGACCTAGCTGTTGACATTAACCAGCTGACAGAAGAAGAAATTTTACAGGAAGAAATCAAAACCATGAATTTGACTTGTTCAAACGTTTTTATTGCCTTTTTATTCTTCTTGTACGAACGTACACCATAATTGCTGAATTTCGTGTTTACCGGGTTTTGCCGAATAAAGTTTAAATCTTTTTCTTTTTAAATTAAAAAGTGGGCGTTTGTGTGTATAGATATAATGTTAAAGTGAGAACGCCCCCAAAATGTGAAAAACACATATTTTAATTCATTAGTGATTATATATTAGAAAATCTTGTGTGTGGCTGCTTACATGTGCATTTCGTGCAAATGTGTTATTGCACTATATGATGTAATAGTTAATTAAACAAAAATACTATAACGTCATATGGTGCAATAACGAACCACACACCAAGAATATCTTCACTTTAATAAAGTGTGAATATTAATAAAATACTAAAAATAGAGATTTTAACATTTTGAAAACTGTATTTTTTTGTATGTTAGTGAATTAAAATTTAAACTTTTTTGTTTGTTATTGACATTCTCACTTTATTAAAATGAATATGTCCTCGTTCAAGAAAAATTACATATATATGTGCATGTCAGAGTGTGTCTGTTCCAATTAGAGATCCCTAACCATGTTAAGGTCATGAATAAGTTAAAAGAAAAAATATATATATTTCAATACACTACATAGTAAAATTCATTGCATTAGGGTATGTATTTTTTTTATTTTTTATTTTATCCTTAACTTTAATATGATTAGATATCCTTAATTAAAAATGTGTGTGTGTGTGTGTTTTCTCTTATTCGTGTGTCCTCATTATTTTGCGCGTAAACAAACTCTTAAGGAATATAATTTAATAAAGTCAATATCCAATTAAATATAAGGTCATGTGATTTAATTACGTATCCGAATGAAAAAAAAATGAGAATACCCATACTAAAGATTTACACACACACACCCCTCATAATAAAAGCAACAACAACATCAGTTATCTAATATAGATATTTTTATTTTAATAAAGTGAAATTTTTATTTTAATAAAATAAAGATATTATTGATAGATAAAAAATATAAATTTTAATATAGTAACAAATAAAAAATATAATATCTAATATATTGAAGTATGTGTTTATTTATATTTTAATAATAAGTTGTTAAGAGTATATATATATATATATATATGAAGAGAGAATTTCGTCAGTAAAAGAAGTAAGGATTCGTATATAGGTTGTTGCGGTCTCGTTTTCATATTGAATTTTAGTCTTTTCTCCTCTTGATTAATGATTACATCAGAATCATTAACCTTGACTATTACATATTTAACCGGATGCTTTGGATCAAATGTAAAAATTCCCTTGGACTTTTGAAAAGGTGGAGGTTCTTATCGATCCGGGGTGCTTCTTAAGCTCGTATAAATATAATGAATTTTCTATTCAACGAATTAATGATCATTCAACACACGGTCAATTCAACAGCTCTCGCATCTTTCTCAAGTTAAAACTTGCTATCTTTTCATCTAGAGAAGATACAGTGAGATTTTTCTGCTGTTGACTAACAACAATTGCTTTGGCTTCTTTCCCAGAAGCTGCAATTAATTGGTTTATTGTCTTTGTGTTAAGTTTAGTTTTGACTCTACTAAAAAAAAAAAAAAAAAGAGTTAGTTTTGACTGACTCCGCAGCTTTCAAAACTGTGCTTGTCGTCCTGGTGGGCACACTGCATACAGAGCTTACTGCTAAGATCCGGCATAGTTCATGAGTTTAGATGAGTCAAAGTTGGGCTAGATCACAGTTCTCTAATCCGACCTTTACGTTCCCCTCATCAGTTAGTGAAATACAGCAGAAACATATTATACGTCATAAAAGATAAGATCAGTAAAATTTTGAATAAGCTCGATAAAGGCTCCAAATTTCAACGTAACCCAATACTGTGAATTCCCGCTTCACTTAGGCTGTGTTTATTTTTTAGAGTGGGAATGAACAGTATAAATTCCTCTTATTCTAGTATTTATTTTAATAAATTAAGAAATGATTAAGAATCTCATTCTGTGGATTTTATTTATTTTTTGAGTGGGGAGTGGAACTCCCATTCCCACCTCTCCCTTTTTTATTTTTTTTAAATTTAATTTAATATTTAATAAAATAAATAATATTATTATATTTAACTAAATAATAATTTGTATTGATTCTAAGTTAAAATTACTTAAAAATAATATTTTTATATTAATAGAGAATTAATAAATATTACTATATGCTATCTTTATTTAATAATATAATATTATTATATATTTTTAAAAAATAATAGCACTATATTTATTTAATATTAATAATTAATAATAATAAATAGTTTATTATAAGAAAATATTAATTTTGTACTAAATAATATTATATTAATAAATAATAAATTTAATATAATTATATTTAAATTTAATATAATTATATAAAATAAAATAATGTTTCATTTTACATTTACCCTTCTTTTTATTAAATTTACTATAATTAAATTTAATAAATATTTAAATAATCTAATTATATTTAACTAAATAATAATTTGGTTTGATTCTAAGTTTAAATTACTTAAAAATAATATTATTATATTAATAGAGAATTAATAATATTACTATATACCATCTTTATTTGAAAATATAATATTATTATATTTTTTTAAAAATAATAGTATTATATTATATTTAATATTAATAATTAATACTAATAAATAGTTTATTCTAAGAAAATATTAATTTCATACTATGTTAATAGTAAAAATATTTCATTTATATTGTCCTTATCAATAATTTTTAATTTATATAATTATAATTAAAAATAATAAAAAATTATGATGTTTATAATTAAGAATATTAATAATTATTATAAATTTACAAATATAATAAAATAAACATTTATTCATTAAATATATTTTTTATTAACTTTGTAATTAAAAAATATAATTATTTAAATAATAATAAAATTGTAATTTGAAACTATTTACTTCCAATTCAAGACAAAATAAACACATAAATTAGATTCTGATCTTCATTTCATGCTTTCTTTCCCGTGTAAATAAATAATTTACTCTCACTTCCACTCCACACTCCCAATCTTAAAATTTTCACTTCTTAAAATTCTCACTCTAATTCAAAAAGCAAACGCTACCGAAGTGTTGGAGAAGGAATTGGGCCAAGAGTCATGACCCAAATGGAAATCTTGGTAAACAAAAGAAGCCCAATTCATTAAGCAATGACTATACAGCGCCGTTCGCAAAAAGAGAAGACGTTAAAAGGAGTCTCATTTTGGCGGGTGAAGGAGATGCCGAACTGTGAAACACGGCTTTTTCTTCTTGTTCTTGGTAAAACATGCAACTTTTGAAACTGTTAAGCAACACGTTTCTGCCACGATGCGTACAGACAAGCAGCCGCCAACAATCTCGTAAGTCGACTTGGTTCATTAAAGCTGTGCCAAAGTCAAAATTCAAAATTTCCATCGTCAGCAACAACAGCGACAATATTATTAAAATTATAATATCAGGAAACTCTTTAAACCAAAGATCGGTTCAACGACTCATCATAACTCATTCGTCCATCTCCTTCTTCCTTCACTTCTCTGTCTTACTTTAAACCAGAAACCCAACATCATATCTCCTTTGAACCCCTTCGGATTGAAAAAAAAATCAATGGCTTACAATCGCCTGGACCCCCAGTCAGCGGCGGAGAGGGCGGTTTCGGTGATCGGATTCGGCTATGATTTGTGTAATGATATTCGTTTGTCTTCGTGCAAGCCGGGTCCTTCAGGGACAAGGCTGATCGAAATGGATCATAGCGTGACACGGGACTTAGTTTTTCCATGTGGGGTTGTAGTCAAGGATGTTTCTATTTCGATTAAGTGTGATAAAGGCGAGCGCACGAGGTTTCGTTCTGATGTTCTCTCGTTCAATCAGGTAACTTCGATTTTTTTTTTCTTTTTGATTAAGTTTTAGAAGAAAAATAAATGAACTTTTGGATTTAAGATTCTTCTTCTTATATTCACTGAATCCTCTGACTATGTTTTTTTTTTTTTAATCGTAGATGTCGGAGAAATTTAATCAGGAGCTGGCTTTATCTGGTAAAATTCCATCGGGTCTGTTTAACACAATGTTCGTGTTCAATGGGTCCTGGCAGAAGGATGCATCTGCGGTGAAGAGTCTTGCTTTTGATGGTTGTTTCATATCTCTGTACAACGTTGAGTTGGCAAGGTCTCATATAGTGTTGTCTGAGCAAGTGCGAAAAGAAGTGCCCACTTCATGGGACCCTGCTGCCCTTGCTGAGTAAGTCCTGGAAGCAGACTGAATGGTCCACCATTGTTGTGAGCCTGCTGCATAATTCAGAACACAAAATGCCACCTTACATGTCTTTCCAATTAGTCATTGTAAACTGAATCAAATATCACAACTAATGTACATGATGCTACATATAAGTGTTCGCAATGGGATGGAAGCAGAATATCCTTATTTCTAGAATCTAGCATCTTGATTTTCCGTTATGCCTGCAGCTTTTTCATTCCCAATAACGTGTGATGCTAACCATTTTATGATTTTCCAGGTTCATTGACAAATACGGTACTCATGTGGTGGTTGGAGTGAAGATGGGTGGTAAAGATGTAATCCACGTGAAGCAGCTACGAAATTCTAATCTTCAGCCCCCTGAAGTGCTGAAATTTTTAAAGCTACTAGCCGATGATAGATTTTCTGAACATGCAAACCCAGCTGAAATATCAGGAAAACTTAAGGTATATTGAATTTTTAAAATTCTTTCGGTTATTATTATCTAGTGGTGATTACTTTTTTGAGAATTATTTAATGTGCTTATAAGATGATGCTTAATGGAGTTGATGTGTGAGGAAAGATTACATTAAAAGGTGACTGGATGTAGGAACGTTCTTATAACTCTTCGTTCTTTTGGGACAATTGTGAGAAATGCTGATAGATTTATTGTTCTATGCTAACGTTCTTATTTTTTTTTTAGGATGAAACTTCAAAGCCTTGGGATCTCCAAGGACTTTATGCTAACTCGGTTAAACAACCTATTGTCAATCAGTCAAAGAATAATGTAAGTTTCTTTACATCTCTGCTTTTCTCTTTTACCATATTTTAAACTGAAACCAAAGAAAGAAGTCTCCTTCGCGTAGATGCGGCTTTAAACTATTTACATGTAAATTATCAGGACATGATAAGCATTTCCAGCCGAAGGGGAGGTGTTGATACTGGTCAAATTCATAATCAGTGGCTCTCAACTGTATCACAATCACCTAATGTCATCTCGATGTCGTTTGTGCCGATAACATCACTCTTGGCTGGTGTCCAAGGAAATGGATTTTTAACTCATGCAGTGAATCTGTATCTCCGATGTGAGTATAAGTATCTTTAACTGTCATTTTGGTCTCTCTTTGTACTTCCTATTACTTTACCAATTTTAGATGCCTAGTGACTTGTAAATGACAGTAGCAAAAAGAAGCGTCGTTTGCTATAACTGAAATAATTACCTCATTTGGTAGTTTTATTGGTCTCTGATAGATGCTGAATAATGCAGATAAGCCACAAATTGAGGAACTCCATCAATTTCTAGAATTTCAGTTACCTCGACAATGGGCTCCGGTATACGGTGATCTCCCCCTTGGCCTTAGACGCAGGAAACAAGCATCCCCATCCCTCCAGTTTTCTTTTCTGGGCCCTAAACTTTATGTCAACACCGCACAGGTAACCTTTTGGATTGTGCATTCTAAAATTGGACATACAACTCATTTCAAACTTTTGTTGGGGGACTGAGCCTAGGATTTCTAGGTGTGCAACCCAAAAGACTAGCTTATTGAGTGGAGATAATTGTCTTGTAAACTCAAGAAATTTCTTTTTACTAGCCAATGTGAGACACAACTCAATATATTCCTTTGATTCTTTAACTGTGGGAAGAAGCATTGTTTTTTCATTCTCATGAACGATGATGTTCACTAAGACAGCTTTCAAAATTTGTATTATGAATTGATCACATTGACACATCCATATCAACTATGAAGGTGTGTCAAATTTCAATGCCAGAGTGGCCACAGTAGATACTGTGCCTCGAGTACTTTTTGGGTTCTGAATGTTTCCCTTCTCTTCTGTTTTTGTAGATTAGTTACATTATGAGTCTACTTTAGATTTTAGGAGGTATTTCTCTCGTATTCCTCACATTGTTGGCTTGTTGGCTTGGGATGCCTGTTATTATGTAGGCATAAAATCATGACTTTTCTTATGTTAGCAAATTTGTAGCCTTCCTGGTTTCTAAGGCAGCAATCTGCAGGTTGACTCTGGAAATCGGCCCGTGACAGGAATCCGCTTATACTTGGAAGGAAAAAAGAGTGACCATCTGGCAGTCCATCTTCAGCATCTCTCAACTGTTCCTCAGTCCCTTCAACTCACTGATGATCTCAGTTACGAGCCAACTGATGAGCCAGTAGAAAGAGGCTACTATGAACCTGTCAAGTGGAGCATATTCTCACACGTGTGCACTGCTCCAGTTCAGTGTGATGGAGCCTGTATTGATGACTCTGCTTCGATCGTGACAAAGGCCTGGCTTGAAGTTAAGGTTATTGGAATGAAGAAGGTGCTTTTCCTCAGACTTGGATTCTCAACAGTGGCATCTGCAAAGGTCCGTAGAGCCGAATGGGATGGACCCTCAACGATGTCTAGGAAATCCGGAGTTTTCTCAATGTTGATGAGCACGAAGTTCAGTGCAGGATTGAATCAACCTGAGAAGCCAGTAAAGGTGGACTTGAATTCAGCTGTTTTCCCAGGAGGCCCTCCTTTGCCACCGAAGGCACCCAAAATGACAAACTTCGTGGAGACAAAGGAAATGGTGAGGGGCCCTGAGGATCGGCCTGGATATTGGGTGGTTACTGGAGCCAAGCTCTGTGTTGAGGGTGGCAGAATTTCAATTAAAGGGAAATTTTCATTATTAACCATAATGTCAGAGGATTCTATGTTGTGATGCGGGAAGATTTGAATAGGGAACAGATAAATTTATTTGTTTTTGTTGTAAATGTTAGTATGTACATCACTCATTTGAAATCATATTTGATAGATATCACTGCCACAACAAGCCTGGTGTGATAAAGGATGATATGTAACACTTAAAAAGTAAAATTTTTTAGATGCTCCTCTTCCGCCGACTTTGAAACCTTTCGTCATATGTTGCACTTAAGTAAGCAAACGGACCTCTTAAAAAAAAAAAAAAAAAAAAGTAAGCAAACGGACGATTGGGCTTTAGGGATGGTAAAATTTTTCATCGCTTTGTACTTGATGGAATCTTATTTTAAATTAGTTAAATTTTAAATAATTTTTTAAAAATAAAGTGGGGAATGAGAAAAAAATAATCTTTAAATTTTTAATGATGTGTGGTTTAATTTTATACTCTTCATCCTACATTTATCTTAGTCCTCGTTATATATAAATATTTTTTTAATTTTTATTTTATCAATTATAATATTAATTAATAAATATTACTTTTATTTTTACCTACTATAGATAGACTATAACTAAAAAGAAGCCTTATAATATAATTTTTATTTCACCCTAAAATACTACTATATTTTATTTTCTCTCTTAAAATATTACTCTCTTCAAATATTTTTTTTAATTTTAATAACATTTCAAAATATTATTTCAAATTTTTAGAGATTTTTTTTACAAATAACTTAAGTACTTTATAATGTGATGATGATTTTATTTAAGTCTCTAATTTTTAATTTACTGAAATCATGTATCCATATTTATGATAAAATAAGTTGGGAATGAGGTAAAGATGGAGAAATCATTCCCCACATTAGGATTTTCCATTCCTACCTCACTAAATTTATTGGGAGAACGGAGTGGGAAATGGGGTAGGCCTCCCCATCTCATCCCATTATCATTTATATTGAATTTTAGTTTGAGATAACACTCAATGATGAGAAAAAAAATCCAAACCATAAATAATAATAATAATAGTTACACTTCATATATATAAAATAAGAAATTTGTTAAAGTATTTTTTTATTTTTAATTTATCCCTTATTTTAACTTTAAGGGATTTCTCGTTGAAAAATTATTCATATGTATGTGTGTGTGTGTAAAAAGAAAAAAGAAAATCTTGCTTTGAGTAAATGAAACTGAGGTTTGCAACAAAATGCCTCCATTTGAGCGTATGTAAGTTGTTTGCGTAAGTCCAAAGAATAATACTAACTCTCCTCTAATTACTACCAATAACCTCCGCAAGAACAAGAACCATTTCGAAAATGGTGGAATCTGTTAACATCTCTCACTATAATTTCCCTTGAGACAATTTTACTAATAAACTCGAATGATGTATGGCAGTCCACACAGATTCGAAGATTCTTTTTCACCCTGATGGTAGCTCCTGGTGGAGTTGCAATCAACCCGAAAGCCACAGCAAGTTTCTCACTGTGGTGGTATAGAAGCTGCTCCTTTTCACTTTCTTCCACATCATGGAGGTCAGTCTCTACCATGGGAACATAGCCGGCTTTATTGAGAAGATCACTTACCTCATCAAGCTTTGCGTATATTTCCTTGCTTCTAGCATGACTTCTGTCCCCTACTGTAAAGGTGTATACCTTGTCTTTGACCTCAATCCAACTCATCCCAGGTTCCTTCTTGAGCTTGTTGTCTTTCATAAACCTTCTAACCTTTGCTACATTGTCCCACATGCCAGCTGATGCATAAATGTTTGAGAGAAGAACATGGGTACTGGATTTCTCTGGTTCTATAGCAAACAGCATCTCGGCAGCATGTTGGCCGACCTCAACATTCTTATAGATACTTGCAGCACCAAGAAGTGCTCCCCAAACTGAGGCATTTGCTTGAAATGGCATTGTATCTACAAGATCCATTGCCTCTTGAAACTTCCCTGCTCGGCCAAGGATGTCAATCATGCAAGCATAGTGCTCTTGCATTGGTTGAATTCCTAACTTCTTCTCCATTGATTCAAAATGATGTTTGGCTTCAGCTACCAAACCTGCATGATTGCATGCGCAAAGGACACTAACTAAAGTAATGTGATTGGGAAGTACTCCATCTTCAAGCATCTGACCAAACAATTGCAGAGCCTCTTTTCCACGCCCATGCTGAGCAAGTCCTCCAATCATCGCAGACCACGACACTATTCCTCTGTCAGGTATCTCAGAGAAAGCACGGTTGGCGTCATCTATGCTTCCACATTTGGCATACATGTTAACAAGAGAATTCCCAGAAAACGTATCTGACATGAATCCAAACTTTATGATATGAACATGCACTTGCTTCCCTTGTTCATATGCTGATAGATTTGCACATGCATTCAGGAGAGAACTACAAACAAATGAGTCCGGATTGATTTCTCTAACTTGCATTTCCAAATAGAGCTTTAGAGCTTCTTCTCCTAGTCCAAATTGAGCATACGCTGTGATCATTGATGTGAACGCCACCAAATCCACAGCTGAGCTTTCTTTGAATATTTTTGCCGCATCTTTTACATGGCCACATTTTCCATATGCATCAATAAGGCTATTCACAATGTAATCATCAGATTCAAATGCTGTTTTCACAGAGAGTGCATGAACTTGCTTACAAACACCAATAGCCTGAAAGCTAGCTACAGATTTTAGGACTGTTGATAAAGTTGTTTGGTCAAATCCTACTCCCTCCCCATACATCCAAGGGAAAAGAGATGCGGCTTCCATGTCTTCACCATTTAGCAAATGCCCAGAGATCACAGTATTCCAAGCAATCAAGTTCTTCTCAGGCATCAGATGGAAAATCATTCTTGCCTCAGCCATCAAACCGCATTTTGCATGCATATCTACCAGTCCAACACCCACAATCGGATCTGATTTTATGTCCATCTTTATCAAGCTACAGTGCAACTGTCTACCCAATTCCTTGAGTTCCATTCCAGCACAAGCTTTAAGAGCACTTGTGTAAGTAAAAATATTTGGATTTATTTCTGAACTTTTCATTTGCTGAAACAGGTTCAAAGCCCAATCATTGTGCTCATGAAGAACACATCCAGCAATCACAGCATTCCAGGAAACAATATCAGGATGTTCAATATCCTTAAAAACAGCAACTGCATCCTCAAGATTCCCAACTTTAGCATACATGTCAACTAGTGCATTTGCTGAAAACTTATCCGAATCATACCCAAGCTTTGTGGAGTATCCATGAATTTTCCTTCCCAGGAGACTATCCCCAGAACCCGCGCAAGCATTTATCATACTAGACAAACTAAACTCATTGGGCCTTATTCCACTCAAAACCATTTCTTTGAAAAAACACACTGCTTCTTCAAGAAAATCACTGTGCACATAACAGGAAAACAATGAATTCCATGAAACAACACTCCGTTCTGGTATTGCATCAAAAAGTCTCCTTGAATCAATAAAGTTCCCAAATTTAGCATACATAACAACCAAACTATTTGCAACAAACTCATCAGAGTCAAATCCTGTAACCACTACAATCCCATGAACCTGCAGCCCCAGAACCAAGTCCTTCTTTGTGGTACAAGCCTTAAGTACGCTAGGAATAGTGAACTCATTACACTTAAGACCAAGCAAATGCATCTTCTGAAAGGCCAAAACTGCTTCTTCACCCAGCCCATTCTGAGCATACCCAGATATCAAAGCAGACCATGAAACCAAATCTGGTTCGGGACTTTCATCAACCAGTTTACGGGCATACAGAAAAAATTGACGTTTTGCATAAAAATTAATCAAATTGTTTTTGTTCTTTGGGTCCTTCAAAAACCCAAATCTGATTAAATGGGCATGAATTTCCTTGCCTAAAGTTACAGACTTTGAAATGGTACATTGTGACAAGAGTTTAGAGTATGGTATTGAAGTGGGAGTAATATTAAAATTGCTGCCGTGGGTTACGTTTAAATTAGAGGTACTTTCAGGGTTTTCACTGATTAAAGTGGCGGTTTCGATGTACTTTGAATGGGTTTTCTGAGAGAAGGGTTTTTTAAAAGGTAGGTAAATTCGTTGGTGAAGATTTTTTTGGAGGGTGTTTTCAAAAATATTAAACTTCATAGTCCATTTGATGATGATCATTAAAAGTTAAAACAACTGGAGGGGCTTTTTCTTTGCGCGCTATGTTAGCCTAAAGCTGCGTCCTTTTCGATAGTGGGCACTTGACAAACTCCTAAATTGCAACAACAATTAGCCAACAATTATTACTGTCATATCACTTCAAGTGATTAAATTGCCGTATATTTGTAGAGAGTTTAAGGCAGACTCTATGATTGCTTGCTAATGAAATTAGGTTTCTTTGACCCAGCCATGAATGAGAAGGTAATGCATGGTAAGTTATCTCAACGTTGCGCAAGAAAGATAAGTTGAACTTGTTAACCTTTTTTATATTAATTTGATATTGATGTTCCAACCATATAAAAATTTAATGGAAAAAGAAAATGGGCGTCGAAAGTTATTTTGTTTGGGCGCACATAGGCCCACCCACTGTACCTAAATAACTTGCGACTCAGGCCACCTTCTTCTGTAAGTAAAAGTAAGGCTACAATTATCTTTCATTACTTCAACTTAACTTATATTCATAGATAAACTACTTGTGGTCCTTCCTGATAACTACTTTTGCCGTTTCTTAGTGATTTTTTTTTTCCTTCGTAAGCTTTGATGACAGCGGCTCGTGTAATGCGTTCTATAAAGTTTTACCCATATTTATTATTACTGACAGATGAACAGAAAATTCATGACCATCCTTTACAAATTGGCCAATCACAACAGAGGTTAATGGTTGGTGGGTAGGACTTTCATTGGCTTCATATTATTAGTAGTTGATGAATTTGGAATCTGTTTGTTCTGATTCTAATAAAGAAGTCAGATGAAATAACTACATTAGGTGCAAACTGCAAAGGACGGTTTGTATATCTTTGTTTGGGCCAGCACGTTACGCTGTAAGTAAATAAACACTTCACAAACTCATGGCTTGGTTGTGGGTTCCGTGGGCCATGACCACAGCCAAGCACTATTCATGTGAGGGCTGTTACTTACAGAATCTGTAAGGTAGCCCTCTCCTCTTTATTTTCTTAAGACTGGTGATGGTGGCATTAAATGTATTTATCATGTAAGAAGAATCTTTTGATTAAATAAAATGTCTTTGGAAGGATTCATGGGGATGCAATGAGGATGCGTAGCTGTTGCAGGTTTTAGGTTCCACTTATATGGGCTTACAAGTTTTTGAGAACATCTCATTCTCAGGCTGCTTTCTAGCGGAAAAGCAAGCAGTGGGTTATGGGCAATCACACAATTTGATTGGAGTGAGGTTGTCTTGTATTGTATCATATGGACTGATTTTTGCAGCAATGATCTAATTTTAATTCTGAAGCTGTCAGGCTATCAAGCATTTTCCAATTGGTAGTGAACAAAACGAAAGAGTCAAACGGAGCACACCAAAGCATGCTCCTTAATTGATTTTAATCGTGTGATTGAAAGAAAATGAAATTTCAACTGCAATGATTGGGACTAGGGAGGAACCCGAAGCTGCAACCAGAAGTTGCCGTTCACATGATTGCCACTTCTCTACTTTATTCGTTGAGGAACTGATCCACCAAACTATCCAATAAAATTAAACAAATGGAAGAAATGAAACCCCATTTTTATTCACCTTATAATTCCTTTATTATTATTTGTATTTTTTTACATTCCCTTTATTCACCGATAAAGTTTCACTACATATACATATACATATACATATATATGTATATATATATATATATATACATATACATATATATGTATATATATATATATATATATTTTACCGTAGATGGGTGAGCTAAGAATTCAAATAACCAATTAATTAAAAATAAATCTGTTTGAAACCACTCGGGTTGACTCTTAAGGTAAACAAAATCTACTTAACATCGTGGCGGAAATGAAAAAGAATTTCATTGAGATTTGAACGGCACTCTTAAAAACGTTGAAAACACTAATCCACTGCTAGACTACAAACCCTAATGACATTTGGTTTGTATGTTCAACACATGTTATTAATCATAAAGACATAAACCAACAAAGAGGTTTGTCATTTTAATATCCTTAAAACACGTATAATAGAGAAATTGAATAAATGATTAGAAGAAGAAAAAAAGAAAGAAAGAAAGATTAGACTATAAGTTCGATTCCTTGGCAAGATCGGTTTGATACAACATACGAAATACTAGTAAAACATACAAGACAAGATGGCTAATTGGCCACAAATAATTCCGACATATCCTTTCATTTTTATTTTGATTTTCTCGACTGTGGATACTACTTGCAAGATCAGCTCCAGTGATATTATAATATATAATCGATAGATCATGTAATGTGCGCGAATCAAAAGCGTGACGGCTGGTGCAGGGCCATCTATCTGCAGCCTACTTCAAGTTCAATACAATTAGTTGCGTGGCCGGCTTCACTTTTTCTTCTGCTCTACCATCCAACAAACCCCAGAAAACTGAAACCAAGCACACAATCCCCCGTATGTTAAACAACTTTATTTGAATCACAAATTTATATGGTATAATCTTCTCATCACATAAGAGTTCCAAACAGTATAAATTAATTATTATCACACGACCATATATTTGTAATTAACCAGTGAGAAATTTGCAGATTCAGATCAGACCGGTAGCATAAGAGATGAATATGTGCTGTCAGAATAAAAAAAGAATTTGAAAATTGAAAAACTGAGGATGCTTCAGAGCTTGTTCTAATTAACGAACAAAAGTTTTAATTTCCGGGAAAGACAATTAAAACGAATATTTTCCCTTCTAGAGGTTATAAAGTCAATTGAGATCAGTATTTGTGAAGGTAGATGGAATACACACAAGACAAGAAGCTGAGTGTTGAACAACAGTTTACTATGGAATTCAGTTACCTGAGAGAACGGACGGCGAGATGCTGGGAGAGAACATGGAAGAAAAAATGGGCTCCATGAAGGAACACCACGACTCCCGTACAACCCAGCACAAATAACTCCATCATCCTCCGAATCACTAGGTTATCTGATCAAATTAATAAGCAAAGCTAATAAAGCTTCGGAATATGTGCGTGTGTGTGTGTAAATATATATGCGTTTCTGAATTAAATAAAAGGAACTATGAAAAATTGGAAGCCCAGTATGGTTGAATGAATCAAGTTTATTTATAATTGTGGTAGATGCTGACGTCAACATCCATTTCCATCCTTCCGTATATCCCACCACAAACAACGCAACCGATGATGAAGACACCGATGCCCACCATTTACTAGTTACTTGCTACTGTCTACATTGACTTTTATGTATATGTTGTGTATATTTTTATTTATTACACGCCTTCTTACTTCTGCGGCTTCTTATCCTTATTATTGCAAATTTGGTGTTACCAGATATTATTATTATTATTATCATCATTATTATTATTATTATTATTATTATTATTATTATTATTATTATGTGATAAAGACAAGTTTATACCACTGGTATTTGGCGTTAAGCTTGTATGAGGGAGGGTAATATTATTTTATGTTTTGTCAGTGTGCAGTAACCGACCATAGGGATAGGATAGCCGGATAGGACTATGGTCCATTGACATTGGCCTTTATCTTTTATATATTGGAGATGATGCCGTGAGTCACCACCGACTAGGACTAGCCGGCATTTGCTGCCTTTTCTCCTTTCTTTTTGGGATAAAACTGTACTGTACGCTGTTACAGTTTTATTTAACTGTTAGATTTAGGAAAAGAATAATTATTAATTAAATTTAACGATTAAATTTAATTATAATACCATATAATTATAATATCACAACTGAATTCTCTTTTTTATTTAAATTCGGAATAATTATTGAGGCTCAGATTTCGGAGTTCATGCATACACTATAATAAAATTGTGTTTCATTATGTCACTAGGTGGTAAGTCTTAGAACAATTAATCATCTGGGTAAAACTGTGTTCACACTGTCCCATATTATCGGATTGGAGATATTTATTAGAATAAATTTACAATTATATACAATTAAAAGAAATTTTATAAAGTTAAGCTCACTAAATCCAAATTTCCTTGACTTTATAAATTAAGACAGATAATTATTAGCTGCCACATCCAACAACATTAAAGAAATTTTATACTAACCACCAACATTATTATTATTATTATTATTATTATTATTATTATTATTATTATTATTATCTCTTCGAAGAGATGTTTACCATGGGTAAAGTAAACAGCATATCCTTGTGATCGAGAATATTTTGTTGCTCTTCCTGGGAAAAACGATAAAAAAATAAAAAAAGAAAAGAAAAGGGAAATTTGATCAAATTTGACACTCAAGCAACAACTACAATTTAATGAAAAGTTTTTCTTTTCTAAGTTGTGCTAATGAGTCGGTCATGTAAATGATCAAGTGGGAAGAAACATAGAGAATAACACGAAATGGCACTAGAGTTTCCACAACTAGTCCTCTTTGCTCTTACATCAACAACATACAATTTGCCGTCAATTTGGATATATTATATGAATTACGAACCATACTGAAGGGAGCATTTCATGTGCACTCCTGCAGATGCAAGCATGAGCTCAAACCTTGAAATGATGATATGCTGGAAAATTGCATAAACAATTGTAGCAATTCAACCACTCGTCATAATTAAAGTTTTCATTTTTTCAATAAATTGGAAGACTATTGCTTATCCAGAAATGAAGTACATCTGGAGATGAGAAGCAGCTGAGGATTGGGCCATTATCACCAAGCACCAACTCGTCAGCCGGTTCCACATCAAAATAAGGAATTGATTGGCTGGTTAATTTATGTAGAGCTATTAAACTCCCTCCCAGATATACCCATGTGAAGATTTTGAGTTACTCCTTCCATTATTTTCAAATGAACTTAACTGTCTCCATTAGTCAATCAACAGAGTTGACAGAAGTAGATCTTGCACAAAACCAGCTCTCCCAGCACCTTGCCTAATCCTTTTTTCCCGCTCTTCATGACTCAAAGAAGGATCAAAACTGTCATAAAAAATAGATAAAGCAAGGAAAGAGAAACAGAGAGAGAAGGAGAGAGGTTAATATTTAAATCCAAAAGACAGTAGTGAAAGGTGCTCAGCTTATGCATTGGGCATTAAATGGGGGGGCCGTGCCTCAGGTATGCGTTGGTGCCAAAAAGCAGTACCTTGATTTCCACATATGTGTTGGTGCAGCACTTCTTGCACTAGTATCTTCAGTACCAGTTACAACAGATTTTGAAATTTCCTCAGCTTCTGATGAAGGAAAATTCAAAATAAGAGAAGAAAGAAAAGGATCAGTAGCTGCATTAGAGATGTTAGCATTGCTAGACCGATATCCACTACCCCCTAAAAGCACTTGCAGATGAGCTTCACGAAGATCCCGGCCCAGGAGAGAGAGTGCTTGACTGCTAGGAATGGCAACTCTACGTAATCTGCGACGTCTCTGCAAGTAATCTTCAGTTAAAAGAAAACATAGCTGGTAACCAGTTTTGTTGACATATAAACAACCCAAAATTTTTGCAACACATTAATGAAGGAAATATATATATATATATCCCAAATTTTCCATCATAAAGGATATCTTGAACAAGTGTCCATGCTGCAAAGTAATATGACTTAACATGTCCCGTGCAACTTTAACTGAGCAAATGGGACAAACCTGAAAAGGAAATGTAGATGCAGCATAAGAGTCGTAAAGAAGCATCAAGCAGGACTGGAAATTAGTCAACATATCAGCCCCCACCAAATCAACGGTCGTGGAACAGTTGAATAGCAAATTCAAGATATTAAAAAAGTTTGCTTTTTTCAACATTATTATTCATATCTGCATTTTTTTTTTTCGATTCATGCACTTTGGATTGAAAAGATACAGAGGAAAATGAATTGCATTCTCAGAAGTTGGAATGAATAAAAGGCAGCACAACACAGTAATCCTTCAATCAGATTAACTATAAGAACAAGAGTGAAAAAGAGTGGCTTAAACCTTCTCACAAACTAGTTATTATTTATATAGTTAAACAGAATTTTAGGCTCAGAAACAATCCATCCTCATCCAAATTTGCCAGTTCATTAACATGGGATTTGTAAGTTTTATACTGTCTAAATATAAGCATAAAACGATTTTATATGGTTTTAGAGTCAAAGATCTTTCCATCTTGGGTGCCTAGCCAGATTTCTCATCTGAAAGGTTCTCCAATGCAATCCTCCACTCCTTCAAAACTCACAACATATTGGACACACAAGTGGCCCGGAAAAGGAAGAAGCTATGCAGATGGTAGGGCAAAATAATTTCAACCATGAGGTAAGCTCCTAAAACTACAAGAAAAGTGTCCACGTTTTCTGATTAATTAGTCTACTGGAAGTTGTGATTTTATTCTTCATCATCATTGTATCTGACGTAACCTATTAAACATTTTTTTAAAATCAAACCTATTAAACATTTTACATCAAAACATTGAGTGTTGCAAACCAAACGGCTGGGTTTCATCTTTCCTTATTACTCCATGCACAAATGAAAATGCAAGCATCATTATAATTACATGGAAAAAATATCTTCTGGCCCCGGGGGTTAAAAAAGGAAATCAAAGATGTAGTAATAAAATCAATAAGAACGAACGTGGGATAAATATCCCAAGGAAACATATAAAGACGAAAAAGAAAACAAAAGATCATTTGAGGCAATGAATCAGAAAGTCAAACAGAAATTTTACCAAATTAAGCAACACCACAGAGATGATAACTTTTACAAAATCAAGGAACCAAACTCCAAAGTACATGTAACAATCATTAAACATATCCACAGCATAAATTCATGCTATTATCATTATCATTAAAAAAAAAAGAAAAAAGAAAAAGAAAAGACTTACGGTAACTTTGGACTCGCAGGAGTGCTCATCTTCGAGATGCGAACACAGCGACGCTATATCAAAATCCTCATAACAGTACGGACATGGAAAATCAGGCCGTACATCATCCTCTACCTCAAAATCATCTATGCTCAGCCGATCTATAATTTTGAAAACAAATAAAAATGTAAATGAAAATAAGTTCACTAAAAAAATTAAATAAAAATACTTACGTAACGGATCCATATTTAAAAGGGAAAAAGGAACCTAGTTGAGAGCTCTGATGAGGATGATGCTGCTGCAACGTGTACTGACGCTTGGCGGCGGCCAGACGAGAGGTCCAGAAATCGGAATCCATTGGAATATTAGAAACTGAGCCGCTGCTGCTTCGATATTATTATTATTGATTATTAATGATTATTGTCTAATAATTATTATTATTGCTATTATATTTGATATTAAAAAATGAATCTCGACAAATAAACAAAATGAAAATTTTGTTCGTTTAATCTCTTTGCAAAGATCTCTTCTCAGGTTTCTTTGACTTGTTCTTTGGAGTTGTTTCGGGTTTGATTATGGGCGAGCTTCAGATACGAGCAGAAAGAGAGAGTGTAAGATAAAATAAAACAAAATAAAAACAAGAAGAGAAAAGAAAGAGAGAGACGGTAGAGTTTTCCTTTCCTGTTTTCTTTTTTTTCCTTTTAATCTGAAATTTGAATTTTTGTTTCTAATATTTTGATGGACGCATGTTTTTATGATAAAAATTGACTTTTTTTTTAATTATACTCTTCTTATTCTGAGGTCTCCCTCCAAATAAGGATGACGATTGAACCAAGGAAGGACAGGACGAAAATGAGAGAGAGAGAAACTTATGTGTGGTGATGACGCGCAGATGAGGAAATAGAGAGCAATTTTCGGTTTTTTTTTTTAATTTTTTATATTTCGTTATTTTTACAACGCGTTTTTCTTTCTCTTTTTTCAGTTTATTAGTGGTCTTAAAATTTGGAAATTTTGCTTTTGAGTTTCTATTTTGTTGACCCATTTCTCAGCCACAACTTACTTGTTGTGGTCTCATGGATATCCGATATTTCTGGTTGGCTTTGGGCTTGGATGAGAATTTTTTCAATTTTGGATCTCACAATAATAATATTTATGGATGATTTTTGTTGTACAATTTGCTTGCAATATAATAAATAATAGTTATATTATTTTTAAGACAAAATAAGGTATAACCAGTGGTCCTGCAACAAAGATATTTGGATGTATATGCTTGTTTGTTTATTACAGGAGCCAAAAATCGAAAAATGATATGTAGATTAATAAAATATTAAGCAAAATATAGAAAAATTCAGATACGCATTAAAGATTAATTGATGAATTGGTATATTTATTTCCTAGGTCCAGGAACCACGGCAATTTATTTTTACTAAAAAATAAGATAGTATACAGAATTTGCAACAAATTAAAGGTATCATCAACGAGTTTACAAAAACCTTTCATAAAACAGATTATGTAACCAAAAAAAAAAAAATAATAATAATAAGCAAATAGCGGAATCATTTAATACGGTGTCGTATTTCTTTGATTGAGAATGGGAAAGTGAAAAAAAAGAAATTGCATAAATTCGCGGCATTGAAGGATCATCAAACTCAATGGCAAGCTTTGCCCACAACACAATCGATCAGTTTGTTATTTGTCCAGGCACACAAAAACACAATCCAATTCCGATCCAACGAAACTATCAGAAACTTGCCGTTCTGTTTCTTTAAAATTTATTTAATAAACTATTTTCTTAGATTCGAATCAAATTTCAAATGGCAACAAGAACAACAAAACTGCAGCAAAAAGCCCAAAAACAACAACAACAAGGCAGCAGCTCCGACACTAATGCTAAGGTTGTCGAGAAGAGAAAGCCTGTGTTTATAAAAGTGGATCAGCTAAAACCGGGAACCAATGGTCACAATTTGACCGTCAATGTCTTGAAGTCAGAACCCGTTTTGCCTAAAAATCGTGCGGCTTCCCCCCAGCTCCGCCAAACCCGAATCGCTGAGTGCCTTGTCGGTGACGATACTGGCACCATCCTCTTCACTGCCCGCAACGATCAAGGTCTCCTCTCTCTTCCTTTTTTAAATTATTGGCATTTGTCAATGTATGTATTTTTCTTTTTATCGAGTAATAATGTACTAAGATTTTGATGATTTTTGGAATTTTTAGATCAACTTATGGCTACCCTCTTTATATTTATTTATTTTGGTGTTTATAAAATATGATCATAGCAAGTTTGGAACTTTGTAAATTTTCAATTGCATTTGTTCTTGTTGCGTGTTGAGCTGCTCGAACAAGAGCAATCCGTCTTCTCTCAAAATGTTAAAATGATAAGATTATGGATTTTCGGAGGATCCCAGGTGTCTTTATATCTTCGCTTGTTCTTATTGAGCTTTGATTTTCTTAGTGATTTGGGGTTTTTGCTATGAATCAATTGTTCACAAATCAGCCCTGTCAACATTGTTTTCATACTGCACGTCATTTATTATTGATTCTATTTCATGTATAATGGTTTTTTGCCATTCAATTAATACTTTCATCCACCATTTTTTATTTTTCCTCAAGATTCTTGTTTTCAAATCTAGTGATTGTTTTTCAAGACAATCTTCTTTTGTTCTCTTTTGCTTATAATTTTCGATCTCTAGATTTGTTACTTACAAATGAATTTGTTTTGTCTTTGATTCAGTCATTATAGACGTGTTTGCCACTCACAAATTTTTTTTGTATATGTAGTGTTGATCTTTGTTAACATAAGAGCACCCCAAGAGTGAGGGTAAGATAGGATTTTCAGACTGAAGCTTGGGTTTGAATTTACTTGCCAATTGCCCAGGCATCCCTCTTTTGGCTAAAATGTTTCTGCCTGCAACCATCAAGCTGAATCTTTCATCTCCATGCTATCAGTACTTTTGCTTATTTTGCTAGCCGTTTCTGTACTTTGCAAATGGACTCTTTCTAGGCCTTATGCTTTGTAATTGCAATTCTGGGAATGAGCCTGCCTGGAAGATACTGTACTGTGCTTTTTACTTGAGTTGCATGCTTTTGTCAAATCTAATTCTACATGCGCACACCAGTACGATGGGTGATGCTATTAGCCCTTTATGATTAGCGATTGATTATCATGTTATAAATTATTGGTTTTTTCTCTCAACGACATGTATGCTGATATTATCTCCACTCCCAATATTCTGAGTGAAAATGGTGGGTGTGGTTTCTGTGCAGTTGACTTGATGAAGCCGGGCACCACAGTAATCCTCCGTAACGCAAAGATTGACATGTTTAAGGGGTCTATGAGGATAGCTGTTGACAAGTGGGGCCGCATTGAGGCCACTGAACCTGCTAAATTTGTTGTTAAAGAAGACAACAATTTGTCCCTTGTTGAGTATGAATTGGTGAACGTGGTTGAAGAATGATCCAAGAAGCTCTTCCAAATGATCATTTCTCATCTGCTCTCGTTCATGGCATATTTATGTTGCAATTTTCCAGTGGCTATAGCTCTGTAAACAAATCTAATTAAGGTTGGATTTTTTTTCCCCATTTGATTAATGTCTTTGGGTAATCTTGTGCTATCATCAGCCATTATGTCTAGAACTGGGGAAAATAAATTATCCAATTCTAATATAATTTTCTCTTTCTTTTGCCCGTTTATACAACGAAGGTTGTCACAAATTCTGAGTTTCTCTTTCAGTTAGCTGGTCTGATGTGTACATGATAAGTGGAAGTTGATTTTGCACAGCAGATTACTATCCTTTTGTGATGGCAAAAACCATGTTTGGTTAAAATGCCAGATGAACCAGAAATGATAAACCAAATATCTTCGACTTTCATACTAACATAAAAAAAGACAGGATTAGTTGCCACATCCACGCGTCCTAGACACTTCGCAGACTGTCATCAAAGCTGACTACTGACCAGAGAGGGCAAAAACCTCTTAAATAGTAAATCAGTTCAAGAAAAGGCTCCATAGATGTAATTTTTAACAGGAAAATCTCCTAAATGGCAAAAGTTGCCAATCCAATCGATTCCAAGAGATGAGAAAACAATCATAAATCTTTAGATCATTTTCAAACAAATAAGTAAATAAATCTTTAGATCAAAGAACTTAAGTCAAAACTATGTTGGCTTATTTCCACAATGTACCTACTTCCAATCCTTGCTCTACGACTTGAGAACCAAGAGAAACAAATGCCTCAAGCAAGTCTTACAATTTCAGAATAAAATCCATGGAGACTACGATCATTGCACCGCATCCAAGAAAAACTATCATCCATCTACAATACAAAAAGTACAAATATTACTACTGAATGATACACATTGTGCCACAATGTCATGGAAATTAACCAAAGATAAATCTAATCACTCGAACAAGAATATTATCGAAACAAAAACAACTAGCTGGGCAGAGTTAAGATCAAAGTTGTGGCAAATAAAACACGAATGAGACTATGAGCGGCAACAACAAAATCTCCAAGTTAAACACAACAAAGAGTGATGGGCAAAGACACATGAAAGCCTAAGTCAAAAGATAAAAAAGAAACGTGTGTACAAATGGGGGCTGAAAGGCAGCTGCTGAAAAAATAAATTCATACCTTGTACCTAGCTCCTCCGATTTATGATAGAGTAAAGATGGAAGCTATACTATCTGATTTGCTAACTTTATGCGCTATTTGGTGCAGACTGAAGTATAATCTTGCCCAGTGCATCTGTCTTTGTGCACTCAATTTTCGTTGTATCTGACACAAACATCTTAACTGACCATTTAACAAATCTCAAGTCCTTCTCTAAGTAGGACATCCTCACTTTAACAAAGTGAGGGATGCCATTAAAATATATAAAAAAAAACACATATTTAATACATTAGAGACTGTTTTTTTATCTGTTAGTATATTGAAATATGTGTTTTTTTGTTTGTTAGTGGCATCCTCGCTTTGTTAAAATGAGGATGTCTACATTGGAGACTTATTCAACAAATCTCTGTATTCATACACTCAATTTTATCGTATTTGATACCAATATTTTAATTGACCATTTAACAAATCACTTCATTTCATAATCAATGAAGGTTAAAAACAGTGTATGAACCACTTTATTTCATAATCAAAGAAGGTTAAAAGCAGTGTATGGACAATCATAAAAGTAAGCAGAAACTGCAATCCGTGGACCAAATATATCATGAAATTCACCTGGAATTGAATAAGTTTACAAAAATACATGCAGTAGAAAGTAAACACTAACAGATACAACCAAACTTCCCAATGATATACCATATCATCATAATTATCAAAACCACTATAAGACAATCTTATTTGGATTATGATAACATTAAGAAGCATCGGTTTATAATTTAGTTCCTTCCAAGTTCTTGAATCAAAATTTCAATCAGCACCTTGCTGACTTTACTAGGCCAAAAGCTTCTAGAAATCCAACTAAAAAGCTTTATTTCACCACCTTGTCTTAGAGCGCATGTACAAAAACTTTTCCCGAACTCTCTTGACATTCATCATACATCATCATTGCAATCTGAGTGAATGAGATAAATTAGTATAGTCCACATGTATCTATACTGGCATGAAAATGTAGAGAAGACTTGGTTCAAGTTAAGTCATAAACTCAGACATGCCATTTCTAGGGTCCAATCAACAGAAAATCATTAAAGCTGTTCAGCCATCAGCCAAAAGAAAAGTACTGGAGTTACATACACAATAATTTAACATGACGAAGTGAAAAGGAAGAGCCAAATTTCATGCATTATGGAATCTATTTTGCAAGATAACATAAATTGATTCCCACGACATAAAAAATATTAAAATAATACAAGAACTTGCCAAAGAACCTATCAAACTACGAGATTTACTAAAGCTTAAAAAGTATTTTATTGGTTATATCCAAATCCACGAATTTATACATAGTGTTCAACTTCATGCCTCTCCATAATCCTTTAAAAAGACAATGTTATTACTTAACCTACTTAGAGTCACTCCATCTCCTGTTGCTTGATCTTCATCTAGTCTTGTCTTGCCCTACAAAAGGAAAGGATATGCATTCTTTCATTGTACGCCAGAGATAGAGAGATGGGTTTACCAATCTTGGTAAAGACAAGAGATAGTTCAGATAAAGAGGCAGAAAGATTGTAAAACCTTTGACCTTAGGAGTTCATGTTCAACTATTACTTGCACCTAATTTCTTCTGGACAATGACCCACACATTAGTTTTCATTTAATTTATGATTCAGTTTCAACGCCTAGAGAAGAGTATGATTGAAAGCAAGTTTAGATGTGAATTTCCTGCAAATGTCAAATCACCTCAATATGAAGATCAAGTATTCTCAAAAGGGGATTCTAATTTCATATGTGTTTAAGATGACAGAGTAGTCCTGATCAAATTACCAATTCAAAATAAGCCCAAAAACACAATTGGTTTGAGTTGAGTGACTAAACAGGAAACACTCTTCATCTTAAAACTGTGCCCTTCCAGTCCACACACAGCCTTCCCTGGTTCAAGTCAGTGAACTGAACCTTAATTGGATCCTCAAGATTAAATTATGTGCACATTAAATAGCGCCTACATACAATGATATATAAAACAACACCCCACTCCACAGCAAAAATATTACATGACCACAGTGACCACTTACCATGGTTCAACTTAAAGTCAAATTGATAAAAGCAGATCAAATGAACAAAACAACATAAAAAATCAAATCAACAATCAACTAATAAACCGAATACAAATAAAACCCGGATCAAAAAATAATTTAATATCAAGCAGTAGCTCAAAACACTGAAATAAACATACATAAAAGCTAAAGGAATTACCTTCAGAGGTCCAACCATAGCTTCGACGAGAAACAGAGAGCATTGAAGTGAGCAATGCAGAGGCAGTGGCAGTGTGAAACGGCAACATAGTTTCGACGCAGCAGCTCAATTCCACCGGCGACCTTTCAATTAAACACAAGGATCACTCATTTATCAAGCATTAGCCAAATCAGAACTCTATGGATGTATTAACGCACTGATGGAGATGTAAAAAGAGTTGGGTTTCCAGGTTTATTACCTGAAAAGGCCTTGAGATAGGGGGTTTCGTCTTGGCATTCGAAACGGAGAGCTGGTGGGTGCGGCTTTGGGTTTGAGGCCTGCGGCAAGCCTGCCCGAGACGGCAGCTCTGGTGGTGGCTGTTGACCGCAGAACGGATCTGGCAGCGGCGACAGACATGGCTTTGGAGTTTATGGAGTTTGGTTTGTGTTCTCTGACTCCGAGGGTTTTGGTTGGGTTTTTGAGGTAGAGGAGATTTTCAGTGCTGCGTATGCTCTCGTACGAGATTACTGGTAGACGGTATACCACCGCCGTAGATAGTTTTTGGGTTTGCCACGTGTCATTCTGATGTTTAACGACCTTTTATTTTTAAACACATATTTTTACATTAGCATATTTATAATAAAAATCTTCTTTTTCTTTTTTAATTTTTTTACCTTGTTGAAGCTCGAGACCGGTTGTTAAAAAATTAAAAGATTATTATCATTTTATTATTTTAAGAATTGTTAAATATTAAATAATTATAATAATTATTGTATTTTATTATTGTATTATTATATTTTTATAAAAATATCATTTTATTATTTTTCTGTTACAACTGTTAGTTGACTAATTAATTGACTAATAAAATACTAATTTTACTGTTCGTGATTAAAAAAATATTTGAAACTTATTTACAAAATAAATTTATAATATATTTATTAAAATAAATATAAAATACCAACATAATTTTTTTTACTAAAATTATGATATATGAATTATAAATTTATCTTATTATTTTTTTAGTCATGAAGGGTAAAATTAATATTTTATTAGTCAATTAACGATCAACTAACAATTGTAACGAAAAAATAATAAAATAATAATTTTATAAAAATATAGTAGTAAAATATAAGAGACAATAATTATTGTAATAATTTAATATTTAATAATTTCTAATATAATAAAATGATAATAACCCAAAATTAAAATATAATCACTTAAACTAACCTCGGCTTCTTAGAGAAAAAAAAAACGATGAAAAACGTCTACTGTGCCGGTGCCAATGTTCAATTTCTTTTCTTACATTTAAAAAAATTAGGAGTAATCACTTCGCCCAAAAGTCAAACCCAGTCTGGTCCCATGGGAAATCAGTTGTAGATTCGTTAAGTTCAAAAAGTCCTAATCTATTTCGATTTAATTAGATTGTGGTCTATAAAAATGAAAAACAAAACTCCAATATTCACACTACGTGTATTTATCATTATTATGAGAAAGATCACATCAGATAAATATTTTCATGTTGCAAACTCAATTAATTTTCTATCTGAGTAGCCCATTTGGACAAAGAAGTACAAGCTGCTGGTTCTCCATTTATGATGTGAATCGAAGAAAAATTTCAACAAGTTAACAATGAATCCTCTAATTTTTCGACGAAGAACCAATCATAGCAGAAGGTAGGGATACAATTGATGTAAATGAGTGTTTATTGATTGATCCCGTGCGCGTGTATATGCACGCCGGCGTCACGTCAGCTGAGGCATTGATCGTTTGGTCTCATCCCATGACCATCATGTGTTACTGTCCTGGTTTTGATTCTGCTTCTGCTCATTTTCAGAAGAAGGGGAATGCAAATTCCATGTCCTTTACTGATGTCAGAGCTTGTTCGTCTTATTCTCTCATGTTCTTCGAAACGGATTGCGTTTGGGAAGTACAAGCTTCTTCCGTTTCCAGCTTTGAATCCAATTAGCCGGCCTAGCGATACGCTATTATCCTGGAAGAATGATGCTGTGGACTGACAAACAATTATCCATATGTATTACAAAATCTTGCTCTAATCTGAACTATGATCGAGAACAAAATAAATTTTGTGTGTAGCCATATATGGAGAGCAGTTTTGCATTATCATGAAAAGTCTTTTAATTGGTAGATGGAGTTCAAACTGGACAGCTTTATGCAGCTACAAGGGCCATAGGACAGGAGAATAGATGCACAGGCAAAGAATAAATAACAGTGAAAAGGGAGAAGAAAAGGACACGCTACGCTTGTAAAATTAATTTACCTCAGTGTCAAGGTTGGAGGATGACAATGAGGAGAAACTGATTGCGCGGACATGAATAGAGTATGGTTCTTCGGCTGGTGCAGGTGCGGGTGCAGGAGCCGGAACAGCCTGTGACTGCGAGCTCTCCATCACTCGAAGTCTTGTGCTCATAATCTCAAGCCCAAGAGGCCACCCAGTTGACATCTCATGTTCCTGGAAATTCCTCATCAATTAACTCATACCGGTACGCAGATGTTAACATTTGCACACGTTTTCGTGACTGTTTCCATAGTTTTGAATCATGTAAACCAAAAGCCAAGCAAATAACTTCAAAAGAACCGGAGTTGACATGAATGAGACAATTGCAATGATTTTACGGATGGTTAGTGGTACGGAAAGGCTAATTGACCAGGGAAATAGTATCATCAAATTAATATGCAGAAATCGAAATAAGTAAGATTTTCACTATTTCATGAGGCTGTTTCTCTGCCTCGCTTCTTCCAAACTTGAAGCGAGATGATCTAAGCACTTTAATGTATTTTACAATTTTTTTTTTTTTTGGATACATTGGAGCCTAGTATTTTACGAAATCTAAATGATCTCTGATCAGTATTTCTCATTCAGTAGCATGCAACATGATCTTTGTATTAAACTATAATAAAACATAGTCACAGACAAACACATCTGTATATATGTGCATCCAAATTAAATGATCAAAGTGCTTATTGGGGGTAGTTGGAGAAAGCACCGACAAATATTTCGCAGTCCAGTCATACAAATATAGGAAGATGGAGAACCCAACTTCAGAGCACGCTAGACCAGTTCATAAATTGCCATATATAGACGCCATTCTTTGATTATATATAAAGTTCCCAGAGAACTCATATGTAGGTTAAAAAGAAAAATCCATAAGCGAATAGAACAGACCAGACCAGATAATATCAACAGCCTGTCATGAGCAAGAAATCGAGGAAAGCAATTCGACTTACTGTAGCATACACAGCAATCAAACAGTGACAATAGTCATTAGTCAGACAATGTAAAGAACAGAGCTTCGACTCCACATTCTTGAACAATTCATAAAGGATATTCTTTTCATGAAGTTGCTGCAGTCACACAGTGACAAAATAATCGAAACAAAAAACATATAAACAGAAGAATCAAAACAGAACAAGAAAAAAAAATACAGAGGAAATTAAGTACCTACCTCAGTGGCCATGGGACTCGAGCAGTCTGCACAAGGAACTAAAATAGAAGGCGAAGTTATCAGTGATCATAGAAGTTAGAAATTGGAAATTTCAACAGAGAGAGAGGGTAGAGAAAAATTATTCCTTAAACATGAGACAATAAATGAATCTGGGGCCCACATGGGGCGTTGTTCAGCTATTCAAGTCACAAGTTGAGTAGTTTATGTACTACTACTACTACGTCATAATTAGTTGGATTAACGACTGATAAGCACATACGTTCAGACACAAATAACAACGTTTTAACCGTTTGGTCGCCATGTTTCAAACTAATTTGTGATTATCGGGCCGGGGCCGAAGGCGAGCCCAGCTTGGAATTTTAACCAAAAAAAATCACAATCACTTGAGAAAGAAATTATTGGTATTTTTAATATATGCGAACGACTGAGGGAAATCGGCCCTTAATTGAACATGGTGATCACGGCGTTGGCGTGGGTGGGTGCAATAATAAAAGCGAAGTTGTTGTGTATATCTATATATCACTAACACCCTGACGCCAACGTAACTGAGCTCCTCTCAACCCTTCGGCAAACTGAAAATGAATGTTTGATTTTTCGTATACTCCCCAATCACTGCTGTTGGCCCAGAAGAAGTCCAGTCCATAGAATAATTAAATAAATTAATTAAAATAACGTGGAAGAAAGAACAATTCCCGCGGGTACGGGTTCCCTTCCTAATTACCGGCGGTAGTTTCTTGTATTCTCGATAATAATGAGTAAATTAAATTTACCCAAAAAAAAAAAAAAAGAAAAGAAAGAGAAAGAGAGATGAGCCACGACGCGCAATGCGTTTGTTTGGATTATCTGTCACTGGCACAGTCTCACTCTCGCAGTCTCGCTGCTGGGCAATGAATATGCAAGGATTGAAGCCTTTTGGAAAATCGAGACTTCGAGGCTCGCACACAAAGTGGTGATAGGTGAAACTTTAAAATCGAAGCAGCTTTGGAATTAAGGGTTGCGGGTCTCGTTCAGATCTTAATGGTTCGATTTTAGTTCCTAAACAAATCATCCCCAGGCGAGTGTCCGTTGCATTCACGGAGGTGATTGTTGGTAGATTCAAGCCCGGGCCAACTCTCCTGCGATCCCGAAACCGCCCGCCTTTGTTACCGAACTACACGGCCCTCCGTTAGTTTCAACACATGTTAAAATTGTTTCTTTTATTTTGAATTCGTCTAGAGATTTGATCATATGTTGCATAACTTTGTAACCCATCCTATCCTATACAGCACAGTCCCAATGATTTCAACATCACTAGTTTAAAATGCTAATCGTTACCAAAAATTCTTGAACCATTTATAAATAAATAATTATATATATGTCTAATACATCTTTCCAGCCTTAAGTGCTCGAGTCCTTTTATCTTGATTCATGGTGTGACATACAGTATTCTATAATGCTCCCTTTACCTACCTCTGACTTATATAATTTATATCTCAAGTGATTTGCACTAATCAATTTTTTTTTCCCCCTTTTTTCTTTTCTTTTTTCTTAGTGTTAATTGCGTTTATTTTTATATCATCAATGTGATACTATTAGTACATCTATCAATAAATGATAAATTAAGTATCACACCACTCAACGGCATATATTGTATTTGCGATTCCCAAATCATCTAAAATGTGTAAAACTTGAACGGTAAGTGAATGGTCAACTTTTGTTTATATATGAATAAGAAGAAAAAAATGAATCGTTAAAAAAAAAAAAAAAAGCCCATAAGCCCAACACAGTACCAGACTCTTGTACAAAACAGACCCGCAATTTGGTTTCTCTTGTTGGGCCTCACTTCTCAGGCCGTTCTTGGACAAAGCCAATCAAATTTGCTGAGCTATTAACACCCTCGAAAGCTCTTAGGATACCCCTATTCTGAACAACCCAGTTACAAATATTTTTAAGTTTCAGTGTTACAATTCATCTGACTTTTGTTTCAAAAACAAGTAAACAAACCTTAAAAAACCTCACATCCCATTCAAGAAAATTTTCTCTTTGTAGATTTTCTTTTTTTTTTCCTCGTTGATACATGCAAGATGTTCACCCATCAATTATCAGTTCCGTAAGAATGGCAATTTTTGAGCTAAACTAGGTGAAAATTTTGTAACTTCTTTGAATGATTTAGGTTCTAGAATAGGAGAGATAAAAAGGACATTAAAGGAAAAGGAATAGCTAATTGAAGATTGCATAGATCTTTTAACTTCACGCCTAGAATGAAAATTAAATGGGGTCATCAATCTTCTTTGAGCAATACTGATCGATAGGAAAAAAAACAAAAGTAGACAAGAAGAAGTAGAGAGAAAATGGTTCTTTAGGTATGCAGAAATATTTGTTGAACAATTGTTTGGAGACTAAATTGAAGTATCATAATTTTTAGATTTTTAGTGAATGACGATGTTTGACCGATCAATTTATCTTTGAAACTCCTATTTTTTAATTTATCACATTTATTTTCAGAAATTATCCCTATAAAACAAATGATTAAAATAAGTATTTTCTTTTGGTTGGGGTTATTTGAGCCCACCAAATTTCTCTTTACACTCATTTTAAAAAATAAATTCATTATTGAAATTTAAAATTTAAAAATCTCAAAATTATCTTTCACTTATTACTTTCTCTCTCTACCTTACAATTGTATATTCTTTATCTACTCTCACATTTTATGAACTAAACACTTAATTTTATTCTTTTTTGAATTTATTTTTTGGTCTTTCTCAGTATATATCATGATCTATATTCATACTTTCTATGTATAAATTTTTTCTTGATATTTAAGCTTTTATGGTTGGTAAATATTAATTTCTTGATATTCATTAACTGCATGGCTAATAAAAATCTATTGAAGTTCATTTTTAAATGATGGATCTTGTTCTTTTTAATTAGTAATACCAATTACTTACAACTAAAATGATAAATCTAAAATCATTGGCTCTTTAGCCTAGTGGTCAGGACCCTGCACTCACAACTATGAGGGCAGCGGGTCGAGATTCCATGACGAATGTAGGAGTTTATTTCATTCTTTAATTTTAGTATATAATTAAGTGAATGCAATCTTCTCCCTTTCAAAATATAAGTGGAGTAGACACCGCTCAAAATGAGTCGTCTTCCTTAATTTTGGTATATAATTAAGCGAAGGCAATCTTTTCCCTTTCAAAATATGAGTAGAGTATCCCAGTAATTATTTGATTGTAAATATCAATTATAAATTAAGCATATAATTTGAGTTATAATGAGTAGATTAATCTAATTATTTAATTAAAAAAAAAAGATTATAAATCATATAAATGAATTGATGATAATTTGTCATAATTAAAAAAAAAGATATATCTAAATGAATTGATGATAATTTGTCGGATGAAAAAAAGAAAAAAAAGAAAGAGTTAATTAAAAATTAAAAAATTAATTAGATAATAAATTTTTTTAATTTTAAAAAGAGGGAGAAATCAAAAAGAAATTAATGGGTTCAAAGTTCAAACAATAACATTTTTTTTTTGTTGGGGTCATATCTCTTATATGGTCTGTCGCAGCAGATTAAGCAATTATCCACTTTTCGACACCAAACTTAAAAATCAGAACAAAACAGGCCGAAACTAGAGCGATAACATCAAAATGATATAGAAAGTTTTTATATCTATCACAATTCACAAACGAACGACTGATAATTGACGTAGACGCGGCACAACTGCAAAACAAGTGGAAGTTTCTTCTAGAATCTTTCGCACTTTCGGATAAAACTGAAATAAAGTGTTGCAGACATGAAGTACTAAATTTAGTCCCTGTATGAATACAGAGAGCTAAACGATTAATTTGGCCAACCATACTTATATAAATATGCAACTATCTGTGAGCAAATCAAATTTAGTACAAAACATGACATCTGATCCACCCATTTCAATATTTTAAAATCGCGGTCTTCTCAGTAGGTAGTTATTAAATTTCATCTCATGCACGCCCCTTTTTTTTTTTTTTTTTTAATTTCAGTTTGCAGTTTTCTTCTTTCCTTTCTTTTTTATTTATTTTATTTTATTTTTTTAATGCACAATTTCACTGAAAGATGCTGCTGAACACAACAAGTTCAGAAATTAAAAAATAGATGATGATGAAATTGAGAGTGGGGGAACAACTACGAGCGGGTGGGTATGATGATGACTAGTGTTAGTTTATTAGTCAACTAAAATGTGTAACCTCAAATGCAGAAATGCTTCTTCTTTGATTTTCATTCTTCACCAATATTCCACGCACACCCAAACATCATCAACTCTTCTACAAATTACATGTTCCTATTTTTTCCATCAATTACTGTCCTTCGTAAAGACATTTAGTAGAGAGTTGTAACAACTGGGGCAATCAGATATCATTTGGGTTCGTGTTAGTTGGGTAATTAGGAATTAGGGCCACATATATTCCAACTTTTTTTTTTCTTTTTTTTATGGGGTACCATTTTCAATTGATTTGTTAAAACCTAACTTTGAAGTTTGAATCATAAATAACCGAATTCCCTTCTAAAATGACAAAGATTAGTCAAAAGGGCAAGCCAAAAATAAAGTTGAAGAAAGGCAAAGTCATCCCGTCAATCACGGAAGAAGACAAACGCCAAGGGGTGCATAATTTTTGTTTCTTTTTTAATCGCTCTCCTGTTTTGAATATTTACTCCTCGATCACTTATACTAAGCGACTTTTTGTTATGAATGAAAATGAAAATGGCACGGTGGCCCTACGAGCCCTATCTGAGGCAGAGGCAGTGGTTGCCAGTGGGTTACCAATTCAGTACTCTGTAGTGTATTGGTGGATAGTAGATGGGGATGCCCTTATCATTAATAATTGTTGCCGAGCTGATATTGACTTGACAGTTATTCTATGTCTCTCAACCAAATTTCCAAGCACTAGAAAAACGGATTTTGTAACAAATTAATTCCCATTTTGGATTATTATTAGACCGGCTTGGTTCAGGCACCAGGAAGCTAGACTGGTAGAGTCTAGGGCGCCCCAAACGGGTTCTTAATCCCTCACAGTAACATATTATCGTAATTAAAGTCCTAATGAAGAGATAAACATGAACGAAGCTATAGATTATATATTTTTTTGGCTTTACAAATGGATGTAGATAAACATTTAATAATTAAAGCTATAGATTATCATCAAAGTCTTGATGAATAGATAAACATTTAAGTTACATATTAATGAATAAAATTAGTTACGACGTTTAATAATTTTATTAATTTTTTAGAAAATTACGATTAAAAATTACTAAATAAGAATATAATATTAATTAAATTTTAGGCGCATGTGATAGGAGATTAAGAAGAGTTAAACACAGATCAGTTCAACACTAGAACTAAATCTTTAATAATAATAATAATAATAATAATAATAATAGAAAACGGCTTGCCATAATAATTAGTTATATACCTAGCTAAGAAACTAGCATGCAGGATGAAGCAGTGTTTACGTCACATGTTTTTATCAATTTGCACTATTATGTGTCCACAATTAATCAATTGTACAATTACTTTTAAAGCTAGCAAAAGTAAATAGGCCGACGGTATCTTCTATCTCGGTGCTTTAATATATATTAAATTTATCATTGAGTTTTATAAAAAGAAGAGAAAAATAAAGCATTATTTGCCTTTCGCTTGATTTGGCATTTCTGCTCTCAGATCGGATGCAATTCAAATTAAAATTGTTCGAACACATGCTTTTGGCGATCGCATAGGTCTGAATAGAGAGATACCACGCATATCTTAAAGAAACAGTAGCAAGTGCTTTAATTTAGTGCCTACCAACTTAGGCACTGTCTATACGTATGAAAAATGAAACTGAAATTTGCGGTGCAAGGTGCTTGGTGCTGGGCGCTAGGTGCTGGCCAACGCATATTTTCATTGTGTAGCACGGCAAATCACAGAAGCCGTTGGTTTCAAACTTGTAATTCAATTCTTGTGGCGATTTTTGTCCTTTATTGGGAGTTACAAATTTTCCATCGTCAAAACGGAATACAAATCCAATGGTAAGGATTAAGGGATATATACAGTGCGTATATATAAAACAAAAAGGAAACCTCATGTATATATCCTTCACTCAATTTCTGGCCTGCTTGGTTGGTGATGTGTATGTGTGTGTATATATATGCACCGACAAGGTTGAAGCTTTTAGATGGACCAGATCTGAAAATATACATTAGACCCAATATCAACTAGGCCTTGCTTTGCATCGGCAGTTATCAGATAATGAAAGTTAAAATAAATAAATTTAAACTAAGGAGACTGAGTGAGATGATGCTGCATGCATAGACTCCCAACTCCTCCTACCAACTAAACCAAAAGCTTTGCTTTTACAATTTTGTAAAACATGTGGAACACACAAAAGACCAAATCAAAGTAAAGACTAAAGATCTATCTCCTATTAATTACTGCTACTAAATTGAGCTGATAAAAATTATACAGTAACTTGAAATTACAATCTTGAGCTGAAATAAACAGAAAAACTAGATATATATATGCATTAAGTAAAAGTATACACTTTATTAATTAATTTTCAATGATCATTAACAAAGACGAAACAAGCTTATAAATTTCATACCGTAGCTTTTTCGAAGCAGCATGATCGATGAGAGTATGCAAACCCCGAAAGTACAAGATAACAAAATGAACCACAAGAAAGCCCACATATAATAAAATAAATCTATTTGCTTACTCTTTCCTATTAATTAAACATAACTTAGCATCTGATCAACACCACGCACATAACTGTAGACCACCTAGCTGCATCATGTTCAGGGGAGTTCATCAAACTCGTTCTCTTCATTCTGGAAACCTTCCATGGAGTTGTTGTTATTGTACTCGTAAGTGTTCTCATTGTGGTAACCCCTCGAATTCTGCTGCTGCTGGTACTTATTTGGATTGTAATTATTCTCATTGTTGACGTCGTAATAGTACCTCCCATTCTCCAAAAACCTCGTGTCACTCATCCCTTTCTTCTCGACATTGTTGTTGTTGTAACTGTTCTGGGTGCTTCTGTAGCCACTTTCTTGGAATTTCGAGTCACCCAACCTCTCTTGCTCTGTCTGAAAACCGTTGTTGTTGTAATAGTATCTGTTGTTATTGAAGTTGTACTTGTTAGGGTTGTTGTAGCTGGTGGTGGGAGTTGTGTAGGGTTCAAAAGTTCCGGTGGGGGTGCTGGTAATGGGGGTTGTGTAGGGTTCGTATTGCACGGCGGCGGAGGTGGTCGGAGTAGTGTAAGGTTCGAAGGTTCCGGTTGGGGTGCTAGTGATGGGGGTAGTGTAAGGCTCGTATTTGACGTCAGCAGCAGAGGTTGTGGTGGGGAACTGATCATTATTTTTTTGGCCGTACAACCCGTAGCCGTTTTGAGTCTCTGGGATGAAAGTCGGCTCTTGTTGTTTGTTGAGTGTCGCCGTCTTTTGGGTCTCGGGGACAAAGCTCGTAGGCTCTCGCTGTTGCTTGCTCAAGCTTTGTTGCTCTTTGTTGTCGGGTGTCACTTGAACATAGTTGTTGCTGCTGGAGCTTGGAACTTTGCTGAAGAACTGGCTTTCTCTGGCATGAACTTGCACAGAGAAGAATGCCAGTAGAGAAATGAAACTGACGAGTTTTGATGTAGAAAGAGCCATGAGTAATGGCAAAGGTATGGGAGAGGATACAAGTCTAGTAGTAATGGCCTGGCCGCCTGTGAGCTAAAGCTTTGCTTATACGATATCTTTATATAGAATGACCTGTGGAGAGTCTCTCCTTTTAAGGATTAAAAAAATAATAATAATATAGAAAATTATCATTTAACCATTTCTATTTTATCTTTATCTAACCACCACAAAATTTTAAAATATTTTTTTCATTATTTTTTTTTAATTTGTATTAATTAATCACTTTTACACTAACACTGTAAAATAATTTAAATAAAATAATAATTTTACTGCTAAATAAATTAAAAAATTATTTTATTTTATAAAAACTTTGAAAAATAAAAAAATATAATTATAGAAATACCCTAAATTTAATAAAAAATAAATTCCAAAATTAGAATTTTTATTTTTAATAAATATTATAATTATAGAAATAATTACAAAATTTTGGGATTTAATAAAAATATCCTAAATTATTAAAACTTTGGGATTTATTTTTTAATAAATAAATTCAGTTATTTTAATAAAATTTTACAAAATTATAATTTTTTAATAATATAATTAAATTCAATTATTTTTTATTAAAATTTTGTAAAATCTTAATTTTAAAAAAATCAGCTGAGCACCTCTATTTGAGATTATTTTTTATTAAATTTAAGAATATTTTTATAATTATAATTTTTTATTTTTTAAAATTTTTATAAGATAAAATAGTCTTTTAATTTATCCAAGGGTAAAATTATTATTTCGTTTAAATTATTTAACGATATTAGTACAAAAGTGATTAATTGATATAAATTTAAAAAAATAATATAAAGAATATATTAAAATTTTGTAATAATTAAATGATATAGGATAAAATAAATATGGTGTAATAATTTTTCTAATAATATTTAATAAAACCTCTCTCCTTCTCTTGGTTCAACTTTTTCTACTTATTAGTTGCAAATGGGACTGTAGAATGGGCGATGATTGTGGTCCCTTTGGGGCCCCACTTTACAAATCCGCTCTTTTATACCTGTTTCTTTTTTAATCATACTGCTGAACCTTTTAAGAAAGTTTTTTTGCAGCTCTTTATGTACATCCATTGTGCAAAACGACATACATAAATATAGGCTAAGTTATGTGTTGAGACTTGAGAGGAGACCCTCACCCTCTTTTCATTATTCTTTTTTTTTTTTTTTAATCTTCCTCCGTGTATTTTAAGCAAATTAAAATTCATTTAGCTTTATAAAAGCATAATCAAACAAAAACTAGCCCCAAAGCTAGCAAAGAATCCCGAGGTAATTAACTAATCCATCACAATGATTTGAAATGCTATAGTAGTTCACTCTCAGTTACTCGTGCACTTAATTAACGTGTGGGGTTCATGATTATTCCCTAAAATGGGGGAATTCTTTTTTTTTTTTTCCCAGTTACTCGATGCAATCATGAAAAAGCTTTGAGGGGAAGGGTATAACGGGGATTTCGGATGATTAGGGGTGGCCGAGTAATTATGCGTGGATTGAGGAGTGGGTGGGAGCGATGGAGACGTGGGCCCACCATATAATGTCATCGAGTGCTCGCACATGTGCCCTTTACGCCTTGTCTAACATTATGGACTATTGATGGACCCTTAACTCCGCGCGACTCACGCGCCCCGTCCGAGTCGGATATTACGGTGCTTGCACAACTCAGACTTGGACCCACAATCAATAGGGAGCCCATGCCTTTCTCTAATCCTTATTTGCAATACATCAATTATTATTATATTTTTTTTATCCTTCATAAATTCATAATTATTATTAGAACATTCATTATTTAGATTGGAGAAAAAGTAGATTAAAAAAATAAGTTACAACACTTTAGGAATTGTAACCGATAAGATTAGTTAGAGGTGAATTGATTTTTTTTCCTTTCTATACTTCAATTGCCTTCTGTTTTAAGCAAGCAAGATATTAGAACTAACAGGATCATTAACGTTGTCAATCAACGGGGAGTTGGCCAATTGCCCAACAATCTCTGTTCTGAAATAAACATGCTTCCTTGTGTTGCGTAATCATCATTTATTGCTGTCGAGTGTCGACAGAAATTTACATGGGCTGGCTGGCTGGCTGGCTGGCTTCTTTTGACATTTTGACTTACCAAGGCAGCAACATAATTTGTGTTGGGCAAAAAATAACACGGCTAATTGCTGGTTTACATTTTTTTTTTTTTGTGTTGCCCCATATAAAATGCGCATAGCTGCTTAATTTTGATTGCTAGTGCACAATGAAATCTGAGGTCCTATATATCATTGATTAAACTTCAAATATTAAGAAATTACTTTGTAAAAGAGTTGCTTTAATTTACCAAATTAGTGAGATGGGTTCAGGCTTATCCAAGGCATGTATGGACTGAAAGCTAATAAAGCAGCAAACAATTCAATGCTAACAGCTAGAACCATAGTAATGGTGAAACGTCTTGCAGGATCGGTGCAACAAACTTCATTCATCTACATGATACGGGCCAAAAAAATTGAAGGAGAGCAACTAGATCCACTTAATTATTTTCATCCGGATTTAGGAATTATATTTACAACTTTTAATTTCATTACCTAATGATCGATGAAATTTATGATAACGATTGGCACAACAGCTCAGGGTTGGAGGGCAAGGAAAAGTACCTAAAATCATAGATCAGTCTAAAGTCAAAATAACAAAGTAAAAAAAAAAAAGAAAAAGAAAAAAAAGGAAGAAGCTTCTATTTCATATACACAATTCACGTGTCAATTCTCTTTTTCTTTTTCCTTTTATCATGACACATATTTCAACTAAGAACATGGCCCCTCTTCCCACCTAAACGGCTAAACCTAAGAAGCACAAAAAAAAAAAAAAAGAGAGAGAGAGAGAGAGGGAGAAGGGAAAAGATTTTGCAGTGATTAAATGTAGGATCAAATTTTTGTAAAAGCAAAAACTTAAATAGTAATGACTAGTGAGTAATAAAGCAGTAAAACCTAGAAGAAGCTGTCTGATCACTGATGGATGATTGGGTAAAGCAAATTGTGTAGTAAAAAATCTTAGAACTATAAACGTTGTCGTTTTCTGGACGGGAGCTGAGGCTCTGTCTGAGGCGGTGTAATGAATGAGATATAGTTAATAGTTTGGGTATGTAAGATATTCTTTTTGTAAGTACAGTATTGGTTGGTCATCATTGGTGGGCTATAAGAAAGTAACACGTCGTGAGGAGAAGTTAACAAAATTTCAGACGAAGAGATAAATAATTAATAAATAAAAGAAAGAGACGGATACATTTTCACAGAAATGCTTTATCAACTTTGTCGACATATTTGTTGGACCAATCTACCAAAGCCCTTTTTTTTTTTTTTTTTTTTTTGGCTTTGTTTGTGGGGGGTTAAGTGAGTTTGTTTGTTAATTTGTTCCGTGATCCGCGCAAGGGGAGTTTCCTACTCGACTCCAAAGCGAAAGGGGAAGACAGAGATAAAATGAAAAGGAGAAATTTGTCCGTGCAATTTTGTTTTCATTTTCCGATTGCAAATATTCGTTATTTTTTCGTCTCTTTATAATTATCACGGGCCCCTCTACGATGCTTTTGGGTCACAGTACCGGGCAAGTGAGGCTACTCGATTTTTATTATTCTACTGATGAGCTTGGGCTTGTAGTCCAATCGTGCCCTCGACGGGTCTACAGTTGGACCGGGTGTTCAACTTCCCAAGACTTGCATTTTTTTTTTTTTGATAGAAAAGCTTATCTTTCAATAAAACGAAACTGGGAACAAAGACAAAAGATGAGATGGACAATTTTCAGTCTACACATTAGGTTCTACAATGTTTAGAGTCAATTTAGCTATTGAGTGGGCAGTATCGTTACAAAGCCCAAGACTTGCATTGACTGGTCATGGAAAAAAGATATGACCCATTGAGATCAAAATCGAACTCTAAAATGTAAAATCAACACAAAAAATTTGCTGTTGTTACACAACCCAATACTGACAACGGTTATACAAACAATCATCCATCATTTAAACCCATGTCACTGCAATACAAAGTGAAATCAAGAGCCATTAGCCGCAAATGGGTCCCAAAAGAAGAGAGATAACAACAAAAGATTAGGCACCAAAATCGGAATCAAAGGATTGACGTGACATCCGAGGCGTTTTCTTCGCAATCGTTTCCTAACATACTCTCTTTTCTCCTCATCTCCCCACTTAGCTTCCTCCACTCCCTTTGCCAGAATCAAAGGCGGAGGCTGCTGATACGGGCACTTTGATCTCCAGGAAGTCTGAGGAAGCCCAAATCTCGAGACCCTTTTGAGGAATAGAGAGAGACCCCACCTCCAGTGAATATAACGAAATTTGGTGCAGAAAACAGGAGGATAATCCCAGTTCAGGTAGCATGGGATTTGTGAGGAGATGAACAACTGTGAGTGGAGCGGCGGTGAATTTGTGGGGCTTGTCAAGACGTGTGTCAAAGCTTGCAGTTTTTGTTCCCATGTTGTGTCATCCATCACTAAATTGTTCTCAATAAAGCCCTTTGGCTGAAATATGAGTGCTACATGTGAGTCTGACGATAACGGAGCAAACTATTTGTATTTTTACATTGTGCCAAATATTTTGTAAAATCATCTTTCGTCCACAAAATTGTCGGTGTTTTTGCTCTTGCCACTTGCCAATTGATTGAATGTAAACATTCAAGGGCTAAATCTTTTATTGCGCTTGAAAGTTCTCACATCATAAAAAAATGAGAATTCTCATTTAGAACAAATGACAACTTGGGCAGAATTGATATCGTTGAAGAAATTTGTTGTCGTAAATGAGAAATTTCGTTTGATAACTATTGTTTTGGACAAGATTCCCGTGCAACTCGAAACTGACCAAAGTTTCCAGGTCGACGTCAAGGTCGAAAATTTTGAATTCTAAGAACTTAAGGTGAAGTGTCTTTAATATCCTTAAGATTTTGCATTTAAGATAACGAAATGTGGAAACAACTCTTTCAACCCTAAAGAGTTCAACTTCATGTTGCTACAAATGGAATTACATCAGTCAGTCAAGTATGAAGAATCCATGCACCACTAGAGGTAGCAGCAAATTCAATGGTTAGTAACTGGCATTCTAAACTACTACCAGTAAGATACTTGACATGAATTAATTCATGTGACGAGGAGTCAGCAAGACGACAAGCACTGCACAAGCTATTCCTTTCTTTCTGGAACTTCAAAAAGAAAACAACTGGTTTGGACAATATCCTCTTCCTGAGAAGCAAGTTGCCTCCTTCTTAAAGAGCAAAACTTTCTATAACTTGCTGAATTGTGATGAAAGCAACACCCATGCAGCCAATATTGGGAAGGTGATTAAAGCAGAAGCCTAGAATGCCAGAAATTTAGTTACATTAGACGATCAAGAGTGAGAACTGGAACGTGGGTGAGAGGATCCACAAAGCCGAGTCAATCAAAATGATATCAATTACCAAAAGGGGTAAAATCAACAAAGCTTACCACAAAAAATACCAGTTCCTCATTGGCAAGAGCTGCGGTCAATTTGTTTTTTGCCATTTCTTGCTTGATGAATCCTTGCAACTGCAAATAGAATGTAACATAGAGTTAAATCCTGTTTATCCATATGAACGTGAAAGTTCTGCTGCTGTATCTAAACTATAAGGGTTCCTCGGACGGGGTGTGGCTTAGGCAATGTAGCGACCGGACAATAAAGCAGTAACAGGTAATTTCTAGGTGCACGAGTGCTTGCAACCTCTGTATTTGGTTCAATTACAATGTCAGAAACAGAAAATTAACCAAGGTTTTTGTGTTAGCATCGCATTTAAAGTTTTTCTAAAGGCAAAACACCTGTCAGTGATTCAATGGAAAATGGCACACATAATTACAGCAATATAGTTTAGAATATCCCTAGTACGGCAATAAAAGTATAATTTGATCTTCCAAATGAGAACTCTTTGCTTAGCAGATGTGAGTGAGTGAATACAAACCTCATGGTGAAACTTTTTAAAAGCCAAAAAGAATCGCTTAAATTGATGTTGAACTTGAGACATAAAGGAGATCAAAACAGACCCTTTGCCTGGTAAATAAGGTACCAACATCCCAGTGAGCTTTGGAAGATGTTTTTCAGAAAGGTCTTTGACAAACTGCAATTCACGTGGAAAATTAGAAATATGTCATATTATGAAAACTATTGAATATAGACCGACAATAATAAATGGATATGCAAAGATTAAGACTTTGCCAATATTTTCTTTGAAAAATTCAAATAAATTAACAAAGATGGATTAACATCTTTGCAAATTTCCAACAATTGATATTACCTTCAAAAATGTGCATCTGGCATAAATTAGTTGCCTTTGGACGTTCGCTGCCCTCAACTATAAGGGAATCATCAGCAAAAAAGGAGATAATAAAAATAAACTGTCACACACAGCCTTATTTTCCTAAATCCTGATGCATTGAGAATATGATTGAAATAACTTTGGACGACCATGCATACTTGTGCCATATGAAGAGCCTGCTCAAGATGTTGAATCTGAATCCACTGCTCTGTAACAATCTCTGACATCTAACGGTGACAAACAAATCAATAGAAAGCCATGTAACAAGCTAAGATCCTAAAATGGCATCTCAAAACAATGAAAAGAATACCACCATTCATGAGTTAGAACCAGCGAGACAGGAAGTTGTCACCAAATGATATGGGGATGAGCAAAAGCATTCACCTTTTCAACTTGTAAAGAAACCTCTTCCAATCTGTCCTCAGCATCCAGAGCTTTCAATTCTAAATTGTGAATATCAAAGTTGTTCTTCCGGGAAGCAGCCCATAGAAGTCGTATCTAGGCAACATTATCCTACTTATTAAATCAGTTAAACGATCAACAAGTGAAAAACAGAATAACAAATATAGATATTACCATGTATTTTGAGAAAGGCGATGCACCAACAGAAAGATGAATACCCTATTCGTGACTAACCTCTTCTTCCAGAGCATTTAGCCTTTCCTCAGCACGGGACGAGTCATCCTGCAATTGAACCGTATGCATTGTCAAAAATTTAATGTGACACAAAGATTGTCTATCTGTCGAAGAAATTGATTCTAAAGTGCGCAAATCTACATTTATATTGCATCGTTTGTATGCTTCACTCAATAATAATCCAAAACACGGATCGATTGGTGCCAAACAGCGCCTAAGGATCGAAGAGAAGAGCACGGCACCTTGATTTTTGAAAGAAGAGATTGGAGATGGAGGATCTTATTCGTCATGTCATCAATTAGCTTCTCGCGCTCCTCTATATAATTACTCTTGTCATTTACTTTCTTAATGCTTTCCTCTAGAATGGTTTCTGCGAGAACAGAATAACGCGATGGAGTCTAAATTATCAGTATAAAATTGACAACGTCAACATTGTCAAAAGATGAACTAGCAAACACTAAGAGAGAAATTACCTAATCCGGCAATTTTGAGCTTGGCATCCTGCAATTCAGCGATCAAATGCTGCTGGCTGTGTTGTTGATTTTGAGATGTAAGAGTGAAACACCAAAATAAAATCAGCAAAAGGAGAGTTAGATGAGCTGCAGCTGCCATTATTTTTCTATTTCCACTCTCTGTTACTTTCCTAGATTTTGTTTTGGTACTGAAGACGAAGGAGAATTAAAAGACCTCGGAATCGGATTGCTTGGAGGCCTTTGTTTCTTTTTTTTTTTTTTTTGATGGACGGTATTCTTCTCTCATTCAATTTCAGATAGGACGTGGTGCACACGTGGCAAGCGCCGCTTAAATGCAAGCAGAATCTGCAGCATTCACCATCACTGTCCATAAAAAATAGTACGAAAAATAATACATCATCCTTATAAGATGAAAAAAAAATCACTATAAAATAATTTTTTAAATCTTTTTTCTTTTGTATTAAATATAATTCTATTTTCAATATAGATAGCATTGTTTTTCATCATTTAATTTGACCCCACTCATCAATCATCTTACAATACAATCAAATTTCTACCTTTCTTTTTTTTTTTTTTTCAAATCACTAACATACATTATACAATTAGAAACTCATCAATTTTTACATTAGAATCATTCTAATCTAAATTTATACCCTCACAAATATAAAAGAATATTTGTTTCGCTTTATATTTGTTTAAACAAACTTTGAAAATACTCAAAAATCTTGAAAATTATCAACATTCCATCTAATATTCACGAAGTATATCAATTTTATACTTCATTATTAAGGGAATTAGAATCTTTTAACAAAAATAGTTTAGCTATGTAAAATGTCAAAAATTTAAGCTGCAACAATATATTAAGGTATAAGTCATAACGACTACAATTTTTAAAATTTGCTAATTGATAGGTGCTATTGAAGATGTCATCTAGTTATAAAAGTGTATAGCTTTGCAATTTTTTTCTAATATTACTTACAATAATTTTTCTTTCGTTTTTGAGTTCAAATTATATTCCAAATTTATGTGACATTGAAAACTTGTTAATATTTTTGTATTTTAAAGTAGATTACTTACAATAAATTTTGAGTATTTTTTAACTTTCATTAAACATTGGGTGAAAATCTAATAATTTCCTACTATTTAATAATAATTTTTACTTATTATTATTTTAGAAGTAAATATTCTTATATAAACTTCAAATAAAGATCAAAATTTTGTAGTTTTAAAATATTTTTTCAAATTATTAATATTATAAATCATAATATTAAAAATTTTCTTATGATTATAAAAATTAAAATAATTTTTTTGTAATTATCAATTAATGTTATGAATAAATAATCTATAATTTAGTTTATCAAAATTAACTTAAGTAGCTCATCCCACACGGGTCATGGACTAGGAGATGCCCTCTTTAGAATTAATGATGTAATGCTATCTTGGCCCAACTTGGACCAAACATAAACTTGGATAAAAAATTATCCAATCGCATGCTTAATACCACCACTCTAAGGCCATGTTTGGTTCGAAGAAAACTTAGAAGAAGAAAAAAGTGGAATAAAGAAGAAGTGAGAAGAAATGAATTAAAAATAATAGTGAAATTAAATTTTGTTGTTTGATTTGATATAAAATTTGATAAGGAAAGGAATTATAATTTTTTTCTTTAGACAAATTTATCATTTACCTTAAAATATTAAATTGTTTATATTAATAATATATATATATATATATATATAATAAAATGGCGGTCCAGTCATCGGTGACAAAGGCCTATTGAAGGTCTGACAACTTTCCAGCGAAGGTCCAACGACTTTCCAATGAAGGTTCATTTATAATATTAAATTAATAAAATAAAATTATAAATAATAATTATTAATGATTAAACAAGTTAAAATTTCAAAAGGTAATTTTAGAAGCTTTAGTTTCTAATATAAGAGGAATTTAAATTCTTCACTTTTTGGTGTGGAATGCAAATTCTACATTATGATGAATATTAAATTCTAATAAAAATTAAATTCTTATATATTTTATCAAACCAAACAATAAAAATAAAAAAATTTAAATTACTTTCCTCTCCTCCATTTTCTCCTCCTAACCAAACACTACCTAAATGACCAATCAAGAAACTAAAATCACATCAACCTTTGAAGAAATTTTATAATACATTAAAAATACCATGTCAGTCATACAAACAATAAATAATATTACGATATGTGTATATTTATTTTAAAAACCCACAATGCAAGTGATTATATTAAATTTAATTACACATATCATACATACATTAATTTATTATTATACATAAAAAAGTATTTTAAAATTTCTCCTAACTTTGGCTCCGCAGCTAAAGCCACGCTGAATACCAAGAATAAGCAGCGTGACCTGGACACAACCGTTGTGAACAAATTTTTCTACCACTAATAATATTCTTTGCATTATACACACACGGAATAAATTTGAAGTCAGCTAGTATTTCAAAAACAAAATAAGAAAAAAAAATTAATATAAATAATGGCGAAAAAGGCCTCATTGCTGGCTAGCTTACAAATAATAAGCCTCAATTATATGGATTACAATGCGAATCTAATTACTTCTAACTCCTCGTTCTGAACCCCGATAAAATTCAGAAGCGGTGTGTTCTTTTGCTCCCCTATACAGAAATTCCGCTACAACACCAAAAATATATTGCAGCTTGTGTACCAGCAGCAATCCCATAAATACAGTTATCAATCACTATACTCTGAAGCAGCAGAGTCAATGCCATCATCGATTCCATTCTGATCAGAGGCCTCACTCATGTCCATATTTCCCTCTGAATCTTCATCCACTGCTTCTTCAATGCCAGCATCGTCTCCAAAAGCATCTTCATCCTCATCACTTACTTCCATCACATCCCTGTTCCAGCCATTAGCAGCACCATTAAAACCAACTTCCCAGTTTCCTTGCTCATATTCCACGGCTTGAACATTGTCGTCGGAGTCCACAGCTTCAGCACTGTTGCTGTTCTCAGCATCCTCCATATTTATCATCCTTTCTTTTCCAACACCCCATTCCTCTTCATCCAAGTTTCTATGTAATCCACTACTACTGTCAGGGATAACCATATGACCCATTTGGCCCTGAAATGTCTCATTTTTAGATGTCCTATCGGCTCTCTTCCTAACTGTTCGGCGACCTCGACCATTTGTTCTTAATCCCTGCTGTTTCAATCGGAGATTTAAACCCTCATGTTCTCTTGCAGTCCGCCTGCCAACATCAGCAGTGATACTTGGAGTTTTTTTCTGATACTTCCTACTCCATCCGTGGTCACGATTGCCTTTTCCACGTCTATAGTTTTTCCGTTTTCCAGCCAGGTTAGAGTAGTTCTCTTCTTTCACAAGTCTATCTTGGTCCAGTTCTTTTAGCTCAACCTCTTTGTTCTTGAGAGGTAAATATCTTGAAGGGATCTGCACATATGGAAAAATAGGCGGGTTAGCTGTTCTATTTTTTCTCATTTCTCCCCTAGAAAATGATGATTATAAATAGCTGTCTTATCAAATACACATATGGCCAGATACAAGTTTGACAGAACCACCAGGAAATTTTTTGATTGCTAGGGTTGAGACAGTTTTCACTGGCACACTGTGAGATACAAGGTATCAGATTAAAAAGAAATGGCATTAAGAACTCACAACTTGTTCGTTGGCTTCCTTATCTTCTTCAAAGTGCTCAGGTTTTTCTGGCTTTACATACATTATGGATGTATCAAGTTCCAAAAGCCTAAGAGCCACAGCAGCAGTGGTTTTTGGTATCCATGGAAGTATAGGAACTGACCAAAGGTCAGCACATGTGAAAGAGGAGCACAGTAATTCCTTTGTTGTCTCAAAGTTTGAAGATAAATATGATCGCTTTATGCCACTCTCAAGGATGGTCAATAACTGCAAAAGAAACTGTGGGTGAGCCACTCATCCAACCAAAACTTCAATGTCAACTTACATATATTGCAACATACACAATTGTGCATGGATGCACAGATAGACATAACTACACAAGAACTTGATTATGTAACGGTGGAATAATGAACTAAGGGATTTTTTATTTGACTAAACTTCCAATTTTACCAGTCATAAAGAAATGAAATTATACACAACCTGTAAAAGTTCTTCAGCTGATGATGACATGTTCAACTTCATTCCCCAAGTCTTTCGACGCTCGTCTGTCCATGATGATTCCAGTGCTTCTGGTGGTATGTATGCCTGCCAATCAATAAATACAAATTATATATGAGCATAAACAAACAATATTTATCAGCTCTCTGAAAAACTGAAAGATATTATTTAAACATAATTACTTCCAAGAAAATCCAAGTCTTCTCTGTCTCACCTCAATCACAGCAGACAAGGGCTTAAGCAATCGAATTCCCAGAGGAAGAGAAGAATCAGACACATGTATGTCTCTTAGACCTAGCTTCCTTCTCTCTTCACACTGAATGGAATGTTCTGAAAATTTAGAACTCTTATCAACCGCACCAAATGTCCAGTGACAAGAGGGGCAATGGGCGTCTTCACAAAGATAAGAATCAAGACACACATCACAAATGACCAAAAGCTGCCTGCACCTTGTCTTCTCATTTTTCGAGGCACAAAGTGATAGTGAATTGAAACATTCTCTCCACATCCACCGCTGAAAATCTAGGAACCTTTCCAGGGCAGCTTTCTTCTCGATTTCATTTCTCCCAAGCTCAATTCTGAAAGAAGAAGATGTCTCAAGTGTATCTGAATTTAAACCACAAACTGTACTACTGGGACTGTCAGAACTAGCAAAATCAGGATCAACATCCATTTCAGCAGCTTCATTTTTAATAGCAGTCCCACTTTGACCTACAGTATCAGTGCCTTGCAAGTTCCTTCTAACTTTATCTTTGAAGGACGTCTCAATCTTTTGCAACATTATGCGCAAATGAGATTCCCTAGTCCCACGTGCATCCAAAGACGACAATAGAGCATCAAAGGCCTACACAGATAGAATAGAGTCAATAAAAACATTAAACAGATGCCAATATACCAATCATGTATGCTACATCTTCCTAAAGATATCTTGTGTAGATAAGAGTAGATAGACTTTCAAAATAAATAAAAAAATAAACAACAGGCACATTAATTTTAGTCATATAGTAAGTAACGTGGAACAGGTATACAAACAAACAATAACAAAATACATAAAGCAAATTGACAAAAATATGCATGCAACAAAATCATTATATGAGCATATAGTTAAAAGTAATTTGATATAACATCTAGTACGAAAGTTACAATTACATATTTGTACAAAAATTACCTCTACAGTATCAATAAGCCTCCAAGTTCCATCATGTAATTCAACGAAGATTCTTCCAGAACAAGGATCATTTCTAGAAGCAGATGTAGCAAACTGCCAGTATCTATTACGTCTGCGATCTTGACCGAGAGGCAAGGACCTGTATACATACATCTCTTCCGCCATATGGGCAATATAAGCTTTCAATTGTGAGCGTGACCTTTTTGAAGCATATCCATGTGGATGGGTCACAAGGTTATCCAGACCAGTAGAGGGATCTTGAACCGCTACGGTCCTTTCATTAGGGAATTCACTTAGATGATTCTGAAAAACTTGAGAACCAAACATGGGTTTTTGATCTTCTGCAAGGCTTGGAGATGCCTCATTCTTATTATCTACAAATACCGGTAATGGACTTTGGCCACCCTCCGCTGCAGAACTAGCTAGATGTGTTTCAGCTTTGCTTCCCATTGCAGGTGTCAAATCTAGTTTAGTTATATTCTCTTCTTTCAGACGGCTTTTGTCTAATTGGGCTTCAGCCCACATTTGCTTTTTAAGAGCATTGGCTGCTTCCAAACGATCCTGCAGATCTCTCAAAATCAAATTACATTCAAAGAAAGAGACAGAAAAGGAAAAGAAAAATAAACAAAGCAGATCAACTGATTAAAAAGAAAAATATAGTCTTACCTCAAGAACAGCACGAATAGAGTTTCCTTCATTTGCAACACCAATTAAAGCAACAAGGGCATTAAGACGCTCCTCCACACTCAAATGAGAATAATCACCCTCGGCTAGTCCTTGGATCCATGATTCACCAGGCTTGCTTTCATCAATCTCAATATTTTCTTGATTGAGATGACTGGCTCCAAAATCTTCAACAGCAACATAGTTATCAGCAGTGCCTTGACATCTTGCATCCTTGGAATCATTTAAAGAAAAGGATGAAAAACCTTTGTCAACCTCGTTTGGCACACTTAATGCAACATCGTTGCAAGCATTGTCTTTTCCACTCACTAAACAAGTGTTTGCTTCATCATATCGATCAATATTTTTGTTTGCACTTGAAGGAGTTGCTAAGTCTTCAACTTCAGGATCCTCTTCAACATCACATTCTGAATCCTCGTCTCTTTCAACATCATCAGCATCTTCTCCACCTAAAAACCCATTTTCAAATATTCGAATTTTCTTTCTGGCTGCTGCAAGTATTGCCTCAGCATCAGCAGGATCCTTCCTAAAGGCAGGTCGTACACAATATGTTGAAGGAGCTATCCTTTCAAAAAGTTTTGTATCCCTCGTCAACGCAACAGAAATTGATGCTTCTGGTGTCTTGCTTGTTGTAAGGTCCCGAAGTCCAGATTTCTTTCAGAAAAACAGATAAATCAGGAAAAAGAAAAGAGGACAAACAGCTAACTAATTTAACAACAATCTAAACTCACCTGAATCTTGTCTGCAAGTTCTAGCACAGTTAATCCCTTGCTTCCCTCAAGTGAAAGAACATGAAAGGCAGCAAATTTGACAGTTCCAGGAGTCAATTTATGCCGAGATCTTCGTGGAAGTAACAAGCCTTTTTCTCGCATCCATGCAAAGGCATTTTCAGCTGCTAAACCATTACGTATGGTAGAAACAATGTCTTCACAACCTTTTCCCTGAAATTACATACGACTATGTTTTGAATAATCAATAAATCAAAATTGGCACAAATATTCATCTGTTAAGTGCCTAGACGTGATCAAGCCTTAGAACCTGATTCAGCCACATTTGACATGTAATGCCAATACACCTAATATGCGATTAACTCGACTGACATATCTAAGTGTTTCAGCAATTCTATCACAGCTGCAGTCACTGAATCAATAATATTCAAGGAGAACGCTACTCAGCCACTATTACTCTTCTCCAATGATGTCCAGAAAAACTAAAAGGCAACCACAATCTTTTAATTAATTGGATACTAACTAGAGCATAGGCAAGCTAACATTCTGAACAAGACACAAAACAAACTACTGAGCTGCCCAACAATATTAGCAAGGGCCAGAGATTCTTCTAACAGGATTATCCACTGGTGTAAAAAAAGAGCTTAGCAACCTCTAATGGAAGTTTTATGTGGTATATCTCAGATCATCACTGTCGTGTCTCTACAAACAGCTTCCACCTCATGTCCTATATCTAATATTACCACTATGAACAATAAAGACACCAATTTCAAAAAAATTATGTTCAAAAGTAAAATACAACCTCATGATTATCACCTACGTTGGTCCATTTACTACTCCTTTTCTTCAACTTAGGACCAAATCCTGCAGATAATGCTAATTGCCGAAATATTTCATGCCAAGTTAAGGGATTTAGATGTTGCTGCCAATTGCGTATGTCGAAACCCCAGGCATATGCCTGATAGATAAAGAAAGATAAAAAAGAGTTATCAACAATGTAAAATAGCAATTATGGCAAATAACTAACTACGGTAAACATGTAAGTGTAAGGCAGAGCTTACCCCTTCAATGATCCGCGGATGTCCACCTTCAGGATTAGCAGAACAATATTGATTCATTCCTAATCCAGTAGAAGGCGTCCTGGCAACATCTTCAATATCTTTTATTATTGATTTCAGCAGCGCAAGATGAATCTCACCCAACAACCTTGATTCCTGAAATCAAAATGACATGAATTGAAAAAAGAATGTTACATGAAAATAAATTTTAATTGTGCAAAAATGTGAATTAAAAGAAAAAGAAATACACATAACTCACATGGTCATGAAACGCTTGCACAAACTCATCAAGAGTAAAAGGCCATAGCCCAAGAACATCAGCAAAAGTAATAAAAAATCTCCAAACCTGCAGAACCCAAGTCAACCATTGGAACCTCAGAAATGAAGGCATTGAATTCATCATACTAGTTTCAGTTATCTTTCAGAGAAACGGTGAAGAGAAAAGAAAACAACAGGAAAAAGCAAGAAAGAAACACCATCACATTTGAGGCTTTAACGAAGCAATAAAAACACCATAAAGATAAAGACTCAATTCTTGGCATAGAGTTGTAAGCTAGACTGATGCCCAGTAAAAACAACAGATGACATGATGGTAGACTGGTCCCCAATACGATAACCAACAGATCACATGATATGTTGTATAACACCACAGGTTATACAACACAGCTTAAAACAGAAGTGTCAAAATCAGGCACAAGGAAAACCTGTTAAAAGGCATCTCATGAAAGCGTGTAAGTAACGAAGTGATACAGTTATTTAATACCCCCACCAATAAAATAAATAAATGAATTAAAAAAAAACATGCACACAAATAAGAAATAAATAAGATAAAAAGCAAATGAAAAAAATTAAGAATACATAAGTGTTATTATTTCATACCATGAGAAGGTTCCCGACATTTTCCTCTGAATCACCCCATGGTTGAACCGAAAACGGCCTTTTTAGTCGCACAGTCTTGGGAGGGAACACACTTAACGAATCTAAGGCAAAAAAATTGCACAGCAGTGCTCAGGAAAACCAGCAAAAAGATAATGGAAGGACACTATCATAGTTAATGAAATGAAAGCCACTAAAAGAAAGAATGCCTCATGCTTATCATCTTAAATAAGATAGAAAGGTTATACAGAACCCAGAAAATTGTTGAATGAAGTAATGGCAGGGAAAAGATGTAAAATCATATTTACAATCATAAAATGAATGAAACATCATCGATTTTCTATCAAGGAACAAGGTTTGCTTCCACATAAATAGAATAAAATAAAATTTGGCTCCGGATTTCAGTTCCTGCGGCAACTGTTTAGGGTCATGAGGAGAAAATAACATAAATTCCAAGAATAATGTCCACAAACTCTAAAAAATGCAGATTAAAAAATCATCATCATTTCTCTGACTGGGTCTTATTTTCAGAAACATTTTAAAGCTTGATATTATATAGTCTCATAATAAGTTCGTTCGTTGGCTTATTCCAAGAACATAGAAGCGAAGAGTCAACCCAAAAGAAAAAGGATAAAGGACAGTCAATCAAGTAAGCGCAAAAGAAAGATATATCAAGCAAGATATACCTCGGAAAGAATCGAGGTTCTGCAAGGTTTCAAGATCAAGATGAATTATTGAGGACAATCCTTTACTGGCAGCAGCCAAATCCATGAGTTCCAATTGTTCATCCTCAATAAGATCCATAGATTCTTTAGCCATTTTGCGGGCAGTTGCCTTCTCAATGGCAACTTTACGTTTAGCTGCCTGTTTCTCCATGCGAAGCTCTTCTTTGAGTCTCCTTTTTTCAGCCTATGAACAATACCCCACAGAGAGACAGGTTCAGATCATTTATCCAAAAGAAAAACAATAAATGATGCGATGAAGTGTAGATTCAAATTATTGTTATCCTCTCAAACTTACTCTTAAGTATTCTTTCTGTAGAAATTTTTCCCTCCGTTCCATTTCGCGTTTTTGCTCACGCAGTGATCGCTCTTCCTCTCTCTGTCTTTCACGCATCAACCGTTCTTCTTCCTTCCTTCTTTCACGCTCATGCTTCTCCATTTCTTTTCTCATTCTTTCCTCATTCTAAGAATGCAAAATAGATAATATAAGCATATGAAAAGCTATTGGTTCCCCAACATGCACAAATCAGGAGTAGTACAACAAAACCTTTCGCCTCAGATTATCTTGTCTTTCAAGCTCTTTCTGTATCCGAATCTCATTGGCTTCAACTTCCCTTGCAATTCTAGCTTCGTCACTCTACAAGATGCAACTTAAAATGCAATCACTTAACTCTCAAAATTTTTCTAAAAGAAAAATATGAAGTTGTACAATTCTAGGCTGAATATTGTAAACTTCCATAGATTTCCAATAAGCAAGCAAGGGATACCTTGCGTTTCTTCTCCACACGTAGCTCAGCGTCATTATTGAAAGTTTGCCCATCAGCCAATAAATAAGGATCTTCAGTTCCAAAAATTGGGTGACTGGTAGACTGGGCATTTTTTCTATTATTTGAGGTTGATTCCCGTTGTAGGAGAGAGTCTTCACCTCCATTAGGTGATGAAAAAATGTGAGCTGGCTTGTCTTGTTGAGATAAAACACGAACACGAGCAACATTCCCTTGAACACCATGAACTCTTGATGAGGGTTCATTTGCATGAAGAAAAGAAGTTCTAGCTCTTGAACCATCAATCGGTGAACCATGAAAATAAGGTTGTTCTGGGAGAGACTGATATTCATGGTGACCCCTTGGTATGACCTGGAATTAGATTCACACAACTTCAACAATGAAATTTATATTAATTGCAAAAAATCTAGCATTTACACTAGAAAAAAAATAAAGAAAAAAACAATGTCCACATGGCGAAAAAAATAAACCTAGGATAACGCAATCAACAATATAAAAAGACATACAGTGTCTTCATTTTCTGTTACAAGAACAAGATACCTATAGATGCCTAAGAAGCAACTTTAGCATGCATTCTGGTGGAGAAAAAAAGAAGGAAATAGAACCAAACAGCAACTAAACAATATTCTTTATTGGAAGGAACCAAATGACAGAACAGTATAAGATCTCAAAATTCGCAAGTAGCAATCACAACACAAATGCGCAAGAAAGCGAAGAAAACCTCAAATGAAACAGATCAAGTTCAGGCATCAAACTAATAACTGTTGCCAAATAATTTCAGCTGAAAAAGAAGACCATTTTAGATTTCAGTTAGAAAAAGGGATAATATTGATATAAAACTACACAAAGTTTTAGTTGAAAACTGAAACCGCTATAATAACAATATCCAGTTCATTCAAGCCAGTGTTATAGAAACAGAAAAGAGAAAATCTTAATTGCTGACATTAGTAAAAAGACCTAGACTAATGAACTCCAAAGGCATGTTGAGCATCCAAATAAAAATGCAATCTCACAGATTTAGCTATCAAGTAGCTTGCCAGATATATTGATTAGAAACATCTAAGCAAAGAATTGAGAAACCAACTTTATTTGACTTGGTATCATATCGATCATATATTTTGCTCTCATAAGGATGCCCAGACCGCTTCTGCTGCTCAGAGCTTGCTGCTTCATATGCAGTAAGGTAAAGCCAAAAAAAAAAAAAAAGAATTAGCAGGAACTCTATTTGCCATAAAATCAAAATACATTAGATAAATCTTCTTAAATGAAGACCTTATACCAAGGCATTGTTGCATCAGTGAAATCCGTGAAAACCAGGAAGGTCAATAACAAAACATATTACTTTCTAAAACTAATAACAGAATGCATAGCTTATGGTTCTACCTATTGGCGCCCCAAAAGCATCCGGTGGCAAGGAATCAAACTCCATTCCAAGAATTGGCCCATCCTCTCTCAATGGCTCCCCTAACTGCGCTTCCACACAGGCTATCGCTCTGAGTTCCATTATTGACTGTTGTGACTCGTAAGACCTCCTTACACTTGGCATATCATCCATTAAACCTCGAGAAGACCCCACTGCATTCCTAAGCTCCATTAAATAAGGACTCGAGCCCGATCCTGAGCCCGAGCCATAATCACTCCCAGGCTCAGCCCCAGCTCGCAACTCATCCATAGGAGATTCTGGCATTACCACAGCCACATTTTTTCGCATTTTTTTGGGCGGATTCTCCTTTTCCTTCTTATCCTTCAATCTTCTGTGACAAAACCACATCTGCAACTGTCGATCAGATAAGCCTAATTTCTCAGATAGTTCAGCTCGAGTAGACTCAGATGGGTATGTCTCCGCTGAATCAATAAATCAAAAAAATAAAAAATCAACAAATTGAACCAACAATCTAAACAAAATTTAAGTCATATAACACCAAATTAAACAGTTAATAAAAAAATTTCAACGTACATATGCATTAAAGGAAATAACATACACATTCAGAGAACATACGAACTGAACAAAGAAATCAAACTGAATTCAACATATGGGAGCTAAATACAACAAATATAGAAATTTTAGCGATCACATCCAAAAAAATACTAAAAAAAAACCATAAAAAAGGGAGATATTTGTACGAACAAGCATAGGCTTTCTCGAGGGTTTCGAGTTGAAACGGAGTCTTCATCTGTCGTTTGGGCTTTCCTTGTTGACCTTCATTAGAATGATTATTATTATTATTATTGCCAACAAATTTTTTACATTCATTACTTTTATTCTGATTCTCGGCGTCTGAATCGACCTCCATTGAAGCCACCACCAGATCACACAAAATCTAGGGTTTCTTTCTTCAAAGGAAAAAAGAAATCTACTTTATTATAGTTTCTCTCTCCAAAACGAAATATCGTGTGAGTGAAGAAAAGGGGGAGAGGCAGAGAAGAAATAACAAAGAATAAAACGAAAATAATATGAATGCGAAGAATAATAAAAGCGACGACGATGAATGATGATAAGAGATGAAAGAGAGATTGAGACGAGAGAAGAATAAAATTAAATTTAAAATTTATTATTGTCAATATTAATGATGATGATGATGATGATAATAATAATAATAATAACAATACAAATGAGAAAACAAAGTGAAAATAGTAAAAAGCGAAATCAGGAACAGAACAATAGTAGTAGTCCTTCTTGACTCTAATTACAACCCATTCCATTTTTTTGTTTTTTTAATTTTCTTAAGACTTATTGATTTTGTTTTTCTTTTGTTTTTATTGAATGGTGTGAGTGAGTGTCAAACTGAGGCCTTGAATATTTGATGTGGGCTAATAACAAATGCAAAAGAAATCAACTGTTTCTTTTTCTTTTTTTTTTTCCTTTTTTTATTTTGATTTCCCTTTTCTCGGTTCTTGATGTTTAAAAAAAGAAAAAAGAAAAAGAAAAAAGTATTTATCAGAATATTTATTGGATGTTGCTTTTGGGTTGAAATGAATTGAGAAGTTGTTTGTTCTGTGGTTTTGCGGCTTCAGGATCTTTGGGTGCGCGATTTACGTTTGACATTCTAGTTTGCGCTTTTGTGGGGCCCAATTGTGTTGGGCTGGGCTTTTACACCTTTGCCTTTAAGATATAGTTTAAGCCTCACGAAATTGACGACAAGTTGTTCTTCATTCAAAGATATAAAAGACAAGTCGTTATTCTAATTTTAGAGAAACGGACAGGTCGTTCGTGGGTTATGAATGAAAAAATATGAAGCGACGACTGACGGACAAGAAGGGAATAACATCGTCCGTGGTGATAAGAACAAGTCAACCAATAGCGTAAGGCATGGACGAGGAATCATCAAAGCATCAATGACAAACTTGGTGTTACAAATCATGTGCAGAAATAACTTTTGTACACAAAAGATTACTCGTTATGCATTCTGACTCACAATTCACTAAATAGTATGTAGGTCTCATTAAAATTTCGCTACCCAAATTGACAGTTGATACACAGAATACCTGCAAACGAAACTTTATTCATAAGCAATTTTAGGATGATATCAGTATTTGTTCTGATCCGTCGTTCAGTTAGAGCTCGACCAAACAATAAAATCCGTCCTCATAATCATATTATTTCATTAACAAAATGCAACCTTTGGTGATTAATAGTAATAATAAACAGCTGATGAAATTTTAATATTCGCATATTTCATTATTCTCACTTTCTGTAAAACTCTTCAGAGCCACTAATTGAATTATATATAAGCTTGTTTTGAGAGACAGAAGCAAGTGATACATTATTATCAGTCAACATGAGCTGATTGCAAATTAGCAAATTGTTTGTACTCTGAATTAAAGAAAATTTATTATCAAAAAATAACTTCACAGCCAAAGAAATACACTCAATTTGTCATTTTGATCTTTGGGGAAAAAGGAGCACGACTTTACATAAGGACCTTTCCTCATCGGGACCTTTCCTCATTCACATGCTTCTTTTCTTCTCATGCTGCTTTCATTTGCTGCGAAAAGAAAGGAAGAAAAGAACTTTGCATTAGTGCTAAAATCTCCAGCTTAAGTCCCAACAAACACTTGAAGTGTATGAAAAACTTCAGAAAAGGTTTCCTCCTTTCAAATAAAATAAAATATATATATAAAAGAGGTGTCTTGAGTGTGTTTTGGAAAATATATGACTTGTTAAGTAAATTGGCATTTAAGATTTATAACACTAACAACTCTTCATATTATTTTCCTTTCAGAAAAATAATAATAATTATAAAGATATTGCTCTTTGAGTGTATTTTGGAACACAACGAAATAGAGCACAGCAATTTGCTGATCAACTTCAGCTCCCCTCGCTCTCTTTGTTGAAAGAAAATAAAGAAAATGGATTGCTTTTATCTTAGTTTCTAGTCACCCACATTTATAATTTATACACCTAGGAATTAGAGAGCTAAAGCTGATATCACTTTATCAGACCGGCAGAATTTTCAGAAATTGGCATAGATTCAGATATTTTGGGACTCAACTCCATGTGAATTCTAGTGGCTGTGTGTGTGTGTCAGTGTGGTGGTTATAGAATAGAATGATACTCACTCGTTTCTCTTCTTCCATTTTGGCCTTGATGTAAGAGTAGGCTGCCACTCCAGCAATTGCAATGACTGTTCCAATAGCAGTTTGGGTTGAGATCTTGTTCCCTGCAATGAGCAAATTGTTTAAATATTACATCTCAAATGAGTACTAGTACTAAGAATTAAATACGAAATACTTATATGTGATGAGGAAAAGAAATGATGAAATCAATTTGAAGTCATAGACTTACCAAAGGCCAGGATTGAGAACCCAATCACAAACACACGTTTCAGCACATTGCCAACTGCATGAGTAAGAGGTGCAACCCTCTCCAAAGTGTTGGTAGCCAACTGAAATTCCAAAGGGGAATCTTATTTATTTATTTTATTATTATTATTATTATTATTTTCATCACAAACACCAAATTATGATATATTTTTTACTAAACAGTCATGGCAGTAGGGACAAGTAGAAAAAGACTAATTGAATAATATTTAAACTAAATGCTGGAAGAAACACTAAACAAAATGATTCATAGATTGAACAAGGAACTAACTTAATTTATACAAATCACACATTGCAGCAAGTCAACAAGATGCATACCTGATTGTAGAGGTGGTAAAACATCCCCACCCAAAAAAGATCTGAAATGAACTTGACCATGCCCACTTTGGCAATTGCATCACTTAAGCCATGCTTAATCAGTTGAGGTCCCTCAATCTATAAAATCAAAATCAATGGAGATAATGATGAACAAAAACAAAACAGATAATGATAAATAATAAATTTAGGGCAGGAATCATGAATGGTCTGAAAGTTTCCTTTTACTCACAATGATGGCTGGTGGAATACAGACAAAGAGCGCAATGATGGAAATATAGGCGTAAATATTAGTACTGTCCATATCAGTCTGCATAAGAATGAGCAATCATGATTTGTGAAAAGGAGATTATTTTTAAAGTCCATTAGCAGCAGCTTTGCATGAAGAACAACAAAGAGTTTCATAAAAAATCACCATGGCTTTCTTGGAGTAGATACTCCTGTAAGTAAACGATATGTTGGAAATCATAGCACTAATGAAGCCCGTCCAATTGAACGACAGCTCAGTCAATGATGCCATTGACACTCCTGCAACGATCAGTAATCAGACACAAAATCACATTATGCATAAAATCCGAGCTTCCTATTGAATTTAATGAAAAAGAAAAAGGCCACCGTACTGGCAAGAGATAGAGAGCCTACCAATAACCACAGGAGCAAGAGACAGCCACAGAGTCAGAGGTAACTGTTGGCCTAGAACGAATTGTGAAGCAGCAGCGTTGAAGAAGGGCTCAAGAGCTGAAACGAAATAAAACCAATATATAAAAAACAGATTCAGTTGTGATGCGTACAGAAGAAGAGACATTGATAGTATAAAATGATTTTCCCCGTGATCCGCATAATGCCAAATTTCACCTTTGATGGTATGAGTAAAGGAGACAGCCACTGCTGCAAAAGACACATTGCTGGTAACATGGCCCAATGCATGACACACAGCAACAGGGATTAAGAGCTTCAGGAGTTTTGAATCAATAGGCTACACAAAAAATACAGTTACATGATATTATGAGTACACATTTCTGGGATAAAATCTCAATGAGACAATTGATAACTCAACATTGATTATTAATTTATGACTCAACATAATAATAATATCAGTCTTTTAAATCAAACATATGTCTGACATGATTAATCAGTTTCTACCTGCAATTGTTTTCCAAGCTCGGCATTCAAAAGTATTTAAATTCCTCTTAAGCTTCCAGAAACCATGCTACACATGGGCTGATGCACAGCTACTGTAATGTGTGATCAAGACATGTTTAAATATTTACATTTTTATTAATTTTTTAATCATGAATGTGATATGTAATCAATAAAACTCTCAAAATCAAAATCATTTCCAATGAACTTGGTAATGCAAGAAGGAATACACAAACACCACATGGCTAAGCAAATATTAATTAATTCATTCATATGAATCGAATCGAACCAGCAGCAGTTCATACAACGTCAAACACTGTGAATATGGCAAGTGGTAAACGGAAAGTCTACCGAAAATCAAAGAAATCGATCTCAATGAAATACTACTGATCAATTAGCACAAATTAGTGGGCTTTAATAGGTCCACTTACAGCTCGCTTGGGAAGGCCCACAGCCCAGCTCACCAAACAGTAAACCACCCCAACGAACAAATGAATAACGGACACAAAACTGCACAGAACAAACTTTCATACGTAAAACGGAAAAGGGTTTTTGATAAAATTCACATCGTCAAACAAAACGAAATGGGAAGCGTGAACCCAACCAAGCGAACTCACTAAGGATAGGGGAAGTAATTGTAAATCTTCTTGTTAAGAATGTTGAATATCACGTTCAGGAAGTACCTGCAAAAAAGACAGTTCCGTCATCTCCCGCTGCAAGTTTACAGAACTTTCTGACTTGCAGACGATTTGACAGTTAGAACGGTTAAAGATGTCACGTGACTTACCACATGAAGAAGAAGAACCCGGTCACGAGGGCCGGATACCTGTCAAAGAATCCGACCGGAGCAGCTTCTCTGCAATCACCACCGAGTCAGAGAGGAAAAAAAAACGAATTAGTATTGAGTTGGCGAACGCGAGTTGACCAAGTCAGAAAGGAGGAGACGGACCTCACCCGGCGGAATCGCTTCCTTCGGCAGGAGAAGAAGCGGTGGCGAGGATTGGACGGAGAATCTCCTTCTTCCCGGCGAAAAGACCAGCCGGAGCATTGGAGCTCTCGAGGAGCAGAGCAGGGCGTAGCTGTCTTCCCCAAATGACATTCCCCCCTTCACCAACGGCTCCAATCGGCTTCAACGAGACGAAGCTGACGTTGTGGTGGCTCTCACGCCGCAATCTTCGGAGGGTTGAAATGGTGGTGACGGTGGTGGCGCGTGACAGCACTCGTGATTCCATCGTGTCACCGCTGTCGCTACTTTCGAGAAAGAAACAAATGTGATTTTCGTAGCTTGTGTGAGCTATTAACGAGCGAGAAGGAAATAAATGTGCCCCAAGAAAGATATCTTGCTCGGGGTAGAGCACGAGAACAGTTATTTTTAGCGGTAAATTTCATTTTTTGTCTTCGTTGACTATTCATGATCCCTAGTTCGGTTACAACACTATTACGCTGCATCGACTTATATGATTTCTTCATCAAATGTTGATGACTCGCTCGACGGATGATGAACGGTGTAGGGTCGTTGAGGTGAGGATTATATGGTAGATTGAGGTGCAGGTGAAACGGGGTGTATTTTTGCAAGGTGATATCAAGTACCAACTGGTGGTGAATTATTGGAAGAAGAGGATATGTGGGGACATCTTATCCTCGATGAAAGGCCAAAGAGAGAGGGCGTGTCTTGTCCAATCAGGTGTCTGGCTCTGTTTTCCAAATCCTTATCATTTTTGCAGTGAGATGAGAACTGATCCGAGATGGGGACGAAAATGGATAGTGAGTTATGTTTATGGATTTATTTAATGTAACATACACACTTAATTACAACCATATAATTATGTGAATCTTATAATTTATGTGATTGTGATTGAGTATGTATGTTACATTACTTATAACATAGGGGGCTCCTATGTTTATATATATGATTTTGATATTGAGGTGTGGGTGAGGTACTTAAGGTATTTTTTAATATTGAAATATTATAGTTTTTAAGTTGTAGTTATTGTTGAAAAAAATTATAATTATAAAATAAAATTAATAATATATAATAAATATAATTTTTAAATAATAATTTTAATAAAATTATAAAAATATTATAAAATATTTTATTATAATCAAATCAACTTATTTTTTAAATTACAACCGTTAGTATTTATTAAATATTTTAATATTATAATTTTTAAAATATAATTAATTAATTTTAATATCAAACATACATTAGTGTTGCAAGTTGCAACTATAATCATGAATATTATAATTTTATATCTATAATATTCTCAATACTATAATCAAATTTTCAAACTCTCACCCCAGATTTTCCTTCAAAGTGACATTACTCATGAAATTTTAATCATAATTTACTGGTGTTACATATATTTATATTTTGGTAATTGTTTTAAATGCGTTATTTTTTTCATTATTATATCATCTACTGTTTCTTTGTACATCGACAAAAACGTTATTCAGTAAATAGTTAATCAATTATAAAAAAAAAAAAAAAAACAAACAAACACACACGAGTGTCAACTGCCTTGCCTCCGTGAGCTAAACACCTTTTTTGGTTCAGGGGGGCTTGGAAAATAAATATCGTGACAAGTTGTTGGATGGATCTTTCCTGCGAATTGAGGTAGGAGAGTTAACACATGTGAGGAATGACAACGACAACTCTCTCATATTAATCAAATTTATGGCTTTTTAATTAAATAATAATAATAATAATTAAAGTCTCCTAATCCATCCGGGAGGATTTGATCGTGCTATGAAAGTTATTATTGTACACTAGGGTACTACTGGATCTAGACTTGGGCCTCAAATAAGTTTGGTTTTAATTGGGTCAAATGGCCGTGATGTACTGGTCTCGAATAGTTGGATTATTGGCGCCCTTCCATAATTTTTTTTATTTTTTTTATTTTTAAGATAAATATTTTAATATATTTTAATATATTTTAATATATTTTTTTTAATTTTTTTTAAAAAAATCTTATATTTTCTTTATTATCACACTCACACATATAATTTTTTTCTCAAATTCTTTATAAAATTTTATTCAATTAATAAGATAATTTATTAATAATAAACAAAACACATTTTGATAAAATTATTTAATTTTTTTTAAATTCATACTAAAATTTTTTACATCATAATTTTAGAGATAATTTATTTAATTTATTAATTTTGATTAAAGAATTTATCACCGATACAAATTATTTATGAAAAGTGAAAAAAATAAAAAATTAATAAATTAAATATGTTTATTTAAAAATAAAGATAATTTTAGTATTAAGTTTAGTTTAACTGAAAAAGAGATTTGAAAAGGATTATGGGTGCCAATAGTCCAACTCGGTCTTGAATCCACTGAGATTCAAAAGTCTCAATATTTAGAGATGCTGCGGGCATCAAATCCGTTATTATTATATTATTCTACTGTCTCCACTCTCCCTCGTTTGGCTCTTCCTTAGCATCAGTTTCGGCGGCTGACATAAATATTGAATACATGTACTTCCTTTTCTTGTCCCAGCTGTTGCATTTTTGTTGAGCAACTCTGTGTTTTCCCCTCCTTAGAATCTCTGCCAATTTGATGCACACTAGTCGTTCGATAAAATGCGTAAAGGAAGTTGCTGACGGGTTGTTAATTTTTGTGGATCAAGTTTTTGCTTTTAATTGATTCTCAACTTCGTTTGCGGTAATGGGTGTGAAGACTATGCTCAAATGGTCAACAAAGATCACGTCTGCCCAAGTATTGCAGCTGATACGAGCTGAAAAGGATGTAAACAAGGCCCTTGTGATATTTGACTCAGCGACAGCCGAGTATGCCAATGGTTTTAGGCATGATAACTCCACGTTTTCTCTCATGATCTCCAAATTAGTATCTGCTAACCAGTTTAGGCCAGCCGAGGATCTCCTGGATAGAATGAACAAGGAAAAATGCAATATCACAGAAGATATGTTCCTCTCCATTTGTAGAGGCTACGGCCGTGTTCATAGACCACTGGATGCCATGAGGGTTTTTGATAAAATGAAGGAATTTGGCTGTGAACCTACTCCCAAGTCTTACATTACAGTGTTTGCAATTCTCGTTGAGGAGAATCAGTTAAAGCTTGGGTTTAGGTTTTATAGGCATATGAGAGAAATTGGTATTCAACCTTGTGTTGCTTCCCTTAATGTTTTGATCAAAGCTCTATGTAAGAACAGTGGGACGATGGACGCTGCTTTTAAGATATTTCGTGAGATGCCAAATCGTGGGTGCACTCCAGATTCCTATACCTATGGTACTTTGATCAATGGGTTGTGTAGATTGGGAAAGATTTATGAAGCAAAGGAGTTATTCAAGGAGATGGAGACAAAAGCTTGTTCACCAACAGTTATTACTTACACATCTTTGATAAATGGTTTGTGCCAGTCTAAAAATGTGGAGGAAGCTATGAGATTGTTTGAAGAGATGAGAAGCAAAGGCGTTGAGCCAAATGTATTTACCTACAGTTCTTTAATGGATGGTCTGTGCAGGGGTGGCTGTTCTTCACAAGCCATGGAGCTACTACAGATGATGATTAGCAAACGCCATAGACCCAATATTGTAACTTATAGTACTCTATTGAATGGTCTCTGTAAAGAAGGGAAGCTCCAAGAAGCTGTGGAGATTCTTGATAGAATGAAGCTTCAGGGCTTGAAACCAGATGCTGGGTTGTACGGAAAGATCATTAGTTGTTTCTGTGATATCAGCAAGTTTCAGGAGGCTGCAAACTTCCTTGATGAAATGGTTCTTGGGGGAATTACACCAAATCGTCTAACTTGGAGCCTCCACATTAGGATTCATAATACGGTCGTCCAAGGTCTATGTAAAACAGATCCAAATCGAGCATTTCAGGTGTATCTAAGCATGCGGAATAGGAGCATCTCAGTCGATTCCCTGACTTACAGTTCTCTCATAACATGTTTCTGTAAGAAAGGTGACATACATAAATCTGCTCGTATTGTTGATGAACTGGTTCTTGATGGATGTCTTCCAGATGAGGGAACTTGGAGTGCAGTGATGACTGCATTATGGGATCGGCGCAAAATGCGACAAGCTGCTGAATTGTCATTGCTTGAGCTAATGAACAAAGGTGTTGAAGCTGAAGTAGACATCCAAAATCAAGATGTATGAGTCCCAGGTATGTGGCGTCGTGTTCTATAAAATAAAACCTCATTTTTATCATATAAAATATTCTGTGGCCCCCTTGAAGCGTAATGGATCCATCACAAAAGGCCAGTAGCCTGTTGTTGCATTTGAAATGTTGCTGGATTTTATTTAATTTTCTTTACACACAAACACACATATAATGATTCATGGTCTGATCAGCAAGTCTATGTTATATAGTAAATCTCAAACAGCAGTTGCATTTAAGACTTATATATGTCTAATTCTGCTGGAACTGAGATATGAGAGGGCCGATCATCAGCTTTGAATTTCTGAGTGAGTTGTAATATCTTATTTCGTATTTTTGCTTTGAATTGGACTAGGAAAATGTTCGCGAGTGGAAGTCTATTTCATGCCTTTCCCAAAGATGTGGTTGAATTTCCCATGAGACATATGTCACCTATAAATATGTTGTGCTGTTCAGTAATTATGATTAAGTCCTATATGGCGCAGGAATAATTTCAGTACTTCATTTTATCTGAAGTATGCCCTTATTACAGTCATAGTTTGATCTTGCATTTATCTTATTTCTTGCACTAATTTCATGCTAAAAGACAAATGACCTTACTGTCAGATTTAATACGTTCAACAAAAGACATTTGCTAAGAGAAAAAGAATAGAAAAATGATGGTGTACAGATGGAATTAGCAATCTTATGAGATGAATTCTTATTTGGCAGAAAGGGGAAAGCCAATTCCGTTGCGCTGGGTGGGAAACACAACGAACAACATGCTACAAATAACACCAATCCCTACTGGCAATGATGTGAGGACTTCCTGAGCCTCTTGTGAAGGCAATGGGTAGAAACAATTTACCACATTCTGATCAAATAGTGCAACAGCTGCAAATACCAGTATTGACATGAAGGCATGCACGAAATCGATAAACCGTATTCTGTATTTAGCAGCAAATTCTGGTGAAATGGTGGCTGACCCATCAATGATCCACAAGCCCCGAATTGTGGCAAACCCATAGAAAACGTTTCCATTCTTGTCTCTGAAGCTATCAGTGAAACTCATAAGAAAACATGACAAACTACAGAGGGCTAGAAGTCCGGCAGTCATTGACCTGCTGACTGGATCACAGTTACCTTGGTTTGAAAATATGGGTGCCAGAAGTTGGAAAGCAAGAACTGTTCCTGTAGGTAAGAGGTTAGCCAAATGGGCTGTGCTCTGGAATGTCTGACTAATGGCTCTTTGTATCAGGGTCTTCCTTTCAATTTCTGGAAGGTCTTTATCTTGCAAGAGAGGAAGATTTTGTTCATCAACATGATTAGAGTCAGCTTCTACCTTAATCTCCATAACTGAAAGCTTCAACGATTCTCTCAAAATTTCATAACCTCTATTTTGATCATCCTTTGACCTGTACGTACTAATTGGTTCTCCAAGGACTGAGTATGTTTTATAATTGGTGCTGGAATGAGATGATTGCATTTTGAGTGCAAGTAAAGGGAAGGTAAGGGTGTATTAGAGTTGCCTTGCAAGAAACAGAGACCGAAATGCAGATAAGTTAGCTTCTACCTGAAATACTGGGTGTTGGGGGGGGGGGGGGGGGAGAGAGGTCATGTCACTTGTGTAACAGTAACTTGCTCCGAAGATTAGTTAGGAAGTTTTGACGGGATTACCAAAATGTCCCCTAAACTTCCCATGACCGTTACGAATGTCAGCTTCTAAGAGTTGGTACTTCGAGACTGATTGTGCTTGGCGTGGCCGCGTGGGGAAATAACATTACTTTGTGTACTGTTTCTTTCGGGTCTGTGTTATGTTTTGTGAAGTATGATCTTGTCTTGTTTATATTGAGACGCAATGGGTGGGATTTCTTTTATAAACTTCTGCTTTATCCGCCGTATTTCTAGTTTAAGAGATGGAAAGAAAGCCGTTTATTTAACTTACGAGTACAGGGTGTAGTTTAGTATTCTAAAATCCATATTCAGGCCTAAAACTATGTTTCTACTTTTATCTAAAGCATCCTTAGTATAATATATTACATAAAATTTATATATAAAAACATCATTACTTGCACGCTATAACTAGCTTCTGTGATTAAAAAGGATTTGATTATCTACTTGGCTGAGCTTGGAACCATAGATGCAAGCTGAAGCAGATCCCATGCTTTGGAGAGTCCTCTTGTCTCATCCCATTTAATAAATAATTAAATTGATTGATATCATTTTTAAAAGGTATTTTTTAGTAACTTCTCATCCTTTCATGTTTTTCTCATTATTAATTGTGGGCCTAAATGATTTCAAATTTCAAACTAACCAATTTTGGGTCAGTTCTTTGATTTCACCGAAACGTGATGCTAATAACACCCCTCTGGAATCCTTATAAAAATTCTGACTCTTTATGTTGGCATTTTTACCCTTAAGAATTGGCGTATAGAACAGTAAAACACCTGGTTTCTTCTATTGAAATAAGGGGGAAAAAAAAACAAAAACCAACCCTTCAAGGTTTATAAAAATTGGCTCTAAGGACACTCTTTTACAAACATGATTTAAATACTCGTAACCCATGCCCTGAAAGCCTTTAACTTAACACAAAAATAATCGGCAACTAAGGCAATAGAACTGTATTTTAAAAGAAATCTATAGAAAAGAGTCGAAACATTCAATAAGTTCTTACAATTTCTTAAACAAAATTTTTACGCCTTTAAAAACAATAGATTTATTATTATTATTAAAGAAAGAAGAAGGGATTATAAAGATGCCTTTCAAGCGACTTCCCCACTAGTAGATAATAAAGACTAATTGAATGCGATCTAAATCCAGAGCCTAAACTGTCCAAGCTTCGATTGAATCCATTACGGGAAAAAAATTGAAGAGTAATCTACCAAAATACAAAGATGCCAATAAGCAACTTATGTAAGAAAAAAGAATACCTTTGATTTTAATCAATTCATGTATATTCAAAAATAATTTGAAGAACCCACTAATGTGAAATTCATTAGACTAAATTATATACATACATACATATATAAAAGTGAGGATAATTTTTTTATTATTTATAAAAAAAAATTATGTATAAAAAGAAAGTATTAGAATCACGTTGGTCCCCCATGAAGCTGCTGATGGGTGTATTTAGAAGCCAGTGAGTTACCTGAGCAATTTTAAAGGGGGTTTGTTTAATTAGAGGGGTTTAATAAACACTTCAAAGCCGTGTTAGAAGAGGGGTTTGATAAACACTTCCACGGGCTGCTAGAAGTGCCACTCTTTCACCGAACAGTTCTGGAAAATTTTGAGATCATAAGCCCATCCGGCCATGCCCCTCCATCAAGGAGCCTTTGTAATAAGGCCCAGTATTGATTATATTGCTAAAGTTGTCAACCGTCACTAGAAACCAATAAAGGAGCAAATATGAAATGCTCATGGAAAGAATGTTCCGTTTCCGTAACATTTATTCTCAGACTGGTAAATGAAAACGTTTTCATCATTCGATTTGGGAATAATTCATGTTTATCTAGTATTGATACGCTCGTGTAGGCGTACGTAATAGATAAACAAACACGAATCACGTATAGATTTAGTATTTCTATCAGCCAGCATTGATCATGTATGTGGGCGCCCAGCAAAAGACTGAGATGCTGATGATCTCAGAGAAAAAGGAAACTCCAGTATCCCAGTTGCTCTCTAACTCTATACGTCTCTGAAATTATATATATATATATATATATATATATATATATATATATATATATATATATATCTTCGAACGCTATATCATTTGACTAATCAGTAGGTAAACTTGCCATATCCACTCGAGGTTCGGTCAGATTTAGTTGATGAATTTATTAAGCTTTGTATGTGGTAACTGATTTGTTCTGTCTTCGTGTTTTATCGAAGCATCCAACGTTGTCACCATTAATTAAAACATCTATGCTTACCGAAAGAACTTTCCACTGGGAATTGATATTTGGGTTTAATCACAACATTTAAGCAAATCGAAAGTGACACCCATCGTAATATTAGGTAAAGCAAGTGCTTATTCTAACCTTAAATAATAAACTTCTAGGAGGATATTGCTCATCTTTAGACATTTTGATCATGCAGCATTTTTTTTTTTCATTTACTTTTCCTAGTGTGTATGTATATGTGCGCGTGATATATATATATATATATATATATATATATATATATATATATATATATATATATATATATATATATATATATATGTATGTATGTATGTATGTATGTTACAGCACACTTCATATCATATATATATATATATATATATAGACATTTTGATCATGCAGCATGTTTTTTTTCATTTACTTTTCCTAGTGTGTATGTATATTGCTCATCTTTATATATATATATATATGTATGTATGTTACAGCACACTTCATATCATTTGATTTTGTGTTTCTGTTATTATAATTTCGTCACTTAACAATGTTGGTGGACGTATGGGGGTGGCGAATAATAAAGTTTGTCCAACCACTTTCACCATCCTTGACAGAATATTGCATGCTGAACCACTGATTCCTGAAAAAATATTTAATTTAGTTTAATTTAATTTTAACTAAAACGATAATTGCAACTAGGAATTAAATTAAATAACTTCAAGACGTCAATTTACATTACATAATTTATTGCACAACGAATAAAATTTTGGTATTGCGCCTCAGAAAATGCAAAGATGGTTTTGTCATCTTATGTAACATGAGAGAAGCGAAGGCGCTTTGATCTTATTTAAATGCAAATGTAATAAAGGCTGCAATTACACATGCATTATGGGTTAAGTTCCAAACCCCATCCAAGCAATTGAAGACTCGTGGCTCGTATGAATTACACTTTTCTTTTCTTTGAAATCTTCTTTTTGTTTTTGCATTTAATACTGATTAACAAGCCGTGTAGTAATATGCTGATAGCTAGGCTCTTTCACAAAAGCACGATTACTTTTGTAAGTGGCAACCACTGTAGGCTTTTGATCTGGAATCCCTCAAAAGGGGCAAAACCAAGAAGATCAAGAGCAAATTCTTGGAAATAGATTTAACAAATAAAGTGTGATTTGCAATTTTATACAGCGTGTACACTTAATTATTACCCGAGTTCTTAAAGAAATTAACAGGATATGTTTGTTTCAAGAATCCTTAAAAGAACTTTCAACCAAAAAGGAATAGAAAAGAAAAGAGTACATTAAAAGATTCTTTTATTCTTTTGCTTTGCTAATTTAATTTTGTTTCCTGGAAAGAGAAGGCCTCAGTCTGCGGAATCTGGTCCAAATGGTTTGGTAGCTGTCCAATAGATTGAGGAGGGAAATTTCTTCTATATGCTATCTTTAATTTTAGAAATTTGGATTAGCTATCATATCTTCAAAGCCAAAACAAATCTTAAAATGAAAATGAAACCCACCGGGGAGGGGGCCATTAGGCAATCATAATATTCTTGATTTCAATTTTAATTTGATTATAAATAGTATTGTGGCTACTAAATCCAACCACCCAACCCCCCCGCCCGCAGTATTTGCCCAGCATGTGGCCATTGCGACTTTCTATTTACTGAGCTCATTGCGTCGGTAGAAACATTAGATTATTGAAACTGTTAATTAATATAATTTAATTATATGTTGAACATTTTTCTTCATTAGAAGATTGCCAAGGATCATGAATATACAAATTCTTTTTTTTTTTCTGCTTCAATATTTTTTGTATATTGTTATATGATTGAAAATTTTTTTTAAAAATATTTATATTTAATTTGAAATAATATTGGGAAACAGGGTATAAAACTTTATGATTGTTATTGATTGCCAAACTTGATTGTCACCTCCACTCGTAATTATGTTATCAAGATTGCATAAATAATAACAGTATCAAAATGGACCCTAAGGATGTAATTTTGTCTTCAAAGAAGCTCCAGGATAAATAATGCAAAATTGTCAATGTCCTTATGCGATAGAACAAATACTTGGAATCAAAATATAATTAATTTTGTCTAATCTGTGACATTAACACTGTGATTAAACCAACGTGTTGCTATAGAAAACACGATGTGCTCTTTTCATCAAGCCAATCATGTTTCTTCCTATAGCCAAAAACTAGAGAGAGAGAGAGAGAGAGAGAGAGAGAGAGAGAGAGGGGAGAGAGATTTCTTTTTTTATCTCTTTGTGAAAGGGAGAAGAGAGATGATTTAAACATCGCAGTGGTGTTATAATGAACTGTGTCAAAATAGAGAGAGTTTAGCCAGTCTTTCACAGACAGCTCAAGAGAGGGCTGCTCATTTTTGCACAAATAAGTATGTTGATAGAGTGTGACTCCTCAACAATTATGAGGAATTTTTTTTTTTAAAAAAAAGAAAAATTACTTGTCTATAATTATTACACACCCGAAGCTTTGTTTTCAATGAGATTCCCTTTCAATTTCTAGACACCAATTGATTGGTAGAGTGACCTTTGCCCTCAATTCAAGGAGTCTGGTTAGAAAAGTATCAATGATTTCACTTTTAACGATGGTCAGCATACAACAGCATCGTTTGCACACACTCACACACACGTATTTTACCCATTAACCACTATAAATATTTTTGTTAATACCATTAGTAATTGGGTTTTCGTAATATACGCATAAAGCTAATGCCTTGTAAGAAAGACTTCGCTACGTCATGTGAGAAGATGAAGTTGCACAAAATTTTAATCGAAAAATGAGAGCATTATGTTGAAGTAACGTTAGAAAATAGAGAATGACCACAATACAAACCTATTTGGGACAAGTTGTATCCCAAATGAAAATGACATGCTGTTATGCTTTCTCCTTGACACTGTTTCTGGCCTTGCATAAATGAGGTAAAATATATATATATATTTATCACCGTTGAAACTTGAAAGAAAAAGTTGACACCCTTTTGGGTAAATGCCAAAATCTTGAGCTTAGAGCATCGCGTGACCCGACCCAGTTCTAGATTATTAGCTTGTTTTTTACTCGTTAGATTCTTGACATTACCGATCAACGCTCCACCTTCTTTTGTGATTCTTCTATCAAGAACATGCATTCCAGTTGGTATTAGCTGAAATGCAACCACTAGCGACACGATACATCTCAAAGAGTTGCCATCCATCCATCAATCACTTGTCCATCTATAATTTTGGCTCTTTATGACCCTTTCTTCTGATAAATAAATTAAACCAATAATAATTGTAATAATTTTGCTTAAAACTTCAAGGCCCTACCGAGATAGATTCACAGGGAGAAAAGACTTTAGCTCAAGCCTCCGTTTGGTTAGGCATTCAATGTCAGTTTCTTCGATTTGATTTCTAATTTGGATTTAGCATTTGTTAGTTTCACAGAGATGTAACGTCACTTTTCTTGATAATAACTGTTGTATAGTGTGGCAGTCTGGCGTAAACAATTTGGTTTATTGGGTCCCTGACATCCCTTTCAATATCCCAAGTGTCGAGCGATGATAGCAAGCTCGTCCCAGAATTAAATAGTTGATTACCCCTTAATTTTAATTATGGCAATATTGATTACATCAAGATTAAGGAATGATGATTATCTAGCTCAGGACTTGATGTCTTAATGATTGTTAGAAATGGCGTAACATTTGGTTGTCATAGAAGCAAAATAACTATTAATCCAAGTTTACCTCTAATTAACTTGGGATTGTTGATTCTTTAAATAAATGTTTTAAAAAAATATTGGGATTGCCCGTATTCTATTTGATTTTGAAAGAAGAGAATTAAAGCATTTGAAAAACATTTTATACTTGACGGTTGATATTAACCACCTATTATTTATATACTTACACACTACGGTAAATTATTTAATTTAATAAATTAAGGCTTCATTTAAAATTGAAGTTGGGCAGATATAGTTTCGAAGACACTACGTTAAAGTGTTTGACAAAACTTAGTTAGTGTAGTTTAAAAGGTAAATTGATTTGATTTTACACTTGTATGATATAATATTCTTTACTAATTTTATCAAAATTATTATTTAAAAATTATATTTACTACATACCATTAATTTTTATTTGATAGTTATAATTTTTTTCATAACAACTATATCTTAAAATTTATAGTACTTCAATACTGAACAGACTTAATTTTATAAATCACAGGTACCATTGAGATAGTTGCACGATACATTGATCATCAAGATTCACATAGGTGACAAGCTTACATCTGGTCATTTGTTGCTCGTTTCATAACAAACACGACTTGTGATAAAACTGAAAAATTAGTCCTTTTTTTTTTTTGTCAATAACCAAAATCAAAATAACGGGTTGCTTCTTATCAAAATCCAACAGCAAACTAGTCATTAAAAATAAGTCTCAAAGGATGCAGGCAGTTTGTAGAATATGTTAGTTCGTCAAATTATCTTGTCAATTAAAGCTGTCTCAGTCTTGCTACATTATAAAACATACTTTTATTATTTAACAAGAACAACATGATCTTCTTATTTAATTACTCTTATGTATATTAATGATATAAAGAGCAACAACAATTCATTTTGAGATCCTTACCAATTCTGCCACCACTATAATCATTCACAAGTGCTTAAAGGGTTTGTAACAAAAGAAGAGAAAGCTACACACAAGAGTAAGGAAAATATTTTTTTTTTCCAAAACAGTTGCAAAGTGTCTTTTTAATTCCCTCGAAAAGAGGTGTGAAAGGTGCGAAAATGGAGGCATGGGAGAAAGAGAAAGACACAATAGAAAACTGAAGTATAAGGTGACAAATTATGACGGTGGCTACGAACAAACTCAAATGGGTTGGAGCCACCACTGGCTTTACGCTTTATTAAAACGAATCACAGGCTTCATAGCACATACCTCCCTCAAAGTTTGTAAAACACCTTTGATTTTTGGACCCACAAATCTTGGCTCCTGGGTTCCACTTAAAATTGTTTAAATTGTTATATGGCTATAAAATCTTTAAAAATTGTGGGCTGCCCTGTGGGTAAGCACAGTAGTTGCACTGAGCTAGGTTTCTAATATTCTAAAGTTCTGTTAAGTTTTTAATTGTGGTGCAAAGAGTGCGTCATCATTGAATTAAGGAGGTGGTAAGTTGGGTCTTTGTTGGTTGGACCAGTGCTTTTCATTGTTTGGATCAGAAATATGAATGAAATCATCATTGCTTTGGAAGGGTGATTCTTGGTCTTTTCTTGTTGGACCACAAAATAATAATAATAATAATAATAATAATAAAATAAATAAATAAAAATAAAATAAAAGACGTTTAGGATGCTATTTAGTATTTAGATGTGGTAGACTGGTAGTGAACAAAGTAGTTGTAGTTCAGGAGAAATTTAAAGTAGGGGGGATATAAAAAACAAAAGAGGGTCTTTAATTTTGAACAATTTTTAGGCAGTCAAACAATGCCCCTTAATTAAATGAGTAATGATATAGTTATAAATTCTTGTATAAATTTATTTTATATAAACTAATGTGACATTAATTCATTAGTTAAATAAAAATATAAAATAATATAAATAAATTATCAGGGCCAAAAGATATTTAATTTAACTAATTTTATCATACAACATCAATTTGTATAAAATAAATTTGTATAAGAGTTTGGCTATATTATTACTCTAATTAAATTACCTCACACACTCCGTGATTGTGCTAACAATTCATCGATTCAAATCACACGAAATTTTATTAAAAGAAACGGTAATTGGACTAACCCTAAATAATAATAAAAATATCGTATGCAATAAGGGTCTTTTTCATATATCCTCACTTTCTTTTTTATACAAGATGTTTCATCATTCATAAGTCATAACCAACCCATAACCTATATAATCCATCCTTTTCTTTTCTACGCTCATTTTAACTTCTCTTGGTAAAACATTGCCCTGCCTCCTGCATAAACCATAAGAAAGAAAGGGAAAACACTGTAATTTTGCTCCAAAATCACCAACAAGGACACGTGTGTGACAGGTAGCATCAGCATCACATATATTCACGAATCACACGTAACATTCAACTGGATTAATTGGCCATCATGGCTTTGGTAAGGTAAAATTGACGCATTCATAATTACATTTTTATCATTGATTTCTTCAAATTAAGCAAAGACATTCCGACCTTTATCAACCCCATTCGGCTTCAATTAACCTTTCTCTATCCAAGCCCCCAACAAACCCCTTTTTTGGGTTTTAATAATCGCTTACTTGATATGATCTCATTGACTTTTCTAAGGAAAACACCCTGCATGCTTGCCACGTGTGATGTTGGTGATGAGGTTTTGAGCCTCTTCGGGCGCACTGCCTATGTGGACCGCCTCGTAATTTTCTTTTTACTTGATGCAAATAACCGTCCACATGGATGAACATGGACCGTATGATTGCTGTTAGGCACACCTTCAGATGAATGATTTTTATCGGGGTCCCGCTTCTTCTTCTTCTTTTTTTTTTTTAGTAATCATCCTTTGCAATAAATAAATATTCTACATGACACGGTGATTAATGCAAAAGGCAGCCGCCATGCATGCCAAGCTGGAATCTGAGTTCCAATCAACGTCCGCATGGTCATCAAAGTCGTACAACTGTCCCAAGTGGACGCCACGGATCTGTCATTGGAACATGAGATCCTGTGAGCCAATAGATTTGTGTTCTTTTAAAGGAATCTTATTACGCAATCACAAAAAAAAAAAAAAAAAAAATTAATTGATCCTTTTTTAATCGTTGCACATTTACCATAATAATGCCGCTCTCCCCCCTAAAATAAAAGAGGAAGTGTTTCGCAAACAAACAGATCTTCTATTTTTAAAAATGAAAATTAATGCGTACAAGATTTGATATTTGCACTTCTTATTTGCATCCAATTATCTAATTAATACGCATTGTCTGTGAATGTGTCCGGCCTAACTTACCAACCATAATAATTAATAAAAATGGGAATGCATGCAAGAGTCAAAAGAGAGCTCGGCGTTTTGTTTTCATTTTAATTTAACTAGTTCACCAACTTCTGGTATGAATTTTAATTTCTTTTCTTTTTTAACTTAGGTCCGTGAATATCTATAACACAAGGAATTGACGAGTCTTTAATTAAGTTGGTGCTATGATCATTCAAGTATTTATGCTTTCAGCTATCCTCCACCCCTATCATGATCAAATTTATCAACTAATTTCTTTACACATTTAAAAGATATTGCCAGTGGGATCCACCTATGTGCAAATTCAATTAGCTATTTCCACCGTCCAATCATCATTATTATTTTACTTGCTGCTACTGATACTGTGCTTCAGCAGACGATTTTGAAAGTGAGTAAACTAAAGCAGCGAGTTTGGCGAAGGAATGCATCATTATACGTATTATGTTAGTGGTGACTAAACTAAACTACTGTTTTCTATTTTATGTTAAATTTTTACGTAAATTTCATTCAGATTTCTAGTTTAAAAAAAAAAACAAAAACAAAAATTTGTGTCTCTAAAATATTTCGAATAAGAATTGGAGTTAGTTTACTTGTAAATAGATTAATACGTTGTTTTGAATGAAAATAATTATATATGTATTAGGTTTACAATTTATGCTACATCCGTTTTTCTTTTATATGTGATTTTTTTTATTATTGTTATTAAATGCGATTTTCTATACTATCTCATTTGTATTTTTTTTTAATTAATAATGATCATAGTCGATTTGAGAAAAAATAAATAAAGCCCATATGCATCAAATTATGAATTATTGCACTAAAACCTTTTATAAGAAAAAACTACTAAATAAATATTCATTGTTTTTTTTTTATATTTTCAACAAAAAACCAAACGTGTTACACTGTTAATTTGTATATACTATTTTAAAAACAAACTACTAAATGTCTTGTATTTTTAAAAACATCACATTAAAAGCACACTATTTTTCTTCTCTACAAAATAGATAGAAAAAAGAATTGAAAAAAAAATACCAAACACACCCTTATTTTCCTGTCTTTAGTTCTAAAATTTTTATCTTTAATTTGATTTTGTATTATTATTATTATTATTATTATTTACACATCACCATCATAATTCAATTTATGTGTGCAAGAGATGAACGCTTGCGGGCGTTAAAATAAAAATATTGGTAAAATCCGAACAGTCCACCAGGACACAGACAACTGTTGAGCATGCACAAACTACAAAGGGAGTTGCGGTTGCGGGCATGCAGATGCTTCGTAGGAGTCTATAAGTTCTGCAATTTTGGTCCAAAAATTTCCTGAAGAATGTAATTAAAAACCTGTAGGGTCGGTGGGGGTACTGTTCTGGGATATGTGGCTATGCTTAAAGTATCATGCAAAAGGAAAGACCTCGGAAGTTACCCTTACACACTTGGGTAGAACTGCCACTGCACCATATCAGCCTATCAGCAGATTCAAATCGTTGGTTTCATGGCTAATTCTGTGACAGTTCTCTTTTTTTGGTTTCTAGGAATGTACAATTTGGAAGTCGGAATCCTGCATTTAAGATCCAATTGCCTATTCGTCTTCTGTTTATAGAAATTTGGTAAAAAATAATAATAATAATAAATAAATAAATAAAATAAAATAAAAAGATAGGATGGGCCATTACATCTACCAGCGGATCCATCATTTCAATTAAATTACAAGATTATCATTTAATAATAATTTTGTTAACGCCAATTTGTATATTGAAATCAAACGTCTATTGATAACTCAAAACTTTTATCCTCATACGTTGAATAGTTATATAAACAAACACGAGAGTATAAAAATTTTACGTAAATATTTTTAGTTGTAAGAGAGAATGACCCGACTAAACGATTCGTGACAATAATTTAAGTTTGTGATCTGCCATATACCTTCGATATGCAACTTATGTGAGGTAGGGCACAGCCATTAATGAATGTTGGGCGATTAGAAATTTCTGAAAATTTATAATATGTTCAAAATCTAAATAAATTTTAATTGGATATTAAAAAAAAAATCTTTGAGATTCAAAAACATTGGAAATTTGAAAATGCCCTCCGTTCTATGTAGTGTTTTCTAAACTTATTCAAATTGCGCAAGTTCCCAAAAGATTGGAGTCTTGGACCGTCAAAATCACTTGTTTCAATCCTTTTATCTTTAAATAATTTACACAAAAGACAATGAATTTTGGCCACTAATTCGATCATACGGCGGCTAAGAAACAGTAATTCTGCAGCGCGTACTTCAAATGACGCGACTAGAGCTTAAACATATCGAATCTACTGTCTGTGATTTTGCGAAACGTACGATTACCTCAGAAAATAGAGAATTGAATCTTATGTCCCTTTGTACTAAAAAAATTATTATAATTTTGATAATTCGCACGAAGATTTTCGAGTCGATTTTGTGGTTGATTCTCCGGGACATAGGAAGTGACAGTTCTGGATATTCTCAATTCAATTTTCTTACTTTTTAGATTTTACCGAAATTAATTTTATTTATATGATGAATTTAATTAGAATTACCGAATCAAGGCGATAGGGATGGAGACCAGCTCATTATTGTGTGTTTAGTGGACGCGTACTTTTTCAAATTAAATTCGAATTTCGAAATTGAAAAAAAAATAAAAATCACGTCAAAATTGCAATGTCTGGTAAAGCAATAACTCTTAACTATTAACGCACCTCATGTCTTAAAGACATGCACGTTTATGCGTGATGTTTTTGTTTGGTAATAGACCAAATGTACATGATCATTATTTAAATGTTACCTGTCTCATTTAGCATGAATCGGACATGAATACATTTGCCATTATAATGCTTAAAGAGCAGTGAGGAAGAAGATGAAAGATCAAATAACAGGCAATAATATCTAAACCAAACTCAATTCTTTTGTCTCAGCAACCGCAGCGACATCGGTCAATCTTTGACCCATCATAATTGACCATGTGGCAAAATTATCTAAATCTTTTTCACTGCAAATGCAACGCAAGAGCTTCGTGACTCAAAAAGACAAAAGCCGTCAGTTCTTACAGTCTCTCTCTCTCTCTCTCTCTCTCCCCACCCCTCACGCGTGACTCGAGTTGGAGTGACGACGCACGGAGCAAAGCAATGCTATTCTTGTGTTGTGTGCATTGTGTTCACACTCCACAACACGCGAACAAATTAGGTGCTGTTGTATCAGCGGCCAGAATTTCAGCCGTTCGATTCAATTCAATCACTCCCTCGAGATCCTTGTTTTCAACCCCTGCCTATGATAACACCGACGTGATTGTCCCATTGGCCCCTCCCCGCTTGTTTCTGGAACCTCTGATTCCTCTCTTTCTTAGATTCAGTTATTTTTAAATGTTGGGTTAAAAGGCGCCCCATAGCATATGACCAAAATACCTTATAATTAAAAATATAAATCTGATAATCTCGGCGAGTTTTATATAATATAACACTCTGTTGAGTAATGTTAGATTGTAAATTTCTAAAATAAAGGACTAATTTGACTGACTCTCACTGAAAAATTTTGTCTACTATAATTTTTTGTTCGTAACTTGTGCATTAAAAGATTTGCTTTCTTCCATCAAGAAAACATTTTTTTGGTTTTTTTTTTTTTTGTCTTTCTTCCCTTTTTTTTTTTGGCATGAATAATAATAATAATAATAATAATAATAATGAAACTTATTAATTATTATGTTGATTTCCATAATTACAAGCAGAATGATTGTTTATTCATAATAAGTAATAAGAGGGGGAACACATGCTAACACCATCAACACTCCATCTATCGCATATCTATTTATCTCTCTTATCATATTCAAAATTCAATCATACACGATATATATGTCTACCGCTTGACATCGAAACTCACACTCAGCTCCTCACTACTTGTGTGTTTGGAAAATTGGCAGTGTCTGCAACAAACAAAGCTCTCTCTGCAACAATGAAGCCTGTTACTGTGATGCTAGTATTAGTTGCCTTTCTTTTTTCTCCGCTCCCTTCTCTTTCGCTCAACCAAGAAGGGCTCTACCTTGAGCGCGTCAAACTGAGCCTCTCAGACCCAGACTCAGCACTCTCCTCTTGGGGCAGGAACCCGCGGGATGACAGCCCGTGTTCATGGCGCGGCATCGAGTGCGACCCACGCTCTCACTCCGTCGCCTCTATCGACCTCTCAAACGCCAACATTGCCGGCCCTTTCCCCTCCCTCCTCTGCCGTCTTGAAAACCTCACCTCCGTCACCCTCTACAACAACTCCATCAACTCCACCCTCCCCGAAGACATCTCCGCCTGTCAGAATCTCCAACACCTCGACCTTGCCCAGAACTTACTCACCGGTACACTCCCCCCGGCCTTAGCCGACCTCCCCAATCTGAAGTTTCTCGATTTAACGGGAAACAATTTCTCTGGAGATATTCCGGAGAGTTTCGGCCGGTTTCAGAAGCTTGAAGTCATCTCTCTGGTCTACAATCTTCTCGACGGGACAATTCCCGCATTTCTAGGAAACATTAGTACGCTCAAGATGTTGAACTTGTCTTACAACCCATTTCTGCCAGGTCGGATCCCGCCGGAGCTCGGCAATTTGACGAACCTCGAGATACTTTGGCTCACTGAGTGTAACCTGGTCGGTGAGATTCCTGACTCCCTCGGGCGACTCGGTAAGCTCGTTGATTTGGACCTGGCGCTCAACAACTTAGTTGGTGCTATCCCGAGTTCACTCACTGAGTTGACCAGTGTTGTCCAGATTGAGCTGTATAACAACTCCCTGACTGGGGACTTGCCGACTGGGTGGTCTAATACGACGAACCTGAGACTCCTCGACGCCTCAATGAACGATTTGACTGGGCCGATTCCTGACGACTTGACTCGGTTGCCACTCGAGAGTCTCAATCTTTACGAAAACCGTTTGGAAGGGAGCTTGCCTGCTACCATTGCTGACTCTCCGGGTTTGTACGAACTCAGGCTTTTTAGAAACCGCCTCAACGGCACCTTACCCGGAGATCTTGGTAAAAACTCGCCGTTAAGATGGGTCGATGTGTCGAACAACCAGTTTACCGGCGAAATACCGGCGAGTTTATGCGAAAAGGGGGAGCTGGAGGAGTTGCTGATGATATACAACTCCTTCACGGGTCAACTACCGGATGGCCTTGGTCATTGCCAGAGCTTGACACGTGTACGGTTGGGGTACAATCGGTTAACCGGTAAGGTGCCACCGCTTTTATGGGGTCTCCCTCACGTATACTTGCTTGATCTTACTGATAACTTTTTGTCCGGAGAAATCTCGAAGAATATTGCCGGTGCAGCAAATTTATCGCTTTTGATTATTTCCAAGAATAACTTAAGTGGATCATTGCCGGAAGAGATTGGTTTCTTGAAAAATCTTGTTGTGCTCTCTGGTAGTGAAAATAAGTTCACTGGGTCACTGCCAGAAAGTTTAACTAATCTTGCTGAGCTGGGAATTCTTGATCTCCATGAAAATGATTTATCTGGTGAGTTGCCGAGTAGTGTTAGTTCTTGGAAAAAGTTAAACGAGCTTAATTTAGCAGATAATTTGTTTTATGGGATTATTCCTGAGGATATTGGGAATTTGTCCGTGTTGAATTACCTGGACTTGTCCAATAATCGGCTCTCTGGGAGGATCCCTGTTGGGTTACAGAATTTGAAACTAAATCAGCTGAATGTTTCAAATAATAGGCTTAGTGGGGAGTTACCGTCTTTGTTTGCGAAAGAAATGTATAGGAATAGCTTTCTTGGTAATCCTGGCTTGTGTGGAGATTTGGAAGGCTTGTGTGATGGTCGTGGTGAAGAGAAAAACAGAGGTTATGCGTGGGTTCTTAGGTCTATTTTTATACTTGCCGGGCTAGTATTTGTTTTTGGTTTGGTCTGGTTTTACTTGAAATACCGGAAATTCAAGAGTGGAAGAGCTATTGATAAGTCAAAATGGACATTGATGTCTTTCCATAAACTAGGATTTAGTGAGTATGAGATCTTGGATGGTCTTGATGAAGACAATGTGATTGGAAGTGGATCTTCTGGGAAAGTTTATAAAGTTGTGCTTAGCAATGGAGAGGCTGTTGCTGTGAAGAAACTATGGAGAGGAATAAACAGAGAGTGTGAAAGTGGTTGTGATGTTGAGAAAGGTCAGGTCCAAGATCAAGTTCAAGATGATGGGTTTCAAGCTGAGGTTGAGACTTTGGGAAAGATTAGGCACAAGAATATTGTTAAGCTATGGTGTTGCTGTACAACTAGGGATTGCAAGCTTTTGGTCTATGAGTACATGCCAAATGGGAGCCTCGGTGATTTGTTGCACAGTTGTAAAGGAGGCTTGTTAGATTGGCTGACAAGGTACAAGATAATCGTTGATGCAGCTGAGGGACTTTCGTATTTGCACCATGATTGTGTTCCTGCAATTGTGCATCGAGATGTTAAATCCAACAACATATTGTTGGATGGTGATTTTGGTGCACGAGTGGCCGATTTTGGTGTAGCCAAGGTGGTTGATGCCTCTGGAAAGCCTAAATCGATGTCTGTCATCGCCGGTTCCTGTGGTTACATCGCCCCAGGTTAGTACTGGCCGATTTCTCTGTCATGAATGAATTTGTGATATTTGAATAAATCATGTTGTTTGCATTTGCTCATTGTTAAATTTATGTTTATAAAAATACCTGGAGCTTGTTTTGACATTAGAATTCTGTTAATTGGAGTTAATAAATATGTGATTGGATGATATTGGTAATTTTACGTAGTCCATTTATGTTTGCTTCTGTATGGATTCAAAGACCTGTTTAGAGGGACAAGTATGATAAATTCTTAAATGTATTCTTACAGCTTTAGAATCTGAATCGAGTGTAAGATTAAATGCAACCTTGGGATCCTGTTGGAAATTTTTCTATAAACATTCCTCGTTTTCTTTATCTAGCTCTAATTATCTGAGTTGAATTTTATACTAATTCCTTGAATGCTATAAACCGCTACAGAATATGCCTACACACTTCGTGTGAACGAGAAGAGCGACATATACAGTTTCGGAGTAGTCATTCTTGAGTTAGTTACCGGAAGACTGCCAGTCGATCCGGAGTTTGGGGAGAAGGATTTGGTCAAATGGGTCTGCTCTACTTTGGATCAGAAAGGAGTGGACCATGTTCTTGATCCCAAACTCGATTCCTGTTTTAAGGAAGAAATATGCAAGGTCCTCAACATTGGCCTACTCTGCACCAGCCCTCTCCCCATCAACCGCCCTGCAATGAGAAGGGTGGTGAAGTTGTTGCAAGAAGTGGGCGCGGAGAACCGTTCCAAGACCCGTAAAAAAGACGGGAAGTTGTCACCTTATTACCATGAAGATGCTTCTGATCAGGGAAGTGTAGCTTGAGAACTTTTGCTCAAAGGTTTTGTTTGAAAAGCAGGATGGTTTGTTTAAGGAGTACCATAAGCTCACATTCCAATTATTACACCCACTTGGTGCTTGCTTTACAGGGTGGGTGGGAATGGGATGAAAGAAGGGAAATTTTTCCAGATTCAGGGGCCAAGAGGATGAAAAAAAAAAAAAGAAGAATAGGATTTATTAAGTAGTTTTATATGTAATTAATTGAGTATCTTGAGGGGTTTTTACTACAAAACAAAGCTAGTAGCCATTTCAAACTTCAAAGCTATGTATACACTGTTTAGTGATGGTGATTTTTGCCTGGCAATTGGCATCGCTCAGGTGTTTGTTGAAAATGGAAATCTTGTGGGTTTTATTAGCAACAACAGCTATGGTTAAAATATTTCTGCTTTTGTGAAAATCCTGAAGGAAATCTCTCGAAAATGAGACAAGTCCGTGCTGTAATGCTCGGAGTTGAATGCTCTGACTAGACTCTGTTGTGCTGACTGCTGTGTCAGCCAAGCGATTAAAGACTGAGGAGTCATCAAAAGTTACTTTGATATAAAAATTCCTGGGTGTTGTAACTTAAGCTGATGCCCACGTATCATATCTCTCTGGGTTAATAGCTAATAACTCTGTTATTAAAGTAGTTCGGTAGGGTTGTTTCTCGACGGGCCCTTGCGCATTTATGTGAAAATAGCTTCCTGCTTTTAAATGAAAACTAATTGCTGTGCTTTATGGTCCCGAAGATGCAAATATCTTATCGGAGAATGACTAGGGCATTAGTATCTTAACGCAAGAGGGACTTCTTTCCTTTGTTAATTGTCTGTTGTTAACTAATAACGTCGGGGACTTTGATATTTTGAATTTCAATCTATGTTTTAATCGATGTGATGTATATTTATTTGATTGTATAATAATACTTTAATTAGGTACGATATTTTTTTATGTGATAGATAACCGGCACATGTATTTATAATATAAATTGAGATCCACATATTAAGTTATTGATTATTAGTTTATAATATACTAAAAAGTAGAAGAAATTTGTTATAAACTAAATATGGAAGTATTTTCTCTTCTTGGTAATATGGAGTTACGATTGAGATTTGAGAGCTGTGAAGAAACATAGAATTTGACTAAGTGAATTCTTTTTTTTTTTTTTTTATGAGCTTAGCTGGAATTACACATACACGCATATATATTGTTCATTTATGACTCTCCTTTATTTATTTATTATTGTTATTTTTTTTTGTTATTCATGATTTATTTAAAATTTAAGAATTTATTTATTTATCCAATTAGGACATCTTCTTTCATTTATTAATATGTGTTAGTGTTTAATATTAGAATAAATAGTTAATAATAAAAAGAATTATAGTGTTACATTCTTTATTTTGCATTGAGAATTAATTCGAAGTAGCGGTAGTGCGGTAGTAGGGTAATTGCAAAGGAGCCTTTAATTTCTCTCGGATATCATGTGATTCCATTAAGAAGATATCTATAATAAACATTAAATGCAAGAATGAGAATCAATTAGTCATCAACATCATCATATTCATGCAGGTGGTGACACTGCCGGTACAGTTACAGAGATGAATGAATGACAAGGCAAGACAAAAAAACAAACAAACTTTTTACCGTGGGCGGCCATGCATGCCAGCATATGCTGGAGCCAATTAGTTACTCGAGCTTAATTTCGAGTGGAGTCATTGTGCTCACGCACACTGCCTGAGTCTCCAGCCCCCTATTAATTTCCTTTCTCATATCCAAGCCCAAGTGTCGTTTTCTAACCCTTTGGCATTTATTGCGTGACTTGCGCAAGTGATTCGGTTAATGCAACCTTTCGTCATTGGTGAATAATAAGTAGTATAACCGTGAGTCTACGTGTAATCAACATCATTTTAAATTTTTTAGCCTGTGACCGCTCCAAACCTCAAACCCCCTTACTCGCCATTTTGGCAAAATGAGTTATTAGGCCCATTTAGTGCACCCAGGCCCAACTAATATTGGGTTCGCATTAGGTGGGCCTCGTAGTTTTCCTTTTCTTTTAATTTTTATGCCTTCTTTAACATTTGTGATGACTGAAAAGTGAAAACCGGTCAATTCTACTTCCAGCCTATTGAAAGAAAATCCCCCCTCTCAAGGTCAAAGCTGCATGTGCGGTAACAGAAGTGATTTTTCACTTGGTAAAGTTTTATTATTGTTAATAATAATTTTGTTCCACAATTCTTGGAAACTAATCATCTACTTTTTACAATAAGAATTGTCGGTACATTTATCAATATAATTTCGTACATGCTATTTGCACAAAAAAATGGATGGTCCCATAACAACAATCATCAAAACATTTCACCAATAGGACCAAAAAAATTTTCTGTTCTTTCTTATGTAACCGAACAAATAAACAACGTCGTTTCCCAGAATTTGCATGGGACCTGCGAAACTATCACCAAACTTCAAACGATCTTTTCTTAGTTACATTTGTAGATGTGAACTCGATAAGATCTGAATTTGACTGTTATAATTAAATCATTTTCATTATATTGATTTGACTGATTCTTTTAAGTATTAACGTGAAGATTAATATTCCTTGTTTGTGCTTAAGAAGACCCAGTATAGCACGGATGCCCCGAATGTAACGGCGGCTTGACAATCACCCGTATATCTTAATCAAACATCCATATTTTTTTTTTCTCCTCCGTTTAATTAAGTTATATTGCTTGTCAGAACACCAATTTGAATTAAATGTGGCAGTCTAACCACAATTCAAACTGAAATTATAGTTAGATATTATTGTCTAATTAATTACTATAATATAATGTTAAAATACACTAAAATAATACATGCTGTCTACCTCAAATATGCTTTTTTTAAACTTGTGGACATGACCAGGTTCTTTTACCCATATACGCATTTATAATATTCATTAGTAAACTTCGAATAAAGGGCCTTTGATAAGCATGATCTGAAGAACGAGATTTAGTGACAAAATTAAACCCCTTTGGCATCTTTCGATTTGATTTCCTAGATTTCTTTCTAACAGAAATTGTCACACTACCGAAATTCCAAATTGTAAAAGAACAACTGGAGGCGGCCAACCATTAAGCAACTAACAATAATTAAACAAAAGAGATTCAATTCTTACTTTCTCACCAAATATCTCCTATTTTTCAATGCTTACACACACACGTACTCTCTCTCTCTCTCTCTCTCTCTCTTTCTTTTTCAATCTTCATTAATCAGCATAAAGTCTTTATATCCATCAGGATCGTGTATATCTGTATATGTGTGTATATATAAATTGCCAATTCTATATTCAACCTTATGGACAAAAAAAAAAAAAAAAAACTCTTCCCTCTTAAAGTCTCCTCTTGCTGCACAAGAATTAAAATTCGCAAACATGAGCCATTTTGAGCATATTGCATATGATTGTTTATTAGCAATTCTTTCACTATTTCTCATAATTCTTGCTATTGTCCTCATCTTCTTGTGCAAAAAGAAACCGGTAGAATCTGAAGAAACTCTTCCGATCAAGCTTTGTGCCTGCGCGTATCCGTTAACGGAAATTGATTCAGCCACTGATGGCTTCAGCCATCGAAGAATCGTCGGTCAAGGTCGCTTAGGAACTGTCTATGCAGCTTTATTATCACCAGGAAAGCTAGTTGCTGTCAAAAGAATTCATCCACGGCTAGTCTTAAGCAACGCTGGATTTGGGTTCGCGTCGGTAATCAAAACACTCTCATTAGCACAGCACCCTAACATAGTGCCCATTCTAGGGTTTTCACAAGCACCCGGTGAGAGAATTATTGTATCCGAATTTATTAATATGGCTAGTTTGGATTTCTATTTGCATGAAAATAATGATGGGGCATCTTTATTGGATTGGAACCGGCGTTTGAGGATCGCGACCGGAGCAGCAAGAGGGCTTGAGTATTTGCATCAGGAGGTGGCACCAAATATAATACACGGCTGCATAAAGGCTTCAAATATATTACTTGATGAAAAGTTTTGTGCAAGGGTTTGTGATTATGGGGTATCGTTTTTAGCACCGGAAGAGAAAAGAGGACTTGTGGGTTATGTTGATGACGACTATTGGCATGAGAGAGGAGGCGGCAACGCCACCAGGGAAAGTGACGTCTACGGGTTTGGTGTGGTTTTGTTAGAGATACTGAGTGGGAGGAGATGTGAAGAAGGGTTACTTGTGAAATGGGCATTGCCTTTGATTAAAGAAATGAGGTTTAGTGAACTTTTGGACCCAAGACTTGCGATTCCTTGTGAGATTAAACCTCTCGTTAGATTGGCTAAAGTTGCTCTAGCCTGTGTGGGTAATTCTAGGAAAAATAGGCCATCTATTGTTCAAGTGGCAACAATTTTGAACAATTTGGTGTGTGATCCGTGATTCCAATTTTTAAATCAAGCTGTCATTAATTTAATTTGATCTGAAAATTTTTGCCAGTTGATGATGAAGACGGTTTCTTGAGACCCAGATGAAGAAATTGGAAAAGTGTCAACATTTTGATTTTTGACTACGAAATTTTGCTTATATTTTTGGGGTGTTGAATTGTATGATATTTAGAGTTGGGCAAAAGGAAAACGCTGAAATGGAAGGGTGGGACAGTGGATTGCCATCAGGTCGGTGAATTTTATCTTTGTTTCCGTGTGGAATTGGGGATATTTTTGGTGGCGACAGGGACCCCATTTCTTAATTTTTATTTTCTTTTCCTTCTTTCTGGGTTGTCATTTCTTAATCATTTGTCCGAAACCGCTCGTGTAAATCAACACTCTACTGTATATAAAGTTATGTCTACAAAGAAAGAATTTGGATTATTGATGTGTAATATACAATATTGTAAAGATCTTCTTGTGAAGCCCGACAATCATGCATGTTGATTAGACGGTGGACAAAGATGTGTATGGGTGCACAATACCTTAGCATATTGCGTATTGAGTTAGTGTGTCACCAAACGAAGAACCTCTTATTTGACATATCTGATAGGTTCTATTAGTGATACGCTTAAATCATTTAAAAAAAAAAAAGAATTTACGAGATTGATTATAAAACCTACCAGTCTTATCAAATTACAAGTTTCCCAACGTAAATATTTTTTCTAGACAATAATTTCCTTATTTTCTTCTGTATGTTACACGTAATATCTTTTCGTAATAATTTAACATGATTATTATAGTGGTTTTGTTGTAAACAATCATGAAGGGTTGAAATTTCTTTGATGATGATTCTTCAACGAAGCTAGTTTATATCTTTTTTTGAACTGCAAACCATTGTCTCGGTGGAGGTTCTTTTTCCTTCTTTTATGATTTTCAAATTTCAAATCAGTTTTAGATTCGGTATTATTGATTATCCCAACAAGAGACGAAGATGGAAAACATGGCGTTTCTTCTAACAAGTGACTCTTTGACCTAAACGTTCGGTCTAGAAAGGACTTTCTACATACAGAGTTTCCTTTGAAGTCCAAGGCCCTTGTTCTCTGTCTCCCTCACTCACACATGGAGTTGGGCCAGCGGGAAGTTTATTGGAGCCCAATCAGCTTTTAGGCCACCCGTCAAATATTTAAAAACATAAGGGGACAGCAATCTTCTCTACAAAAAGGCCAATTTCACTTTCAAACATATATCATCACACGTATTATAAAGACGTAAGAGTCTTTGAGTTTTGTTTTTGTTTTTGTTTTTGGTTTTTTATTTTCTGCGCTAATTTTCACAGATTATAAATGGTTAATTAATTCTTAAATTTCTCATTGGATACCATTTTCCCATTAATTCTTTTTCGTTTGCTTTCTAGCTAATCGAATAAGTAATTAAAACTCTCTCCATTTGATCATTTAATAGGTGAATGCTGACGGAGATAGCAATTGGAAAGTGTAGCATTACTAAATTAATTGTGTGTGTGTTTTTTTTAATTATTCAAAGTCAGTTTCGGTAATATCAGCAACGCTGAAGTGCATTCTGACCTGCTTTTGATCCATTAAAGCTCTGATACCAATAGATAAACCAAGTTAGGTTGTAACAGAAACTCATAAATTAAGAAAAATATGATTACAAAGAGGGGGAGTATTTTTCAGAAATCGTCGATTCCCATGCAAAAGTGCAAAAAGTATCTTTTAATTTAAAAGTTGGTTAACTTTGTTAAAAAGATTTTCTTCGTTGCATTTATTGGCGGCTGACATTGCTAATCAATAATCCTCTTCACTCCCAGCTAAGTGTGATGTGATTTCTTTGAGTGGGAAACCAGCCATCGATGCTTAAAATGTGCTTAGTTCGCGAAAATTTGACCAATTTAAATTAATCGCCCATAGAAAATTTGAACTATTATCTCAGCATTCGCTAACACCATTTACGGCCATTCCCATCTTATTATCATTTTTTTTTTAAAAGAAAAAAAGGAAAATAAAATATATTGTTTAGTGAAGAGAAAAAATAGGACACGATCATGTGAACAAATTATATAACGTGCTAGGAGAGGCGAATTAGGCCAAAAAGAAGATGAATTGAAGAGAAAGAACGTGTGGGCAAGAAAGAAACAGCCTTATCTATAAATGGGAAACAGCTTGACAAAGTCTCAAAACCCTAATCCATACGTTAAAGTTAATTCTAAAGCCAAAGCTTCTTGTGTAAGCCTTCTGTTGCGTGGCTTCTTTGAGAAGCTCAAGACACGAACAAAGCTTATTTCTTTATTTATATTACTTACGCACCCAATGGGAAGCAGCACACGTGTCCTGAGGAGAGAGAAAAACCGTGAAAATGCAGGCTGTGGAAGTTGCCCATTGGCTGCTGTTACTTACAGAATCTGTAACATAGACTTCTCCCAAATTAACATCAACATGTCGGCTGCTGATACTCTACAAACATGCCTTCGTGGTCGTTTTCCAACGTCTTCGCTGTCACTACAATATGAAGCCACATCACACATCCTTAGGGGCAAAGGAAATATTAAAGAGAGACCCGACTACTAAGAAATTAAGTAATAAAATATTTTCCATATTTTATGTGGGGAAGGAAAGGATTGTATTTTATTAAGCAATTTTAATGAAGTTGCTGAATAGTCGAATCGTGCGGCCGAAGCAATAAAAAGAAACGTGCCTATACCACTAAAAATAAAAATATAATGAAAAGAGGGAGAAAGAACTGTCCCGTTCACTAGATTTTTCTCATAAGTAAAAATACAATTAAGTTAGTAATAATGTACATGTACCTTAATATGTCGAAAATGAATATAACACACAAAATAAGATCAGTGGAATATATAGCTTACTGGCTTGACACCTGAGGAGTCTATGTGAAGAAACAAAAATAGCAGATAGCTTTATACATGAAAACAAACAAATAATTAAAGTGTAGGTGTAAAAAATCCACCCAAGTTATTTTCATATTCGGTTGGGATCGTATACATAGTATGTTGTTGCTGCTGTTGTTGGTTTACATATCTTTAAGGACACTCTAGGTTGACACTGCAGCTAAATATATAAATAAATAAATAAATAAATAAATATATATATATATATATATATATGCCTAAACATTTATCACTCTCTAAGGTGAAATGTCCTAGAATAGAATCGGGTTGCCCCATCTCCACTCTAGCTACTATCCTATCCTTTTTGTTTAAAATAAATAAATACATACATATATATACTTTTAAAATATAAATAACGCTAATCTTCTTAATTGTTTGTCTGTTAATAATTATCGTTGAGTTTGTAACATAAGGTGGAGTCCGAGACAGCTAAAAAGGTAACGCAAGAGAAGACTGCATTTATTCTTTGATACGTGTGTACGTACATTAGCATAACCAAACTTGACGTCCAAGTAACCCTTTTTATTATATTTCTGGCAGCTCTTCTTTTTTTTTCTTTTAATAAAATTAAAAAAAATTAATTTATAACTCTCAATTCTCATTCTCATGCTCAGATTTGTTCTCCCCCTTCGTTTATAGCTCTAATTCTCTAGATCGATCTTTCCCTCTCTCTCTGTTCCTCATTTTCACTCTTTAGAAAAGTTTGGAAGAAGGATTAAGTTCCCTTTTGCAAATTAAACATCAACAAGAAGGATAATCTGGGTAAACCAAAAACGTGCTTTTAAAGACACAAGATTTGCCGGCAAACTTAATTTTGCACTCTTTTTCTTTAATAGTCAATTTAATTTAGTTTTTAGTTTTAATTTTAATTTTTTGAATTTTTTGGTGGGTGTTTAAAAGTTAGGTCATAAAGAAAGTGGAGGAGAGAAGAGGGGAAATAGCAAATTGGGATGGGAATAAGAAGAAATCAAGAGAGATGAGATGGTGCAATAACAAAAAAATTGATAGCTCTGAGGATGATGAAGGAGCTGCTGCCGCTAATGCTATTGATCAACTAACTACTAGTAGTGCCACGAATTCTACTTCTGCTGTCAGGAGTACTGACGACGAGATTCGGACAATAACTTGCCCTTCTTGTGGTCATATTATTCAGTTTCAGGATCAGGTTTTTGTTATTTACATATCCCTTCTACATACCTACTGATACTAGCTAGATACACACACGCACACACACATATATATATATAGTTTTGATTATTTCTTTTTTTTTCTTAAAAAAAATTAATTATCTGGAAATTATATAAACGTGGAAATAATTAATTATAGGCGGGAATTAACGATCTGCCGGGACTACCGGCGGGAGTGAAGTTTGATCCAACAGATAATGAAATCCTGGAACATTTGGAGGCCAAAGTGATGTCAGATTCCCGTAAACTCCATCCTCTCATTGATGAATTTATTCCTACACTCGAGGGCCATAACGGAATTTGCTATACCCATCCTGAGAAGCTACCAGGTTTTCCTCTTTTATCTATTTATTTATTATCTCGCTAATTCGTTAAACTAGTTTTTGTTTTATTAGAGAATGGTTGCCACCTGAAAATTTTATTATTATTTTGTTGGGTTCATTGTAATTCGTTCAGAACTAGTAGTTCTTCTTGTTTTGGGTGGCAAGTCTGTTGGGGATATGCATGATTTTTACTTTGTCAGACGACCGCTCTTAGAAGGAGGCACACGGATGTGCTCATCAACTCCAAACCAAGATCATATGATTTCTCAATCACCAAATGTCTTAATTCCTCATTCGCAATGAGGGTCATCTAGTACACCCTAGGAGTTGCTTTCTTAATTATTTGAATATTCCTTTTTACCATTTACCAATTCCCGAACATTAACTCTCTTCTAATTAAAGATTTTCCCTGTATCATTAAATTTAGACCCCTATAAAAGAATGACAAATTTAAATGCAGACTATTGATAATGCTAGCTAAAAGAATTAATCTCTGATTCCAAGGATAACATACACATTCACAAACCTTATATATATAATTTTTCTTTAATGAGAACGTTCTCATTTTGTAAAAGTGAGGATACAGTAAAAATATAAAAAAAAATATATAGATTTCAATATATTAGAAACTGTGTCTTTTTTTTTATCTATATATTAGTATCTTTATTTTGTTAAAATGAGTATGTCTCCATTTGAGAAAAATTATATGTGTGCGCGGCACTCTTTTATGTGTGGTGGTAAATGTGTCTAGTGTAAATGCAATTGTAATTATTTTTAACTTGAAATTGCTTAATCAATGCTCTCTTCCGGAAGCCTTGGACTGACTGTACGCATCTGAGATTTCTTTTCTACAATGTAATCACACTCTTCCACAAATCATGGCTGACATGCAGAAGTTTAAAAAACTTCCTAGTGTTGATTCTCCAAATTTTTCATTTAGTTTACAGGGACACACCAAATTTCTCCTTTTCTTTTGATTACTGTTAAATTATGCAAACATACTCATATTATTAGTTAGTTTCTTTTAATTTCTGTTAAATTTTGATAAAGATCCCTTTCTTGTGAAATATTTCATTGTGTTTTTTTATTATATATTATTGTGTTGTTGATCTCCGAAATTTTAAAAAGAAAATTAAAAATAATTTCAACCTTTTGTTGGATAAAGGTTGAATGTATCAGCTTTTTAATTAGGTGTTGAAATGGAAAAAATGTGCATACTCGTATCATTAGTTTCTTTTAGTTAGTGTTAAATTGTTGGTAGACAAACTTTTCTTTTGAACCTTTATTATTCCCCGCGCCCCGCCTGCCCCGCCCCCCCCACAAAAAAAAAACCCTCAAAAAAGCAATATATCTCACTTTTCATAACTGTAAATAATCTTCTTGTTGATGAAGGTGTAAGCACGGATGGCCAAATCCGCCACTTCTTTCATCGACCTTCAAAGGCATACACCACAGGCACCAGAAAAAGAAGAAAGGTACACACTGATGAAGATGGAAGCGAGACAAGATGGCACAAAACGGGCAAGACTAGGGCAGTTTTTGTTGGTGGCACAGTGAGAGGGTTTAAAAAGATCTTAGTTCTTTACACCAACTATGGCAGGCAACGGAAGCCCGAGAAAACAAATTGGGTGATGCATCAGTACCATCTAGGGAATAATGAAGAAGAAAAAGATGGAGAATTAGTTGTTTCAAAAGTTTTTTACCAAACACAGCCTAGACAATGTGGATCTTCAAGCATTAACAAGGATCATTCACTTGAGATAAGTGGGCATAATAGTATTCACGTACCACATAAGAGTTCTTCATCAACTTTTATTGAGTACTACAATCAACCTTATATGACTTACGATCACGGGAGCATGCATACCAGAGAAAGCTCACCTCAGCTAATTCCCAATCTGGTTGTTCAAGGTGACGGATCTTCGTTTATTCGATTAGCCACGGATCCAAGCAGCAAGAAATCTTGAGATCAGGAAATGGATCAGAGATGGACTTTAAGCTTGTGGTAGGTAGGTAGTAATGACGGTGACATTTTAGCTGCTGTTGTTGTTGTTTTGGTGTAACATTCAATTGCAGATTGTTTGATTGAAGAATTTTATGAGGAGAACCCGAATGGGGAATAAGCTGAATGACAGCTTGCTGTGTTAATTATTATAGATTAAAACTTACGCTGTTTGGAAGATTTGGCTCCCTTGGAAGTTTTTCTTGTGTACAAATATGATTTTCATAAACCAGAAGGTTAATTTACAGGTTCACACGTTCATGATTGTATTACAAATGTTCATCCGTACGCTTTTTGAGAAAATTATGATTGTATGAAAATGTACAAGGCTCTCCCATTTGCTATTAGGGATCCTGCCACCAAGGAAGGTGGTGCGTTGATGCATGGAAGATAATGACTCTTGAAAGTTGTGCTGACTGCTGAGTGCCAACGTGATCTCAATTTTCATGTCTATTCTCATTAATTATCTGTTTCTCCTTCTCTTCCGAGGGCCTCACTTTAGACGAGTCACGCTTCTTAACTCATCTTTCAGGGTTTTAAATTAAATAGCCTTTAATAGTTTCAAAATTATTTAAATACCTCCTCCCTTTTTAGTTTTTATGGATACCCTAACAAATGTGAATAAAGTCTGAAATACCCTTAATGAATGTATCAAATTCACTCAACTTCCTTGTCTTCATATTTCTTTCACCCAAATCTCTTCTTGCTGCGGAAATTCTCTCAAAATCTGTCATAACTTCTTACACAAGTACAATTATATATTTATTTCTTTAACATCCACTATTTCTTTAACTGAAATGAGGTGCATTGCTCATTAAACAACCCAATAAGGTATGTTAATGTTGTTGGGTTTTAAGTTTTTTTTTTTAATTTTTAGGAAAATTTAGAAAATTTCCTCACATTATAATGTTTTATTTTCACCATTTTTTCGTATATGTAGAAATATATGCAATGTATATTATTTAATTATTTTTTTCAGCATTATAATTTATTTATGGGGAAAATGTTTCACGTCATGCATTCCTTTTGATACCGTGTACGTCATATAGTTAGTCATGTAGGTTGTGTAAGTAATATAGCCGTGTAAAGCCGTGTAAGTCATGTAGGTCATGTAAGTAATATAGTCATATAGGTCGTGTAAGTCATATAGGTAATGTAATCGTGTAGGTCGTGAAAGTCATATATGAAATTTGATATTATTGTTTTTATTATATCATCATATATGGTTTTGGAACGTGTGCTTATTCTCTTCAATAGTGAATGGATTGAGCAAAATGACAAGTATAAGTTCAAAGGTTCCAAGGCTAATGGGATAATGATACCAAGATCGACAACATATGCCGAATTAGTGGAGAAGGTAGATCAAGTTATTGATATAGATACTTCGGAATTCAAAATCATAATGAAGTTCAAGCTTAAGACATCTGATCGTATGCCACCAGTTGCAATTCAAACCAATGATGATGTGGAATTTTTTTAGATTCCAATTTAATTTCACTTCTTCTTAAAAAAATTTTCGTTGACATTTTCTGTATAGTAGCAAATATAAATTCTTAGCACAAATTAAGTATTTAAAAAACTAAATTAATCTAATGATTAATGGAAAAAAATTGTGTAATTTTAAGGTCGTGTAATATGTGGAGATTGTGTAATCGCATAATATATAAAGTCATGTAATACATAAAGTCGTGTAGTACATGACGGTCGTGTAATATACAACTAAAGGTCTTGAAAGATTCGCAATACATGATTCAAGATCGCATAATAATATCATATACGACTGAGGGTCGTGTATTACACGAGTATATTACACGACCTTGAATCCTATGTTACATGACCTTACACGACCAAATCGTGTATTTATAAATTATAGCAAAAAAACTAAATTTGCACATCCAACAGTTTGAGAAATGATTAGATTAATTAGTATAAATAAACAAAATTATTATTGCACAAATTTTTTAATATTTGGATATGATATACTAATGAACATTGCAATTAAACATATTACAGCCATTGCAATTAAACATATTTGAATGTCTTGTAATTGTATAATACATGAAGGTCCTGTAATCGTGCAATACATGAAGGTCTTGAAATCGTGCAATACATGAAGGTCATGTAATACAAAACCTTGAATCTTACATAACCTTACACGACCAAATCGTGTGTTACATAACAAAATTATAATCGGCACAATCCATTAATTTTTCATAATTCGAATGCAGCAAAATAGTTAGAAATTTATTTTCGAACATGTTATGAGAGACCCGCAACTAATTAATATATTTTTTCAATAGAAAACCTAACTTTTTGTTTTTTTCCCTGAATATCAACAAGAAAACTAATTACGGGGAATTACTTGCCTCAACTAGTTACATTCTAATCATTTTGCAATAAATGATCAGCTTTCGCCAGCAATTATGTAGCGACAAACTAGGCTTCTCCTCAGTTGTGGCAGTTTCCCTTTCTCAGGCTCAGTTTGCTCGTGTTGAAGTTTGATTTAGCATGTATGGAGAATGAATGTTTGTTTGAGTTGAGGTGATGTCGGTGAGCGAATTACAGAGGTGATGCTGGTTGATATTCGATTTAACATGTATGAGAATAGAGGTTGAATGTTTGTTTGTTTGAATAAAGGTAATAGAGGGAATTGCAGCATATATGAGTGTTTGTTTGTTTGATTGAGTAGAGGGAAGGAGAGGTGCTGTCGGTTGAGTTGAAGTGTTTTAAAACGATGATACCTTAGTAATTTCCTATCAGTTTTTAAAGGGTATTAATGAAAATTTTGGCAAAATCAAATTTTAGGGTATTGAAATAATTTTTAAAATAGAAAGGTGTATTGCTGCAATTCCCTCTATTTCGGCAAGTGCATGACATGCATTGAAAACATTATGCGTCTTTTCTTATACTCAATTAAATTATTTAGTTTTCGTTGACATGGCCCATTGCCCATTTCCATTTAGACAACCATGGCACGTGATTACATGTCATTATATAGTTCAGTGCATGGCTGATTAATTCACTAGTTTTCATTCTTAAAAGTACCAAAGTCTCAGTCATGCATCGAATCGTAGCTGCTGGACATGAACAACGATATATGTATGGTATCGTGGAATTTCCTGTAGGATAATTAGAAAAATTTAGAATCGTTAGGGTGTATTTCGAATTGAGATATTGTAGTTTAAATAAAAGGTTCAGCTGCTGTGAAAAAAAAAATTGTAACTATAAAATAAAAGTTAACAATATATAAAAAATATAAATTTTAAATAATAATTTTAATCAAATTATTAAAAGTATAATAAATTTTCCATTACACAAGTAAAAAATTATATTAACATAATTTCTAAGCTATAATAATTAGTATTTACTAACTATTTAAGTGTTGTATCTTAAAAACTATAATTAACCAATCTCAATCCCTAACGCACCTCTAATGACCGTGATTCAATGAGAAACCGTGGAAGGCATGCAGCCGATGGGAGATATACATGATGCCAAGTCAACCAAAAGAACATTTAATTGGATGGCCCAAAATACAGAGTGCTATCCATCCTGGCTTAATATTTTTCTTAAAATCTATTTTCGCTTTTGAACGGCCGTCACATTTCTTAACATTGGAATTCCCGGAATGTTTCAGGCCATTTGTCAACAGCAAATCTTTCATTTTTATTTCACGAGGGGAGGTAGATATGCTGTTACAACGCAGTATGAGAGGGGTATAAACGGAGAAGACCATAAGAACATGCATAATAAATATGCCAGCTCTTCTCTATGATGCTGCAAAACACAGTTCTAGTAAACTGCCTACTCAAATCACAACTTTTCCAGCACAGTTTCTCCTAAATCGAAAACCAAGTACCCCATAAAACTGATTATAGTAATCAAATCTTCAGGTAAGTTGCAGAGAAAGATAGATACAAACTCAAAATACCTAAGAAGAAATTTAGATGAGGGATTCCTCAATTGACAAAAAGAACAAAAGTACCAATACTTGCACCCCAATGCTGTCATAGCAAAAAGCCAAAAACCAAGAAGCACCACCAGATGTGGGAACTAAACAAAAAATGTCTAAACCATAAGGATGATAAATTCTAAATATCTAATCCCTCCAACAGATGAGGCATAAATATTCTCACAATAGACAAATAAAAGAGAAGACTGCGAACACCGTTAAAAGTTCTCTATGTCAGAAAAAGAAGATCTTCGTTAAACCAGAATAATTTTCAGAAATCCTAAGCTCACTAACTCATCTGTCAACTACACTTTCCAGTAAATTACATTCAACCAAACTATACAAGTCCATCAGAATGTTGTCAAGACTTCTGGAGAATGCATTTCTCATACAAGGCAAGGATCTCTTTCTTATTAGGATTCCTCAACTGAAGCACCTCAGCACCAAAATTATGTTTGGTGAGTTCTTGCTTAAGTTTCTGAACTGTAAATTTTGTATAGTCTTCCTGATTGGATTGCTGACTCAGATTATCGTCATCACCCCTAAACACTGAACCACCATCTTCAGGCTGGGTGTACTTCAGTGGGCTAGTTGTGCTCCTTGACCTCTTGTTTGCTCTTAATACTTTATCATATGTGTCCATATCTTGAACAGATCCAACTCCTGCTTCATAGTCATCTGCTCTTGGACGTTTACCATGTGAAACAGCTCTGAGCTTACTGTCCAATGCTGTTTCATTCAGACGAGATTTAGTCAACTCCTGCTGCATTTCATCAAGTTTGGCCTGGGCAGATTGTACCTCAAGGGAGAGTCGTTCTGCCATGGCATTGGCTGCAGCACGGGATCGACGTTCAGACTCCAAAAGATCTTCAAGCTTTTTAACCGTACTGGCCCTCTGCTCATTATTTGATTCCAACAGTGACTCTATTTCTTTCTCCCTTTCTTCAACTCTTCCCTCTAGCAGTGCTACTTTTGAGAGAGCTTCCAACTCTGATTCGCATATTCTATTTAATTCATTAGTCAAGTCAGTTTTCTGTCTCTCCAAACTTTCTATCTGCCGTTGCACCCTCTCTATAACAGCCAATCTTTCCATTGCTAAGTTTTCAAACTCACTTTTTCCCTTTCTAGCTGCAGCTGCTTCAGCTCGTTCCCTATCAGCCAATTCGGTAGCCTTCTTTGCTTCCTTTTCAGCAACTTTACACCTTTCCTGGACTTCCTCAAATCTCTCAAACTCAGATTTATACTTTTGCTCCAGATAGATCTTATCCTGTTCCATTACTCTTGCTTCTCTTTCAAAGGATTGGGCCTTCACATTAACAGCTTCTAACTTCTCACTTAGCTCTTTGATTTCAAGCTTCTGTGATGAAATTTCCACTTCATAACTCCTCATTTTTGACTCTGCAGCCTGCAAAGAAATTATCATGGTCAAACTACACATGCAGTTGTCCAAACATGAGAAATTCCTCCAGATAAAGGCTTGAATGTGACTCTGGGTCTTTGCACACACAGCACATGCATGTCAAAGAAAATGGCTGTTGAAACCACCTCAAGGTTTTATTTGAATCTAGTACCAATAGCAGTAGTTTCATATTTTTGTCAAATTACCACAGCCTACTATGTTTACAGTACATGATGTAAATTCAGGATTAAGTTTCCTCCCTTGGGCCTTACAAGTACAAGAATGCAGACCCTATGGTCATGTTTGGGAGCAGGACAAAGTGTGGGATTAGACTAATTGTTTGGATAACATATCCATCCTATGTTTGGCAAAGACGCTTAGATTAGATTAAGTGGACTAAATTTACAATTATAGGATTAGTTATCCTCATTTTTACATGGGTTTAAGGAGGATTAGACTAAGCAATGTTTGTTCTCTTATGATTTATTTTTATTTGTTTATTTATGTATTGTTATTATTTATCTATTTATTTTTAGTCATGGTTCCATAAAAATTAAGTAATTTATTTTTTATTTTACCTATGACATCTTCTTTCATTTATTTATTTGTATTAATATTTAATGTTAAATAATTAATTAATAGTATATTATATGTATTAACAAAATTATTATTAAGAAGCATCCTATTTATCATTTGAATATTATGTAATGTTGATAAATAATTAATTTTATATTTAATTATTTTAATAATATTTTATTTAATAGGCAAAATATATCATATATGAAAACATAAAATTTAAATAAATTTAATTATTCTAATTAAGTACTATTTAACTTCACTTGTATTTTATTTGACATAGCTTAATCCGGTATTAATCCTATATTGTACCAAACATAGGACAACATTATAAATAATCTAGACTAATCCAATCCAGTTCTTATAGTCAATCCAATTTAATCTTGCGTGCCAAACGTAGCCTATAGGTGCTGGTTAATACGTGAATGTCTGAGGGATGTGCTATAAATAAAGCTTATTTGAATAAAATTCAAAGAAACTTACTTTCAACTCTAATCTTAAAGTTGTCAAACACTGCTCAGCGTGCTCAATCTTGGCTGCTTTTTCCTTCATTTCCTCTTCCTGCATGTACAAAAGTGAGAAAGCTCACAATTATTTTCATTTGAGTTTAATCCTCAAGCATCATAATAATTCTGCAGAGCTTTGTGTGTGAGAGAGAGCAAGGGAGAGAGATAGGAGAGTACCTTTTCAGTCAAAGTACTAGAAAATTCTTCCCTGAGGACATCTTCCCTCTGTTGCATTTCCTTGCTTGTGCGTTCCTGAACAATTGCAGCCTTCTCTAAAGCAGATTTTGCTTCTCTAACAGCAACACCATACTTCCTTTTCCACTCTTCCACCTCTTCTTGAGCAGACAAAGCCTGTTCCCGGGAAGCAGCCAGCCTTGCTTCAGCAGCAGTGCTCCTAGACTTGAGAACTTCAATTTCTGAAGATACCTGATCGTCCTTAGCTTTCTGCTTTGCTAATACTTGATCATATTTTCTTTTCCAGTCTGAGATTTCATTCTTGAGAGAATCCACTGTCTTTGATAAGCTAGAAGACTTCTCTCTCAATGAAATGCTTTCACCTTGCAGATTATTTATTCGGCTTGTATAGTCATCAGCTAGCTTCTTCTTGTCATTGATAGCATCATCATAACGCTTCAGATATTCTGACTTATACCTCTCACTATCTTCCAGTTGCTTTTTAAGCAACTTCATCTTATCTTCAATTGAACGGCACTTCAACATGAGAGAACTTCTCTCTGATCCAATTTGATCTATAAGCCTCTTGACAATGTCAAGAATTGGACCTTCCAAACTGGAGAGTTTTATAGTTCAGAAAACATGAAACAAATAACAAACAGGAAAGAAGAAGAAAATGCTGGTGCAAACCTTTGCTGTAAGAACATGGCTAATTTCTGCCATTTTCCTGGGCCATAACACGAAGTTTCATACTCAGATATGAGACCATCAAGAACCTGCATGACACTGTCAATGAGATCGAAAAGAAGGTATTGTAATAAAACCACAAACTATGTATTCAAGTACCATTTGTGATGTTCAGATATAAGATTTCTAAAACACTGTTGCACGACAGAAGAAAACAACATATTAACAAGAGCAATTACCCCAGATAACAGACCAAATAAGCCTAATGGACGAACAGTTAGTCCACCATAAGGCTGTGCATTCTCATCATCAAGACACAAAAACAGTGCATCCTCACTGTCAGGGCACAAAAATTAGAGGTATTCTCCATGATTCACAAACTGGTCTAAGACAGGAGTGCCCAAAAATTGAAAGAACTAGCACACATCTCTGAAGGCATAATGTTGATGAGACAAAATGTATAGTAGTAAGGAAACTGAAGACCATAATTATGATGTAATTTTATTGAGTGCTATGTGTTGACATGGTGCTGTAATGAAGCAAATTACGATGAGAACCAGACAATGCTTACTTTCACAACATTATCTATACTCGCATCCGAAGAATGGCAAGCTGCTCTCAGCTTCCTTTCCATGCTCTGTATAGCGCTTGAACAACGAATATCTGCCTCCATATATACATTCTTTTTGTGATCCTGGATCAGAGACCAACCCAAACTAATATCAGCACATACATAAGAAAATGCCCGATAAGTCAATGACCGGCAACAGTATACTCAAGTTCCAATCATTTTTATCTCACCAGTGAAGAACACATTGCATACAATTAAGAGAGATATACCAACATAGAAACTCAATAAATGTCCAAAATTCTGTATTTGAGTTACAAGAGGCAAATAATTTTCTCTAAGATATAGTAGTGCAAACAAGTGTTACCTCAAATGCCTTCCTGAAGAATTTCTGGAGAAGGCCCTCATATTTCTTCCTTGCTGAACCAACCCCTACAGCACCAGCATTATAGACAGCCAGTGCTTTTTGAACTGCTGCTTCATGTGCTTCCCCCAACGCAACCTAAGAGCACTGTAATTAGAAGACGGCAAAGATCAAGAATAATTTGGGCAAAGCATCACTTACTTCTTCAGGGGGCTTTGAACGGTCAAAAGTAGACATATAAGTCTCGGTAGCAGAATCATATGCTCTTCGGCACTCAGCTTCTTCAACACTCTGCATAAATTATTGCATGTAAAAACAAAAGAAGAGGAACAAAAAAAATTAAAAAACAGAGTAAGTAATTGAGATTTATTATTAAGAGAGAAACGTATAAACTGGAACAATGAAGTATAAAAATAACTCTTTACCTGCCACGAGGAAGATATTGTAGGCACTGCACCATTATTGATAGCATCTAGATAAGATTCGGTGATGCCAATAAGAACTGGACCAGTCAGTACTGTAGCCCCAACTTGCTTGGGCCTCGTTCGTTCAAAAACAAACTTTGTCAGTGCATCTAAGCCAGCTCTAAATTCGGGTCTTAGTCTGTCCAACTGCTACCAAACACCAAATGTTTCAGAACATAATTAAAGTAACGGAAAAAGAATTAAGTTCATAGAAAAAGACAAAGAGGTTGCGGTTAGGCAGCAGTAGGTACTAACCGATATCTGATCAAGGCGTTGGAGCTCATTCTCATTGTTCAAAGGCCTCACAAGAGTAAAGCATTCTCTATCAGGAAACAGCGCTCGGATAGAATCACGGATCTATGAATCATTATTTGCATGCAATTAGCATCTAAGAGATAAACAAAAAACAGAAGCTGAAAACAGAAATGCTCAAGGCGCCCGACAACAGTTAAGGCCAATATCTCTTTCATTTGCTTTCCCGCCAATTAACTCAAGTAAGTAAAACTAGTCCACATCTTACCTCATTTTTTGCAGCTATATCCCTTCCACTGCCTTGCACTGGCCTTAAAGCAATCTCTAAGTAGTCACGGGGTGTTATTTTCCTATTATCCTCCACTAAGTCCAAATAGAAGTCCTGAAAATAGAAAGACATAAAGGAACATTATCATCACAGAACCACTCGAAAGGTGTGTTTCCAAGTAAGCAACAAGTTCTAAAGTCATGAACACATGTTCTTAAACAGTAAGTTGTAAAAATAATATTTTCAGAAGAAATTACCCTTAGAAGCCAAACAAAGATCGGGGAGAACTGCCCAAGCTCAGAAGGTGTAGTCTTTCCTCCAGATGCTCTTACGCGAATATGTTTTGTCATTTGAGTGACAAGAGAAAGACGATCAAGTGCAGCTTCGTCTATACCACCCATCTATGTAAAACAAAGAACATTAGCAGGCTGGTACAGCACAGATCCAGTAACAATAACATCCCACCAAAGGGAGAGAATCGAACACACAGGAACTACATAACTATGAATCTAAAACTTGCATCACAACACAGAGATCAAGCTATTAATAAACATTGTCCCAACCTGGTTGTAAATGAACATGCTGGATAAAAGGACAGCTAAGGAAAATATCTGAGTGCTGTAAGTTCCCTGTCAATAAGAAAAAACAGTACTAAGATACCATAATCGCATATGTAAAAACGAGATAAACATAATCACATATGTAAGATACCATAATCACATATGTAAAAAATCAATCAAGCAGCAGTGCAATGGTGATAGACCAAATTATTCAGAGTCCACCAATACATTACAATTGTCAGTATCAGAAAATGGAAACTCTCTTTTCAACTAGTTAAAATAGGTCATAATTAATTCATCATTATGAAAACAAAAGAAAACTAACTGTTTGATCATAAGCATCAATTCCTTCGCTATCCAATAGTAAAAGGTTGTACTCAGTTCCATCAAGAGCAGTTCTCTTCAAAGGTGCACTCCACAACCATAGGCCTTTTGTGCAGGGGCGGTGAGTTGATGCTACTTGAAATCCACTGCTTCTCCCAAGAAGCTGTAAGACATTAATGGTAAGCTTTGCTCTTATTTACAAATCTGCACTTATAATAAATGCATTTTTATGCTCAACAGATACAAGTAAAAATAGAAAAACAAACATGAGTCACAACCAAGATACTTGCAAATTCATTTCTAATAACCAAGGGCACAAATGCCAAAAAAATTTAATTCAAAGGTCTTCCCTAGCAAAGTTGAAGGAACAGCGACCACATTTTAATTTCCAATTTCCTAAAAGAACGAAATGCAAACTTGGCATACAAAACAACAAAAATAAATAAAATTAAATTAAAAAAAGGGTTCCCTCAACACATTTCTCCTTTCTAGCAGCAGCAAAAGCACATCAAAATTGCACAACTCTATCTAGAATAACAAACCCTAGACTCCACAACTTCACTAGGTCAAAATTTTCATATCTTTCAATTCACACTGACCAAAAGCAACAAAACTTATACAACTGTGAAAAAGCCATCGCCTTGACAGAATTTTTGCAAGAATCACTGTATTTTAGCTCGCTAGAAGCAGCAAAATCACTTCCGAAACTCTAATTACAACAATCCAAATCCCAAAATCACAAAAAACCCTAGACTTCACAGCTTTGCAGTAAAACCACCAAGGGAAAACAAGAAAAAACAAAAAGCAAAAGTTTGCGAATTTCATAAAGAAAATAGCCGAAAGGAACAAAAATTTACCTGATTCAAGATAAAGCTTTTGCCTTGGCGAGCGCGACCGCATACCGAAACGACGCCAATAGGCTCCTTGACGAGCTGGAGCGCGGCAACAGCTTCTGGATCCATCCGGAACTTTCCTTTCTCATCGCAGTACACGAGCCGAATCGGCCTCGCCGGACCCGTGACAGGAGTTGAATTTAACGGCAACCGTGACGATGACGGTGAAGTACTAGGTTGTAATGAGTTTTCAGGGGAAGAGTCTTTTCCTTTTCCGAAAAATTTCATCATCATGTGATCTGTGTTTTTTTTCTTTGTTTAATTTTCTTTTATGATTTTGATTTCTTTGTTTCTTGATTTCGCTTTTGATTATCTAAATGAATAGAGAAAGCTCGGAGTTGTTTAAAATTGGAGAGGGAAAGTAAGGCCGTGGAGTTTCACGGGGCTTTTCAGAGAATAAAGGAGAGAGTGAAAGCTGGTGTTACGATTTTAACAATAACGTTACAAGGCATTACTTCGCGAAGCGGGGGATATTTTGGTCATTGGGAAGACATGGAGTGTGCTGCTTAGTCAGAACGACAGCGTCGTAAAAAAGCTACTACTTGGCTTTCATTTTTTTTTTTTTTAATTTAAGGTTCTAAACAAAATATAAAATAAAACAAAACTGTGCAAGATTGCATGATGATAGCTTTTAGATTTTTGGCGCATCAGTCATCTCATTTTCGATTTATATTTTTGTGAGGAGTCAAGATTTGAATTTGATTATGTGAACGTATAAAATAGAAAAGTGAAAAATATCTTGATGTTTAGAAAGTATAAATACATATAATAATTTTTTTCAATTTTCGAATAAAATTATTAGTTTGTTGGAATTTTTATATATATTTTTAATTTCAGTGCCATATTGTTAGAGAAGATTTTATTTTATATAAACATTACAGTTATACAGCCACCTTGCCAACATTAATACATCGAATCCCATCAAAATATGTTTGAACGAGAATAGTATTAAGATTAATGTTCTTTCTTTATTTCATTAAAAAATATGAGATATTATTATTTTATCACCCAAATTGTCCTTGCATATCGTTTTACCTGGTAAGTTTTGTGACAATTGTTTCAATCCATCTACCCTTTTTTTTTTAATTTTATTACCGAATCAATTAAAATAACATAATTTTTAATAGAATTTATAGTGAAAGTCTATTTTACTCATAAATTGTATAAGTATAATTTAATCAACTAGATTAAAAATATAAAATTAATGACATAAAAACATAAAATATTTTTATCAATTTATTATTTTATCCATAATAATCAATTGATAAAATTATGAATACTATAATACTTTTGGCTGACTATATTAAAATTCCCCAAATACTCCTATGACATTTACAATTTTTTAATGGAGTTAACGGTTTAGTGATAAAATGATAAAAAAAATGAAACATTAAATAAAAAAAATTATTATCAAAAAACTTTGGTAGTAAAGTAATGTGTTGGAAAAAGTTAAGTAGTAAAATGATAATATTTTTCAAAATATGTGTTTGTTCATGCATGGAAAATTTAATGTATTGCAAAGATTATTTCGTAAAATAATTTTCAAACTTTTCTGTATATGTATACCGTGTTCTTATCATTTTATGTAAATGCAAGAACTGATTCAAAGGGTTGTCTCCGGCTTTGGGAAGTACATGCTATACACAAGGTTTTATTTGCCCAGCTTGTCCCAAATACTAAAAATTAATTTTCAGAGTCAATTGTTAAACTGCTTTGTTTCTACAACCAAAATATACGCTGAAAACAATATTATTTGTAATGATGGCAAAAAGTGGGTTTGGGGCGGACTTTTTCAAGCTCAATCCCAAAACCAGTTTAAAATAAGCATGAGGACCAGACTCAGGCCGAATTTGAGTTTTTATTTATTTATTTTAATTTTTTTAAAATTATTGTAAATTTAAAATAAGTTAATAATCAATAAGTTGTTATAATCATAAATAAATTATGAAAAATAAATATTTCAAAGTAAAATAATAAATAAAATAAATAAAAATTTAGAAATTTAAATTTTTAATACCAGATTCTCTAATTCAACCAGTTTCTTAATTAATTAACACATAAGAGAGAATTTAATATTATAATTTTAACTTTTCTTAATCATCATTGATTTATAAATTAAGAATTTAACTTATTTTTTTATTTAATGTTACTTTTTAATTTTAATTATATTATTCTAATTTATAAATTTATTTAAAAAAAAAAATAGGCCTAAGTTTGGTCCAGACTTTTTTTAAAGCTCTTATCCAAACCCTCACATGTGAGGGCTGGGTCGATCCAGACTTGGTTCATAGAATTAACATGTCCTTTCAATATTTTACCCACCCTAATCATTTGGTTCGTTGGAATTAACCAAACTTCTCAAACAAATCAATAAAAATAAAGACTTTTAATAGACCGTAAGTTGGAAATTGGGATATGAAAAAACAAAAAATGGAGAAGATAAAAAAGAAGAATAAGAATGTGTGTGTGTGTGTGTTTATATATCTGGATATGCGAAGACTAGCTTGTCAGGTTTTATAAATGAAAATTTAGAGAGAAATATTTTTTTAGGGTAACGTTTATAGCAAGATCTTAATTTTAATTTATAAATTTATATTTAACCAATTAAACTGGGGTATTTTATAAAACATACCTATAAAGGGGTGTTATAAGGATTATAAAGGGGTGTTAAAAGCTTCACTCGTGGACAAAGTTGGGTCTGGATCTCACACGATAAGCTATTAAGCCAACAAAGCCTTAAGCTTACACAATATGCCACTTATAACTTTTGACATTACCCAAAAGACAATTGGTGCAATATTTAAGGCCTAGTCCAATCCTCACAATCAAAGGCTGATTGCGACCCATCGACAAAATTTCTATTCCTCTTACCCACCCCACTCCGAAACTAGACAAAGGTAAAATATTGAAAGGACTCGGAGTCAGTCATCAATTCAAAAATTGGATTTTTTTCCACTCCGTTCTTGAGTATGTCTCTAATTACATTTCACTTAAATAAATAAATAAACTAAAAAGTACAAACACATCGATATGTTTAAAAAGATATAAAATAAAACGGATGATCTAAATAAAATTTTTTAGTCTCTTAATAAGAACATCAACATTTCGTATAATTAAGCGGCTGTCTTGTTCATTTTTTATTAATGAGACCAAAATCAGGATAGAACTGTGGTACTACAGTTCTATCTAACCGTTGGATTCAGAGAAAGAACAATTATTGACTGAATCCAACGATTGGATCTAATCGTGATGCCGTCTGTTGCATAACCGCGATACCACAAATTTGAAAACCCCAAAAATCAATCGTAAATGCAACAAAAGGTGTAGCTAGGCAGCAGCAGGCATGCAGTATTAATTAATTATCCATTACCGACCAAAAAAAAAAGAAGGAAATCACCAACCATCCACCATTCGAGATTGTCGTTAAACTCTCTAACGTGCAGCATCAGCAATAACGCATCACAGGCATTGCTTCAAAAAGAAATTATTTAGAATTAGACCATACAACAAATAAATATACAGTGCATCCTTGAATTGAGTCAATCCTATATCGACATCGTTAAAGGATGCTAATGGGGTTGGTAATGGCTAATTAATTTTCATAACAATGAAATAAAATAACCCATTAAAATGGCTGAGAATTTGTTACGTAATCAAAAATTGGATGGTCAATGATTATGATTTATGGAAATGCTCTAAGGCTACCTCATCATCATCTCGCAATGACAGTTAACTGTTGACTTATTGTTGTGGACACAACCACCACTGCTGATCTGTTGGTCCCCGCAGCCCGCTTGCCTCTAATTCTTGATATTTTGTTCATTTTTCAATTCGGTAGTGCTTATTGAGCAACTGGGAGGATTAGGTGTGTATTCAGCATCAATCAGGTATATATATATATATATATATATATATATATATATATGTATGTATTTGCATTGTTCGAAGGATTTGATTTCGGTCAAAAACGTTGGGTGGTGATAGCAAGTGCAAGATAGATGTGTGTGTATGTGCACGTGTGTGTGTGTGTGTGTCTAATGGTTCGGTATCTGTCGTTACCATCTCTAATTAGTTCATAAATGGCGATTTTCTTAGCGAACAAGATAATACGTTAATTTAATATTATAGCGCAAGAAAGATTTCTGCTATGATAATCTATGAAAGGATGAAAATTTTGTTTAATTTCATACACGGATACAATTAAAATTATGTGGATTTCTAAAATGTTATTGTTATTTAGCTATACAATAACAAGCCAAAGCGATGACCCTGAAAATTAATTAATTGCTAGTTCTAAATAGATAACATCGACATTAATAATAATCATCAGAATAGATGATAACTATACACGTTTCGGAATTAAAGAAAAAAGTTAAATGGGATTGGCAACTGATTTGATCTTGTGGTTGACCTCCACTGCAATTTCTGATAATATTATTATAAGAATTCTCGATAATAGTATTATAAGTCTCATGCAATAACCCTTCAAGCACTAATGGCCAGCAAATAATTTTACAGAAACCTTTTTGTCCCGCAAATAGATAGAGATATATAATTACCACGTCTACACACAAGTGACAATAACATACACTAATGCGGGTAATGATACTATACATATGAATAAAACATTTTTTTTCCATAAAAATTTTAACAATTATCTGAAAATGTACATTTTAATATTTTTCCCTCTAAGATTGTTCAAGATCATGCAACGCTAGCTAGGCTGATTTCTTGAACCTTTTAGGGTGTATTAACTGTAACTATAAAACAAAAGTTAGTAATATATAATAAATATAAATTTTAAATAATAATTTTCATAAAATTATTAAAGATATAATAAATTTTTCATTATACAAGTGGAAAATTATATCAACATAGCTTCCAAGTTACAGCAACTAGTGTTTACCAAATACTTTAGTGCTGTAACTTACCTCAATCTTAAACGCACTTTTAATCTTGCTACATTCTATTTTTACCAAATTCGACACGTTAGCAAACAGTGAAACTTGACTTCGAGCAGAAGGTATTGTCCTTCTTAGGATAATTAGAATGAAACTCAACTTCGAGGAGATGTTATCCTCCTTCTTAGGATAATAACAATGGAGCTCCACTCTGAAGAGAAGTTATCCATGCGGCATGTTATTGGATATTTCGAACACAACATGAGCTATGTGAGTCACAACTATTTCAGTGCCCTTGTCCATAAGATGAGGTCTTCTAGTTCTTCTATTCTTGCTGTTCAATTGTGAAGGCTTAGAATTTTGTCTTGAACGTCAGAGAGTCCGAGGCCTAGATTTTTGACTTGAGCATCAGAGAGTCTTTGGCAATAACAACCCCGACATCTTCCACTACAGATAAAATTTTCCAACACCTTCCGTTATAGATCAAATTATTTCAAACTCCAATCTATTGAGCAACGGTTTATCAAAGTATCCCAACCGTACCGAGTAGTTAAGAGCTCGTTCCCGAAATAATCAAGAACTTATTGTCGGGCAAAGCCAAATTACAGAGTATCAACAAGCCTCACCATGCTGTTTGGATTTTAGTTCAAGTTTTTGGGTTTGTAATTTCTCTATCTAGCCTTCATTTTCCAAGTGCTGCTCACACATACACACACACACACAAAATCTAAATAAAAAGGCCATCGGTATTTGACGTAGAGGTCGAGGCAACTTAAGCACGGGCTTTTGGTGACCCGAATTACTCAGATCCGCTGTCTTCAATCACAATCATCTTTGCATACACGTCCATCAAATCTCAACCAAACTCATTTGGCACCGAATTAAAGGCATTATATGAGTTGAGAGGAAATTAAATGTAGTCACATGGTGACCGATGGGGGAAATAGGACTGGATGACAAGCATGTGAATAGCATATATAATAACAATTAACTAAAATTCATATAATTAATTAATACACCAAAACTTAGTATTGATCCATAGAAGAATTACATGGTCAACATAACTACATTCATCAAAGACAGAAAGGAAATCGAGATAAAATTAATGGAGGATAGATCATAGCCACAAAGCCCCGGCATCTTTCAAAATAGGCACCAAATCGCCGGAAATATGCGTAGCCATTACCCGATCCAATCCACCAAACAACTTCCCTCCGACAAAAACGGCCGGAAATTGTATAATCCCACCACTGTTTTCGACATCAATTCTCGATAATTCATCAAGAACAGCAGCTTCATCACTATCGGCCACCTCGAACACCGCAGGGTTCACACCGTGCCCCAGCAGCAACGTTTTCACGACATGGCACATGCAACACCCGCGTCTCCCAAGTACCATCACTGCATTCTCGACCACCATCTTTTCCACACTTTTGGCAGCGGTAACCGCTTCTTCAGTGACGCCATCACCGCGTGCCGATGACGTGTTGCAGGCGGCGACGGCGGGGCCGTGAATATATGTTCTATAGGGAATTGCTTCTTGCATGGAATTATTTAATTTATGCACAAAGATTGATTTTTCTGAAAGATGTGGGAATGGGTGCTCAGGACCTCGCTTACATTATTGTGTGTATGTGTGTGTGTATATATATATGCGCGTCATTTACATAAATAAATAAATGGGAATGGAGAAGACTACAACGTCAACGGCAGTTACGCACTCTTGTACGTCAGAGGAACCGTGGGTGACGTGGCTTTACGTCACTCATTGGTAGACGGATTCTCCCATTTGCTACGTCGCAATGAACACTCAACTCGTGACGTATGCTCTTTTTTTTTTTTCTTTCTTTTTTCCAGTAAATGTAGGCCAAAATTTTAGAAAATAAAAAGGTGAATGGTTTTAGAATAATAGAATCCGTCCAAATTAAAAGTCCTAGATGTAGCCACCTTTATCAAGCGGATTAGAATTCCACATAATGTGAACTTCTTTTAGTAAAAGTTTACATTAATAATTGGTAGATAATTAATAACATTATAATAATAGTATTTATATCTTCCTCATTTATACATTAACATTAAAAGACACATAGCACAAAATATTTAATATCTAGATAAAAATCCTAATTCAATTCAAAGATGACTGCAAATAGAAATAGCAACCCCTAGTGGATTGCCAACAAAAATAATTGACTCATTTATAGGTATTTCACATTTTATACATAAAAAATCATTTAAAAATGTTCAACCAATCAAAAATAAAATAAAATATAATACAATATAATATAATATAATATAAATCAATACTATTAACTTCTAATAAATCGAATTAATTGTAAATGCACCGAGGTAAGGATTGACATGCCACGCAAGTATTCTTGTACATTTCTAAATCATCAGTTACTTCAATTGCACAATATCATCCTTTGATGCTCTAAAATTAACAGCCTGGTCTGGGGTCAAAGCCGTTCCAGGACGGTGATAAGCATACACGTCACCAACTAAACAACAACACCCATGACGTCATTCTCCACCACTTATCGATCACGCTTCCGTACCACCTCGCTTCATCCGCTCGCCACGTGGCATGGATAACATAGTCAAATCCATCTGGTTTTCCAAATTATTCTATGCCTTTCACTTTCAGCCACGCGTGCAGCATGTCTTCTCTCTCCTCGGCCTTTTTTTTTTTCTTAGAGAAGCTTCTGTCTCCTCCCTTCATTCTAGTGAAGTGGGGCCCATCTCATAGTGGTGACATGGACTTTTAAAACGAATTAAGATCGATACCCTGGTTGATTATCTTTTGACTCCCACTTCTCTAATGTTCTGAACTTGGGTTCCAACAATACGGTTGCGCTTGTTTTTTTTTTTTTTTTTATAAATCTGTATATATTTAAATTTAATTAAAATTTAAATAGGTCTAAATAAAAATATTTAAATGATATATTTATTTTTTTAATATCTAAAGAGAAAAATTTAAAAATTAGTAATTTAACATAAATATCCTTTTAAATAGCGCATATGTTTATTTTTTACAATTTATAATTTTACATGTTGATTAGTTTGATAAAATTAAAAAAATACTATTATTATTGATCTTAATTTGATTTTTTAATGAAAGATGTAATTATAATATCAAATTTTATCATAAAATCAATACTTTTATTTTATTTTTGATTCATCACAATTGACATAATTTGATTTGTTTAATATTTCAGTTTAGTTAATGTTATCATGTGAATAAAAATTTAAAGCAATTAAAAAATAACTTCAACAATAATACAAAAATATAAGATTTATACATAATATTAGAAATACATGAATTGTTAAGGGTATTTTTAAGCTTTGAAATTAAAATTTTTCATTTAGACTTCAGACTTCAGATAAAAGTAGATTTTTTTTTCTACTTTTTCTATTCAGATAAAATTGTCTGACAATAAGTGATAAATTAAAAAAATAAACTATCTAAAATAAATAAATGTCTAAAAAAAGTTAAATTCAGACTTCAGACTAAAAAACAAACAACACCTACGTTTGAGATTGAAGTTGGACAATTATATTTTAAAAACTACAGTACTAAAATATTTGATAAATATTAACTGCTGTAACTTGTAAGTTATATTGATATAATGTTTTCCTTGTATAATGAAAAATCTATTATATCGTTAATAATTTTGTCAAAATTATTAATTAAAATTTATATTTACTACATATTATTAACTTTTGTTTGATAGTTACAATTTTTTCCCACAACAGCTCTATCTTAAAAGTTACAGTATTTCAATCTCAAACGAAACCTAAAACGTGGACGTTTCTACGCTGGTTTTGGAGATTGTTTGTCATTGCTAATTACACATTTGGACCTCCAGGACTATGATAGTGTGATTTTTAAATAGTTTTATCTAATTATTTATTTAAATTTAAAATTTAAGAAAAATATGAAAATAAAAATTAATTTAAATTTTATCTAAAAAATAATTTAAATTTTATCTATCTTTTTATATTTTCAAATAATTTTATTAATCGATAGAGATTAAAATTAATTTGGTCGGTTAAAACCCCCATAAAAAAAAAATTGCACATTTTGTTGTGGTACGTGTTACGCGTTACACACTACTAAGATATTGGAAGGTGACGTATTATGTGATCACGTGGGTCCGCGGAGCATGACGTTACTGTTCGCACCCATGAGAACATTATGAATCATGTGCTCTCACCGTCCATCTGTAATTTTTCCTTGGAAGCCCCACCGGCACTAATTCTGAATAATTCCAATTTCCATGTAGTGTTTGTATGATAAAAGAAATTCAACAGATTCTTTTTTTGAAATGACAGATTGTTTATTTATGAGAATATTTACTGTGCATTGTTCTAAATAAGGAAAAAAAAAATTAGAATCTCAAAATTTGATGTCATGGATAGCTTAAGTCTCATGGTTTTATAAATGAAAAATCACCGGCTCCAGTTAAATAATTATATCTTCTTTAATTGTTTTTCTTTAATTTAGATATAACGTACTAGCTTAAGATGACTTTAACAAGATAATTGTAATTTTATACCTGTTTTTGTGTTTTATTAAATCAACGAGGGCAAATCAACAAAATAATAAGATTTGGATGAAATTGAAATCGAATTTTTTGAATTAAAAAAAAAAAAACTCAAGAGGGGCGGCTGCCCATACTTGGCACTGTGAGGCTTCGCTACTACTGATCTCTTTTGTTTTTGAATTTTTTCTATTTGATTGGACGTAATTGATTGAGAGACCATCAGCGCACCAATATTAATATACCATAATATTTACCCTAATTAAAACAACATCACTGATAATCAATAGATTTAACAAAATCTGGTCATCTCGATATATGCATCTCTTTCTAAAAGAGTGAACATATGGCTTTTAATTTTTAAAATTAAGGACTGTAGTTGTTCACTTGTTTGTTAGAGTAAAACTTAAGAATTTGAATGCGTTTTTGGTTGTAGGTGGGAGAAACGTGAGATATGTTTATAAGAAAGGGAGAAAAGAAAACGAGTCGATCGGAGCCGGCAATGGTGAGTAGTCTCAATCTTAGATTATTCATTGCAAATTGGATTCTAGATTTTTTTTTTTTTTCAAGAAGAATGACTAAAAATTGATAGCAGTTTACTTTGAAATTTCGACAGAGGGACTTTAGATTAATTTAATGAATCAATTGCAACAAGAAGTTGATTTGCAAGAGAATCTAAGTTTGGGGGGTGTACTCTGACTTTTGAGTTGAGTGGTCGGCCGGTGCTCCATTTTGCATGAAAGTGGAGCCGAGTAAGGAAATGGTCATCATTAACCTCTAATATTATATAAACATCAAAAGAAGCTTCTTTTACTATTACAAATCAAAGTTACAAGTCAAAAATCTACTGTTCTTGTTTGAGATTGAGGTATTGTAATTTTTAAGTTACAATTGTTGTGAAAAAAAACTGTAATTATTAAATAAAAATTAATAATTTACAGTAAATATACATTTTAAATAATAATTTTGACAAGATTATTAAAGATATAATATATTTTTTCATTATACAAGTGAAAAAGTATATTAACATAACTTACAAAGTACAACAGTTAGTATTTACTAAATACTTTAATGCTGTAACTTTTAAGATATAGCTGCCCAACTATAATCCTAAACGCACTCTTAAAAAAAAAGGATAATTTTAGATTATCCCAACAATCTTTAAACAACTCTCAGATTATTACAATTTGTAAACCTCAACTCATTCCTCATTTTTGTTAAGAATATATATATATACACACACACACACATACATACATAAAAGTAATCCACCCTTATTTTCTCTCATATTTTAAACAAATATAAAATAAATTATAATTTTTTAAATTATAATTTTATGAGGACGGTAATGTAAAATTCCCCTTAAAAAGTTAAAATTTGCGTATACCAATGCTGGGTTATGTTTTCCAACAAACCCAAAAAAAAAATGCAAAGAAAAGAAAGAAAAAAAAATTGATTATAAAATACATTATGCTTGCTCGGCAATCAAGTGAATCTCTTTCTCTAATCTGCTTTTGACAAATTATGTTACAGAGATTTTCGTTTGCGAGACAGGACACTAAAACTAAGAGACGGAAAGCTTAAAAAAAAAAAAAGAGTCGTTTTTTTTTTAGAATAGTAATTTAATAAAAATAACAACTTTGTCAAACATCCATGATTGACAATTGGGCCGCACATACCATACAGGAAAAGCTTCTTTGTGTGTTTGTGCTTAGCGTGAAGAGCAGCAATGAATGAGTTACAATCTTTATGTCTTGCGGGCATATCATGATTCATGAATATCAGCCCATACTCTTTGACCCCTTTATCAAGGGATTAATCTTCCGCAATCAACATGAGCTTAAGATGTGATTCACCCCAAGCAGACATAATAAAAAAAGCGATTGGAAATTTCAAATTTCTTCTTCCACATGAAGCGCATTGATCAAAATCCCAAGTTAGATGAATTTCCCAGTCAAAAATACAGTTGTCGGGGCTTTGTTCTCTGGAGATCAATAGAAGTTTTGGCTTTCCCTGTAGAGATTATACTCCTATTGCGAGCATCTTACTTAATTTGCACTGCACTAGACTACACTAATATTTTTCGGGGGTAATCAATTCATGTTCGTGGTGGTGACTGGTGACATTACGCCATTAAAATTTTAGTCCTCACCGTCTATTCTTTGTCGTTGGAACTACTGAAATGACGCCGTTTGGAGTTTATCTCTGTCTTTACCGGCTGGGCCCAATCATGCATTTGGAGAGATCGGGTCTGCTGCTTGACAGGCCTAGGCCATCGACATCATTCATTCGATACCATAAATTTAGTAGGAATAAGGACAAACAGATAAATAAATGAATCACCAAAACTGAGGCGTGTGTGTGTTTGTGCAAATGCAGAGGTCAATCAATCAATTTCTACCTTCGTGTGTGTGCGTGTGTGTGTGTGTGTGTGTGTTTGTGTATACATATGTTACGTTGATGCTGTATTGCTCACATCAAACCCATCGAAGGAATTCATTTTTTGACGCTCTCTGCCAACTTGTCCATCATCAATTTCAACAGCAACAAAGTCAGTGTCCTGTAAATCGGTTTGAGGATCACGTTCACGGTCAACAGAGTATGAAGGATGAAGGGAAAAAGAAGGCGAGGCATCAACAGAAAGCGAAGCGTCCAGGGAAACTGAGGCATCATCGACTGATGAGGGTCTTGCTGAGTAATAATCATTGGTCCTGAGGTTTTTTCTAGCTCTGCCTCGCCATCTTTTGAGTCCATGAGCCACACTTTCTGGGAATACCGCATTCTTCATTGATGATCCCATCTGGATTCATATTGCATTAATTGGATTAAAGTATTATAATCAAGGACTAATTAACTAATTAATTAAAATAAATCTAGTTAATTACCTGTGTCACCAAAGCATAGAGAGGCAGCGTTACATAGCCACAAAGCATGTGTACTACCACTCCCAACAGTATCTTTATGATAATGTCTTCTGTTTTCTCGTGGAAACAAGATCTCAGTCCAAATTTGTACTGCAATTTAGATGAACCAAATTTAATTTGAGCAGAGTCTTAATTTTAACTTAACATAGATCAATTTGACAATTTCAGTTTGAACAAGACATTTTAGGGTGGTGCTTCATTACCCAAGTCCATGCAAAGAATGCCAGTTGAAAAGAATTCTGCAAGTAATAACTTGAAACATTAGTTCCCAATCACTTGTTGCTCAAAAAATGATCCACAACTCATCTAGAGAAACTTTTTGTTGCTGATTACTTCTAAATTACAAGTTTAAGGGGTCAAGTAATAATTACCTGAAGCAATACCAAGTGTATGACGTGTAGAAGCAGTTTAGGCCAGTTAAACCAGAAATAATGGTCACTAGGCCTAACAAGCAAAGGTCCTATAACGACTTGAGATTTGCCATGGCTATCTAAGCACATCTGAGTTATAATGCCTTCCAGCTTAGTTCCCACCACCAATAGCATCTGCATATATAATTCTCTTATTATAATGCTTTAACTGTTGCAATATTCTTAAGACTGAGTAATCAAATTTGCTGTCATTGATTTTTTCCCTTTTCCTCTCTTACCACTAAAGGTATGAAGGGAAGCCATAAATAATTGTAAAATCCTGCAAAAATTCAATAGATAAATTGAGTTAGAACTGCCAAACTAGCTTAATGAAAAGTGATCCCATCCCATTTATTTGTTCATGCCAACTGGGTTCCGTTTTAGTGTTACCTTGTGCATTGAAGAATATGAAAAGTACTGAGATTATCCAAATCCACCAGCTGCCAAAAGAATTTGTCATGTGAAGAATTTGCTTAGAGCGGTAATATTAAATGTGGAAATTTAGCAGTGCATAATCAGAAGATATTTAATTACCTCATTCCCGCCACCATTCCAAAATCTTTTTCTAAGGCTCTATTTATGTATCTTTGGAAATTAAAGTTGCTTTCCTTTGCAAAATGCGCCTAGAAAGAGCAATACAAACATCAAATATTAGAGTAAATAAAAACAACTAATCCTACTTTTTAAAGGTTTTGATACTGATTTTTCTCTAATAACTTAAACCAGTAGTGGGATGATACCGTGATGAATCCACGCCTTAGGGTTAAATAATCTGTTCTGGACACAGATGCATAAAACTGTCGCAGAAAGCACGCCTGCAAGTTAAAATGTGACATTAGTAAAATTAACAAAGTTCGTCTGCAAAAGATTACACTTGGGTACTCTCCAAATCGTTAATTGACACAGGTTATATAATTCATGATTAACGGATAATGCTATTGCTAGCTAGCACCTACAGGCCAACGAAGTAATCTGCTGTGTTCGCTCCAAAACCTCAGGTGCCGCTTCCCAAATGATGTTTGATGGGTGAATCGGAACCGCCGTGGATCTTCAATGTTGTTATATATGCAGTCCAGCCCAGCACAGTCAGTGATCAGAATTCAGAAACAAGATAATAATCGAGGCACAATAAAGTTCAAATACACACACACACGAGCTTTTGAAATTTGCACACAGTAAAACTCAATGTTGCTTGTAATTTTTTATTTGTAAATTTTAATAATATCTAAACTGAAATGTATGCACATGCGTCATTTTAACGTAGCCAGACAATTTTATTTTTTTTCTTCATATCAATGCTCAAAAGGAATCGATCAAAAAATCCCAACCATCACCATCAGAAAGAATTTTATTTAGGTCAATAATTTGTGCCATCTGTCTTCAATAATATTTTAATAAATGAAGTGGGTTGAATCATAATTGGGTGGGAGAATTTGAACGGAAAAAATGACACTACTTTTTCATCATCATGCAATTAACATAGACGTATTATTATTAATACCCATCATATTCGTCATTCGATTAATCAAAATCGTTTAGCTAGTAATAAGGTCCCACAAAAGATTTGAAAACATATGTAGATACACGCACACACGCATTAACACCTATACAAATTTAAGAAATGAAATATTTGTATCTCCAAGAGGGACTGGGGTGTTCTGACCAAAACTTACCATTTGTAAATTGATACTCTAATGTTCTCGTTTCCGCTTCCCAAGATTCCCAGCTTCGCATCTGGAAAGAGCTCACGGCAAAAGTAAGTAATAGCCAGCATCAATACAAGTACTCCAACAATCCAACTTACCCAATCACATTAATTAAAGGAAAGATAATAAATTACTTTTTTTTTAGGAGATTATTATTCATGGTATTTACAATCATATAAATATTGAGATTCGTTTATATTAATTTTGATATGATACTGCTCAAATTTTTAACCCTCTCAAATATTCGAGGGACGTCAACTCTCCTTATGAGAGAAAAACTGCTTTCATTCGAGTTTTGAGAAAGAAAATTTAAATTAAACCCTTATAATGCGTCTGTATGGACTCAAACCACTTTTCTAAAGTAGCTTTAGCTACTGGACCAAGCCTTAATGGTTGATAATAAGTTACTTAATGCATAACAAGTTGTCTTTTTCGGAGAAACTAGATCTTCTATATAATTTGTGGAGTTAGTAATTACCTTGGCCATGCTGAGACTGAATGTCAGAACGCAGGACAAAGAATGGAAAAAGGCCAGAACAAATATCAAATACTGAAGTTGATTCACACCTTGCCTTGACAACAAAGAGGCCTTCCCCTGTTCAAGAAATTAATTAACAACTACGACTTTCGTACACGATCAAATTAGAACAACGTTAAAATATATATCATTTCGAAGCCAAATTAATATCAACCCATCCAATCAAAGTGCTGCATGCATGCTATTATACCATGGGGTAATTAATTACCTGCTCCAGACATTTGAGTTCTTCCTCGCTATAATCATCCGAGTCCATGGTGCCGCAAGGTAAAAAAGTTTCGGCCATGCTCTTTGGTATGCATATATTTGAAATCCGCTTTTCACTCACAGTCAGGATCAATGACATGAACCCCAGCATCATCAGGTCTAAACAAAGGGACACACACTACTTTTACATGCATATATACTTTATTTATTAACATAAAGAAAATTGAGCTATAAATTAATGCACACAAAGTGCATGCGATCTTGCCTGCTATTTTTTTTACCTGATTTGATCTTGTGGAGAGTCTGAATGAGGGAGCTCTTCTTCTTCTTATTGAAATACTAAAAGCAAACCAACAAAGAAAAAAATTAAAAAAAGAAAAGAAGAAGAAAGAAATTCAGAGACTGATATGAGGATGAGTTCCATGGCGGTGGAATTGAAGATATACAAGGCTACAGCTGTATATACATAACATAACAAATTAAGCTGGATAATTAATTTAATTTATGTACGTACCTTAGCTAAAAGATGAAGTAAATGCTCAATAAGAACAGAAACGGATATCAAGATGAGGCAAACTGTTGCCACAGCCCATGTTGGCGTTACTTCAATTGATCTTTCTTCAACTGCTGTCTCTCCAGCCATGTTTCTTTCACTTTTGTTTATATGTTTGTATAAATATAACGACTAATAAACAAGACAAGGGACTCCCTTGATCTCAAACTCAGAGCACATATATAGGGGGGTCAAAAGTTCCAAGTTTCGTACGGAATCAATGACGTGTACACTATAAAACGACAAAGGAAAAGATGACGCGTATTGTATATTATTTTCTTTACTTAGCAGCATCTTCGTTCAAGTTTGAAAGTCGCAGCGCCAGCGCCCCCAAGGCCGCCTCCACTGTGGCAACAAATGTTACTGTAATTGTCATAGAGTATTTTTTTTTTCTTTTTTTCCGTTTTGACCGTTTACTCGTGCAGACAAATTTAACTTTGCATTTTTGTTCAAATTTTTTGAGTACATAAATATAACCGCCAAAAAAAAGAAAAAAGAAGGAAATTTCTCAGGTGTTCTCTTGATTTAAGCAAGCTACAGTGCTGTGCTGACAAGTAAACTAAAAGACCAAATGTCAACAGAACGGGGACCCACAAGGTCAACGAAATCGAATTTTTCAATTTAATGGTAGCTCGAGTCTTACGTTACGTTACGCGGGAGAAAAAGGTTCGGGGTTAGCACGGCTGTGTGGCTCGTTTTAATAAAATACAAATGCATTTCATTAGTCATTACTATTGAATTGTAAAAGGGTAGCTTTTTTGGTTTTTCATTTCTTTCTTATGGGAATGAATAGTGCCCAGATTTCTTCACATTTTGATGAGAGACACGGCTTTTGTTACATGATTTGATTTGATTTTGATGCTTCTACATTTCTAAAGGACACGGTTAAGTTGCCCCCACCACCTTAACAATCTGCCAGTTTAAGCTTGTGAATTTGCTGGCGGACCTCTTGAATTCTAAGGACCATTGAATTGGCAGCTTTCAAGTTTTTAAATCTTAAGACTTTATCCTATTGTACATATGTAGAGAGAGAAAGAGAGAGAGAGAGAGAGAGAGAGAGAGACTATTAAACCCACAAAAACGTTGCCTTCTGATTTTGTCTGTCGATATGGACATTCGAATTGCATTAACTAAGAGAAAGCAAAAGATAAAACGATTAATAATATTCAAAGATACAGGCGAGCTTTTATTCATTATACCACAAGCTTTCTAAATGGTATATTATTATATTGTCGATTTTGACAGCGTTTGCCGTATATGCCACTCATCTGAACAGTACTTTGATCCCAAAAAATGGTTCTGATATCATTGGTGGCTAACTAATAGTAAATCAACTGCACTATTAAAGTGAAATTAGGAATAAAATTTATACAATGGACACAAAATTTTATGTGATTCAATTTTTATCCTACGCTCACAGATGAAAGATAAGAGAATGTATTTTATTAGTAAAATAAAATTACAAATATTATACTATTTTACCTTACAACCCAACACCCAAATGCATCCAAACTCTCAAAATCATTAAGAATTTTAATATTCTCAAAACTCTCATAATTCTTGAATTTTTTTTTTTTACTCTTCCAATTGTTACTCTTCCGATTGATGCACCCTCTATGCTCTCTTCTCCCCATTTCATAGGGCAAGCTAAGTCTAAAATATTTATTTTGTTTGGTTTTAAAATAATAATTTATTTGTTTTATCAAAATTGGTGAGTTTTAAAATAATAATTTATTTTGTTATAATTGGTTGGTAATATTGTATTGTCATCACTTCACTGTTTTTAAACCGTAAGAATAGGCACTACCACTAAATGTACTGCACGTTTCCTCACATGTTTCAATTGTAAGGATGACAAAAATCCCACGGGGGACCGAATGTATTCTCAGGGATTTTTCCTATTCTAGGTATAGGAATAATTTCATACCCAATTTCTTATTCGGGGAAGGGACGAGGAAAATTTTTTACCCAATTTTTTATTCGGGGAGGGGACGGGGATGAGGTGGAATCTCCATCCTCTACCCATTTCCCCATTTTAATTTTAATTTTAATTTTAATTTTTTTAAAATTACTAGTAAATAAATTATAAAATTTGAATTATAAAATGATAAATATTGGTAAAAATAACAAATATCAAAATATTTATATTATTAAACTTTAGGCCTAATTAAATAATTAAAGTCCTAAATTTTTATTTAGGACATTAAAAAGGTCGGATAGATTCTATTAGCTTAAAAATTTTATTTTTATTTTAATATTTATTAAATATTTTAAACTTAAATCTATTTTTTATTTATTTTTAGATGTTATAATTGCCCACAACGAATCACAATTTTAATATCTAATCTAATCTAATTTAATATTTGTTCTTAATTTACTCCGACTTAACTATTATTATCTTTGTAAAGAGAATAGTCCACATTTATAAAGTGCCCACGCCACCATTGAAAAAGTTAATTTTGAATCTAAATTCGATTTTATTTGTAACAATTTTGTATTAGACTATTAATTTGTTCATGATAGTTTCTAAAAGAAGTTTATTATCCCTTGCATACTGCGTTACTTACTAATTTAATGTATGTGACTTTTGTAATGGATATTAATGTAATATATATTTCGAACTTTACTTTTATTTAAATTTTTTATTTTAATATGATTAACTCAAAATAAAAAAAAAATATATTAATTATTCGGGGATCGGAGACTCTCGGTGATCTCCTGTTATTATTCGGGGAGGGGATGAGGATTCTCTCATTTAATTCTAACGAGGATGAGGAGGGGATGGGTACGGAGAGATTCGTTCCCTCCCCTCCCCTCCCCATTGCCATCCCTATTCAATTGGGCCATGCCTAACACAATCTTTGAGAATCTAGTAAGCCGAACTAAATTATTAGGCTTAGTTTTGATAATTAGGTAGTAACATTTGACCCTTGTGATTATGGGAGATGTACAGTCGTAGGCGAACATATTGCATAATCAAATTACCTACTTAAAAAGAATTAAATCAAAACCCAAAAGAAAATATGGTTATTCTAAAACTAAGCAAAGATATGATATTGATCATACCTTTAAACGGAATAACTATTATGTAGTTTATTTACAGTCTAAATTCAGTGAAGTGATGGTAATAAAATATTGCCAACCAATGACAAAATAAATTATTATTTTAAAACCCACCAATTTCAATAAAATAAATAAATTATTATTTTAAAATCTACCAAAATAGACATTTTGGACTTGATTTGCCCTATAAATTGGGCACAGTAGAGCATGAAGGGGGCATCTATTGGAGGAGTAATAAAATCAAGAATTAAGAAAGTTTTGAGAGCATTAAAATTTTTAATGATTTTGAGAGTTTGGGTTTATTAGGATATTGGATTGTGAGATAAAATACTCTAATATTTGTATAAAATACCTTCTCCTATTTTCATCAATAGACGTAAACTAAAAATTAAATCTTGTAAAGTTTTTTATATCCATTGTGTGAATTTTATATTCCAATTTCACTTTAATTGTGCATTTACTTTACCATTAGTTTGCTCGCGGTGGTATCAGAGCATTTTTACGAGTTTAAATGCAAAAAAAAAAAAAAAGAATTTTTACCTCATTTCTCATTTTTATTCTCATCTCCCTGATAAGAATGAAGATCTCATTTCTCATTAAGAAATTTATAAGTCCCGCTTAAAATTCCTTCTTATTCTTTTATATGTTTAACAAGCAAACTCTTTTATATGTTGATCTGTTCATTTCAAACAAGCCACAAAAATCATTTAGCTTAGCAACAAATACAATTGTGCAGATTCTTTAAAGATTGAATAGACAACATCCGCTGGACACTTAATAGATTAATAGTGGAGTTGAGCATAATAATGACATCAAGTTACTTTGAAAAAAATACTTACACTTGGTTTTCCCACAAGCTAATTAAATTTTATCAGTTACTACAGACAGCACACGTATAATTAGAGCAATTACAAGCATTTTCTTCTGCAAGCCCAGATGCTACCTCTGCACCCTGGTCAGTATATATCATAATTTCCAAGACAATGTTGCATGATTCCCTGAAAAACAATGCCAACAACCTTCATGAGATCACAACTAGATGGGTCTGAAACTCTGAAAATGCACTATCAATAAAATCAGAGGGCAAACAATCTGGAAACATCTGATTGATTGTAATCATAATCATGTTAACTGATTTGATTAGCAACTGATGAGCCTTGTACCACACAGTCACCCAAGAATGTTAATAGGATTTTTTAGTAGTTAAAAAATGACCATTGGCTCTTAGCCCCTTCACCTCCCAACAAGAATGTGCGATCCTTGCAAACAAATTCCATCCTTACTCACAAAAATAATGGCTCAACTAACCAATCACATCATTACACTCGTCATGCTTTTACAGAGATCGAAAGCCTTGTCTACCAACACCCCCTTCTTGCAATTTCTATCTTACAATTGAACAACACTACAATGCAATATCAAAAAGCATGTCTCTAACAGCACAGTGATTGCTTACATTGGTACAGTTGCTTCCAGTTGCCTTAGACATTACTTGAGGCTTTGGATGGAACTTCTGTCCAACATGCGACAGAAAAGATCTAGGATTCAAAGGAGATGCAGCTGGAGCTGTGTTGTCCTCTATGTTGGCAACATGTCTTTCCTCGGTCAATGAAAAACCAAAGAGTCTGCAGCTACCCTTACACGAGGAAACTAAATCTTGGCTGCCCCTAAATGTTGGCTGACCTACAAGAGGTGGTGAAATATGCTCATTTGACTGACCTATAGAATCCATGCCCTCCTTATCACCCCCCCTGAAACTTCGGTCAAGAAGTGAAGATGATGCATGCTTTCCTCCATATATTTCAGAATTATGAAAAAAGCTATGACAGTTGACACGTTGCTCTTTCTCCTGATCATTCAAGCTATAAGGAGGATTATAGTTAGAAACTGGATTGCTTGGCAGCTGAAACATTAACACTGAAGAAGGTGACGACACTTGTACAGGCGGTGCAGATGGGCTCATCTGAGTGTTATAGCCCGGCACCACAGCAGACCATCTATTTCTTGATCCAGATACCGGAACACCATCAGATATCCCAAGGCTGCCAATACCATGAGCCTCATTACTAGTAGGGGCTCTTCCATATGGAGACTTCGGAAATATTTCTTGACCTTGCAAGACCTTATGGAATCGGAATGGTTCACCAAAGCCTATGCCTATGCCTTTGTAGGAAATGTCGGATTTCACCTGCAGGTTTCTGCTACCATCTCCTATAGCAGCAATACCAGAACCATTTGAACGGGGAAGGCCCCTCATTAGTTCAGATGGATGCAGATTCTGACAATCACCACCATCATAAAGAGTGTTAAAACCCAATATTTCTTGACCTTGCAAGACCTTCTGGAACCTCGAAGATTCCCCAAAGTCTGTCACTCCAATTCCATCTGTTCAATTATGCAATGATTAGTCAGAACATTATGTATGCATAAGGAAAAAACTATTGCTCACAAGAAAATATTTTCTCATCACAGACATACCAGGAACTGGAAATTCTGGTTTCCCAGAAGGCAATCCAATCCTGGTCCTCTTCAAACCAGATGTGATCAGGTTATTGGAACCACAAACAGAACCAGATGGCTCAATTTCCCATGGAGATACCCTGGTGTGCCTGTTGGACTCAACATCATCCCATCTCACCTGCCAAAAGAGCCACAGACAGTCGATATTAGTAAATCTAGTATTATTTGTATGCATCACACACTAAAAGTTAGAATATTAACATGCAAAGCAAAGCAACTGAGGTGCAGAGTAACCAAAAGGATGCCAAAAAAAAAAATTAGAAACTCCCTTGATAAACATTAGACAACGTATACCCCACTCAGCTAATCCAAGCTTTGCAATGACAATAATTAATTTCAATGAAATCTGAAGGAGAACAATGATATCAAGGCCACAACTGATCTTGATAAGTACCACCAAGCAGGACACTGGACAGGATACCTAGGAAAAGAATTTGCACACTATATCTCTGACCATTTAAGTTATTAACTAGGTATTGAAGAATGTAACAGACATCCATCCACTAGAGAAAGGCTACGAATAATACACTCCATACTTAGAAAAAAATTGATTTATCCATTACAAACAATAAAGCTGAGGTTTTACAGCATATCAAAGAACATTTTGCAAGTCATTTGTGACTTAACTATATGAAAACTGTAGTGTTTTGAATTAACATTTTGCAAGCCAGAAAACAGACACCGAATCAACCTTAGGACTCATCATGGGATGTTTAAGGTTGATATTCTCTATTATTAAATACAAAAGTGCAAACATATGAAAGATAACAAGCTCTGCAACAAATTCATACCAACAGGCATCTCCATTTTGAACCAGGCCATCTTACAGGATCCATGTCACTGATTCCCATAATCACTCCAGTGTATCTGTCATTAAGACTTGAGTAAGATTCAATGTAGTGTTTTGAATTAACTGCCACAAGTTCAAAAATATTAAACCTTCGCTCTGCTGCATCTTCTGTTTCATAACGCATTTTGAACCTCATTCCAACAGCAAAAGAACGATCAAGGCTCTTCAAAAACTTATTGACAGGAATTATGAACTCTGAGGCGCTGGCCCTACACAATGGACTAATATAATAATTAAGATATTGAATGGAAATAATTGAAAAAACAAGTCTCTAACGAAGATAACAAATAAATTAGTTAAATATAGTTACAAGCAGAATATGTCTATCAAAGAAATGTACACCAAACAGAAAGGACATAAGGTATAGTGAAGGATCAATCATAAAGCTGATTGGAGTTTGAAATAGCAGAATATCATACAGTTGTATGCATAGTTCCGGAATTGTCCGGTTAACAAAATTATAGAGCCAGATGACAGCATCCATTGAAACTGTTAAAATGTTTAGCATTTTGCTGTATAATATATATTTTTAATGGAACACCATAACATGCTTTAATCCAAGAGTGGGACGCCATATAAATCAAAGTAATTTCTATTGACTGGAGATAGGGAGACGCCTGTATGCGAGCACACTATATACTCTAGAATATGGCAGATTCACACACTAACATCCAGGTAGTGACGCTGTTATTCTGTACATAAAAATGCTAAATGAAGGAAGCAGCAATACACCTTGGATTGTAGGAAATGCTGAAAGCACGCTTCCTAGCTATGGCATCAACCACCTCTGTGACAGAATTGGGACTCGACTGTTGGCTGCAGAAAGAAGGGAAAGTAGCACCACTTTTTACCTGAGGTGCTCTTCGGATTCCAAGTCTCAATTCACCATCTTCACCCCTGTGACATTAATCAGATTAGATTAACAACGAACGGTTAGTTTTCTTAACAGTGTAAGGTCTTTAATACCTAAGGAAAAGCACAGCATCTCCAGAAACAAGCTTCTTCTTATTAACAAATGCACTCCATCCAGTAGTCAGCAAATGCCTCCGTGGCTGCCCTGCTCAAACCAAGAAGAAAAATATTACTCAAAACATCAGCATTGGAACAAACATGTCATCATACACATCTCTAAAGGCGAAGATACTTTGCTACTTTTGGCATACCCCTGTAAATGTGCCGGAACCTCCATTCCAGGCCATGGAGATCCTTTGCCACAAGCTCCTGTGAAGGCCTCTGTTGGCTATAGTCCTACAGTATTTGAACAATGTATTGATAACACATGGTTCATTTTGAACCATCGTAAAGTCAATGAATGTTTGAGGAGGCAAATGAACAATAGTTACCAGGGGAGGGAAGCAGTCTTCTGCCGCTCGACGAGGTACAGAGAAGCCTCCATGAGTGCTAGTATCAGAAGCCGTGAGGGTCTTGCAGAACATGTGGGGCGTCGAAGACTTAGCAGCCACCTCAACACTCTCCTCATCACCATCCTCCTCAATTTTCCCTTCACGCACCTTCTGCTCAATTAGCTATACAGAACAAACATTCAGGTAAAAAGAAAAAAAGAAAAACAACTAATTTAGACAGGAAATCAAATAAAATACAAAATTGGAATACAGCTGACCTCATCTGGAACCAGTGAGACCTGCGCATAAACCTCATCACTTGCCGCCTCTGCCTGCAAAAAGTAAACAGAAACAAGAGAACAAAGCATTAGATGACGAGTAAATACCTAAAGGAAAAAGAAAGAGGAAAAATATTGAAACTAACTAGCACTTGCCATCACTTACTAATGGAACTTAAAAGTTTAGACATTGACATAGCAGAACTAGCTCCAATTGTCTTCTAATTTATAATTTAGATTACAGAAACACAATACTTCAAAAATCATTTCCCCCAGTTAGAAAACAAGACCGAAATCAAGACACCTAAAGAGAACAAATTATAGTGTTTTTTTTGGGGGGAATTTGCAACAATAATGAAAGGCCCTCGAAAAAAAAAGAAAAATTCAAACTTCAAACGCCCTGAAGCTGACACCAAAAGTTACAAAAACCAAACAACACTCATTAGTCTGTCTAAAAAACACTCCAGAAGCGTAACTTAAAAATTGACAATATATAACACACATGTAGTGGTTTATGTTAGAAATAGGGTAGGTAGTTAGTTATATAATAATAATAATAATAATAAGATAAAACTTACATGGAGCTTGACATCAGCAACCCGACAAAACAGATGAGGGGGAAGATCATAAGCAGCTGAAGCAGCGGCGGAAAAATCGGAGACATGCTCCAAATGTCCCTGAGGGAAGTAAACGACCACACTCCCTCTCTTGGGCAGAGATATTAGTGGGCCTGCACATGCGTGCCATAGCTCTAAAGACACCCCAGAAGCAGAAGCAGAAGCTGAAGCGAAACCAGAAGCACTCAAGGCAGAAGCAGAAGAAGAGGACGGAGATAAAGATCCCGATGACGGATTCTCATCGTCTTCTGTTGTGTTCAGATCAATCAAACCCACCATGTTAGAGAGATGCTTAGGACAATACAATGGTGTTGTAGTGGAAGCTGAGAAGAAAAAGTTGTGAAAAACAAGTGCTTTTGAGAGCGAGAAGGAGAGACAGTTTCATGACTGCATTTTAGAGGCAAGTGCTTTAAGTGCTGCTGCAACTTCGTTAATGTTAAAAGGAAGTGATGAGTAAAGACACTCTAGGGGGAAGGGAAAAAAAAAAAAAGAAATTTTATTTTACTTTTTAATAATTATGATTTATGAAATTGGGGATGGTAGAAATCAAATCAAGCTTTAATGGGGTTAAAATTAGAAATAAAAAAGAAGGATTTTAAAAAGAAGAGATGGGTACGTGGTCATGTGTACATGTATAGAAGTAGTATGTGTATTCATGTGCTTTTTCTCATCTGCAGTGCTGAGAAGCAGAGCAGTGCTGCAACTGCTGCTGCTGCTTCTGCAATGCTGAGACTGCTGGCGCTAGGTGTGATGTGTTGCAGAAAGACAGAATAAGAGAGAGAGAGAGAGAGAGAGAGCCAGTTGAGCACTTCCGCTTTTTTCTCTTTTTCAATTTCTTTATGAGGGGACTTATTGGTTATTCAATTAGTTTTATAATAATGATATATAATATAATCGATGCTTTAAATACCATATCTCAAGTTCTCAACACCGAAGAAAAGATAGAAGAGGAGTTTCTTTCTGTACGGCTCCCCTGCATTTCCGGGCGGATGTCTATTCTGTCCCCTTCTCCTTCCTCTATTCTCATTCATGTCCCTTCCTCACACGGGTTATTTAACAACATCTATACTAACGCTATGCTCTAATTGTATTTTTTAGAATTAGTATATTAGAATCTAACATCTACCATGGATATAACTATTTCTCCAAAGTAGTTAAGCCTTGAGAGAGTACATACTAAATAAACTTCCGAAATTGGGTCTAACACAAATCTAACCATCATTCTTTTTGGTGTAGCCTAAGCACATTCATGTTTGGCAGAAAATAGAAGTAAATTTCCAAAACAAACATTACGGTCCAAGTTGTATCAATAAGTTAAAAGAAAGTTTACGCATCTTGCCCAAAAGTTTTGACTTTCCCATATGGTCTTGTAGGGCATTATGAGTTGTTTTCTTAGGCAAAAAGCAATGACAATTACCTGTCATTTATGCCTACCCGATAGGGGAACATGTAATTCACTTAAAGCAATAACATTTAATAACAGGTAATTCCATCGACTAATTAATTACTGTAACTAAAGATAATTTATATTAATTAAGAAGCTCTTTGCTTTTAATTCGATTTTGCAATCTATGTAGTTTTAATCATTAATTTAGCAACCAATACACACACACACACACTAGTTGCTTTGTTAATCATTAGCATTTGCCATGCCTACCACAATTAAGGTCAAATTAGGTCGACAGGCTAACGTTTATCCTTACATAGGATCATAATTGTAGTAATACAATTAACCTCATTACTATCTCCTCAATATTTCTTAGTTCTCATCCTTAAAAAAGAAATTATCTTGAAACAATTACTATTTGGTTTCAAAATTAAATAAGTGAAGATAATTTTACGTGATACCATAAGTACTTTAAAAGTTGTCTAATTTTAAGTATCATAAAATTGAAATATAACCTAAAAACAGTAAAAAAATAAAAGAAAAAAGAAGGTATCAGTAAATATAATTCATCGTCTACATAAAACAATTTACGGCACATATCAAGGGAATCCCAGCAAAATTTGACAGTAATATCTGAAACTCCAATCAAGGATAATTCTTCATTACTAACAAAGCACAGAATGACTGCGAAATTAAACTAGGTTAAATGCCTTGTGCAAGTGTAATTGCAGTTTAGAAAGGTGTGCCGGCCGGTGGTCATATATGAATAAATATAATACTAGACTTGAAAGGATGGAGGGTAATAGTGTAAATTGAAGATCGGTAAAGAGAGAGAGAGAGAGAGGGAAAAAGAAAAGAAAAGAAAAGGTGCGAGAAATGACAATAAATGAAAAGGAACCGGTCTTTATCACCATCAGAGATATCAATGGCAAAGAACCCAGCACGGGGCTAGGGGGGCTAAGTCGCTGATAGGCCGTAGGCTGATGCGCAGTTCACAAATTCACAGTGACAAGTAGGGGCAGAGCAGCGCTGGCCATATAACCCGGACAAAACGGGTTACTACTCAACGCCCAATTGGCAATCACCCCCTTTTATGCGTTTTATCTTTTCTTGGAAACCCTCTTTTCCACGCGCACTCTGTGTCGCGTACTCATTTTATCACTGAGATTTTCTCAAGTAAGAGGGTCTCATTTCTTATAAATGAAAATTTTAATTTTTTTATTATAATGTAAGTATTTCTCAACTTTATTGGTTCAAATATTTTTTCGATACACCCCAAGCCATAATAATTTAAATTTTAGTAAAAATTTATTTATTTTAAAAAGAAAACTTTAGTAAAACTTACAATAGAACCAGTAAATTCGAAGCTTTAAAAACCACCCGCCACGGCGTGCGAGGGTGAGGAACGCGCTGCATTGAGAATGCGATACGACATCTCCATTTCTTACCCTTTTGCTTCACTTTACCCTTTTGCGTCAGTCCCACCCACCGCACTGAGATTGCTTCATTATTAGCCGGCCCCTGATTGGAGCGCTCGCAACTTTTTGATAACTGGAGCGGCTCTTGCTCTTTATTTAGTTAACAAATAATTACTCAAAGCAAAAATAGCTTCCAGCGTTGATGTTTAAGATGGGGAAAGTACTGTCGTCATAACTCATAAAAACCGGGGGCGCTCCGATAACTTTTTCTTTATTCAATATTTTTCCAAATTTGAAGGTCAAATTCTCCGTTGATTGGTTACCTTCTTGGGAAACCATCAACGTAAAATTGTACTATTTTCACTACGCCTGCAACCACGACTAGGCCTTGTTTGGACATTACCATTTTTTTGTCACATCCAATTTTTTCGAGGGAATTTCAGTTTTGTGCCGGAAATCAGTCAATTAATTTGACTGAAAACAAGCTTTTCTTTTTTTTTTTTGGTTTAAAAAAAAAATCTAAATAGATTGATAATGCTATTATTATAATCCGTCAATTAAAATATTGTTAACGGAACAAAAGGGGAAATCAAAAAAGATAAAAGCAAAAGCACTTATGGAATGATGGTACAAGACTCACGTGCACCCATAGGTTAAAAGTTCATTAGACATGGATGAAATTGATATTGCTTGTGTTATGATGTTGTTTGGCTCTAACATGATTAAGCATAATTCTTATCTTAACCGATCTTATCATAATGTCGTTTGACCATTTTCTCAGTTCTTTCTTCTTTTTTTTTTTTTTGGCCCTTTCGCATCTGGCGACAATTGGTTTGCTTGTCCCATATGGAATGTGGTTGGTTCCGCAATAATAAAATTTAACCATGATTATTGGTGCTCGAAGTCGGCCTAATTAATAATAAATAATTGCTCTCGGTAAACGACAGCGGAAGTACCTCAGAGTTAATTTTAGATTCTGATTAAAGATTGAACAAACCAAAAGGGGAAGGGTCGTAGAACGGGCCCCATGATTCATAGATAGAGAAAGAGAACATTATTTTATCTTCTTGTGATTTCCCCTCTGTCTCTCTTTAACTTTATTTTATTTCATTTTATTTATTTCTTTGAAATTTTCTGTCCCTAGTGTCTGGTGTGGTGATTGATTAGCAGCAGAGTACTTTCTTGCAAATCAATTATGCATATCAAGTGGGAAAGGTGGGAATTACCAAAAATTAAGGAGGGAAAAAAAAAAGTTAAAGTTAAATGTTCATGGCTTTACTTTTCTCTTCCAATAATTATTTATTGGTAACCTAAGCATTTGCTAAACCTAGGGTCGTTGTCTATATCTAATTGAAGATCCGAAATTGACCACAAAATTCTGTTCATTAACAGAGATAATTTATTATTAGTTTTTTTAAAAAAAAAAAAAAGAGAGAGAGAGAGATAATTACTTGTTAGTTGTTACCGGTTGAATTGGGATGAGGATTCAGCAGGAGTGTGCTAGCTGGCTAGCTAATTAGGCTAAGTAGAACACCCTCGCAGTTGAATTTTAAAAGGTATGGGGCAACCGCAAGGCCACGGTCAGACAAAATGTAACATGCTTTTTGATTAGTAGATTTTGATGTCTTTGATTAATGCATACGCAATCTTTCACGTTACCATATTAAAAAAAAAAATGATGCTCAAGTGGGAAACCTTTCTCTTGTCCTTCCACCTCCAGTCCTCTATTATAATTATATATTTTAAGGAGAAGGAGCTTTTTCCTTTGCTGTATGCCAACAGCCGCATAATAGTACAAACACCCCAATAGAAAAAGTTCAAAAAGAAATGCCTTTTTCATCTGACCGTTTTCATTTTTCAAATTTATTTGGTATTTTAAATGCACGGTTAAAACTATAAATTTACCAATATTTGAAAAATATCTTCCACTCATGGCCTGGGTTGGTAAAAATTTTAAAAACAAAAAAAAAAAAAAAAAAAAAAAAGTACCCAGAGGAAACTAACTAGTAATGCCAAATGCTTGATATCATAAAAGTTGCCCTTTGGTAGTACCTATACATAATATTTCATGAGTTAAGCTCTTGAAACATCTGTGCCTTTCTGGGATCCGGCTGTGGCGCAGTGGTTGTACCGTACCTCCACTCTTCTTCTTTGTCGTAACAAATGAAAGTATCAAATTAATACAGACAAAATTCTATTTTGTGGATCTTTCCCCAACCGGGTCAATGGGACTATATTTACTCCACTCACTTCATGTGAAAGCTAATTCAAAAGGAAATTAATTGCGGATTTTCAATAGCAAATCATCTGAAACCTCGATATAAAATTTGTCATTTTTCTTGATGAGAGCCACGCATGTTCTATAATTTGGCCTGTATTAATTAATACATCCATAATTTAACGAGAGGCACGCACGTTCCATAAATTACTTATAAAGTAGTGTTGGAAGAGTTAAAATCTTACCAAGTAGCGTTGCAGTAAAATTTTAAATGCAATTTAAAAGGATGAAACCCAAATAAATAAATAAAAAGAAAAAAAATTGCCACAAGCTAGGTAGTTTAGTCGATTAGATTACATTAGGGATAAATTTTTAATTTTACGTTGCTGACATTGGAGACGTAATCTTTAACTTCCAATCTCCAATTTCTATGTATTTCTTCACTATTTCTTGAAGCTTAGTATAAAAAACAAACTAAAAATAATAATTAGATATATAGTGTAAATAACATTTAAAACTAGTATTACCTTTTATGTGGAACATAAAATTTAATATCAACCACATAGTATACTTATAAGGAGTTTTGAATTAAATAATATGATAAAATGAAAGTATCAAATAACAAGACATTAAGATGGTTCTTGTAATAGAGCTCCTTCACGTATTAATTAGGGGTGGGCATTTAATTTAATTATATTCGAACTGTACTAAACCAAATCATATTATGGGAGTTCGATTTAGTTCATAGTAAAAACTAAATAGTTTAAAAATCTCTTAATCAATTGGTTTATATCTGATTTATCTCAAGACCAAACTAATCCAAAGAACCAAATGGTTCAGAGATTAAAAAAAAAATAGATTTTTAGGAATTAGGAAATTAGAAATAGAATGCTAGTGAAAACCCTAGCCTAGAGCACATCACAACTGTCAAACTCATTCTAAACTATGCAAATTTGTTCCATGTTAGACTTTTTTATGTTGCTTGATTTAGACTTTGTCATGTTGCTTGATTTGTATTGGACTTTAACATGTTGTTTATTATTTGTAGATTTTTATCATGATTGTCCTTGAATTAATAGTATAGGACCGTCATGTTGTTTCTTTTTTTTTTTTATTGAATACATATTCAAAAGTTGCTCAAACCAAATAAAATCAAATAAAATCAAATTAACCAAACCAAATTAAACCAAACCATGGAACCAAATTGATCCGATTTAATTTTGTTCAGTTCTAGTGCTTGGTTTTTATTCAATTCACAAATTTACGAACTAATTGGTTTTTGGTTTTCGACATAGAACCGAACCAAATCAGATAATACCCAATCCCACTATTAATGTGTAATGTATTTAAACCAAAAAATACTTTTAAAAAAATTATAAATTAAAAAAAATAGTATAAGTACTAATTTGAAATTTAACCGTGCATGTAAATGGAAAATATCAGAATACTTATTAATGCTTTATAAATAAAGAGAGTATCATAATACTTATTAATACATTGAGAGTACAAGATGCTCAATGAAATTTTACATTTGTTACGGCATAAAAGGCAAATGTGCGGGAGGATACAACTGTTCCACAACCGGCGGGTCCGTCTTGCACTCTTTTTCTAGTACTTTCATTTTCTTTACATTTCAATCGATTCGTTTTTAGTAGATACAATTAAAAATGCTGGTAAATTGAAAAATTCTTCCACGAAAATGTTCATATGGTTACGTAATAAATGTGGCGAACCATTTGTTACTCTGATTTACTCTACAGCCAGTATAATGAATGAATGGCTCAGTTGGACTGTTAGTCAGTGGCCAAATCAAGTTCGTAATCATGTGATTAATAAATAAATAAAAATAGGAATCGATGAGTGTGTGTGTATATATATAGTGTTCGGTCACAAAAAATCACATCAGTCTTCCATGTCTTCTGTGTATACTGATCACTGATTACTGACTACTGAGAAAGTACCAGTGCCAGCCTGCCAGCAATACTTTCCTCAAAGAGCGTGAAACACACCCCCACCAACAAGTGCTATGATCGAGGAGAGTGCGCGTGGGATTAGCGATGTCACGCAATCAGAGAGAAAGGGTCAAGATCAGAGAAGCAGACTCAATGACTAAAGTGTTAGGCTTTTGCAGGGAGGACCCCTCGACTTTTACGCGGGTGCTCTGTCTGCTTCTTTCAGCCTTTCATCGTACTTTAGTCGCGTCAATTGCCCTTTACTTGCTTACACGCGCCCCAACGCCCTGCCTTACCTGCAACTTTTGTAGTGTGTTGTGGCTACCTTCTTAGTTCTTATCTTTCTCTGCTGCAGCTTGCTATTCCTGCCCGTACACGTTTATGTTTCACGAGCCCTCCGATGATCTTGATTCAAGGGTAGTGAAGGTCATTTCGGGTATATCCATGCGTCCGAAGAGTTGGCTTTTAATTTATTGGAGCTCTCAGCTGTGTTGTCCGTCATTCAAAGCGTCAAAAACTCCTTCTTTCCACTTCCGCATTTAGGGCACGTGGCAGGTCTCTGCGGTGGGTGGGCCCCACTCGGACTTGCCAAAAGGAACTAGACAGGTCGTTGTCTGGATCACAGGCTGTTGGCCGACTTTTATAAGGTTACATCGCTTTGATCGTACGGCCAGGAACGGCCAAATCTGCATTTAAGGTGTCCGACTCAGAGTCCAGGCTCAACTCAATGGCGCACTTGGTGTTACCTTTTTCTTTTCTTAATATAACAATATTATGTAATATAAAAAAAAATTATTATTATTAATTCTCGAAAAATTATCAGCTGCCCACTTAGGTGTATGATGTATTTTTAAAATACCATAAAAATCTTTATTCTGTTCAATTATTCACCCGCGATTTACATTTTATATCATTCGATCCACCAACCATTGCGGTAAACTGTAATTAATAATTTAACAGAATTACAATAAATGGATCATTTTACCCTTGAAGCCTTAACAGTGGAGGGGAAAAAAAAAATGTCAGCTAAGGTTGCAACCACCACCGCACCCGACTGCCAGGCCGTTTGCGGTTGTTTGAAAACTACTCCAAGAACCATCAAAGGCGTCAACTTCGATCTCGCTAATGGTCTTCCTGACAAGTGCGCGTTGCCATTCCTCTCCAAATTAGCCCATCCGTTAGCTGCAGCATGTAAAAACGTATACTTTTTTTCATTTCATTAATTTTTCTTTTGCCACATTACCATACATACGAGTTCTGACTTTCCTTTTTCTCCTTTTTTCCTTTTTTTTGTTTCGGGTTGCTGTGTTGGAGGGTGGAATCAGGATCTTGAAGAAAAGTTTGGCAGCTGAAGGACGGACATATAAAATAAATTTAATAGAATGGGAAAATAAAGTGGATGTTAATTAAGAGCTCTCCTCGACCAACAGAGTAATAAAAAATACATATTATTTCATCCACTGAGTTATCTCGCCCCTTATCATGAATCGTAAACTATTTTATTTCGCAGCTTTTATTTCTTAATATATTTCTTGATAATTAATATATCTTTCTCATGAGTGTCTTTTTTTGTTTTATTAAAATGCTGAGCAACGTATGCATGGGGAACCAAGGTTTGATTTGTATTTTTCCCTTTCTCCTTTCTCTTTTTTTTTTCTTTCTTTCTTTCTCTTGGCTTCAAAGGTAAAATAATCAATTTACTGTAATTCTGTTAAATCATTAACGGCGGTTACTAAAATGGTGGATGGGTGATGCAAAATATAGACTAAAGGGTTTAAAATAGAACAAAATAAAATTTTTGTAATATATTTTTTTTTAACACGGGATAAACTGAAGATGAACGGCTGATACTTTCCCACAACTCTTGAAAATTAATCTCGAGTTCTCATCTACTCAAATTTCCGCCTTGACATATATTTCTTCTCATCACCTCGCGCGTGCGCGTGTGTGAATCCGATGCTATGTACAGAGGCTCATAACGTGTAGCTTACGAGCAGGCTACTAGCTAGTGTCGTTCTGTAAGAAGAAAAAGCGGGTACTAAGTAACTAGTGATCCATGCGTGCATGCATGCTAACAGAGCGATACAAGAGCTAACTTGGCATTGTGCTTCTCAAGCTCATTTATCGGCAAAATACTTCTGGTCCCGTTGCTATTCATTCAGTGTGTTGCCTGAAATTGAATTTTCTTCGAAGGAGTTTGCTGTGATACTTCATGCACTTGTTGCAGTTGCAATTTGATGTTCGCCAAGCAGCATCTCACTACATATTATTTCGACACATATTATACTTAATTTATATTTTAGATAACTTTTTGTTTTGTACTAATAATAATAATAATTTTTTTTTCTAATTAGGGATTCTTAACTATATTAAAATTAGTAACAAATTACAAAAAAAACACATACCTCAATTTATTTTATCTTATAGTGTATTAAAATATTTATTTTATTATTTTTTATCTTATCCCTGGCTTTAATACAGTGGAGACCCCTACTTTTATATAAATAAAGTATATAATTCATGAAAAATAGAGCAACAATTATTAATTTATGTGAGTGTATATCAGTTATATATGTCATAATTACTTTCCAGCATTGCTCATGCACAATTCCACTTCGGCCGTGAATCAATAATATCCAAGTATACACAACGGAGTTTATCAACATTTAAGCAAAAACCCAATTTTCATCTTTCTTTGTCAAATCAGAATGATCTTGAATCTATCAATTCAGATCGGATAATTTGATGAGAAAACTCAATTATATTCATCTATAAATCTCATTCTCAAATGTCTTGTAATGAGGAAGATGTAGATAATCTTGTACGACATTTTTCTACCACAAAATTGAGTTTTAGTGTCTACTCCGAGAGTCCTCTTAAGCAATCATATCGTCCCAACATTGATCAAAATTTCAAATCGAATCTGTCGAAAGGAAAATAACTAGGGTCAATCAGGCATCAATGAGTCCAGTTTGGGCTTACAATGAACTGGGTTGACCAAACTATTCATCAGATGCCATGGGCCATGACTTGTCCTACATTGGCCTTCATAATAATAATTAATGATTTGCTGATAAGGTATGAGTGCATGGGCCACCATTAGGCAACTGCAAGAATCTTTGATATATCGTCAGAATTCAGAATGGGTATGTATGTAGTTAGTCGATAAATCCAACCAAAACGTACAGTATATGAAAAATAATTCTATTTTTAGTTCATGGAACAATTAGACTTTAAACAAAACTTGAGTGGTAATGTCACAAGTCAATCATGCATGGCTAACCCTAGAGCATTGTCACAACAACAACCAATAGCTGCATTTGCAACCAAGAATTATGGTGTTTTTTTTTTTTTTTGGCCCTCTTACATTGAAGTGGAAAAGAAATCTACTTTCTTTGTTTTTGTTTGGGGGAAGGAAGTGATTAATAATAATAATTATTACCTTAACCCACACCCACGATTGTTATTATGATCGATAAATGTAGCCTTCCCGTAAATTCTGTCACCGACCTTTTGATCCGTACAGCTCTCCGAAGTAGAGTAGCTATGTAGGGGAGTTGTATTGGTGTCAAGATAATGGAGGATAATGACTAGAATAATGGAGGAAAGAAACATAGGTATAGGACCAAAAAACCAAAGGAGCAAATTAAGAGCAAAATATAAAGCTCTAAGTCCTAGTGACCAAAATTCACCACCTTTAATAATGGCTATCTCGGCGTACTTAACGGGGATGTTGTTTTCTGGCATGCTTATGAGGTAAGTGGCATGGACAAAATGCCTGGTGGATTGAACGAAACAAGAAAAAGCTAGTAGAAAACACGAGAGAAGGCTTATGTACTTGATTGAGATGGTGGATGCCCTAGTGTCTCCCAATATTAGTTCACTCTCAAATATGTTATTTGTTGAGCTGCCAAGCCAGGCCCCAATCAGAGAGCTCAGAGTTAAGGAGACTGTAGATAAAAATGTTGCTGCAGATATGTTTGATGTTATCACCGTCATAGCCACACTAGTATCCTTCTTCTCAACCTGCATGCAGTATATTAAATTGGATGAATGTGCAAATTATAATCAACAATAATGAAATAGGAGCTAGGTAGCAGCTAGGTGCCTGCATAAATCTTTCAACCCAAGCTCTTTTATCGTTGTTTTCGAAGCCGGAGGCTGTGGTGTGAGGATGATGAAGGTATCTGTAAAGAAGGAATAGATGGTATGTAAACATGATCAGCAGCCCCAAGGGGACCAAAACCAGATCAAGGTACTCCTTTTGGAAAGTCATGCTTCAACTTTCTTTGTGCCAAAAAGAGCGGTGTAAACCTGCTTAATTCTCACTTTACTTATAAAATCTGTGCTGCTAGCACTACCTGCAAATTCGGATTTGTTTAAGTCTAATCTGACCGTTTCCACTTTTTTTTTTTCTTTTTTTTTTTTGCGCTAACTTGTGCAATCTTTTCTTCCGATTCACAAGGCATCTATTTGACATGTTAAAAACGAAATTTGCCGATTTCATAATTAGGACTACTGTATGTTTTATAAAATTATTGATTTATGATCGATCAAACTTCCAAGCTATCGGGTGGGGATATCCTTGTTTTTAGCTGGAAACCTAATTATCCAATTGTTTTGAAGACGACGTAGCATGTCATCTACAAGCAATTCTTTATCTTCCCTAGTTAATTGAAGTTTCAATATTAAAATCCAAACATAGAGTCTAAAGTATCAAATAGGGAGGCAAACTAATACCAATCATTAAGCACGTCATCGATTTAAAACAAATTAACTTGAGTGTGTTCGGACTTCAGGCAATCTACTATCATTAAGCAAAGTATCTTCATTTCTGGATATTCTCTTGGTTTCGTTGACTTTTATTTAATTTTATTTATTTATTTTTTGGGGAAGAGGTTTCGTGTACTTTCATTGGCATGCGTTTGAGAATATCCAGAAATGAAGATGCTCTTCTTGATAATCCACTACTCATGTATATTGATTTTCTCTAAGATATGTATTATTTTGCATATTAGCATCTAGGCTCTCAACCTCATTGCTACATTTTGCAAATTAAATCAGCTGAAAATGATTTTTTGCCAGCATTAAAGCTATGTAGACTAGCACAATCAGCTGAAAATGATTTTTAACTGTTAAAACTGGTGGTCAACAACCTAAGAGACAGAGAATTTCATCTGATAGGACTCAAGTGAAATATATACTTCCAAAGTCTTTGATTTATGAATTTCTTCTTCTCAATTACATAAACTTGAGAAAGATACTGAATTTATTAGCAGAGTGAAAATACTATAGACAAGACTGCCAGCAGAAGCAGATATTGGGAGCAATAACAGAGTACAAATCCTTTACTCTTAGATATTGGGAGCAATAACAGAGTACAAACCCTTGAAAGATTGGCCTGCAGTCTTTGACAAGCAAGGTTGCCATTACAGAATCACTTTCAATTACTTGGTTGAACTTCTGGCTTAATCCAGGGTTCTGGTTCAGATAGTCCCAAAACTTCAAACCACGTACAGTTTCCCATAATGTGCGGTCGTTCCCTTTGAACCAATTACTTAAATACTGGAATGAAGAGCCAAAATCTTGGTCAAGCAATCCAGAAACAAGTGGTGACAAACAGTAAGAATTATCTTTGATGAGCAGCGTAGAAGTAGGCGTGAGGCCATATGCTTCTTGTTCGTTGTGATTGTCAACTTTGGTTTTTGAAAACAAGCCCACGTGAACGAACAAACGCATGAAATGGAATAGACTACGAGTTTTTTTAGGCTGAATTTTAAGAGCTGAGGCCAACTCAGAAAGAGTGATCGGTCGTCCGTGGCTGTGAATTACGTCCGCTATGCCTAGCTCAACCGCACATTTGAGTGACATGGAACTTAAAATTTTAATGACACCCTTTTTCACTTGAACTTGACCTTCAAACATCTCTCTTAAAGTGACCCCTTGATTTTCAATGTCACCCATAACTTCAATTGTTTTCGTTTACGCTTTACCCCTAATTTCTCTCAGGACTAAGCCTACCAGTTTCCTTACGGTCTACCATACATGCATGTGTATATATATATTCACTTGAAATTTTCGATTCCTGCGGCCAATTCGCAATGCGAGTTTGACAAGTCAAAGAAGTTAAACATATAATAATTAATAACGGTATACTGTATATCCTAATGCGGGTCAACATAGTAATCCATAAAATAACAATGTGTATTCATAATGAGAGTTACTAGAAGTTGTACAATGTAAGAAAAATGATCTAAGACGCTATTGACGTTGTGCAGCTTAAAAGTGATCGTTATTGTCAAAAAAAAAATATTTATAAACAAAAACAAATAATATGTAATATATGATTTTTAAATAATAATCTTAAGAAAATACTATAGATATTATAATTTTTTTATTATATAAGTGGTGAATCAATTTAATATAAATTTGAAGTCATATTAATTAGTATTTACTAGATATTTTAGTGTTGTGATTTAAAAATTACGGTTAATATCAAGAAAGACCCAAGTAAAAAATATTGCATCTCACGAAACGAACATGAGATAAATAAGAAAAATACTAAACCACACGCTAGGAAAAGCAAAATGAAAGATATGAGAAAAATACCAGTAAATAGAGTCAAAATTGTACCATACACCCTCAAACAAGATAATTTTATTTTGTTTACCGAAATAGGGTATGCATAAACTTGTTTATGGTCGTTCTTGTGGTGGTAATAGCTTATACACGAACTTTTTTTTTTTTTTTAAATTCTTGAATGACAAGAGTACTTGCATTTTAAAATATACTGTAACACCATATTTTAATATAATTTTATATTATAAAATAATCTTACGGAAAATAATTATTATTTAAGACAATAATTATTATTTAAGATATTATAAATTTTCTTCTATTTGCTCTTTCTATTTCATGAACATGTATTAGATTATTTTAGAAGAAAATGATAAATTATTGAAGAAGAAAATACTGAAGTGACTAGGGGTTTTTGATTATATTAAGGACTATTTTTGGTATGAGTGAAAGTATGTTTAAAAACTTCTTGAAATGGTGAGCTAATAATTGTGTTCAGAATATAATTTAACACGCAAATAATTTCACCGTGCTTAAATATATTTTAGGTAATTCTGCCCATTGACCTTGATATTTGAAAAGTCATAAAAGGGATTGAAAAAATCGCTCGGCTAAATAGCTCATAAGAGTGGGCATGGGTTGAGGTGGATATAATTTGTGAAAATCTAATTCAACCCACGATTGGATAGGTTGAGATAAAATCGATTGGATAGGTTGAGATAAAATCAATCTGATCCAACTAAATAAATATATTTAACTCAATCCAATCTAATCCTTAAATTATAGGGTTGGGTTCGATTGGACTGAGTTGATCGATTATAAGTCATATCAAAATTAAAAGGTAATTAAATAAAGAAAAATAAATGAAATTTGAAATGAAACTTCTTAAAATTAAACATAAATCAATTATGACATGAAAAATTTGTTCACTATTTCGTGCTCTATAAAGAAAGTTAAAAGGCCAACTATCTCATTAAAATCAAATTAAGAAAATTTCAACAATGAGCTTTGAAACTTTATTCTTGACTTTCCGTATCTTTTTTTTTTTTTTTGAATTTCAAATTCAGACCTTTTAGATTATTAATTCGCATCATATCCCATAACAAAATGAAGTGACTATATAATTATGTATTATTAAGTGTTTACTAAAAAATAACTAGACATTGAAACTAACTTACTTTCAAAATTAAACTTGTAAGGTATATTTACTTATATGAGAGCATGGTTTTAATTTTGCAATTAGAAAATAGAGTAGTATATATGAGAATGAAATAGTCTCTTTTATAAAATAATAAAAAGTGTTAAAAATTAGATTAACCATTTAGATATTTGGTTTTAGCAAAGTAAAAAAGATACTGAATTTATTAGCAAAGTCAAAACATCCGAAGCAGATATTCGGGGCAATAACAGAGTACAAATCCTTTTTTCTTAAATTTATTTCGACGACTGCATGAGCGTGTAGAAAATTATTTGATGCCTAATATCGAACATTGAGGCGACTGATCAATTCTTTACGGATAGACTTCAATGAGGGACTTGATACCAAATATCGGAGCTACTTTGTAGTGAGTGAAACCGGCATTCACGAAAAGACTTTCCCATTCTTGCTCAGTTCTCTCTCTTCCACCAACATTAAAGTTCATCAAAGTGTCAAACAAGAGCTTTGCTTCTGTTAATTCACGGTCATCTTCCTTTTCATTGATTACAATATCTACGATTAACACCTTTCCTCTCTCGCCATTGCTTGCGATAGCTTCTCTGCATTTCTTCAATAGCTTCAAGCAATCCTCGTCATCAAATAAATGAAAAACCGTCTGCATGCCAATCACCCATTTAATAATTAATATCCACCATTACTTAAAATTATTTCACGCATATGCATACACCATCTTCCAACGTATATATATAATATAATGAGTATATATATATTCAACGAGAGATTTCTGTAGTTCATTAAAGTGCGGGAACGTTAAAAAGTCGTTCCCGCATTTTCATAAAGCACAAGAACCCTCATTAGAAGGCGCTCGTGTGTGTGTTTCTTTTACCTTGAAGAAAAAGGCGTCTGCTGGAGGAATAAACTGAAACATGTCACCCTCTACGTACTTCAAGTTGTCAGTCTGAGGCATGTCAGTGACAGCATGTGGGAGGTCAAGTACTGTGCACTTGATGCCGGGGAATGCTTCAGATATGATTCTCGCGAATGCACCCGTTCCACCTCCTACATCAACCATGGAGCGCAACCCTTGAAAGATTGGCTTGCAGTCTTTGACAATCAAGGTTGCCATTTCAGAATCGCTTGCCATCGCTTGGTTGAACCGCTTGGTTAATGCAGTGTTCTGGTTCAGATAGTCCCAAAACTTCAACCCGCGGAAAGATTCCCATAATGTGAGATCGTTCCCTTTGAACCACCTACTTAAATGCTGGAATGAAGAGACATAATCTTGGTCAAGCAATCCAGTAACAAGTGGTGACAAACAGTAGGGCTTATCTTTGATGAGCAGGGTCGAAGTAGGTGTGAGGCCATATGCTTCTTCTTGCTCGTTGTGGTTGTCAACTATGGTTTTTGAAAACAAGCCCATGTGAACTAGCAGACGCATGAAATGGAATAGACTACGAGTTTTTGTAGGCTGAATGTTGAGAGCTGAGGCTAACTCAGACAGAGTGATTGGTCGTCCGTGGCTGTGAATTGCGTCCGCTATGCCTAGCTCAACCGCACATTTGAGTGACATAGAACTTAAATTCTTAATGATGCCCTTATACAGATGAGCTTGACCTTCAAACAACTCTCTTACAGTTACCCCGTCATTTTCAATGTCACCCATAACTTCAATTGTTTTCGTTTACACTTTACCTCCAACTTCTCTCGGGACTAAGCCTACCAGCTTATCTTTGGTCTACCATATACGTATGTATATATATTCACTTAAAATTTTCGATTCCTGCAGCCAATTCGCAATGCGAGTTTGAAAAGTCAAAGTAGTTCAACTTATAATAATTATTGACGGTATACTCTATATACGCAATGCACGCTTGGATGTCAACATAGTGGTACATATAATAACAATGGATAAGGATTTAGTGTTAAAACGAGTTTTTGTTGAGTACTGAATCAATAATTGTTAGGTAATAGAAATAAAAAAATAAAAACTCAAAATAAATCTTGACCGTTGATTCAGTGCTCAGTCAAAAAAAAAAAAGTTCAGCACTGAATCATAATCCAATAAGAATATGTACTCATAGCGTAAATTACTGGAAGTGGCACAATGCAAGACAAATGATCTAGACTCTATCAAGATTCTACGGCATAAAAGATATAGTTTTTTGTGAAAAAAAAAAATCATTATAAATAAAAATACAAAATATGTAATAAATATAATTTTTAAATAATAATATTAACAAAATATTATAGATATTATATATTTTTTATCATATAAGTGATAAGTCAAATTAATTTAACTTTCAAGTCCCAAGTGAAAAATGTTGTATCACACGAAAGCAATATGAGAAATGAGGAAAATCCCATACCACACACTAGGAAAGCAAAATGAAAGAAATGAGAAAGTACCACTAAATAGAGTCAAAATTGGACCATACACCCTTCTAAGAAGATAACTTACTTTCGGTAATCAAAAAAAAAAAAATGAAATAATAACAAGGTAACTTACTTTGTTCGGCGAAAAAATACTATTTACGTAAACTTGTTTATGGTCGTTCTTGTAGTGTTTATAGCTTATACATGGAATTTTTTTTTCAAATTCTTTAATGATGAGATTACTTCCATTCTAAAACATACTCTAACGCCATATTTTAATATAATTTTATATTACAAAATAATCTTACCGTAAATAATTATTATTTAAGACGATTTAATTATTTAAATAAAGTACCGTTTGCTTCTAACACGCACGGGATGTGCATTTTCTTCTTTAACATCATTTTCTTAGTCACTTCAACAAACCATGCCAAAATGAGAGCCTGCAACAGTTGGTCGTTTTCATTCATTTTCTTCCATTTCATTCAGTTATTTGCTGTTTGTATTTCTAGATTTGTATTTCTTCCTATACTTTTCTATTTTTGGTTTATGCTCAAATGTTATTGTTAAATTAGTCGTTGAGAATATGTAAAAGATTTTTTTAGAAGAAAATGAAGTGACAAAGGGGGTTTAAGGACTATTTTGGCATTAGTGAAAGTGTGTTTAAAAACTTGTTGAAAATGACTGAGTAAATAAAAGAGTGTTTCAGAATATATTTTAAGATGAAAATAATTCCACTATGCTCAAAATGTTTTAGGCAATTTTAGCCGTTGAATTTGATTTTTTTTAATTACATGAGATTATTACTCAGATTACAATTCATATTACATGAGATTACTATTGATATTTATAATAAGATAACTATTAGAACTAATTCACAGTAAATCTTATGAAGCACTGCACAACTATAGAGATTAATTTATATTAAATCTTTTGAAACATCAGCAAAAATTTTACTCTTACTAATATTTGAGATATGTCTACTCCACTCACATTTCGCAAATGAGAAAATTATTTTCATTCAATTATGCCATATAATTGAGGAATGAATTACCCCTGCAATACTTTTGTGGGGGTTCGAATTGCTGCCCTCACATTACTCAGTCTTGGCTGTTGATCTTGATATATATATATATATATATAATACTGATTACACATTAGATTACTGTATTACACAGATATTTACAACTGCTATTAGAGTAGGCATTACATTGATATTTACAATCAAATATATAGGTGGAACTTACATTATTACATTAATTCTATGAAGTACATGCTCAGACATATGGCTCTCACATATGAGGGATATCTCTACTCCACTCGCATTTCACAAGAGAGACAGACTTACAAATTAATTTCATACAATTTTTTACTTAATTGAGGAAGTTTGAGCCTATGGAGATTTGAACCATTACCCTCATAGTCCTTTTTAACTTTGAGAGTAGTGGTTCGCCACTGGGCTAAAGCCCAAGGGGCGTTATTTGAAAGTCATAAAGTGATATAAAGAATTGCTCGGCTCAATAGCTCTTAGCTCACCGAACATCAAACCCTAGATGAAGACAAAATTGAAATTAATTGGCACAGAAACAAGGTAGCTAAATTAGTCACTACTCCAAACAATGAAAAAATTTAAAAAAAAAGTACAAAATACAATATGCGGTTTCAAGAACGATTTATTAAGCAGTCATTCATGTTGATATTGTTCAATCTATGGATAGACTTCAACAAGGGATGGCACACCAAATAAGGGTGCTATCTTGTATTGATGAAAATGCACTTCCAAGAAAAGACTCTCCCACTCTTTCTCAATTCTTTCTCTTCCGATAACAACAAGTCGAAGAAGAGCTTTGCTTCAGTTAATCCATGTTCATCTTTTTTTTTTTCATTGATCATGATATCTATTATTGTGACTTTTCTTCCATTTGTTTTGCTTGCAACTCGTCAACCCGTATATGTCAAAAATTTAAAAAATTAAAAATTTTAAAAATAAATATAAAACACATCTCAACAACTTTCTCAATTTTAAAACTCTAAACTCAATTTTTCTTGTTTAAAAAACAGTCGCTCATCTGCTCGAGCATAGAACACAACAACATCACAACTTACAAGCTTTCTTGAAAAGCTGCCCAACTGTACACTGTCTCATGCACAAGTTCATTATTCTTTCTAATTTACTAATTTATTATTGTTTTGAAACAAGTTGATCAATTTTTTTTATTGTTAAAAGGTCTAGCTCATTTGCTTTGGTGCTTTATAATATTTTTTATTGATAAAAATTGGTCAATTTTTGGAGTGTCAAGCTCAATCGAATTAACATGAATATAAAGATAATAATAATAATTATTATTATCTTTGAGATAAGGCTTTTCAATAAGGGTTTGGCTATGTTGGAGTTCACTTATGGTAGAGCACGAATATCAACTACACACCAAAACTTTGTGTGTGTGACTGAGATTCGTGCTCCACTATAGGTGAACTCCAACATAGCCATAGCCTTTCAACAAACATTTGCTGGGCATTGTTCTGTGGTAATATTTTCAATATTAACAAGTCATGTTTTTTTTTCTTTTATTCATTGGTCTCACTCTTTAGACTTTAATGTTTTGTATTAAACAAGACTTTAAATTTATGGATTTTTTTATTAGTTATGTACTAATAATTTGATTGTTAAACTTTGAAATGTTGAATTTGTTGTAAGGATTTTAGTATTTGTGTTTTTAAAAAATTTTCAATTAATTAATTTATTTTTGTTTAGACCATAAAAATGGGCTTTCTCAAAAGCCCAGCGCAATCAACCTAACCCGATTTGGGTTGAGAAATGTAATGGGTCTGGTTGGGTTGGATTTATTCAACCCGTTTTATATGCGAACAACCCGACCCGTGCCTAGGCCTATCTAATATGGTATGGGCCTTTAATGTGTAGAGACCCAATGATATTTTAATTCTATGATAGGCATAATTAGGGACACTTAATAATAATAGGAAAAAATTATCTATATAAGTAGTTATGGTCCATATGTCACATGTATCTTTCTATTCTTTCTAAAATCTCACTGTCAGGAGAGAACCCTATGAAAACTTAAAGGATTCTCAAGGAGAATGTGTATATCTGGAAGACCAACCACAAAATCCTAAAGAGTAATTCAGCGTTATGAATTCAGATACGCTTCCGTATAATTTTGTTATTAATTCTTGATGATACAACATGAATGTTCCTGAATTATAAGTGATGGTTTTCACTAAAGGAATTTCTTGTTATAACAAAAGATTACTCATGCATATCTTTCAATTTTGTCTCTAGTCACCTTGTATTTCTACATTGCCCACTTTTGTTACAAGTTCTATGTTGCATTTATTTCTCGGATTAGGGAATCAGAATAATTGACAGTGTTTACTTCGTAAAATAGAGTCGGGAATCGGAATCAGAATGGTGGGACCCACCACAATTTGGGAATGAGAAATGAGATACTCATTGCCAATGGGGGAATCATAATCGGAATCGTGGGGCACACCACAATTTGTGAATGAGAAATAAGAGACTCGTTGCCAAGGGGGAGGTGGGAATGAGTCTCCCATTCTCGAGATTGACCATTTTGCCCTCCCTAGAAATTAAAAATGCCCACTTTGTCCTCATTTGTAATTAATTAATATATTATTATTAATATATTAATATATTATTAACAATAATTATTAATAATTATAGTTGTTGAATAAATAATCAAAATAATTAATATATTATTATAATTAATTAATATACTATTATAATAATTAATAATAATATTATTATTAACTAATTCATATATTATTATTAACTAATTAATATATTAACATATTATTAACAACAATTATTAATAATTATAATTTTTGAATAAATAATCACAATAATTAAGATATTATTATTGTTATTATAATTAATTAATATACTATTATAATAATAATTATATATAATTTATATATTATTAGTAATGAATTAATATAATTATTACTATTAATTAATATATTAACATGTTATTAACAATAATTATTAATAATTACAATTTTTGAATCAATAATCACAATAATTAATATATTATTATAATAATTAATTAATATACTACTGTAATAATTATTAGTATAAATATTATAATTATTTCATAAATTATCATTAATTAATTGAATAATATAATTATTACTACTAATTAATAGATTAATATATTATTAACAATAATTATTAATAATTATAATTTTTGAATAAATAATCACAATAATTACTGTATTATTATAATTAATTAATTAAAATTTTTACAATTAATTAATATATTTGTTAATAATAATTATGACAATAATTCATTAAGTACTTTTTAGTAATTTGTTACAATCTAACTCATTCTAATTTCGATTTCGATTTCGATTCAAAGACAAAATAAACACATTAATGGCAATACAACTTATTCCGATTTCGATTCCTAACAGACCCTACAGGTCAAGTAAATAATTTATTTTGATTCTCATTCTTTATTTCTATTCCAGTCCATTCCGATTCCAATTTAATAAACGCAGCACTATTTTCTTCCTTGAAATACCAAAGGAAATGTTTTACATGCATACCAAAATTCTAATTTCTAAACGTGGATAAAAAAAAAAAAAAAACATGTGGGTTAGTTTCCAAATCAGTCATTAAAACTTAGTGTTGAAATATTCATTGGTTCAATTCGAAATGTATTTTGTCAAAAGAATTCATTTAAATTTTTACTATGTTATGCTTTCAAAGTTAATTAATTAGAATGTGGCCAAGCGATGGAAGTAAAATTTTGGTCCAACGGATCATAATATAGAAACATTAAACTTGTGGTAATTTTCAATTGAACCTGTGATATTTTCCACTATGACAATTTTTAATAATGTTTCTGTATATGTGTCACAAAAATAATCCTCATTTTATAGTCATAGCTCGTTTAAAATTTATACAAGATGGATGATGGTGCATATCTTCCAAATAAGCTTACACTCATAATTGATTTAAAATTTTACTCTTATCTTACTTACGTTGGAAATTGGTGGTTAACAGACCAAAAAATAAAAATAATTAAATCTAAATTATATCGACACAAAATCATTATAAATTCTTGAGAATCCAAATTACGAGAGAATATATCCATTAAAAAAAAATAATGTAATAAATCACTTCAGGATCATTTCGGATTTGCGATAACTGCCCCTCTTTTTGCCTCTCTTCTAGTTTTTGATAGAGTTGCATTGCCTACAACTCTTTTTGTAATTCGGTTAATGCAAGCAAATTTTTGTTTGAAAGTCAACCATAAATCCTCCAGAAAGACGAGCGTCAACTCACGCACCCAACTGCTTTTACACACACGTCAAAAACCCTGCCTGCACCTTCTTCGTTGTCCACCAAAAACAAAACCGAAAAAAGAAAAAAAAAAAAAAGCAAGGAATTGAAAATTCAACGATGAACCATCTTGTTCATCAAGAAATTAATCCAAATCAGCAAGAATTTCAATCATAAAATTTGATTTGCCTTTTGTTAGTTCATAGAGACAAAAGATCGAACAATTGGCGATCATTATACAAATCTAAGAGTAATTAGTAATGGTTTTGCCAGTACTGAAGCTCGGAACGCTCACATTAAAAACGCTGAGCAAACCTGTAGCTGCGAAGCTCAAGCAACAAGCTGCTATTCACCCTCGATTTCGTCAGTCCATCATCGGCATTGCCCAGGTAACTCCGCAATTTTTAAATTCCTCAAAATTTGAAACTGTTATTGTATCTTATTAATGAGCGATGATATGCAGCAAAGTAGGATTCAATTTTCATGACAATGTGAAATTTACGTCTTCCCTAAACAGGTCTTTGCTCATTTAAGATTTAAATCTGCAGTGAAATGTGCCTTTGATAGTGGGAGCAAGAGAGATTTTTTCATATTGAAAAGGCTAGAAAAAGATTAGTAGTAGCATACTTACTTGGTCATTGTTTAGTGCCTGTGTTTGATTTTTCCAATCAATACGGCGCTGGGTGTGTAGTTGTTTATTGCCCTTATTGCATGAGAATACTTGGTTTCTACTTTCTATAGCAGGGCTATTATTGTTGAATTCCTACATATTCCATTTTTATGTTCCAGTTTTTGCCTTTTTCGTTTAGTTTCCCTTGTGTGAAATCATGTTGTAAGTAGCAGTTTTCTTATATTGGGTAACTAATCTTTTGAATGCATATATACTACATAAAATTGGATATCTTGGTTTGTAGTTTTGGCACAGAGTTACTAGATTATTAAATGTTCTTTTCTTAATGCTGTACATTTGAACCAGGCAAATCATCGAATCACAACAAGAATGCAAAGACGCATCTATGGTCATGCAACTGGTGGTGAAATACGTCCCTTGAATGAGGAGAAAGCCGTTCAGGCTGCTGTAGACCTTATTGGGGAAATCTTTATTTTCACGGTATTTATCTTCCGGTTATTCTTGAAGCTTCAGATGAGTAGATGGTTTGAGAAGTATCTAATCATTGGGTAAAAAAATTTGGATCACTCTTTAGTACATATCTCATGTCCTTTGAAGGAACATAGGGATGCTACACAAAACACAAATTGGACACCCAATTTTTCTTGTCTTTCAGTATATGCTAGATGAATAATTTAATTTTGCTTCTCAGTTAAATAATATCTCAAATCTGAGTGTATCATGCACTGTAATTGGGCAGCATACTGGTTGGCAGAATGGAAGTTACCTGTTTGCTATAGTATACAGCATCTCTGCCCTTCTTTAGAGGGTTCCAGGGAACAATAGAGCTCAAAACTACTTCATCCCTATATAACATGATGGGTGATTGCTACGGAAACTAATTGGGTGCGGATTGATTCTTGAAAATTACTTAGGTGCCTAATCTTCTGTGTATAGGTTGCGGGTGCAGCTGTGATCTTTGAGGTACAAAGAAGTGCCAGATCAGAGGCCAGAAAGGAAGAGATTCGCAAACAAGAGCTGGAGGTAACATATGAGTATAACATTATCTACTAATCGTTGAGCTCTTTTCAGTTCTTGTAAAAATTTTGACATTTCTGTAAATAATTTTTGATAAAATTCTTAAATGCTGTGTCGTTAAACGCTTCTAGTGTAATAACTATTGTTAGATACGAAGGCCAGAGTCTCTCTTCTCTTGGGGTGATTTATTTTCTTTTCTCATAAAAGCTACATCTAACAACTAGAAGTTGTTATGAAATTATTCTAAGCTATCAGCAAGCGGTTGATGAATATGTAAATCCAAAAACCGTTATGTGCTATAGGTTACTAGATTTCCTTCACTAAATTTTTTCCTTTGTAAATTAGCAGTCTTAGTTATTATAAACACAGCTGCTTCTGCTTTGACAGTTCTCAAAATGAGATTGACTGAACTTGTGTCCCAGAATAGTTTTTGGTTCAAATGTGCAGTTCTTGCCATGATATTCCAAGAAAATCTCTGTTTAGAATTGAGCTACTCATTCTACTGCTTCTCTTATTATGGCCAAATTCAATGGATACCTCCATATATTGATATTGTTTACCATATGCATCACCCTGAGAATTCTAATAAGCTCTTTGTGAAGAAAGTGGGGCTGAGATTGAGATTATTTAACAGAAATTGAACTTTTTTGTTCGAAGAAATGAGGGTGTTTTAGTCATCATAAAGAGGATCTTGTATATGCTTAGACAAAAAGATATTATTCGTCAGATAAGGCTTATTAATTCCTGCTGTTTTGAAACAGAATAAATTCTTTTTGTTCTCCACTACTTTGATTTCTATCTCTTTGCTCTGCTGCTGGGAAATACTACTTTCTTGATTCCATTTTTTGCTGCACGAAGCAAGTGCACTGTTCTGAAATATCAGGCCCCTTGGGAATGCTTTTGATCTGTTTGAGAAATTTTGTTTTTTTTTTTTTCTTGAAATGGACAAACTAAAATCATTTTAACGTCTTCTCTAGTGAACATTTATATTCAACTTTAAGTTTATCTGGTTGTCGCCGTCTTGGGTTTCAATAAAGAGACACACTGATACGTGATTGTCTAAAAGAGGTTTGGTGGTGGTATTAATTTTGTAAGTTTTGTGTGTTATTTCTCTCAGTAGAATATTCATCCATTTGTTATGGTCTTGCCAATTCACCATACCGATTATTCTCTCTTTTCTAGGCATTGAGGCAAAGAGATGAAGGCTTAGCAAGAGAATTAGAACTTCTTAGGCAAAAAATTGAAGAATTGGAGCAGCTTGCCAAGCAACGAGGTCTCAGTGGTATTTTCAGCTTCAAACATGCTACGGCAGATGAGGCAAAGTTAGCAAAACCAGCTTGATTGAAGCAAAAGATTTGACAAATAATTTAGCTAATCATTTTCAAATATACCAACAAGTTCCATTAAGCAAGTGACCTTTCTATTCTTTTGACCTTTTTTGGTCACCATTTTGGATTGTTTTCTGGCTTCACCAGCTCCATTTGTGTAAAATTGCATTGGTAGCAAATGCATGAGAACTTTATAGCCGCACACCTGCCTGTTACATTCTATTCTGAAAGTACACGTGTCCCCCTGTACCAGAGTGGGCACTAACTATGGTATAGGGGGCTAGGGCTATTTGATTCATTTCCAAATCTACTGCCAACTGCACTTGTTTGGCACTTTTGACGAGGATAAGTATTGAGTTTGAGTACAGCCATGAAGTTCTTGGTTTTTTTTATGGCAGTGGTCCTTTTCCCTGTTTTTGTTTGAGAGTTGGGAAAAGGAGCTAGGATTTTAGGAATATTATATCCAACCTTTTTTTGCCCCCTTTTTTTTTAATGAGATAAATCTTAGCATTTAAGTAATTGCAGATTTTTCAGGTCAATACTTAATAATTAGTAGTCACCAATGTTTTATAATGCCTTCTCTAATTGACAAGATTAAAAGAAACTCTGATTAAGCCATAAATTGCTAAAATATTGGGATTCGAAAGGACTGCCTAGAATTTGTGACCAAAGTTAGATTTGTGAAATTTTCGTATGATGATGATTCTTTATACCTTGAAAACATAAAAAGAACAACTCGGGTGTTTCATGTTGGTGGTCCCGAACCTGAATGGAAATTATCACCAAATATCCCACTTGATCTCTCTGATTTAATCGTGATAATGCAAATAATAAATTGTATAATTGGATAGTATTAAAATTTTAGACAAAAATGATGCTTGTTCGCCTTGAACACCGATCATTCTTGGCATCAAAACACTCCTCAAATAAAAAGCTCTTTAACGACAATTGACAAATTAAAAGGGCATCGAGATAGGAATCCTGTGGATGGTAGTGGAAGTGCCCTTTATACCTTTCTTCCTCAACTCAGTCATCTTTTCACTTTCTCACCTCGCAAACAAAAAAAGGAAAAAAAAGAAAGAAAAAAAAAGGGGGTTGTCATTTTATCTTTCCTTTTTGTAATTGAGGTTTGCCTTCTATCCATTTGTGCTTCCGTGTAGTAGTGGTCAGATGACCAGAAATGACTCGTTAAGGCAACAACTAATTCCAAACTTTAAGCTTTTGATTAATATCAATAATAATAATAATAATAATAATAATAATAATAATAATAATAATAATAATAATAATAAATATTATTATTATAGTATTTTTTAATATTTCATAATTATAATAGTAAGATTGAAACTCCGAAAACCAAATTCGAATCCGATTCTTCAATTTTTATGCATTATTATTATTATTATTTTAACTTATGTATACAACCACACGAGATATTTAAAAATCACTAATAGTGAAGGTTAAATGGGAAGGAATATTATAATATCTGAAATTAAAAGTAATTATTGATACATAAAATAAATCACATCCAAAATCAGTAGGATTGTTTTCACATTGTAACCAAAAAGCACATCAAAGGTCAATGAAATGTGCCCTGAACTTTACTCACATTTTTACACATGAGTCCTCCACAAGACTCTTTTATTTTTTAATTATTATCATTTTTTTAAAAAAAAAATTTATTGTAAATAAAAAAATTTGAACGCGAATATTGTGAATAGTAGTGGTAATTAAAGGGCTTACATACTACACGAGTCACCAATTACTGTTTGCTGCGCGCGCGCGCGCGCATATATATATATATATATATGTATATGTATGTATATGTAAAATTATAAATTTATGTCTACACAAAGAGGCAAGGTAGATAAATATATAGAGGCTGTGTTATTTACTCGCATGCACAGTGACAGAGAAAGCAAGCAAGCAAGCAAGCAAGCAAGCACAGACTGTGTTAAAAAAAGAAGAAAAAGTTTGTTCCTGTTCCTTCCTGTGGCCTGTGTCGTGTCCGCTCTTTCAGTCTTTATAGTCTCCTCGAGTCTTTTCTCTCATCCACTCTTCAAGAAACAAAGTGGGTATGTTATGTACAAATTCATTATACAAAGCATCTCTTTGTTGGGTTTGTCGAATATTTATACTTTATATGTGCCTTTCTTTCTCTCACAATTTCTTGAGAATTTGGCTCTAAAACTATTAAAAGAAATTTTCTCTAACCTGCGATCGCAGCTCTTAATTATTTGGATGTTTGTATGTCTTGTGCATGTGATCTGATAGTTTGATCGTGCTTAATCGGTTTCGTCTTGTAAGGTCATTTGGACAGTTTTTTTTTTCTCTTTTTCTCTTTTGGTTTTTTGAGTTTCTAATATATTACTATTTGCAGCTCCAAGTGGATGATGCTTTAGTTTGATTTTATTCGGTTATATTGTGAAGTCTTGGGGGGCTCTGATTGTTTATTATCGTGCTTCAACTATTATTAGTATTTTCGATTGCTTTGATTTTTATCTGGGGCGGATATGGTTTTCACTTCTTTACACTTGTATGGGTTTCCTTTTATTTTATTGTGTAACACTTCTATTTGAACCTTTTTTTTTTAATTATATAAATCTGGGTTGATCTCAAGTTGGCTCCTTTTGGTTCTGAATTGTAGGTGTATCGCTAAAGACTGGCAAAAAGGGAGCGTGTCATGGTGGGCAAGGGTGCGAAGACTAACTGCAAGTCAGCCTCTCACAAGCTTTTCAAGGACAAAGCAAAAAACCGAGTTGATGATCTGCAAGGCAAGTTTTTGGATCTACAATTTGCCAGGAAGGAGAGCCGCACAGTTGATGTCGCTCTCCTTGAAGAACAAGTACATCAGATGCTCAGGGAATGGAAGGCGGAGCTGCATGAGCCCTCTCCCGCGTCTTCCTTGCAACAAGTATACTTATTTATCTAATTTTAATGTACCTCCTTAGAATGTGTATGTCTGCATCTTCCCACATTTTAAATGAACTCGTATGTATTATTGTTAGTGCCATTTTAGTACTTGAATGTTAATTTTTATATAGATATCTATGTTTATGGTTATAGAGTGGTGAGCTCTGATGATTTTCTGTTTGCTGCCTATTATTCCCCTGTTGAGTACCTGCCTTAAACTAAATTAATTATTAAATAAATCATTTACTCATGACTTGTGCTTTTTACAGGTAGTATACTATATATCATTAGTTGTGATTGTTAGTTTTTGATTTATTAGTGGTTGATGGCAGGATGGCAGTATTGGATTTTCATCGGACATGTACCGGCTGTTGCAGCTCTGTGAGGAGGAAGATGATGCTACTAGCACTTTAGCTGCACCGAAGCCTGAGCCTAATGATCAAGTCCTTCCTGTCGCAGATACTGCAGTCTATCATGAGGTTGTATTAATATAACCAGTCTGTCAATTTTATGCAAGTTTTCTGAACTTAACTTGAATTATTTTGACAGCATTGCTTTTATCTATGGAAAATTGAATACTGATTATGGAATTGGATGGTTACATGTTCATATTTATTTGCTTATTTAGTCGCAGTGTGTTGAAACTTTTTGATGATTGTTTGGTGATGGTATATATATGAGTGGACTGGCCCTAACTTTGTTGACTGGAGTGGGTGCATTTTGGAACATTTGAGTGGAAGGTAAGCCTTTAGCTAGATTAGTTTAGGGAGGCCTTCAAGATTATTTGAGTTGAAACTTGAGCATGGTTTAGAAGAGCGAGCCATGCTGATTGGGACATCTCAATGTTTTGTGGAGGCAGAAAGAGGTCAGTTCTGATTGCCAATATATAAACTCAAATATTGGAGTTGAAACTTTATGCTTTTTTATGTCATGTGGCACATCGAGATTCTATGCATGATATTGAGGAGACAAGGTTAAGCTTTTTTCGATATATGTCTTGTTTGGTGTTGCCTTTTTAAACAATATGATAGATGTGCCTCATCACAGAGAGTATTCTATTAGTGGACAGCACCCGGATCTTTATATATACAACATGAGCTTCGTGTTTTGGACAGGTTTCTTTCTTCTGGGAAACACCATCAGCTCTTTTCTCTTCTTCAGCATTGCCTCTCTCTCCTTCCAACTACCATTATTTTCATCTTGCGTAGCTTGATCCTAAGTAGCCTTGTACTCCTTAATTGTATAGTGTAAGAACCCCCATAAACATTTTGATTATCTTAGATGGTTGTTTTTGGAGATTCAAGCGATGGAAATTTATAAGCTAGTAAAAAAGGGACTCTGGTGAACCTTGTTTATGTATTATTATTAGCCAAAAGAAGTGGAGATTATTGGAATGGTTTGGTATAGAAAATTTTGATTTAAAAAAACAAAGAAGAAGAAATTGAAAAAAAAGGGGGAAAACCTCTCTTGTCACTGTATGCAAGCAGTTGCTTTGTGGCCTGAGTTAAATCAAGGACCGCAATGTAAAATGTTTTATTGCTTTGAAGTTAATAATGCCAATCTAAACATTGACTGGCTTGCCAATAATTAGTGGCTGCTAGGGAGGAACCATGGAAAGGTGTGTTCACTCAATGTTATTCGTGAGATTTTGTTGCCTGGGGATCCGTAGTGGAACTTGCTGCATGTGATGCTGTCTAAAGGACAACCTGAACAGAGCCAGGACCAGTACTTTTCTTGATGTCTTTTTCATCTAGTGCCTGATGGTGCAAACTTTAGATTAAGGGTGCTATTTTTTTGTTATTAAGTCCTTTAATTTATATATTAATATTAATCAGGTGCAGAGATTCTTAGAGAGTCTGGAGTTTGCATAATGTCCTTAAACCTTGATTAATAGCTAAATTTCCTTTTTCATAGTTCTATGTGTACTGTTTTCTTTCTGTGTTTGGCCTTTGGTGCTCTTAAAAGTGCACCTAAACAGTGAACCTTGTAATTGATTTGTCAGGGATATGGTGTGAATCAGGGGGAACAGCAACATAGCTTCCCATTAGTTGACCAATGCAAAAACTCTTCTTCAGGAGTCCACAGCGCAGCAATTAACAGCCTGGAAGGATCAACTCTGTTGGACTATCATCATTTTGATTTGCATCAAGAATTTGAACAAAACTTCTATGCTGGTTATAATGTTTCAAACTTCTGTGGGGAGGATGCCATGCAACAGATTTCTGGTTATCTGCCAGGTATATGTCCTCCACCTTCTGCTTTCTTGGGCCCAAAATGTGCTCTTTGGGATTGTCCAAGGCCTGCTCAAGGAGTGGACTGGTATCAGGACTATTGCAGTGGTTTTCACGCTGCTCTGGCATTTAGTGAAGGTCCACCTGGAATGGGTCCAGTTCTACGACCTGGGGGCATAGGCCTGAAAGATGGTCTGCTTTTTGCAGCACTCAGTGCCAGGGCACAAGGAAAAGATGTGGGTATCCCAGAATGTGAAGGAGCTGCAACTGCAAAGTCTCCATGGAATGCTCCTGGTAAGTATATTTTTGCTGCTTTACATATTTGATTTATGGTGGCAATTTGAGTTGGGATATATTTTGTGAATGTCGTATTTTGATTTTGGTGTCTATGATTGCAGAGCTCTTTGATCTTTCAGTTCTCGAGGGTGAAACAATTAGGGAATGGCTCTTTTTTGATAAGCCTCGACGAGCTTTTGAGAGTGGAAACAGAAAGCAGAGGTCACTACCAGATTACAGTGGGCGTGGTTGGCATGAGTCAAGGAAGCAAGTCATGAATGAGTTTGGAGGCTTGAAGAGATCATACTACATGGATCCACAACCATTGAACCATTTCGAGTGGCACCTTTATGAGTATGAGATCAATAAGTGTGATGCTTGCGCCTTGTATAGATTAGAACTGAAGCTTGTTGATGGGAAAAAGAGTGCCAAGGGGAAATTAACGAATGATTCAGTTGCTGATCTACAGAAGCAGATGGGAAGGCTCACTGCTGAGTTTCCCTCAGATAACAAGCGCTTAGTTAAAGGAAGGGCCAAAGTTAATGCAAAGGCTGGTGTTGGTGGAAATATTTACCCTGCTTCAAATGTTGTCGCATCGACTGATGAGAAGTTTGCTTATGGACCAACCGGGCAGTTTGATTATTTGATTGAAAATTTAAGTGAGTATTACCTGACGTAATCAAAGAAGCTTAAAGTAATATGCTGCAATTTGTTAGTACTTAGATCAGCTGAAGCATATCACCATAGTAATGGTGGGGGTTATGTGTTTTCATTTGTTTCGTCTATAGTTTCTGGTAGTCAATAACATGAGGCCAAGCTCTCTCTATGGCCGCAGGGTTGTCAATAGTTTTCATTCACAGATAGTGCTGCATTAGGCTGTCCTGGATGCTGGAGTATATACTAACTTATGGTTCTCAGGTATGGAAAATGGCTGTTTTTCCTCAGCCCATTTTTATAACGGATAAGAAATTGAGATACATGGTGAACACTCCAAACCAATCAGTGTCACCAGAATTGGATAGGGTGGATGCAGACTGTTGCAATATATTTTACTGACATTTTTATGATTTCAAATACTTTGTGCTAATTATCTCAGCAATATGTAGCTAATGGGAAATACGTTCTCAAAATTTGTACCTTTTTGTTGATGGGGATATGACCATCCGTTTAAGTTGTCAGGATACTGTTTAAGTTGTAAATGAATGTCCCTTTTAATTTCAAAGTTCCTGTTGAACGTTTTTCAATTTTCAGTCACTGCATTTTCACATATCTGCTGGTCACCGTTCACTTTCCTAAGCGTCACTTGCTCAAAATAAGAGAAATGAATATTCTTTGTACAACACAACAGCCTACATGTTCACTATCCTATAAATGCATCATCATAGTCATAGATAGGCAAGAGTTTTACTTGCAAATAACAACTAGAAATTCTATTCAAAGCGTGATGATCCAATCCATTCAAGACTAATAGGTGAGCTGGTTACATGGCCAAGTGTCATGAAAGGTTGTGTATGGATAGATTAGCTTAGCAATTTGCTCTACATCAATCCTACTCTTCTAAAGAACATGAATCAAGAAATTTTGTGGTTCATTTAGAGCCGCAATTAAACTCAGAAGCAGTTACTCTTGATATAAAAGAAATTTTGTAAGAATAAACAGCCTCCCCCAAGACTAATTTAACCGCACGCCACCATCATAATTGCATCAAAATAAGTCATTTAGCTGACGGACATGCACCATGCATGAAAAAGGCATTCAACATCAAAGAACAGGCCGCATTACTTACAATACCCATGATTATTGCAACTGCTTTACTAGTATCCAATTACACGACAACAGTTAGCAACATAGCCTGAGATAGTCTACAGATGTAAATGAGCACTACTCTGTGAATGGATATAATTACATCCACTAGAGATTCAAACACCGATGCTGGTACAGGAGACATCAAGCTTTCTCATAAACAGAGATTCAAACACTGACGTTATTACAGGAGACATCAAGCTTTCTCATAAGCACCGTCATCTTCAAGGTTGTTAACCCGTTCACATTCATCAATCCATTCACTGTATCTGCAGACACAACTTCTAGATAAGTAAAACAAACAGAGGCAAACTCAGAGAATATAGAATGAGAGAATAAAAATAGTAACAGAATGTTAAAAGATTGGGTGTAACTTACATGTCTATTGGTTCGGTTAAAGCTGTAAACAAAGAGGAAAAAACATACATCAATTATCAACACAACTAATTTCAATGTAATGAAAAAGTACGAAGCAGACAAAAATGTTAGGATCAGGTTCTATTAAAATGATCGGTTCAGCTGAGCCAGGCTACACTTATTACCAGCCAGCAGTTTGGATAAGTAACTGTGGCAAAAGCATGGACCAATTCTCACTACATCAATAACACTCCAATAATTGAACTCAAGCCAGTAGCGTTCTTTTCTTCTCAATCCACCATGGGTACACAAATTCACAATCCACGTAAGTTCAACTTTTAAAATACCTCTATTTTACCTTCGATTTCCGCCATGGCACAGCCCGTTTATAAAAATAATTAAAAATCAGCACATTCATATTGTTTCAAAATTTCAAGACAATACCAAATGACCAACTGCCCTACAACATTTCCTAAATGTAAATAGAGTTCGTATAACACTGCAAAATAACCTGTGATAGTAGTGCTGAAGCTCTCTTGGCATATATTGCATATAGCTTCACCAATCAAGTTCTTCATATCACTGAAACCATGTAAACACCAAATGTCAGCAATTGCTAACATTAAAAGCTACACAGGTAGATATTATGCCCATATCAGTTATACTCTGCTTAGTTGAACTACATCATAAAATGGAGAAACTAGGAGCCCAAGATCTTCAAACAGGTTATAAAAGCCTAGTCAAAAAGAAAAAAAAAAGCTTGAAAAAAAGTCTTACATGCGGCACTCAACACTGGTGCCATGGTTACAGAAGGGACAACTGAAGACAGTGTCAAGCTTGTCCACTCGCTTCTTGGGTGGCGGCTTTGCCCTTGACTTCCTCTTTCCCATAGCTCAAGTCCTTCAATATCAAGGTTCGGATTCACAAAAGGTTCAGATATACACACCAAGATTGAGAAAAGTAATCTTCTATCTCATTTATGAAATCAAACAATCCTCTGTTTAACCCAAATAAAAAGAAAAAACATAATAGCCGATCACGTTCACAGTTATGAACCAAATCAAGATTATAATTTCGGGTTTATAAATCAACTTCCTAATTTAAGTTGAAATTCTTTTCTTTCGTCAAATAAAGACAGAAAGATCAAACTTTTTCAAACAAAATTCTCAGCAACCAAACAGAGCAAACATGCTAATCCAAGGAAAAACAAAATTGAGCATAAAATCAAAAAATTATGTTTTGCAACTCAATTAGACAATTTTTCGATCTGCGCCAATTACCAAAAGAATGAAAATGAAATAATCGATCAGAAAAGAAACGAATTTATCAAATAAAAGATTCCGATAAAAAGAAAAAGCAATAACCTGCAATTGATATCTGCTTGATCGCGAGACCGACACCCTACCTTTCTTGACGATAATGAGAGGGACAAATAACAAACAGAAACTAAAAAAGAGTAACACAGGGCGTGCTGAATACGGACTATATTTCAATTTATTGAAATTCCCAGGCCATTTCCTAAACGTTGTCGTTTCCCTAATGAGGGAGTCCGCCACCGCCAGTTGTTTAATTTATGCTTGTGTTGGCTAATTTTTCTCACTGCCCCCATCGCGGGCCCATAAACATTGACCTGAAATTTAGCGGCCCATTTTCGGAAATTTCATTGTTGAACCATTTAAGTTTGCTATTTTCTTAACTACCCTTCAAATGTTATTTTGCATTCGAGTGAGATTATTGGCAGCCCTTTAAATACCTTTTAAAATTTCTTTAATTATTTTACAGTTTTAATCTTTATTAAAATTATATGATAGAACAATTCTTAATTAAAATTCAGCTCAAAAATCAAATAATTTTTTTCTCTTAAAAATTCTTTATACACTAAGGAAGACAAAGACAAGCAACAAATTAACCTTGAAACTATTGAAATTCAGACTAAAATGAAGATAAGCTCTTTGAAACTTGTTTACTACTCAAGTTTAATGCCCAAATGGAATATAAAATAAATCAAACATTTAATGGATCAAAAATTTTACAAATTATAACAATTATATAATAAACCAAGCATGATTATCCATAACAATGAATATCAAAGAATTCGCACAAAACTTATTGAAACCCTAAAACATTTAGCAACTAAGCAAACCCAATTCCAGAAATACTCCAACAACCCATTATAATACAATTCAAAATCAGAACAGGGACCCAACAATTAAAAATTAATTTTAATAGCTAGAACCTAATAACTGAAATAAACTTACACCATAATTTATATTTTGATTAAGAGACAAAACAAATTGTACCTTAAATTGAAATCCAACATTTTAGAAATTAAAAGGGTATTCTTTTCCTCAAATTTTTGAGTGAGAAATTTATCATTAGTGACTAGAATAGAGAAAAGAAAACCCGTTGTTTATTTTTCTAAATGGAAGAAACCTTGTTGTTAAAATGGGGTTTAATAACAAAAATAAATAACAATTAGAGAATGCGGTTTACACTAATAAGGTTTAATTAAGGGTATTTTTATCATTGATGGAGGTGTTAAAGGAATTTTATAATATTTTTAAATATGTTAATGAGGTTAATAAAGGAAAAGGGTGTTAAGAGGTGTTTAGAGGGGTGCCAATAGTCACACTCTTTGCATTTAGTGTGCGTTTAGTCTGATTTATCTAATGGTTAAAAATAATTATTTATTTTTATAAGATATTTTTAAAAATTTTGATGTTATTTAGTTATAATTTGAGTTGAGCTAACAAAAATTTAAATTTTTAGTTTTTGAAAGTAGAGGCTATAGAGTTTTTTTTAAAGAGTTAAATTCTCTAAAATACTTTTTATTTATTTTACAATTTTATTTATTTTTTTATAATATAACTTTAAAAACCTTATATGTTATGGTAATTTTTTATTCTTTAATAAAAGTTCTCATGAAAATCAAGCAATAAAAATATTTGTGGTAAAGACTATACTTAAGTAAACTTTATTTATTTTGTTTAATACAACTTAAGTAAGCTTTATTTAAAAAATTATATTGAATACAATCTTATTAAGCTTTGGTTATAATTGTAAATGAGAAAATTTTAATATAAAGAAGGGACCAGCAATGACTTGACATGACAATAACTTCATAATTTATAATTGATATTGTCACTTTTAATTAATTTATTTTTTCTGTATATCACATCTAATTTTCATTGGCTAGAATAAATGAAAAATACAGTTATTAAATTTATGAATATAATTGAGAAAAAAAATTCGACGACAAAAAGTAGAGAAAACGTGATAAAATTGCTTGTCACTTGTGGTTACTTTCTAATTTTAGTTAATAAATGATCAATGATAAAATAATAACATAAAAAATTTCATAATGATCAATTATTGCATGGGATCCAACTATGAATAATAGAATGACATTCCAAGTACGAATAATTAAAAGGGTAATTTTTAGAGACCTCTCTTGAAATTTGGTGTATTGACGGTCTAATTAAAAGTATTCACATAATTATAAGAACACATTAACGTTAGTGTAAAGATACATATAGCGTTAGTATAAAAGGAAAAACATGTAAAAGTTGATTTAAAACTTAAACAAAATCAAAATTCAAACAAAACATGCTCCGATGTTTGGGAAATGGGGACTTAAACACACTATTACTCGGCCACAGTCATTATCCAGCAAACAAAAGAAAATGAGTTTTTCACAGGGTGTACTCCTCTTCGTAAACCCAGCTTACACTTGAACAAAACCCACTGTCATTTACATCCTTTGAAGAAGAAGTGTTTGCAACTCATAAATAATTTCTGAAATCATTGATTTATTTTCATCTACTGTATAAGATGACGTCGTGCGATGGTCCAAAGCTTCCACGAAGCAAGTATCGCCATTGTCTAGCATCTGCCACGATTGGAATTAGATCGCAAAAGAGGTCAGTTTTTGAAAACATAGGTTGCATGCTTGAATCAGTGGCTTACAAGATATTGTTGTCATTTTATTGATTAAAAATAACAATGGATTTGTTTTAATTAATGAATATGTTGCTGGATATTGAAGAAATTTATGATGGAAAACCTTGCGGCTTTATTCTCTATTGATCAATATTTATATGTACATTGGTTGATAAGAATTACCCTAATTTACAAAGAAATCCTATCAAACTAGAAAACATATAACTCTAATAATATATACATGTGTGTATATATATATATATGAGTTAACACCCCCCTCAAGTTGGAGCATGGAGATCACAAATGCCCAACTTGCGAAGAAGGAACTCAAACTCTTTGTTGCCAAGTGCCTTTGTGAAGATATCAGCTAGTTGGATAGTAGTAGACACATAGGCAGGCCGTATGTTTCCTTGTTGAATTTCGTCTTGAACAAAATGACAGTCAACTTCGATGTGCTTGGTCCGTTCATGAAACACGGGGTTGGCAGCTAAATGAAGAGCAGCCTGGTTGTCACAATACAAATGCATAGGTCTTGAGTGATCAACTCCGAGAGACATCAACAACCCTTTGAGCCATATGAACTCACAAGTAACTGTTGCCATGGCACGATACTCGGCCTCAGTAGAGAACCGCGTAACTGTGTGTTGTTTCTTAGATTTCCAGGATATAGGAGAGGATCCAAGCATGACAAACCACCCAGATAAAGACCGCTGAGATAGAGGGCAGCTTGCCGAATCAGAATCACACCACCCATAAAGTTGCAATTCACAATCTGATCGTAAAAACACACCTTGACCAGGATTACCTTTTAGATAGCGTACTACTCGCAGAGCTGCTTCTCAATGTCACTTCCGCGGCTGCTACATAAATTGAGAAAGCAGATGAACTGAATAGGACAACTCTGGCCATGTAGCAGAAAGATAAATTAATCTTCCTACAAGTCGTCGATATTTTACAGGATCAGAAAAATAAGGGCCTTTAGCCAAAGCTAGTTGATGATTTGGTTCCATGGGAAATATGGCCGGTATTACACCAAGTAGTCCAGCCTCAGAGATAATATCTAACACATACTTCCGCTGAGACAGGAAGATTCATGTCGGATTTCTTGCAACTTCAATACCTAAAAAATATTTCAATGGACCCAAATCTTTCATATAAAAACAATCACTCAAATACATATTGAACACCCGAATAGCTTCGATGTTGTTTCCCGAAACAATTATATCGTCAACACACACAAGCACAAGTAGATGTATGCTATCCTGATGCAAAGTAAAAAGAGAATAATCCGAGCTCGATTGAGCAAAGCCGTAAGTTTTCAAAGCTGTTGCCAACTTTGCAAACCAGTAACGTGGAGCTTGATTTAATCCATATAATGACTTTCTTAGACGACAAACCATTCCAGATTCATTTGAGGTGGAACCAGGCGGTAGGCGCATGTAAACTTCTTCATTGAGCTCACCATGTAAGAAAGCATTGTAAACATCCATCTGATGAAGCTCCCAATTCCTAGCCGCAGCAACAGTCAGAAAAGGAGCAAATGTCTCTGTGTAATCAATTCCTTCAACTTGCTTGTTCCCAAGGATCACTAAACGAGTTTTGTATCTTTCAATTGTACCATTGGCATTGTACTTAATTCGGTACACCCACTTACAGCTTATAGCACGCTTTCCAGGTGGTAGAGATATAATAGTCCATGTGTTATTATTATCCAGAGCCTGCAATTCAAACTTCATGGCCTCACGGCATCTAGGATCTCTCACGGCCTCAGCAAAAGAGGCAGGCTCAACTCCTGCAGTGATCACTGCTAGAAAAGCACAATGTTGAGCAGAAAAATTATTACAATTCAGATAATCAAGTATGTGATAAGGACTACCTGCAGGAAGTGATTGAGCGGGTGAGCATGAAGAGGACCGTGAAGAGAAACTCAAATGCTGAACAGTATGCAAGACATAATCTTTTAACTTAATCGATTGTTGTCGCTATCTAAGATGGCGCCCTAAGCCTGGCTGTTGTTACAATGATGTCTCAACTGCCTCAATACCCCCTATCGTCAGAAGCATGCTCATCAAGGTATGAGAAGCGGGCACATGTGATAGAGTATTAATAGTCTCAAGAACGTCGCTTGTATGCTGTGAAACAACTTGAACCGAATCTGGTGAGACAACAAGAGCACTTAAATCATGTGATAAATCCTTAGCTAAGACTGGTTCATCAGGCTCAGGAGCAGGCACGGCTGTAGTAGCTGGTTCGGTTAGAGCCTTGTAAGGAAAGTCATGCTGAACGAACGTTAGATCCCGAGAAGTAAAAAATGAGGCACTCTCCAAATCATATAAATGCCATCCCTTTTTACCAAAAAGATAACCCATGAATATGCAACGACAGCTTCGACTAGCGAATTTATCACTGCGATGATCACGATTGTAAACATAGGCAAGGCAACCAAATGATCAAATATTTGCATAAGATGGTGCCTTGCCAAACAATCGTTCATAAGGGGTCTGTCTGTCAAGAAGAACAGAAGGTGTTCGATTGATCAAGTAGCAAGCAGTTAAGACACATTCACCCCAGAATTTAATTGGTAAGAAAGCCTGAAAGCGCAGAGCACGAGCAACATTAAGAATGTGTCGATACTTGCATTCGACTCGACTATTCTGTTGAGAAGTACCCACACAAGATGTCTGATGATGAATGCCATGCTCAACAAGGAAATTAGATAAACACATAAATTATGTCCCATTGTCTGTCTGTATGATTTTAACGAATTTATGAAATTGTCTAGAGACCATACTAAAAAAATTGCCTAATACACGGCCAACCTTATTCTTCGCGACTAGCAGATATGTCCAAATACCGCGAGAAAAATCATCAACAATAGTTAAGAAATAATGAGCACCACAAGAACTAGTTGTGCAATAAGGTCCCCACAAGTCACAATGAATCAATTCAAAGATATCGGATGCTCTATTATTGCTTAAAAGAAATTTGTCACGACATTATTTTGCTCGAAAGCACATATCACAATTCTGAAAACTAGACAAACAAAAAGCCGAATCAATAAAAGGGAGCAGCTAAACTACTTTAGAATAAGGATGCCCTAACCTTCGAGGCCATAAATCACAAGCTCGGTTGGCAACACTAGACAGAGCAGCGGCCGAACCAATGTCCTGAAAATAATAGAGTCCCTCTCGCTACTCACCAACTCCAATTAGCATCCTCGTAATGCGGTCCTGTATTACACATAATTGATCAGAAAATTGAAGAAAACAATTGGCATCTCAAATCATTTGCGATACAGAAATTAAATTGCAAGTTAAACTTGGAACAAGTAAAACATTTTTCAGTCATATGTGGCTAGCAAGCACAACTGTTCCTTCTGTATTTGCCATTGTCGCGTTTCCATCAGGTAGCCGAATAGAACAAGGAATAATAGATACAATGTCGCATAAGATTTTTTTGTTTCCTGTCATATGATGTGAGGCCCAGTATCAAGAATCCACTCCATTGAATTAATCTTACCACTGATCCGTCAGGTGTTGTCTTTTTTATTGTTTAAAAAATTAAGCAATGTGTTCCACTGTTCACTGCTCAAACTGCTGAGACCGTTTGCGGCTGATTCCGAGAGTTCCCCAGATATATTGTTAGACCTTGTCTCGACTTGAGCAGCGTTGGCTCGAGCAGGACCTTCATGACCACGCCCATTGTTTCCACCATTTTGTCGTGAATTGCCGCGACCACAACCTGCATTCCTCGTGACTTTCGACTGTTCACCCCACCAGTCGGATACCCAATAAGCTGGAAACAAGAAGATGCTTCATGTCTAGTCTTGTTGCAATGAGTACAAAGTACATAAGACTTATCACAATTGTCATGCGATCCTTGTGCGGCTTGAACGGCAAATGCTACAGGTTCACTCCGTTCTTCTTTAGCACGTGTCATTGACTGAACTTGCTCCTCCTGAATAACTATGAAGTAGGCAAGGTTCAACTTTGGCAGCGGTTCGGTGCTTAGAATATGAGACCGGACACCACTATACACGACTTCATCAAGACCCATCAAGAATTGATGTAATTTTTCTTCGTCTCATTTTTTATCCCATTCTGTGCCTAGATTACACGTATAATTACCGCATAGATAAATAGGTAATTGCTCGTAATTACTCAATTCTTCCCACATCATCTTGAGTTTCCCATAATAATTCACAATAGTCATACCTCGCTCTTTGCAATTCGCTAACTCAGATTTGAGTTGCTGCACACGTGGTCCATTCCCAACAGAGAACCTTTCCTTGATATCATCCTATAACAACTTAGCAACTTCTGTATAAGTCACATTAGATCTTAAGTTCAGTTCAATTGTATTTTGTATCCAGGAAACCAACGTTGAATTCACCATCTACCAATCCTCCAAATCAGCCGAGTCATCAGCAGGTTGTTTCACGGTTCCATCAACAAAACCGACTTTCTTCTTGGCGCGCAATGCAGTCTGCACAGCCCTTGCCCACTCGTCATAGTTGGTTCCTTGAAATTGTACTTGAGTGATGATAGTTTCAGGATTATCACTAGCCGAGAGAAAGTAAGGAGACATCATTGTCTTGCCCAATCCACTTCTGCTAGCCTCTTTATCTTTCGTTTTTGTTTGAGTTTGGTTTTTCATCATGCTCTGATACCATGAAGAAATTTATGACGGAAAACCTTGCGGCTTTGTTCTCTATTGATCAATATTTATATGTACATTGGTTGATAAGAATTACCCTAATTCACGAGGAAATCCTATCAAACTAGGAAACATATAACTCTAATAATATATACACGTGACTTGTTATATCTATATATAACAAGTTGTTAGGAGAAGCGTTTACCAATTCTCCCAAAAGCTTAAGCTGTTAGGAGAGGCACTACTTTATACTTAAGAGCACCCGGACCGCCAGATAACGTCTCCACGTTTAGTGCCATATCACCCACATGTGTGGGGTAGGAGTCACCACAAAGGTGCGGGCCCCTAGCACACGTAGTCTGGGATATATATATTAAGCCTATTCCTCCCCCGAGACTCGAACCCTGGATGGCTCTGATACCACTTAAGGCGCTTACCAATCCTCTCAAAAGCTTAAGCTGTTAGGAGAGACGCTACTTTATACTTAAGAGCACCCGGACCACCAGGTAACGTCTCTACGTTTAATGCCACATCACCCACACGTGTAGGGTAGAAGTCACCACAAAGGTGCAGGCCCCTAGCACACGTAGTCTGGGATATATATATTAAGCCCCACTTAAGGTGCTTACCAATCCTCCCAAAAGCTTAAGCTGTTAGGAGAGACGCTACTTTATACTTAAGAGCACCCGGACCACCAGGTAACTTCTCCACGTTTAGTGCCACATCACCCACATGCGTGGGGTAGGAGTCACCACAAGGGTGCGGGCCCCTAGCACACGTAGTCTGGGATATATATATTAAGTCTATTCCTTAATATATATCCCAAACTACGTGTGCTTGGGGCCCGCACCCTTGTGGTGACTCATACCCCACGCATGTGGGTGATGTGGCACTAAACGTGGAGACGTTATCTGGTGGTCCGGGTGCTCTTAAGTATAAAGTAGCGCCTCTCCTAACAGCTTAAGCTTCTGGGAGGGTTGGTAAGCGCCTTAAGTGGTATCAGAGCCATCCAGGGTTCGAGCCTCGGGGGAGGAATGGGCTTAATATATACCCCAGACTACGTTTGCTTCGGGCCCGCACCCTTGTGGTGACTCCTACCCCACGCATGTGGGTGATGTGGCACTAAACGTGGAGACGTTACCTGGTGGTCCGGGTGCTCTGAAGTATAAAGTAACGCCTCTCCTAACAGCTTAAACTTTTGAGAGGATTGGTAAGCGCCTTACCTGGTGTTCCGGGTAACCACTTAAGGATGATCTTTCAGAGAGCCTATAGTGATTTATATGATTGTTCAGTTTGGGGTCACGAGTACACTTAGTTTGAGTTGTGTGTTAGTTTCGGTTTGTGCATGCCTTTGGTGTTCTTTTGCCTTCTTGTTGTCAGACCTTCAATAATTTGGTAATGTTGTTTTTTTTTTTGGGGAGAAGGTAATATTGTATTTGCTAAATAATATGACCGTAATCACATGTAAGTTAGGTATTTTGTTTTACACACTATTTTTCCTCCCATGTGAGACGTTCTCTGTTTTTTTGCCCAAGGGTACTATTTGTTATGTAAACTAGAAAAAAAAATGGATGCAAGACTATGAACTTGGCACGTGATGAACTTTGAAAATTATCCTTTCTCCAAATTAAAAAGTATTGACTTGCCATTTTCCCTGTTTGATTCTAATTTTCAAACAAGTGTTCCGTAATCTTAAGTTTAATTAGATGTCTGTATATAAGAGATATTGTTTGTTGTATTTCTTATTTCAAAGCTTTAATCTATCTGCATGCAACGTTTCAGAAGAAGAATAAGTAGCTGCAGCAAGTCCATTAAACTCAATTTAATATTTACTTGATTTGCGTTTAAATATAGATGAAGCAATGATCGGTATCAGAAGGCTTTTATGGTCGGTGCCAATGCCTGTACAGTCAAGTTCACAATGTGAAAATCATTCCTTTTGATACCTGTGGCTCTTGTGGCATGTATTAGTTATGAACTAGTTAGTAATTAAAAAAATCACAACAATAATATGCAAGTTGGATGCAGCAGTGGCCCACACATTATTTCAATTTTTTTATCCAATGTAGTTTTTTTTTTATCTTCTTCAGTAATTAACGATTTGACACGAATTCTATTACTCATCAGTTCCCGATGTAAATAAAGAAATATTTTGGTAGGAAGGATATTTTTAAATTTTTAACAATTAATTAACAGTTAATTTTAATGAATAGTAATGTTAAGGGAGATTCTTGTAATTACGTGAATATTTTCTATTAGACTATCAATACACTAACCTTCAGGGAAGGTCTTTAAAAATTATCCATAATTAAAATATGTAAGATATGTTAAAATTTTAAATGCTTTTTTTTTCAATTTTCAAAATGAGAGAAACTACAGTGAAATTAATTTAAAAAAATGGGAGTACAGAGTAGGGACACTTTAACTGGTTAGACCCCATTTATGAATTATTACAAATTTGGTAAGAAGTATAAATATTAAATTAAATACATTTGTTATCCTAAATTAAATACATACTTGTTATAAATCCTAAATTAAAGACATTTCTTTCACTTTTTTTTTTAAACCAAGCGTGAGCAACTAAGAAGATTAAATTAATAAATAAAAAACTGTTTTTTTTTCGCAGAAGTGATGTTTTGTAAGAGAAAATTTTCATATTGGGGGCTAAATGAGAAAGAAAATAGAAAGCCTGGGATCTGATGAAGAATGATTTTATTTGAGGTTAAATTTGTCGTTAAAAAGCTGTTATAAGTAAAGAAAATAGTAATAATAGACATTTTAAATTTTTTATTTTAAATTTCATCCTAAATAATATATTAAATAATTATTTTTTTATAAGATATAAGTAAATTAATTGTATTACTCCGCTAACCAATTAATAAATATTACAGTATTTGAGATAATTTTTTATGATAAAATTTATGGAAAACTGAAATGTGTACAAACGATTTAAAATGTGTATTGCTATTTTTAAAATTAAAGATCTAGATATTATTAATTGGCCCGGTGATGGACCTACGGGCAATAACATACGTATAGAAGACTAAAAATACAGTAATATTCAATGTTTATTATTTCATATTGGGGTCTAGCTACCTTGCAACAGTTGCAAGGTACCACTAATTTTTATCTTTTGTGAAATTAAATTTTATTTAACCCCTTTTCTTTCTTTTTATTTATAATTTATTTATAAGTTTATGTGTTTTAGTTGGTGATTTGTTAAAATGTAATTTTATTTTATTTAATACTATTTAACTTTCTAAAAGAATAAATATAACAATAAGCTTATGACTAGATAATATTAAATAATTTTTTTAATAAAATAAAAAATAAAAAATTATTCTTTTAAATAAAATAAATAATATTAAAAAATAATATTTATTTTTTAAGACTCACAATTTCTTATTCTATTTTATTTAATATTATTTAATTTTGAAAAATAAATATAATAATAAGCTATGACTAAATAATATTAAATAAACTAAATATTATTTAAAATAATAATATTTTTTTGAGACTCATTACTGATTATTTCATTTTATTTAACATTATTTAGTTTCATGAAAGAATAAATATAATAAGCTTATGACTATGCAACGTTAAATAAAATCAAATAAATAATATTAAAAAATATTTATTTTTAATAATATAAATAATATTAAAAATTTATCCTTTTGAATAAAATAAATAATATTAATTAAAATTTATATTTTTTTAAGACTCACAACTGATTATTTATTTTATTTAATAATATTTAGTTTTTTAAAGAATAAATATAATAATAAGTCTATAACTAAAGAACATTAAATGAAACAAAAATAAATACTATAAATAATATTAAATAAAAAATAATTAATATTGAAAACTATATTTATTTTTTAATGATCACTAGTGATTATTTTATTTTATTTAAATTTTTTTAGTTTTTTGAAAGATTAAATACAACAATAAACCTGTAACTAAATAATATGAAATGAAATGAGAATAAATAATAGTAAGTATTATTTTTTAATAAATAAATGATATGAAAAATTAATTTTTTAAATAAAATATATAATATTAAAAGAAAATTTATTTTTTAAGACTCACTGCTAATTAAACAATATAAAATTTTAAATAATTTAGATTTATGTACTAAAAATTTTAATTTATTAACTCTTTTGCGTTTTTAATAAATAACAGAAAACATAATATTAATATTTAAATAAATAAATCTCTACCCTTGAATCAATCTTCTTATTGAATCTAATGATCAAGAATTGAAACAAAAAAAAAAAAATTCAGGTGGTACCTTGCTACTGTTGCAAGGTAGTTGAGCCCTTCATATTGATATCTAATACGTTCAAAAACCTCCAAAACCCTAACCCCTCCCCCTCCCCCTCCATCACCACCAGACTCAGATGGCACACATTCACGTTCACACTCTCTTTTCTCCCACCTTTTGCATCCCCAGATCACCCCTCACAAGTTCAAGAAATCACTTCGCTGCCCTTTCCTGCACTTCTCCTAAAACGACAGCGTCTCTGTCCTCAGAACAGGACGTTTTGCAAGCCGTGGTGGAGTCCGATGGAAAGACACTTCCTTGTGTCAGAACCTACGAGAACGACTTGGCTCGGCTCAGCCTCTTCGGAGCCGTCGGCTTCGACCAGGCTCTGACCGCCGCTGCTGCGGATGGAGGTCAAGCCGCTAACGAACATGTTGTTTCTGGCATTCCCGCGATGGTCGTTGAAACCGTTTTCCCGGGTCCCTCAGGAGAGCGAGCCACTATCTCCACCCGATTGGTCAGTTTTTTTTTTAAATTATTATTTTGAAGGCATTCTGTTTTAATTTAAAAATAACACATTAGGGTATAATTGATGAGTGTAAATAAACTAATGTCGATGTTAAAGAGTTCATGCGATTAACAAGAATTTTGTGTTTTCGAATGCTTGAATATTTGTGCTTCTGAAGATGTTAAGCTTGAGAGTTCTAAATTGGAATGTTGTTTGTAGTTTTTGCCTGCTAGCAAAGTTAAAGAGAAAGCCTTTAAGCTCAGAAAATCTCTCAGTAAAGATGTTCTGAATGGCTCTTCATCTAGGAACATACTTGCCATGACATTCAGACAAGTAGTTATGCATCAACTTTGGAGCTTTGAACTGGTTTTGTTCAGACCTGGAACAGAGAGAAATATGGAGGATCTTGGAAACCAAAGAGAGGTTAGACGTATGCATCACTATGCAGTCATCATGTAATCTGTCTGTCCTGCAGGTGACACTTGATACTGATACCTTCAGTTCTCTTATTCATTTGGTATCCGCAGGTTCCAGCTTCTTTCGCCCTCACCTCTTCTGACGAACGTGTTATCTCTGTGCTTGCTGAAGTTGTTTGCCTGTCTGCTCTTCAAAGTACCGAAAGTCATTTCCTGGATAATTCCTTGAGGAAGACTTCAAGTTATTTCTTCCGTTGGTTCCAGAAGCCCAAAAGGATTACATCAAAAGATTCTTCTGTTGTTGTATATAAACTATTCGAACATGAGATAGTTGAAAATGCCAGGACTTTGCTAGAAACTTTTAATTCGACGAAAGAAAGCATTAGACCTGTAAAAATGAGGTCAAAGCACCTTTGGTGGACACCATCAGCTCACTCTAAGCTGGAAAATATTGGTGGCCGTGAGTTTAGTGTTTGGACAAGTGAGAATGTTCCTGCTTACAGGCTCGAAATTGATGTTAGTCGATATAATGATGTAAAGCTTGAAGGTTGGAGAAAATCTGCTGAGAATAGGTGGGAAATTCTTCTGACCCACTCCCAAATGGTATCTCACTCTCCTTTTTGTCTTCTGGCATTTAGTGGTACCATGTTTCAGTGGGATTATAATTAGGAAGGTAATCTATGAGATGGTAAATCTCCCAAGCCTCCTTCCTCTGCATGTCAACTAAAAAGTAGGGACATAGGAAAACTAGTCTTTTGCCATAGTTGGTGAGTGTGATAAACCCTTGTTTATTGATTTGCACTGATGAAGAGTGATTATCATGTATATTTATTTTATGTGCCATTGAATTTAAGAAAATAAACTCTCTATCCTTATTTTAGTTTTCTAAATTTTTAGGTTGGTTTGGCTGATATATTAGACATGTACTATGAAGATATTTTTTCACTGCCGAATAAACAGCTGTCATGCGGTGTAGTCACAAACTACACCAATTTGCCCAGTAAAAAGGTACTAAAATCTATACCAATTGTCTATTTTATTTTATCTGTTGGTTTAATGCTAAGCCTGGATTTCGTGTAACTCTTAACTTATGTACAACATTCTTGGCCCTGTGCATATATTTGGATGTAATTTTGAAACATGAAAATAATTGATTTACAAATGATATACACTCAAGTTAGGAGCATTTCATCGTGGGAAGATGAGGCTAATCTGATTATGATAACTTGTAGAAAATTTTGATATTAAATTTGAGTGGGAGGAGCTAATGGAGTTGGTGCCATTTTAATAGTATTGTTAAGAGTAACGTACTTTTTGATTTACTCATGAAAATTTTGATTATTTAATTATTTTCATGTTATGCTTTCCTGTAGTATTTACGATTATATGGGGAGGTTGGGGACTTGTGGTTTGTCAAGGATCTCATCTGGAAGAACTTGTTATAATCTTTTACTGTGGAGTTTGCATATAATAATGATTATGTTTACTTGAGTTGGTTCATTCCAGACTTATTGCTTTGTTGTGTTCACAGAGGGACTCTTCCTTTTTGAAAATTTTATCTGTCACTCTTGCAAGTGGAATTTTTCTCGTCGCTATCAGTGCTCTCGGTCAACGCTCTTCGCCTCATTTACACAAGGGGGAAAAGTTTTCTGGAGAACTTAGGTCTCTGCCTTCATCTGAGGTTTGGAATGCGTTACGTCAGCCTGTAGATGCTGTAAAGGTGTGCATGGACGGAAAGCATTTTTAATTATCCAGTCCTTTAGTATTCTAATTTTTTCAAATAAATTGGCATCCTGTGACACAGATTATTGGTTCTCTTGCTCATATCCATGCAACATTGAGGTTTATGCTTGTCGCAAAAAGTTCTTATTCCTTCACTTGTTTGTTTATGCTTTACTCTACTTTCTGGTTTCTTCATTTTTTAAAGAAAAATTAAACTTGAACTTAATTTGGATAGCTGGAAGAAATGTGTGTCTCAATTGTCAAAAGGATTAAGGACACTTTTGATTGGCCTGGTGACATAATGACTGAAATGAGTATTGGTGCTTGGATTGGGGAAATTCCCAATTACTTGAAATTATCTCATGAAGATGATTCCACTAGTGAGGGAAACTTGACTGCTGCTTCGGGGAAAATTGATGCAGACATCAAATCATCCATGCAGGATATTGCTAGTTATCAGGTACAAGTTTAGGCAACTTATATTTACTATATTTCTCTATGTTTCTATCATATACAAACACATATAAAAGTGATTTACTGCTTTAACTTAAACCAGGCCCTGATCCTTCTTGAACTAATGTTATCTATCTGCTGCTTAGATAATATTACATTTAAGCTCCCATGATGTGCACTAGTGACATTCTCTTAAATCCATAATTGGCAGTTTTTGGGGGTGATCGAATGAAGTGTGGAAATGTGATAGTTTTTGGTTTGTTCAAGCTCCAATGGCATCAAGAACCCTATTGCAATCATATGTTTTTGTCGTCATGTATAACTATCTTATGTTTTGCCTGATTTCCATTTGGTTGGTATTAGGTGGTTCTGTCAACTGAGGGAAAAATAGTTGGGTTCCAACCAACAAGCCGAGTTGGTGTTAATCATTGGGCTGCCAGTCCCTTAGCAAAGGAAATGTATGGTGGGAGAAAGCTTTCCCCTGGTAAGATTATTATTGGTTGTATTTTCTTTTGGTGTTTCTAGGTTACTATTTGCTGCTATTGACTACTGAACATTCTTGGCTTGTTGCAAGCAGCTTTAATTGAACCTGGCCTCAAGATCCACCTTCCAAATGAGGTAGTTTTGATTGAGTTGTTGATGTCAGTAAACCCTGATTCGTGTTTTGCATTGGCAAGGCCAATTCAATGATAGTTACAATGGCAGTGCGGAAGACAAGGTTTGTGGGTCTTGATAGCAGAGTTCTGGTGCAAGTAAATATGGGCCTCTGTTTTACATTAACTGTGCAGGTTCAATGTTCCTTCAAGAGACTGGTCAACAAGGCAAGAGGATGACATCCTTCAAGGGCAGTCTGACACTGACAATTATAAATTTAGATTACTAAACTAGGAAATCTTACCGAAAATATTCATAGTGAATTTTATATTTAAGCCTGGTTAGTTTTTTCTGTGTGCTTGCCGTGTAGCAGGATCCTGGGAACCATCATGATTGGATGTGCTGAGTAGTGGTAACATTCCTTTGTTACAAAGCTATCAAATGGATCGCCAAATTTTTCCCTGAACCACAGAGTTGACTATACATACATATAAATAACAGATACATGTTATTAGGAGAGTTTTTTTTTTTTTTTTTGTGGGATTGGTGGGAGGTTGATTTTGGATTGAAGCTCGGTTATATTTATGAATAAATTGGCTAGAGGATGCAGAGTACCATCGAATGTAGTAAAGGTGTTTTTTGTTTTGTTTGTTTTGTTTTTTTTTCCAACCCTAAAATTCGGCTGACACATGGAAAGATTATAAAAGTTGTCCACTCTAGGTAGATTTTTGCTGCAGTCATGTATGGGCACTTGGGAAATCGATCTGTTACAACGGAAAATTTGCAATTTCGAAGTGCAATTGAACTGTATGTTTCCTAAAATATCTAAAATGGAATAGAAGAAGATTAACAACTACTGAATTTTACAACATGAAGTCTGGTTCAAGGATATGAAAATACAAGAATATTGTTTACAAACGATAGTAGTTAAAACACTGGATTAACTTTCATTTTCTGTGCCTGGAGAGTTGGCAGTTCAAGAATTCACAAAACGAATCGATGCAACAACTGATCTAATTTTTCTTGATAAATGCACGAATTGATTATAAAACGAGAAGCATAATGTCTCTATTGAATTGGTAAACATCTTCGTGCAAAACATTTTCTTTTCCACATAAAAATGGATAGTGAAACCTTTCACATAGCTATGTATCCATGGTTTGCGATGGGACATCTTACCCCGTTTCTTCATATTGCCAACAAGCTTGCAGAGAGAGGTCACAGAATCTCGTTTCTGTTACCAGCAAGAGCAATAGCGAAATTTGAGCCTTCAAATCTTCACAGGGATCTCATCACGTTCATTCCGGTGTCTGTTCCTCCTGTTGATGGCCTTCCACCTGGGGCTGAAACAACAAATGATGTTCCTTTTCCTTTGCATCCTCTTCTAATGACAGCCATGGATTTAACTGAGCCCGCCATCGAATCAGTTCTTCGTCGCCTCAAACCCGATTTTGTCTTCTTTGATTTCACTCACTGGTTGCCTCCGTTGGCACGCAAGTTCGGCATCAAGTCCGTACTTTATTGCATTATTAGTCCTGCGACAATTGGCTAGCCCGGAAAGGAAACTGAGGGAGAGAACTTTAACGGAAAATGATTTGTTGCGACCTCCACAAGGTTTCCCTACTTCAAGGATTAGGTTGCGTGCCCATGAAGCTAGAGGATTCGCTGCTGCAACTGTGAAAGACTTTGGTGGTGGCCTTTCATTCACAGAACGAAACCTTCTCTCTTTGAGCGAGTGTGATGCAATTGGTTTCAAAACATGCAGAGAGATTGAAGGGCCTTATTGTGATTACATTGGGAGCCAGTGATTTTGTCTGGGCCAGCATTGCCAGAGTCTCCTCGTTTGGCTTTAGAAGAAAGATGGGAAACGTTGCTGGGTAGTTTTAAATCAAGGAGTTTGATATTCTGTGCATTTAGAAGTGAATGCGTCCTTAACAAGGAACAGTTTCAAGAACTGGTTCTGGGTTTTGAGCTTTCAGGTTTGCCATTTTTGGCTGCCTTGAAACCACCACTGGGTTTCCTTTTCTTTTTGACCAGGGACTCCTTTTTCTTTTTGTTGTGGGGGGGGGGGGCGGTGTGCGCCCTCGTGCCTACGAATGCATGACCAGTGCTCAGTGAAGCCTTCACGAAGATGATGATCAACAGAATTACATTAAGATTTAGCTTCATTTCGGTGGTTAAGTTCAGATAGGTCCGTAGCGGTATGAAAATGGGATTCAATGGGAAAGAAATTAACATCTGCAATCGTATTTAATTAAACCCATTAGCATGAAGGGCCGATCAAACCTGATGGAAATCAGTAAGTAATGTGCGAAGGAAATGCTAATGGGAAACAAGATTATAAATACCAATCACATTATTATTATAAATACCAATCACATTATTATTATTGAGACCATCTGTAAGTTAGCCCTCTCCTATTATTGAGACCATCCTACGCAAAACTTTTTTTTTTAGTTAGCTGTTAAATCATACCTTTTGGTGTCTAATAAACATCGCAAATAAATTTAATAATGATGTCAGGCCTAGAAGTTGTATCCATATATACAATGCAAACAGTGTGATCCTAACATTACGCTTGATGAATACATTGCTTAAATCTTGGGTGCAGTGTTGTCTTATTTGTAAGTAATTAATTAATTTCAAGTGAGGTAAAGTTGAACACACGTATACAGTATATATATTTTAGGGAAAAGGATAAAGAGACCCTAATGTTTAGATAAGGGACACAAAATCTTTTAATGTTTTTAAAAAAATATTTAGATCCTTATTTGTTAACGAAACAATTTTTTTTAACACAAATTATAATCTTAAGGAGCAATTACCATTATATCCTTCTAACACATTAAAAAATAATTATTCATTGTCCAATTTATCCTTATCTTATTAATAAAATTATGAATATACCCTCATTGCCCAATTTCTCTATTTAATTTTTTGTCAAATTTTCTCTTCAAACTAAATAAATTTAATCCGTTGCTCAAGAATAAAAATAAATAAAATTGGTTATTAATGCCATAAGAATAACAATTCTCCATATGTCAATTATTTAAACTTGTATAATCAACAAAATTAAAAAAAAATTGGTTACAACAATAATTACAAAATCTTTAATTGTACTAAATAACATATCGATTAGACATAAAAACCATCAGTCCAGTAAACATGACAAAAAATCCTTGTATCATAATATTGTATCAAATTGGTACTAGTAAACATTACAACAATAACCATAATATTTTTTGGAAAAAAAAAACATAATCTGTTCACAAATTGGTATGACAACTCTGACTATTAGTTTGTGAGCTTCCTCTCATAGCTTGTGTGGTTGTTGTTGCACGATTAGTGTATAAATATTAGTATATAAACTTTATTTTTATATAAAAACCTAAGAAAAAAAAAGAAATTTAGGCTTATCTAAGGGGTGTTGAGTGAAATCAACTGGTCTTTTACATGATCTTTTATCATGACCAAAATTATGCAATTGCTACATTTTTGCTTGGTCTTTCTTTTCACTTGTTCTTCCCCTGGCTCTCTTCTTCTCACTATTTTAGGCCTACCAACTCTTGCTTTGACATATGGAGGTAAGACTTTTAAACCTTCAACAACAGCCCATTTATTTTGATATGGAAGTGGATGTATGATATTTGCATATGTGGCCAAATATGCTTTTAATGTCAATTTTTTATCCACATAATCAACAACATCCTCATATCTTAAAGCAATACATGACATGATATGTTTACATGATACCCCACAAATTTGATAGACACCACAATCATAAGTTTTTGTGTGGGTTTCTAGTCAATTCATTTGTTATTAATCTGCAATTACAATATTAACCTTGTAATGATTTAACGAAACCGTATCCGTTAACAAATGAAGGCCTGAATGTCTTTTTTTAAATATTAAAGAGTTTTGTATCATTTATCTAAACATTGGATCTCATTATACTTTTCCCTATATTTTAAACCTGAACCATAATCACAGTTCACAAGAGAGATGCTATAATGGAAGACAAGAAACTTCACATAGCCATGTATCCATGGTTCGCCATGGGCCATCTGACCTCATATCTCCATATCTCCAACAAACTTGCAGCAAGAGGCCACAAGATATCATTTATCTTACCAACAAACACACAGACAAAATTTGAGCCCTTTAATCTTCACAAACATCTCATTACTTTCATTCCAATCACCGTCCCTTGTGTTGATGGTCTTCCTTCCGGAACCGAAACAACAACAGATGTTCCTTTCCCATTGCGTCCGCTCCTCATGACTGCCATGGATCTGACTGAGCCCGCCATTGAAGCTATTGTTCGTGACATAAAACCCAACATTGTCTTCTTTGATTTCACTTACTGGCTTCCTTCATTGGCTCGCAAGCTAGTCATTAAGTCCATGGCTTTTGTCACCGTTAGTCCTGCTACCGTTGGCTATCTGTTGAGCCCGGAAAGAAAGCTTCGTGATAAAGTCTTGACAGAAGCTGACTTGTTGCAGCCTCCGCAAGGTTTCCCTCCTTCAAAGATCAAGTTACGTGCCCATGAAGCTAGAGGACTAGCTGCTGCAACTGTTAAAGACTTTGGTGGCCTTTCGTTCGTGGAGCGATTATTACTCTGTTTAACCGAGTGTGATGCGATTGGTTTCAAAACGTGCAGGGAGATTGAAGGTGCTTATTGTGATTACGTTGAGAGCCAGTTTGAAAAGCGAGTGATTTTGGCAGGGCCAGTGTTGCCGGAGCCTCCTACTTCTGTTTTAGAAGAGGAGTTCGAAATGTTGTTCAGAAGCTTTAAAGCGAAAAGCTTAATATTCTGTGCACTTGGGAGTGAATGTGTTCTCAAGAAGGACCAGTTCCGAGAACTGGTCTTAGGTTTTGAGCTTACAGGTCTCCCCTTTTTCGCTGCCCTGAAACCACCAACGGGACATGATACAATAGAGTCAGCACTCCCTGAAGGATTCGAAGAAAGAGTCAAAGGAAGAGGATTTATTCATGGAGGTTGGGTTCAGCAACAGTTGATCTTGAAACATCCCTCTGTTGGGTGTTTTGTGACCCACTGTGGATCAGGATCACTGTCAGAGGCTATGGTCAATGAGTGCCAATTAGTGCTGCTCCCAAATGTTGGTGACCAAATTATAAATTCAAGACTGATGGGTGAAGATCTCAAGGTTGGAGTGGAAGTTGAGAGAGGCGATGAAGATGGATTATTTACGAGAGATGGTGTATGCAAGGCTGTGAAGGCTGTGATGGATGATGATAGTGAAGTGGGCAAAGATGCAAGGCAAAATCATGCTAAACTGAGAGAGTTCTTAATCAGCCCAGGGCTTGAGAATTCTTATGTTGATGGTTTTGTTCAGGAATTGCATAGCCTGGTTGATCTCATGTGACTTCCGTTTAAAGAAATTTTTTAGCAAGTTGGTGCCTTCTCCTAGCCTATAGTGCGGTCATCTTTGTTAAATGACTGGCTATTCATACCAGATTAATAAAAGATTGTTAACAGTATCATGTTCCAAATAATTTCTTCGTGTTTAATGTTCTTATGTTTAACATTACCTTAACGGTTCTTGCTTTTCAGTTTTCACGTATATCCAACATCAATATTGTCATATATTTTCGATAACAACAACATCACAATACCAAGGGCGTGAGTCTGTATGGGCATTTTTTCCTTCCCACATAAATTGTGGAATAGAGGTAAATTTCTTGTCAAATCTTGTTAGGTGAAGTAAATTTTTGAACTATGCTTGATAGATCTTTGTATTGTATCATCAGACTATGTTTGGAAGGTATGATTCAATTAAATTAACTTTTAAATTAAAATGGACCAGTTTTTCTTTTGATAACATAATATCTATATTAACATTATGTTAAATTTAATCTAATGTAACTAAAATAAGTATTTAGTAGTAATTAGTGGTTTTAAATAGTTTTATTTGGCTCGCCACCTGAGTTTGCATCTTCAAAGAGATATGGATTAAAATATTGATTTGACTTTGTCCACCCCTTTACCTTTTAAATTTAACCAAAAAAAAAAGGGTCATCCTGTGACGTTGTGATTAAAATCATGACATCAACACCATAATTAAACATGAATTGTGTGAATGAAACATAAAACATATGAATATAAAACTTATAAGTCAACATTAAGTATAAAATAAGACATAAATGGAACTTAAAACTTGTAAATAGAAGATAAAACAAGTAAATTAACACAAGAGTGGTAAATTAGCGTATTATTAGTAAACAAAATAAAAATTTATAAATATAACATAAAACTTATAAATTTAACATTATATACAAAAAAAATAAATAAATTAAGTAAATGAAACATAAGACTTGTAAATTAAAAAAAAAGTAAATGCTCAAAGAATGGTGTAAATTAGTGTATTATTGATAAATAAAACAAAAAGTTATAGATGTAATATAAAACTTATAGATTAATATTAAATGTAAAATAAAACATAAATGATGTAAATAGAATGTAAAACTTGTAAATCAACAATAAGTATAAAATAAAAAATAAATTAATTAAATAAAACATAAAACTTGTAAATAAAAGAAAAAAAGTAAATTTTCATGCAAATAGTAAATTGGTGCATTATTAGTAAACAAAAATAAAAATTACGAATGTAACATAAAACTTGTAAATCAACAATAAGTGTAAAATAAAATATAAATTATGTAAATGAAAAATAGGACTTGTAAATAGAAGATAAAACAAGTAAATTAACATAGTAGTGGTAAACTGATATATTATTTAAAAAAAGAAAATTTACAAATATAATAAAAACTTATAAATCAACATTAAATGTAAAATAAAACATAAATTATATAAATGAAATATAAGACTTATAAATAAAAGGTAAAATAATTAGATTAACATAAATGTGGTAAATTGATAAATAGAATAAAACTTACAAATATAATATCAAACTTGTAAATAAACATTATGTACAAATTAAAACATAAATTAAGTAAATAAAACATAAAACTTGTAAATTGAAGATAAAATAAGTAGATTAACATAGGAGTGGTAAATTGATAAATTATTGATATATAAAACAAATACTTACGTATGTGATATAAAATTTGTAAATCAACATTAAGGGTGAAATAAAATAAAAATTATGTAAATGAAATATAAGAGTCATTTAAGAAAATAAAAACTCATTATAATAATGATTATCATATATATTTACTGATTTTGTTTTTAAATTGAATAATAATAATAGTTTTTTGTTTATATAGCACGTGTGATGATATATGTAAATTTTATTAAGGATAGATCTTATTCTCAAAATCGGATTCGAGATATTATTCTTTTCATGCATTTTCAAAGCTATTTGTAAGAAAAATAATTTTGCTTAATTAACATGTGTAATAAACAAATACTATGATAGACAATTAAAAAAATAATTATGGTTAAACTAGGATGAACATAGAATCTATAGTTAAACTAATTCAATAAAACTGATTCTAATTGTTCCCAATATAATTTTTTTTAATTGATAAATGATTTTTTCTTTGCTTAATTAAAGTAAATGAATAATTTTTTTGTTTAATTAAAGTTTAATATTGATTTACAAGTTTTATGTTATTTATACAAGTTTTTATTTTGTTTGAAATTTTAAAATACTAACTTGCCATTCTTATATTAATTTACTTATTTTACCTTCTATTTACTTATTCTAAGTGTAATTTACAAATTTATGTTTATTATGCCATCAATATTGATAATTTTAATCACCGCATGATAGAATTTTCTCAAAAAAAAAAAAGGTATCTCAATGGTATAATAAATTTTACGTTATATTACTAATTATTAGAATTTAATATTTAATGTTTAAATATTTTTATTAATAGATAATTGAATAATTTTTTGTGTTTACGATTTAGTACTATTCTAAACAAATTTAGAACTTATTTTTTTGTATTTTATTTATTTATGTAAAATATTAATTTGAATAAAACTTAAAATTTAGATCAATTTGCTACTCTATAGTCTAATCCTACCCTGTTGTAGCAATAGCCACATATTGTATCTGGTTATATAAATATATATACACATAAAAAGTGTAATCCTTGGAAGGTAAACTATGTGATTATCCTTAACTATAAGTTTTGAGAAAGTTTAGGGAGAAAACGTTATTATTTGAGAATTTTAGAATACATAAAAAATAATGCATCTAATAAATATATGTATAACGTATATATTTAAATTTAAATAATATTTAATTTGTCAAATAAATATATTCGTGCCACGGCATGATACGACTGATATGATACTTTAACATGTGTCCTAGAGTTTCTCATATTGTCCGCATCATTAGTCATTACGTGATTAGTCCATTTAAGGACCAGTTGATCCATCCCGTGACACGTGTAGGCTCAAGATCACCCCCTTACATACAAGTTGTCATACAGAAGAAATCCCTCAAACCACAGCCAATAGGGTTTTACTTATGCTAACTGGATTCTGCTTGGATTCGAATCGATTGGTGGTTCTGATATGAGAACAAGAGCCCACTCTTGACTCTCGCGCTGTCAAAAAGGCGAACAAATATTAGGATTCATCAAAATTCATTTTCTGTTATTTTTTTTAATTTGTTGGTGTTAATATTACGATGGGGAGAGGCAAATTCAAGGGTAAGCCCACCGGTCAACGTCAATTCTCCACTCCTGAAGATATTCGTAAGCTCCCCTGCTTCTAAATTTCCTTTTAATCGAACTCATTTTTCAAGTTATGTTACTTTGATTCTCTGTGAAAATAGGAACTTTTAAGAACATGAAATTGCAGCTGATTATGAGTTAATTTTTTAATATGAGAAATTGCTTTATGTATGCCCTCATGCGTTGATGAATTTGCGGATTTTAAGTGTGTCTGTTTAATGTGTGTAGATTTCTGGGTTTTTTTTTTTTGAGTTAATGATTTTTAGCTTAATGGCTGACTTTACGCATTATCTAATTTCAGAATTGTTATTTTATTTTATTTTTGTACTGTGGTTGCAGTTGCTGGAACGTCTAGACGTCCTCGCACTTTTAAACGGGTGGGTCTCTCTTCTGATTGCTGATTATATTGAACTGCTAATTGAGTTTTTGTAAAGAATTTTTTAAATTATATTTAATTTAAATGGTATTAGGAAGAAGCTGAACACGAAGAGGAAGTGTCTGAAGATGAAGCAGCTGGAGAGGAATCTGGAGAGGAGTCAGGAGAAGAATTGGAGGAGAAATCGGAAGTTATTGGACTTCTTTTTTACCTATATGATTTGGGTTGTTTTATATTACTGAGTCTTATAGTTGAACTTACTTTTTTGGACAATGATGTTACCAGAGGCGGAAAGGAACTCAAGGTTTGATTGAGATCAATAATCCTAATTTGGTCAAGGCGAAGAATTTGAAAGCTAAGGATGTCGATGTAAGATTCATAGGTTCTACTTGAGGAGATGTATTTATTAAAATTGTACTTTTTCCATTCATCTAAGCTGTTTTTTTTTTAATCTTTTGCAGTTTGGGAAAACAACTGAACTTTCAAGGCGTGAAAGGTCTGTAAATTCACCTTTTATTTCATCCTTAAGGGTACCTTTCTTATGTAGTGTTACACAGTCATTTCAGAAACAAGATGGTATCCTCTTTAGGATAGAGAAGATAGGAGAAGAATGCACCCAAATTGAAATTAATGTCTTTTCCTAGACTCCTTCATGTAAAGCAGTCTTTACTTTTCTTCAATTTTTGATTTTTGTGTTTACAGAGAGGAACTAGAGAAGCAGAGAGCTCATGAGCGTTACATGAAGCTGCAAGAGCAAGGGAAAACTGAAAAGGCAAAGCAAGATTTAGGTGAGTGATTGGGTTTATTACTTCTCATGTTTTATTGAGCTTTACAATGTGCGATAGTTGGATGAACTAGGAAATGGGATAACGATTGATGCTGACTTTACATATGTGCAAAGATTTTGTAACTCGCATAGTGTTTTGGACTTGTACCAACTTTCCTGTTTTGCCAGTACTGTCTAATTGTTAACTTGAATCATTCCCAAAAAGATAACAACCAAGCATAAGGCTTGTACATCTTGTCATGACAAGCAAAGTTCTTTGTTCACAACTGGATGGATTTGTATCTCTTCCTGTCTTTGACAAACACTCCTCTTGCCAGCCCAACTCCCTCTCTTTCCTCGGATTTGATGCTCACTGGTGGAGGACAACCACTATGAGACTAGCCCTATGATTACTACCAATCGTTACGATGAGACTAGTGACAAGACCCTGCTATTTGTGTGATTGTGTCCTCCTTTTGCTTCACATGGAATGGTTTCGGTTGATTGATCTTGTATGTTGTTTTGATCGTACCATCTAATAATTTGAGATGTTGTGACTTATTTGTTGGATGGTGCAGAACGTTTAGCCCTTATACGTCAACAAAGGGCCGAAGCTGCTAAAAAGCGAGAAGAAGAAAAGGCTGGTAATGTTCTGCGATCATCATTCACTGGTTTTCACGTGTTTGAAGATATGTATTATTTCCAAATAATAAATATATATTCACTTGTTTCAGCCAAAGAGCAGAAGAAAGCGGAAGCACGCAAATGATTTTCCTGCAAAATATCAAATGAAGAAAGTTTACGCTGCTTGTAGTGCAAGAAATGTTCTTTTCATCTATAGATTTTTTTTTTTTGGGTAGTTGAATTACAAACATCACATAATTGATTAAACTATTGTTCTTGTTTAAAAGAATATTTCAATTGTTTTAGCGAAGCTTTTAATTTGTGATTTTATTTATTCCTGTCTGCTGTCACTGTGCATCGATAGTACTTTTCAGGTGAAATTTGTCCCAAGTACAGGCCAAACTGTGACCTTTTTTAATTTTTGGAAAGAAATTAACCAAAATATTCTACATGTAGGGAGTGTTGCCATTTAAAATGCTGCGCGAGTATTGAAATTTTGACCTTTTTTAATTTTTTTTTCTCTCTCTTTTAACTCCCCATTTGTTCGTGTTAGAGCGACTACTCAAAATCCCATAATAAGTTGAATTAGTAAAAGGACCTAAAAAGAAAAATAAAAAGAAAAAGAAACAAGTGTTGCGAGACGGATGTCGTTTATTTGACAGATTGAAACTTTTGAAGAATATATAAATCGAAGTACTTGGATTCGTAAAGTAGAGCTTCATACGCGATGGCTGACCAGCAACAGCCCAAAACGTCAGAGAGCCTTTCGTCATCTGCGTCTAATTCTAAATTAAACCCAGAATCCGGCCATACAAGCACCAACTTCTCTAACCACAAGGTCCGGTACCCGAACCCACCGGACGCAGTAAACCCGGACCCGGCAACACTCAGAGAGCAATGGAGGTTCGCAATCAAGCAGTATAGTAGATGGTACTCTCACGCGTGGGGTACCGCCATTTTCGCGGGTCTGTCGTTTTTTGCTCTTGGGTGGATTGTGAAGGGGTCTAATCCTTTGCCCTCTTTCAAGGGTGATTCAAATGATGCCGCTGCTCATGATAGTGATGGACACAAGGCAAAGTGAAGCTTGCTCTTTTCGTTGTGGTTCGGCGTAAGTTCAATTTCGTGTTTCTGATTTACCATTCCAATTATTTAATTGCTAATTTTGTTTAATTTCCGTATTATTATTTGGGTTCTGGTCTTTGCTGTTACTCTAGTTGATTTCTGGTTGCACTTGTTTGATTCTGTTATATTTGTGCTATCACAGAATCTTGTGAAATATTTAGTTGGCAATCTGCCCTTTAGACTGTTTGATAGAAATAGAAGTGGTATGTGTCAATTCCAAGTCCAATTGACAACTTCTCGCCTCTTTCCTCCTTACATGTCTACAAATTTGCTTCGTTAGGTTAAGCTCATTTTGAACAGCCAAGTGTCAATGAAAAGGTTTTTCATTTTTGTGGAGATGACATTAACACGATGCCCTTTAGATATGGTTTAGTCCATGTGTATTCCTTGCCTGAAGCTGAAGGTTTTGAGTCTCGGTTGGGAATTACCATGCACAACTTTTATAGCAGGTTGGATTTCTGGTGTCGTTCTATGCCCCTTTGATGTCTACCACACAACTCCAGGTACATAAAAGGTTTAGTGATGCTTGGTTGGCATAATGAAAATGCTTTTAAGAACTTCAAGGCCCGAATGTATGGGGCTGCTGCGTTGCCTATTCAAGCTTTATAGAATAGATCTTTAATAGGTGTTTGGGCTGGCAGTGCAGCAGTCCCAAGCGGTGCTTCAGAGGAGTTTTTCTCTCAGTTGTCATCTATTATGGCCAACCAACTTTTGGTGAGGGACCTCTGAACTTCATGTAATTGAGATCTAATCTATCCCGTCAGATTTAATTTTGTTTGTGAAGTTTAGTGCGCGGTTGGATAATTCGGATGATCCCTGAGATTTATTCTTTTCATTTCATCTGCTGCTTCTATTGTTAGCCCCAAAGATGGAGTATTCAGTCAAAGCTGCAAGTGGTATAGCCTGAAAAGGCTATCACTTCACCTCTCAGCTGATGTTGATTGCTATTTTTCCCAGCATTAAATGAAAATCATTTTGGAACCACATTGATGTAGTGGAGCTGCTATTGATGTAAATCCAGAACATCGAGCCAAAAAGGGAAAAAAGGGACTTGGAGGGTTGTAATTGTGTTTTACTTGGGGCGACTGTTGCTTGGTTCATTTTTCTTTCCACTTTGTAAATTGACAGCCTTTGATACTTCACTTCGTTTCTGTCAGTGTCTGGAATTTTGTTTAAATGATTTATATTTGAGCAAATGGCTTTTGCTTCCATTTTGATGCCTCTTCTCGCGCGTTCGCTTCTCATTTGGGTTATGGTTTTCAGGAGGGAATTATGGTTTGACCCCAAAAGGATTGAGCATGGTGATGACTGCTTATACAGTCTGATGACCGAAACTTCAACAGGTTTTGGTGTACAGTGCATATCATAGTTTACCATTAAGTAATAAAGTTTTGTGAGTGAACAACGCTGGAAATCTCATTGATAGGAGTCAGAGGTTGGTTCTTAGCTTTCGAGCAGTTGTACCACTAATGTAATATGAATTTTCTACGTTATTTCTTTGTTTATCAAAGTTTGCTAAATATGCAGTTACTTCACTTTCTTAAAAATAAAAAAAAAAGAAATTTTGAAACGCACAATCAAATTGATAGATATATACAAACTCTCATTAGGAGGGTAATTCATCCATGACAGATTGAAGCTTGAGAAGTCAAAACTCTAGTGATAAATTGCAAAAGCAATTTCGCCTTCAATGCAGAGAGACTTAGAGGACGGCAATGCTTTGGTGTTGGCGATGGATGCATAAATCATTGGAAGCATAGGTGAAATAAAATGATAGCATTTATGGTCACGAACATCAGGATTTTTTCCCTCCCGGATGCTAAGGCACTCTTCTATTAGAATGTGAAACAGATGTAACAGACAGGGAAAATGGTATACAGTATACATAGTAGTGGAAAGCTGCCTTTCCTCGTAGCATTAAAGTCAATCTTCATAATTTACAACCCATGACAACGGTGTTGAGCTAAATCTACAGCAGTTGGGTGATTGATGTAAATGCACAAGATAGCATCTAGATCAAACAGCATCAAAGAAAATAAAATAAACCAGCTAAATATGTTGCAGATCCTAAATCATGGGCTGAAAACAGATTTCTTCTCTTCACTACCTAAAGTCACAAGTTCAAGCCGTTTAAATTTTGTTAATACTTAGTCATGTACCAGGCAAACGTCTTATGGGATATGAACAGGGTGTGCAGAATGTCAAAGATAATATTCTGTCGGCCTCGCCTCATTATTTAGTTTGAACAACATTCGACTTTCTTTACTGCTGATACGTCGTCTTTAGTTCCAACATTGATTGTCTGTCCTTTGGGCAAAGCTGCTGGGTCATCTCCAATTTCAAGAGCCTTCCTGCTTACAACACGATAGATCTGGGTCAGCACCTCTGTGAACGCATTCTCCACATTCATGGACTCAAGGGCAGATGTTTCCATAAAAAAGTTGTTTTCTCGTTCTGCAAAAGCTGTGGCATCTTCAGTGGAAACTGCTCTCAGGTGACGCAGATCTGCTTTGTTACCAACAAGCATGATCACAATGTTTGAATCTGTGTGATCTCGGAGCTCCTTCAGCCATCGCTCTACATTTTCAAATGTAACATGACGCGTGACATCATAGACCAGCAAAGCACCAACAGCCCCTCGATAGTATGCACTTGTGATTGCACGATACCTATTGCCCAAAAATATAAATAACCAAAAAATTAAAAAAAAAAAGAGAATATTTTCAGAGCATCCTGATCCAAGTCCCAAGAGGCAATTTCAAGCAATAGATCAAGATATTTCGAAAAGGCTGCTATTCCCAAACTAGGAAACTTTATTTTAAAATTAAATTTATGGTAATTACCTCATCCTAACTAATACAGTAAAGTTGTACCAAGGAAAGGAAGAAACTGAACTTAAAAGAGATTAACAAAGAAAATAGCCGCTGTATGAAGAGGCTTCCAACACCTATTTACTTAAGACATCAAGGAAAAGAAGAAGAAAAAAATAAAAGGAAAAGGGGATCATGAAGAATCTATTAACTTTCTTTAAAGTAACTGATTCATTCACATACTCAGTTACAAATAGAACACTATTGTCCTCATTCGATATTGCGTAACTATAATTTAAAAATTATAATATTAAAATATTTAATAAACACTAACTACCGCGAATTAGAAGTAAAGTTAATTTGATCTACCACTTGTATAATAGAAAAACTATAATATATTCATTATTTTTGTCAAAATTATTCTTTAAAATTTATATTTATTACTTCTATTAATTTTTATTTTATAATTATGTATATTTTTTCAATAGCTGCAAGTTTTAAGCTGTAACATCTCAATATCAAAACTGGGCCTAAATAGAAACCGAGAGAGCCCCAAAATATCACAACCACAAGATTCCCTGCGACTAATGGAATTCAACAACCGCTACTGGCATGCAAGAGCGCCGCGCGCCCCACCCTCACCCCCCCACCCCAATTCTTTTCATTTCTGTTTCTGTAAAAATGTCATAATGTGAAACAGAGCTGACGGCATAAAAGAATGGGTTATATAATAAATGATTAGCATAAATATAAAGAGGAATTATGAGGAATCATGAACTCCTTTTTACATGGAGAATCCTCTTTGTACATAAAAAATACCAAAAGAAAACAAATTTCATTAAGCAATTTCCTACGAAATGAGTACAAAAAATTTTGCCTTTCAGCAAAGTTTTGTACACGAAGTTGTTAGTGCAAATTTTGACAAAAATAAGTCTATAAATGATTCCAATAAGAACGCAATGCAAAAATCAAGAAACAGAAAAATCCCAGATCCAAAACGAGCGACGAACAAATTAAATTAAATAAATTCACCAACAAAAAAAAAAAAAAACCTTTCTTGGCCGGCGGTATCCCAAATCTGAGCCTTGACGATCTTATCATCACAACGGATACTCCGAGTAGCAAACTCGACGCCAATGGTGGACTTCGATTCGAGGCTAAACTCGTTGCGAGTGAACCTGGACAAAAGGTTCGATTTTCCGACGCCGGAGTCGCCGATTAAAACCACCTTGAACAAATAATCATAGTCATCGTCCGCTCTGTACGCACCCATTTCTCTTCTTGTTCTTTTATGTATTTGTATATTCCTTGTTAATTTTTTTGGGATTAGCAGATCATCTGATGCAAAAGAGATTTTAAATGCTTCTATAAAAACGTAAAACACGAGCGGGTTTTGGGATTTAGTTTTTAGTGTCAAACGAGCACGTTTTTTGTTTCGTTTGTTTTCTTCGTTTCTACTTTGTAAATTGAAATGGGGGGTTTTCGGTTTAACGAATAACTAATTAACTACTACAACGTTTGTTCGTCATCACATTTGTTATTTGTTAAACTTTCTTTTCGTTATTTTTGTAAAGCTCAATTTGTTATAATTTCTTTTCTTTATTTTGACAAAATAAAATAAATTTGTATTTGGTGGATATGGATCCGTGGATCTGATTGCGTAAAATTTTCTAAGGATTTTTTAGATTTTGTGGGGCATCTATTTTGGTCTGCTCCAATGTAAATGTAATCGAGAAAAATTTAATTACAATATTATAAAAATTACCAAAATTGGATTTTTTACAATATCAGCACCTTTTCTTCTTAACTTTAAGATGGAGGATTCTATTTTTCTTATATTGTTGTAAGAATTAATTTAGATACAAGTCTCCACATATTATTGTGGATAAATGAAGGATTCTAGTTTTCTTATATTACATGTTTGTATATTGTGGGCTTCTACAATAATTTTTCATTGTAAATTTCCGTTGAGTTAATAAATAAATTCATAAGACATTTTCAATTTTTAACCAATCAAATATCGAGTCACCATAGAATTATGAGGATGCAATATGTTAAGTAATTAAATATTGATCTTTTTGTTGATAAAATAAAAAAAATTAAAGTATATAAAATTATTTTTTTGATCTTTTTTTTTTAACTGGTGATAAATTATAAATTTAGGACGGGCCAAATTAACGTCGCTTAACAGGCCAGTCCATGTAAATTTTAACAAGCCCAACATTAAATGGGCCAACTGCTTATAATCAAATATTCTTTCAATTATGCTTGCGTGAACTTGGATTTTAAGGTTTCTACTAGCAGAACTCATAAGGTTTCTTGGGAAAAAAAAAAACAAAATTCTCTTAGCTGGAAAGAAAAAGTTTTAGGGTTATATATCCCTTGTTTATATTTCATTCTGTGAAATCAGAATTATTCGATATTATTAATTATAGTCAAGCTTGATCTCGACCGTATGTTTTGGTAACTACATAAAGGAGGTATTCATCAAACATACTCAATACAAGTCCAGAGAAATTCTTCTAGTTTTGATAACTATGTATAGCCTTTTATAAATGTCGCAAGTTAAAATTTTAGTAAAAAAGAAATATCAAGAGCACCCAAATGTTTTTCATAGAAGATGAATATACGCAATTTGTTAAAATTAGTAACTATACATTTCACATTTTCAGTATTTACTAAATAACTACCATGTTATTTGAGGTAAAATTCTTTGGGGCAACTTTTGAGACAATGAGAGAAGTTTTTTTTTTTTTTTTATACTGGTTAAGCACCAGTTTTACAAAGATATTTACAATTGCTATTATAGCAGATATTACACTGATATTTACAATTAGATGAACATACCTGAGACTTATACATTACATTAAATCTTTATATAATACATGTCCAGACATATGACATTCATAGAGGAAGAATGTTCCCACTTCACTTGTATTCACAAAAAAAAAAGAATTTTTATTTTATTTTTATTTAAACATAAATATTTAAATATTTAATTTCTATAACATTTTTATAGGGGCGGATTGAACCACTGCTTTCACCCTTATGAGAGGAATTAAATGAAATAAATGTTTACAATTGAATGCATTGAGTGATTGAGTCTTAAAGCGCTTCCAAGCACATGCAGCGGTATTCAAAATTTCAAATAATGGATGAAGTGACTAGTAATGAAGCATGAAGAGGGCGTAAAACAATCACATCACATTGGCTGTTGGAATTATCAAATCCCCTCAAGATATGAAATTGTACCAGTATGCACATGCCACGCAAACTCAGAATTCTAGATCCAAAAGCTACTGGTTTAATTTAAATCAATCAGGTGTGTGTGTCTGTGTGTATACATACACTTTGGTTTCCCATTTATGAATTATTCAACATCGATTCTTCTCAAACCATTTATTCAACAATTGACATGATTAGCATACGTGATGGTTCATGCAAAAGACAGTGCTTTTTTTAAGAGTGATTGACGTACGTAGAGAGGGGAATTTTTGCAGGCATGTATCATGTTTCTGAATCGCTTTGTCAAATCCAACTCCACAGTATGATACTGTTCTCATTATTTTGCACGTCAAAAATCTGCATCACTGAACCAAGTTGGACCGAGGCAGCAAATTAAATCCTCTTTTTACTTTTAAAGTCGCTATAAATGATTTTTATGTGCGCTCCCATCATTAATTCAAAGGTCAAAATCAAGTTCCTTTTTACTAATTGTTTTCCGAAAGCAGATCAACATCAAGTTAACCATTGCTTTTTTTTTTTTTCCCAAAAAACATTTCTAACACTCTACTCCTGGTCTGATTTCGGATTCGTAACACGTGTAATGAATGGGTTTTTGAACTTTTAGGAAACCCTAAGTTACATTCGTAGATGAACAAAAATTAATAAAAGCTTGTATCATTGTGGATGTACGTGTACCCTAAAGGAAACCCTAGTTTCGGATTCAATTTTACATGTGTTATTTTGATTTATCATATTGGAAAAAGCTAATCAATTTGCACATTCGAGAGACTTCAAAATGGTCAATTTTACCCTCAGCCATAGGGAAAGAGTAGCCCCTCGATTTCTTTAGGGCATGAGGTGGCTGCTTCAAGTGAAAGTTGAGAAGAAAATAAACGTTTAAAATCAACTAGTTTCTTCGAATACAAGTAAGCAACATTGAACCCGGCAGAATTTAAGAGAATGATATTACCTCAGTTGCATGCGAGTTCCACACATTAACCGGCCGGAAACAGTAATTATTAATTACTGATTACTTCAATCATACCCATGTATTCATGTGGCATGCATTTAAATCCCTTCTTATATCATTGTGGATTATCAATTATCGAACCTTTATCGTTATCGCCCATATAGTAAAGCAAGAGTACAATGAAGGATATGTAATATATATGGCTTTAACAAGAAAGAAAGTACATTCGTCCACGAGTTTTCAAAAGAACCCATAACATAGAGTAGTACTGATCATAAGCTGAAAGTCTAAAAAGTCTAATGCAAACCCTAAGAGAGAGAAAGATAGAGGATGAAAGCAAGACAAGCACGAGACCCCTAGTCTATTCAGCTTCCAAACTTTCAAAGCTTCCATGCAACTAAATCTGCAACCCAAGAATAAGTTAAGCATTAACAATCTACTAATTAGTAACAAAAACCTTTACAGTTCATACACAACAAGTAATTAAGAGCATTATTAATGTGCACATTCAAAGTCAACAATTAGCAACAAAACTACAGTTTCGATGACAACATCTAAATGATTCCTTGTTAACCAATAAGTCGAAACTTTCAACCACGAATAGTTTTCAATATTAAATATCTATATATAAAAAATAGAGATTAACCAATAAGTTGGAGGGTTCAAATTGATACATTTACGAATGAAGAAGGGCTTAACGTGCGCACCAGATAGTAAAACGCGCCATGATTGAGAGACTGAAGGGTGACACCCCACTCATTGGTAAGAACAGGCTGCCCAGAGGAGTTAATCAACACAGCATCTTCACCAAAAGCCTCCCGAACATTGAAGGGTCCGGCGGCTACCTCAAAGGCTATATCATTGATAAACACCGTTGATCTTGCCGCACCACCGTGGCCCACCACTGGATCTGATTCCTCATCACCTGCCGCTACAAAATAATTTAACTTCTTCATTTTATGTGTGTGTGATATAATTAAGGAAAGACAAAGACCCAAACCCACGCACTAGTCTATCAGAAGACCAGCCATGCACACGTCCATCTAGACAATGATCGCAATTTGTGGGTCCAAACAAGATAAGACATACCTTCATAATTACTCATATGTGAATGTGACAAACAAAAAATTTGATACATCAACATCAATCACATCCATGAATTGTTAGTGACCATACTTGTAGGTCATGTATTATTATTAACAAGGACAAATATATAATATACTCGTTGCCCTAACTTTGTATTTATTTGAATGAATACTACATATGTTATAACTTAAAAGGGTTTGGTTGTGTAAAGTAGTAGATTTAATTAAAATTCATACCTTGAATTGGATTGATAGTAGATGGAACAGTAACAGTAGCTGTGGGAAGTGGAGGAGGAGCAATAGTGAGAATACTAGGGACAGTAGTGGAAGCGTAATTACTAAGCTGCTGTGGTTGAATCTTCCATATTGTATCTTCTTGTTCCTTCTTTGTAGCTCCAGGGTTCATTATTTCACTGAGTAAAAGACTTGTGCAAGGCCCAATTAGTTGCTGTTGATTAACCTGAACAACATTGGAGAGCTCCGAGAAGCCAAATCCTTGTCCTCCTCCTCCAGTCTGTTGAATCGGTAAGAAAAAGGGTTCGGTCAAGAACTCGTTATGAGTCTGAAAGCAGGTTTGGTTGACCGACCCTGTAGGAGAATTGGACACATCGATAACATTTGGAGAACTCAAAGAGAGTCCCTTGTTAGATCCTGTAGTGGGTGAAGATTTCTCGGATGAGGAAGAAGAAGAGGAAGGAGCGGTTATGGTAGTGGCAACGGAAGTGATCATTTGATTGGTTTGTTGGGATTGTTGTTGCTTTGAGTTTTGGATGTGGCGGAGCTTGTGTTTGCTTCTTGATTTTCTGTTTTGGAACCAGTAAAAGACGTTGGCGTCGCCAACTTGCCCATACTCTTGCAATTGAGCCCTGATTCTTCTTATCTCGTCCCTTGGAGGATTCACCATGCCAGAGTTGAAAATTGATTCCAGTATGCGAATTTGCTCAGGTTTTGGGTTCCACCTCGGCTTTGGCTCTGGGCTGCGTTCTTCACATCCGGGAACTGTTGCAAAATTAAGACCGTCGGATCATTGGGAGGGGAAATAGAAAATTGACAAGAACAAGATTGTGTGTGTATTTTTATTTATAAGGATAGTAATTAATTACAAAAATAAAAATTTGAAGAGCGTGATTAACTGTTAGTCGGTTCTGAGACTGCAAATGTACATATGATCACCTGTGGTGTAAGAGGGTCTGTGGCAACCATTAGACATGAGAGATGATGAGTTGACGTCACGCTGCTGCCATTGGTGGTGGTGAGTGTTGTAGGGCTTGGATTTGAACATGCTAGGCCAGTTTCTGTTTGATGAAGCCATGATGATGATGATGACGCAAGCCAAAAATCTAAGCTAGATATTCAAGTACGAAGTAACCAATAATTAACCAAAGAGAAAACAACAACAAAGGAACCCTTTTGCTTTGCTCTAGTTTTTGGTATTGTGTAATCCTCTATGCTGACATAACATCTCTTCTTATAGCCTCCTCACCTACCCCTGTGTTCATATTTTTAAGTAAATAAATTTAAAAATCAATTAAAAAATCTTTTTACAAACTAAATATAAAACACAGAAAAAAGAAACCTACAACAGGAATCCTCTGTGGAAAGATAAACAAGAAAGGAAAGCAAAATAAATAAAAAAAATAAAAATGGGAAGATGGAAAATACAGTCCCATCCCTATGCTTACAATTTAGCATTAAAACTGAAATACTTCAATTCTACTCAAAAGTACAAGCTCTGGCTAATTCCCCCGGACGAGAAGCAAAGAAAAGGATGAAAAGAATACGTGCTTGTGCTTAAATAGAATCTTCATCAGGGTTGACAGAGAAGAGCTCTTAATGCAAAAGATAAAAGACTAGTTTTTGTAACTCCAAAGTGGTATTAGTGGAGAGGAGAGAGGGTGGGGTTCTGTAAGCTTTATAGAAATGGGCTGTTCTGACCAATTTCTCTCTCTCTCTCTATATTTTTTACGTTTAGTTCCAGTTTTCTATGGAGAGGATTCTTCTCTTGCTCAGTTTGGTTTTGCCTTGCAGTGTATTAATGGCGAGCGAGGATGAATGAGGTTGATGTAATTGTGGGATTATTCTAATGGGAAGAGGTTGTTGCAGAAATAAATATGGGGTGAGTCGTGGGTGAGTTAATTGTGTTTGAAAGTCAAGAAATACATGTCGCTAGGGTTTGATTGGAAAGCGGTGGCGGGGGATAGTAATTGCGACTTCTGGATTATTTTGGGCAAAGTAATGTTTTGTGTTTCGAAGTGTCAAAAGAAGGAAAAAATGAAAATTTTGTGTGTTTGAATTGACTCGAGGGCCTCTATTTATGAAATCCATTTATTATTTTTTTTAATGGGATGACATCCATTTATTAATAATATTATTTTGCGAATATTATCATAGAAGCATATCTCTTGCTTCTTTCAAGTAGTTACTTAATTTTGGCCGGCAACATTTTTCTCTACGATTAATTGAATCTTGCATATATACGTGCACAATAAGTAATTATTAAAATACGCTTTCTCAAGAAAAGTATGCCTGTTATAAAAATTTTAAAAAAGAAAGCTCCACGAAAAGAATAATACAAGTAAATATTAGCGGCATCACATATTGTGTTACCGTTCCCACAGCAATGGTGAATGTGGATCTTAGATATATCTATATGTTGTTCAACATTTTAAATTTAAAGCTTCTCTTAATTTGTAGAATTTTCTTACTATTTATATGTGGATGTATAGATCCAAACTGTATGTTTGTGTCAATTGCCCACTTAACGTTTTAAGATACATGAGAAAACCTAATTCTTGTTACAATATTGCTCTCCTAATCCCTAAGATTTGAGCCAATTATAAAATTATTTTTATTATATTTTTTCATTAAAATCTATTTAATTATTTTCTACTTAATTTTTACATGTTGCATGTGGTATTTGTTTGAATTTTAAACTATATTAGATCAAAATATTATTTTGCCCTTGAAAAATTAGATTCAATAACTATGAAAGAAACAATATAAACGTATTAAGTAATTTTATAAAATACATAGATTAACTACATGATTGACCTTAATCCTAAAGATTAAAGGATAAATTAGCCCACATAATTTTAAGGAATTATTGATGTAGTTCTCTATGAACTTTACAAATTTTGATAGCAAAGTACAAGTTTTTCACTTAAAATGGCTGTAGTCATTTGTAGAAACATTATCCAGCCACATTCCGATTAATTTCAGTTTTATATTAAAACTATTTTTAGCAAGTATTTGCCGGGACACACAGGCATACACATTTTAAAAGGTTACCAAGTGCACCCCTTACTGAGTTACAGTCAACTTTGGTTATCAAATTGGAAGTAATGCGCAAACATCTACGTTGGTTGAGACACAAACACAACAGGAAATTAAGTAAGCAAACGTTTAAACAAGCCCAAATAAGGTGAAGCATGATGCAATTGCTTTACTTGAACTCGGGCAGCTATATCTCGTGATTTTTATTCATTCATCACTTGGATTAATTAATTCAATTATCCTTGTTGCATAGAGCCAGCCTACCTCTCTGCATTGCTACCATATACTGGAAGCTATGAAAGAATCAAATTGCATGTATACGTATATATATATATAGCACAGCTTTATCCATTATCACTACAGTACCTATAAATTAAACTAGGAGTCACTCTTGTATTAGCATTTAACAATTTCACCCATGTGATAAATCGTGCAAGCTAAATGAATGTACAAAGAAAGCTAGGAGTGTGAATATGATAGGATAGCTTATCCACTAAGAACATGGGTTCCATGATTAAAAGTCAAGTTAATGGCAGATCATAGGTTGTGGGGTTGTGGCATGGAGGTTGGTACTTTTTAGTTAGCCGTCCTAAATTCAAATCCTACCGTGACGTTCGTTTTTCTAAATTTGCTCCCACATTTCTCTTTTTCAATTGATATGCTAGATATTTGTTGTAATTTTTAATTTATATTTTAAAATACACAAACAATTATCAGGGAGAGTAACAATTTAGTCTCTCTTAGAACTTGTTGTTTTCACCACTTTAGTCCCTGTCAGATCTTTATTACTCAATTTCATCCCGTACGTGTTAAATATAATCACAAAAAGAAACACAACATTATAGGATAAAATTGCATTTAAACTGATAAATCAGCTGGTTTTGGTTCGCAAAGGTTTCAGAGTATCAATGTATATGTGAAAAGTTCATTTTTATCCTTCTGTATGTTTTTTCTCTTGAATTTGAAAGTGCACCCTTTGAAATCATTGCATCTCGGAGATTTGATTACCTTATGTCTGCTGTTTATCGCGATTACAAAATTTTGCTCCAATTTGAGATCCGGAGTCAGGGAAATACAGAAGGCTTGTTTGTTTAGTTTTTAGTTTTGGCAGAGGGACCGCTGGGCTGGGGGAAATTAAAATGACACAAGCAAAGCAACAAAGACCAAGGCAATAAAATAAAACAAACAAGTCTTTATCTCTCTCGATCTTCCCCATGCAAATAGAAAAGGAGAGAAAGAAATTAAAGAGCTAAAGAAAGGAAAGGAGTAAATGTTTGGTCTACGTGGTGTCGGTTCCATTCCGACATGCAAACTTCATACTAGACTTGAGTGCGTGACATCTCATCTATTCCTCCATTTTTCAAATCCAGAACTTTATGATCTTCAATGCAGATGGTTTCAGAATGTTGATAATTGTGAATGCTTATTCAAGCTACAATATAATTAAATTAACACTTATTTTAATTAACAATTGATCTGACACTTTTCTCTTATTTAAATCTTGTGCAGCTTTCAAATCTAATTTGTACTGTGAATCACGTGTGATTTTTCAAAAAGAAATTCACTAAAAATGATTTTTTTTTTTTTTTGTGTGTGTGAAGTAGCCATTTTAGTTGTTTAATTAATTGATAAAATCTCTTGAGGTTAATTTGTGTAATAAATTTAGAATATGAAATTATGAATTCTGCTCGCACCAAATTTAGTTGCCTTTAATAATAATTAATGTTGGGATTCTTATTATTAGTTTAAGTACACGTTTGCAGCCAGTTTGCAAGAATATCATATTTTTTGATACTGTTACATGAAACTCAATCTTCAATTTTCATCTAATTTACTTGACTCATCTCTTAAATCACGCTTCACGCAAAGAGTCTCTATTGATGTTTGTCCTTAGTACTAATAGATTTTTACAAATTTTGTTGTAAACGATTACGTTGAATTGCTAAAATTTAAGAAAAATTAATACATGCTTTATATATTCAAATTTAATTAATTTCGAATTCAATATTTGACTTCTGTACGTTCGTGACAACAATACAGCTATACATAGAGATTACAGACGCTCACCATAGCAAAAAAGGCCTCACTGTTGCAGCCAAATCTGACACAAGAAACATGGGACCATAGCCTCTTTATAAGCAAAGCCATTAAATAAAAGCTCGCTTTCGCTTTCTCTTTCCCTGGGGGAGACAGACAGGAAGTGCGGAAAACGATCTCATCACAAAGTGAAAGTCTTGTGAGAACTGGAGTGGACTTGTGTTGTGTTGTCTACTTGTGTGTGTTTACTGTGTAGTTTGGCTGCAAACGTGTGTATTGTACGCTAGTTAATTAATTTATGGTGACCTCAGTGAAACCATACCCTCGCCTCAGCCTCAGCCTCAGGCCTCAGCTTCATCATCATCCACTTAAAGAAACTCTCTGCAAACTGCAACACTGATGGATCTTCTGCTACTCTGTTGCTTTACGTAAATATTTATTCACTTTTTACTATTTTTATGTCATTTTTCCTATCTTAACCATCTTTTCTTTTCTGTTCCCACCAATTTGTCTGGAACAAAATTGATTCGTATTTACTCCAGTCACTATCACATTTCAATTTCCTTCAAATATATTTATTATTGCCACATACCAAAAGTTTTTGGTCCTTCACTCGGATCATCAGCATTACGTTCCTTGGATACATCAAATATTGTATAATTTCCTTAATCATTATCTTTAACTAATTTTAATTCCCACCATCTTCAGTTCCAATAATTTCACAAACCATATAAAGTATGCAGATATAAATTTCTATGCATCTCCCATCTATCGGAAACTTTGTAGCTGACACTCCAACAAATATGTGGTTAAACTATTATAGGCTGATATTCATAAATTGATGCTTAATAATATTAAGAATCAAAACCATCATTTTCCTTAATTTCAATTTTTTATCTAAATTTGTTAAATCTATTATTTATGGAGTTGGCATCTTATGACAAGTTTAGTTAAATTAGAATTTTATCTATTAAATATCTTGTAATAGGGTTTAATTATCTAATTTAGTGAAATTTTAATTTATTAAGAATATTTGTTTCATATTTTAATAAGATGTCTAATTTAGCAAGTCAATTAATGATGAAATTCTATAATAGGCGTGTAGGATTTATTTAGAGCAAAGAGTTGGTTTAAACAAGAAGCTTATTAAATGTTCTAACTACTTCTTAGGAGACAAGTAAGGCAAGAATATCATATTTATTTCTATTCAGATTCATAAGAATTATAAGAGAAAAGAAACTTTTATTTGAAAAGAATTCAATTTTTCTAAAAATTTTGATTTTTGTGAAACTCTAATATCTATATAAAAAGAGGTATTTTTTAATTGAACCAGTACAATACGTAGCATAAAGTAGAAAAGCAAAATTCAGCCTCTTCCCTAGGGAATCCGGATTTGGCACATAATGTTGTGTTGATTGATTTTCTTATCTTCTTTATTCAAAATCTTGTAACGAAACTATTTCTTTTCATTTCTATGGAGAGTTCATGTGGATATTGAATCACTAGACATTGAAGATTTGCTATTGATCACTTTGCGAAATGCCTTAAGGATCATGGATTAAGAGAGGTAGCAGTTATTCAAGAGAAGCATATTAAGTCTAAGGTTGAATAAGCTATATGGTAATAAACTGTAAGTAAGAGTCTTGAATTTGATAACTCTATAGGTTATAACATCTCAACTTAATGAATTGTTTTTCACTTGAGTGTGGTCTTGTGAGTGTAAGATTGATTAATTCGAACCACATAAAAATCTCTATGTCATTTAATTTATGCAATTTATTGTGTTTTGAAAAATTAATATTTTTGATGCAGATGAACATTATCATGAACAATGTTATAAACAGTAATTGTAAATAGTACTATAAATAGTGCCATGAACAATATTTTTAAAAAATTAATATATTTTCTCATGCTTCTTTATGTTAAGGAATTTAATTAATTAAGTTGATTAATTAATCAGTTCTAAGATTTTAAATTACCTATATCTATTTGTAATAGATATAAATTTCTTTCAAAATTTTATTTTATCTTCCAAATTTTTATATATCTACCTCGTGACTATTTGACATCAGGATCATTCCAAAAAAAAATGTTGATATATATAGTCGTTTTATTTTTTATGTGAATAGATTAAGAGTATGACATCCATCATTGGAGACATCTGATGGCTTCTCCACTCTTGCTAGAAAGCCAAAAGCGATGCGAAAGTGCTTTTTTTCCCCCACTTTTGCTTTTAAGTAGTGCGAGTTGCACATGATTTCAATAAATGTTGTAATTAACGAAGGAAACTCGAAATGGGTATGTGTGTATGGCTGAGCTAGAAATGCGCTAAACAGCAGTCACTAAATGCAAACGTACTTGTAGTAAATACACAACATGCTAAGATTAAATGCTCTAATTTAGGCTCACATGCAACTATAATATTATATTGCAATATTGTTGAAATTTTGAAGACCAAAACGTACTTCTATTTTATATCTTTAATTTGGCACAGAAAATCGAGAGAAAAAGTTTGTAAGAGTGACAGGGCTTTAGCATTTAAATGTTGTTTGGTTTTTTATTTTATGGCACCCATTGGCTGTATACGCATTCAATATTTTCAAACCCTATCAAATTGATTCAAGAACTGGGGGTCATATATATATGATTGAGTATTGTTGGGAAACATATAGTTCCCATTGTTTTTTTCATAATCACAACAATCGTCAAGAGAACCATATTAGCAGGAGATATCATCACAAATTGAATATAAGAAATTCATTATTAAACTATGGATTAACTTAGTCCGCGAATCATGGATACATCGATCCTCATAGGAAATTGTGGAGTACAATAAGTTGAAAGAGTGTTAAAACTCCTTTAATATCAGTTGCATTACTAATTAACTATATGGTAATTGATTTTATGAAATATTTTAAAAGAAAACAAAATCATAGCTCGAGAGACTACATAAATATGGTATCGGGATGTAGAAAGCTGGGAATGTCAAATATGCTTACTAGTTACTCTACATAAAGAGAGCTTAGGATCTATAGATTAATTGGGAATGTCAAGCCTATTAAAAAAATGTTTGGACCTTAAATATTATTATTATCAAATTAATATATATATTAACATATGTTGGTGGTAAATTTTGACCTGATAATAAGGGGTGACACGTGCAATGAAGAGTTTTGGATAAAAAGTTCTCAATAAGCTAAAAAAGAGAGTTCAAAGGTTACCAGAATTATTAAAAAAAATAAGGTGAGAATGTGTGAGCCACCTTAATATTTGAAAAAGTCAAAGGATGTCTTCTATTTAGCGCCTGAGCTTGGCCAAATGTCATATGAGGTCCCCAGCAACAGTAACAAAGCTTTCACAAATATTTGGTCATGTCAGCAGGAAGATCCCCTATTAAGCCAGTTCAACTCCACTTAAAGGACCTTGCACTTAGTCATTGCAAAGAGTTGTATAAGGAGGCCACCCTCCAACATGCCCACGTAACAACTCCAAAGGAATAGTCATATGAGAGCGTATCGCATGTCAAACCCACCTAGGAAGAACATGAGATATTTGAATTTCACCCTAAATCTACTAAAAAGCTCCTCAACTAACTGTGACTCACCATGTATCCAAAAGGACCAAAGACACTTTCATGGGGACTTCATTATATAAAATTAAGTTCATCTCATCACGAAGGATGTCTCTCTTCATTTTTTCAACTCTTCTTCACTCTTGGTTGTGGTTTCTGTAAAACCCAACTTCCTCTCGACCATTTACTAACCATCAGAGTGTCGTGGTCGACCACCGCTAGTGATGCCTCCAACGGCCATTTCCTCTTTTTCAAGTTCCACGCGGGCACTCTCTCCTCTCCCTCCCCACCAAGTCCTTTCCAGAAACTTTGAGAGATGACCCCAACAACATGTTTTTAAATGTATTGGGCAAGATAATGACTTTACTAGAATTTTACCGAAGTGAATTTAGAATCTAAATTGTGCGCATGCCCCGGCAAGGGGAACAGATGCTAGAAATTTTTGTCCCAGCACCACAAGTACGAACAAATTGTGAATATTATTGTTTTAAGTTAGTGTTCCTTGAAAAGCAATGATTGAAGGGGGCAGGCTCATTTCATTCAGATTTTATCCTTTTGTATACATATATAGACGAACATATGTAAGAAAGAAAAGATATGTCAAGCCTGTCAATTTGAGAATTGACGTTAGAAATTCATTAACTATTCAACTTAATTGCAATATTTCAGGTGCCTTACTGCCGCTGGGAATAATTCTTTATGGTCAAAATCGTTTATCAAATAACTTTAATGAAGTGTCTTCATAGTTAGACGTTCTGTATATTAGTTGTTTCCGGATCCACTGCTGTTATGCCATTTAAATACCTGAGCAAAAGTATTAATTCTCCAAAACTGCTCGAGGAATTGTCACCCGTGTGCACGCTTGACTTTAATAAAGCAAGCAACGCCTTGAACAAAGAAAACGAAAAGAAATTGAAGATAAATAGGCAGTTTTAACGGCCTCAATTAAGAACTATGACTTCCCTTGATTTAGTTTTGATGACTGAAAAATTCTGCATTGGTTAGAGGAAAAAAAAAAAAAGAGAAACCCCATGCACTTGACCGCTCAGCCGCAGCGGTTATCTTGCATTGGCCAAAACTCAAATATTTATGAGCTTTGGAAACAATGGAATTTTAAATTAATTATAATTATCTATCAAAAAAAATTAATTATAATTAGGTAGAAAGTTAGAGCGTATGAAACAAGTTGGGCGGGTTAACAATTGATCCAGCCCGTTAAACAGAGAAGCCCGTTTTTATCTGCTTCGCAATTAATGTGGCAAAAAAGAATTGGTATGCTTTGTTACAGACCTTCTTTTCGAGCTTTAACTCTTTTCTTACGCACAGGAATAGAACAAAATTTACTGCAAATACTAAAATTCATTTCGCAGCATGCCAACAAAATTGAGAGACATCGATCTGAAGCAGAATTTATGATTTGTGAATAAAATAACAATTACAAAATTCAAGGCAAATGAAATCATTAATACTAGTATATATTATTTTTAGAGGAACGAACACGTTATTTGCTTGGGTTGCTTTTTCTTTGGTTTCGGTGGCCGCAAAGCGACCTTTATTGCAGCATCAAACACAGTCTTAATATTCTGAAAAATAATAATAAAACAAAAATCAAAATCAGCCTAAGCACTTGAAGGAGTTAAGAGATCAATGCAAATGCTCGGAATGAATGAATGTATTTTGGTACCTCTTGAGTTTTTGCGCTGCACTCTAAGTAAGTGACAGCACCAATCATTTTCTTCAATTCTTCTCCCTGCTCAACATTCTCTCATTTAACGCTGATAATAGCATATTAATTAGAATTGTAATTTGCTACCCATACCTGAGATGTTGTTATCGGCGTTGCTCCAGGATGACCACTCGAGAACTGCTTGTCTTCTCTTAAATCTACACTTCAACATGAACCGTGGCATATATGGTGATGGTCAAATCAGAGAAGGCTAAGACTCAAGATTATTGTGATGCTTAACTTAATGATTTATCGGCTTACCTAGTTTGGTGCCCACAAGCACGATTGGCACGTTGGGAGCGTAATGCCTTAGCTCAGGGATCCACTGTTACCCAGTAAATTATGTTCAAGTTTATATAGCAACTGGATGATGATAATTTTGAAGAAAATATGTGATGCAACGCAACGCAAGAACTAATTATTTCTATTGAAGCAAAAAACGAGCAAGAGAGACGAAAACCTTTTTGTAAACATTCTCATAACTGGCCTTGCTGATTAGAGAAAAGGCCAACAGAAATACATCAGCTCCTCTGTAACTTAGAGGCCTCAGCCTGTTGTAATCTTCTTGCCCTGTATGTGATTCACGATCGGATTATGTTAATCAACTATCTTGAATCACCCTATTTATACTAATGAAGTTATAAAAGCTTTGAGCTTATTACCTGCAGTGTCCCACAGTCCAAGATTCACTGTACTACCATCCACTACAACATTGGCACTGAAATTGTCAAAAACTGTTGGAACATAGTCCTGCACAGAAAGCAAAATCAATTTCGTAATTTTGAAAACTGATAGCTATGATAACTTCAGTAACGTCAATTTTATAGAAAGAAGCATGCCGTTGGAAAGGTGTTGCTCGTGTAGGAAATGAGCATACATGTCTTCCCTACAGCCCCGTCCCCCACAGTCACGCACTTGATAAATCTTGCTGTGCTCATATTTCAAGTCCTTAATTTCTCAGGATATTAAGACGAGAATGGAGAAGAATGTTGAGGATTTGAAAGTATGGAAGAGTTATTTAACAACTTGATACAAAAGCCTATCACCCACTTGAGCTAGCTGTTGCTATGACTATTAAATTTGGAATGATTGCTCTCTGTCTTTTCTTTTCTTTAAGTGCAAGGACAGGGCAAGAAATGGGAAACAAAAGTTGGTTTGGTGCTGGCGTTAGTTGGTTTGTTTTAGTGTTGGAGAAGGGAGGGAAAGATTAATGATGATAAAATATAAAGAAAATATTTCTTGATTAACAAATACACTAGTATGATGAATAAATTATGAACAAACTAAAGTAAATAGAAAAACAAAGTCATGAGGTTGAAAACTATAAAAGTATTATATGGGTGTCAAGCACTGTTATGTTGGTTGGCATTGTGCTTATCTGGGCTGATGTCATGTTATAATTATATCTTTAATTTGTAACGATTCAAAATGTCAAAATTGAAAAGTGATAGGGGCCAAATTCTAAAAACATTTTCTCTTAAGGGCTAAATTATTTAAAAAATATGAATGAGGTACTTTAAAAAAATTTTAAATACTCTAATTTTAATAAAAATTTTATTACAAAATACTCATCATATGAATTACTATTAAGGATAATTTATTATAAGTCAATATTATATAATTACTTTAAACACCGATATAGTACACTCGTTAGTCAATATACATAGATCCCAAGGTTTATACCTTAAAACTTTTATTTCCAACATCTTCATCAATACTTAGACAAATAATGCTGAAATCAATATATTAATTTTTATTTTCCATAAACAAAATAATTTTTGCACTCATTATCTTTTTGTTTTTCAAAACTAAAGTAAACAAAAGTACTGTAAAGTGTTCTTTTTTTTTTTTTTGGGTTTTTGCTTTTGACCTTCTCTTTTCTTCTTCTTTATCTTCTTATTCTCCTTCTTTTCTTTTTTTAGTATTTATCATATATTTCTTATTATTATTTTCTCATTGCAAGTTATTTTGGGTGTAAAATCTAATATTGAACATAAATAAACAAAAAAAATTAATATCTAAATTTTTGTTTAATAATTTGTTTACAACATGACTTAATTATATTATTGTAAAAATTTATTAATCTCTTGAAATTTGGTATATTGAACAGCTTTATTGATGTTTTAAGTAAATAAAGTCAATTCATTTAAATAGTTTTAGTAAGGAAAACTTAATTTTTTAAAAATTAATATATGAGTGCACAAAATAATAGAGTGTTCAAATTAATTTTTAAAGTGCAAATAGCCCCACACAACAAATATTTATACAAACTACTTTGTTCCATGTGAATACAAAATTGAAAAGATATGAATTTGAATGGAGTATCTTTAAAACATATTTTACGTACTTATCCTTGTAATTTGATTGGCAAGAAAGAAAAGGTTTTAATTAATTAAGTAGAACAAAGTTTTTTTTTCCTTTTTTAAACATAAATGAATTTTATATGGCTTTAGAAAAAGCTAACTTTTCTAATTTAGGTACCGTTTATCTTTTTTGTTTGAAATCTGAATGGGTCTGAGGGCCAGTTTAAAAATGTTATAACTTTTAAAATAATTATTGTTAACTGTACTGTAGAAATAATCAGTTATAAAGAGAATCAATTAAACATTTGGTAAAATTTATTTTTAAAAGTGTCTTGAATTTTAAAAGTAATCGTATGTATTTGATAAATATTATTGTTAAACTATTGTAAGAACATAAATGACTAAACAAGACATAATGTTGAATAAGATTTACTTACACATTTATAAACATATATATATATATATATATATATATAATATTTTTATTATGTATATATAATAATTGATGATTAAAATAAATATTTTATATTATTTACTTTATTTTTTATTTTATCAACTGAATATAATTGATAAAGATAATTTTATTTGCTAAGTAATAAGGATCATTTTGAATTTTTATAATATACATGAGGATATATAGAACTATATTAAGTATAAAAATGATTCTTAAAATCAGATTTTGAAAAACTACTCCTTCATTTTTTTCTCAAAATTTACTAGAAGATAGGGTAATTTTGTCAAAAGTAATTTCTAAAAAATTTGTCTAACAATAAAATTAGCTTATACCTTTTCAAAATCACTTTTTATCCTCCCAAAAGCAATCTCAAGCACTAAATTTTTTTGAAGTCTGAACAGGCCTAAGTGATATATATATGAATATAAGTATATCTTATTTGTTTTTATAAATAAAAAATATTTTAAATATAGTTATTTTGACATTTATGTTCTTGACAAATGACACCAAAAAAGAATTAAGTTTTATAATTTAGGAAATAAATATATTTAACAGAGATATGTTTGGGATATAATATTTTCTTCAATCTAGTCCTTTTCTCATTCGAATAAAAGTCATAAATTTTTTTTTTTATATATGTAAATGTCTGAAAATTAAACATAGGTTACAGAAAAGCAAACAAATAAATTTTAGAATGGTGTGAAATTAATAAAATTTTAAATTTCACACGTTTAACAAATAAGGTCTATTTCCAATGTTAGATAAAAAAGAAAAAAAAATCGTTTAAGACAGCTGAATAAGTTTCTCCAAAAATAAAAATAAAAAATAACTGAAACTGAATCATATATTCGGTGTTCAATAAAATAATAATAGTAATAATAATAAACTGGCTCTTCATATAAACTAATTCCAGTGAAACTCAATTAGTTTTCTTTGGCCATGAGGCAATGTCTGCAAGGATAAGGGTATTTTAAAAATTAATTTTGGATCATGGAAATTATAATCATATGAGACTCAAATTCTCGAGTCCAACGGCTGCAATTTGTTTGCACACGTAAAAGCGGATGCGGGCACAGATGAAGCCCGCATTAGTCAAGGGCATAATGACAATTACATAACCCTCTTATTTGGATTTCATTGCAATCACAATAGATAAACCACTTTAAAACCCTAAAATTTAGACTAACAAATTATCGGGAATCCTAGGAATTCTTCGTCTTTTGAGGTAAGAAATAAGTTAATAAAAAATCCAATTTAATAATTTCAGCCGAGCTGGTAGGTGTTTTGTTTCCGTGGGAGGGACATATGATGTTCTAATCTTGCGAGCTTTTTATGGCGTTGCAGTGATATTCGTAATTCATTCTCTTTTGGACGTGTTATATATTTTAGAACACAGAATCGGAATCTATATCTTCTTAAGTATAAGATCAATCGGTCCGTTAACGGTAGAGATTTCGTTCTCTCTCCTGTAATCTTTTGTTAAATTACTCTCTAATTCTGTTTCCCTAGGGATTTCTTTGAAGTCTTTTATTATTATTATTATTATTATTAATTTTTTTTTGGCCCCCTTTATTTCTTTCCTCTTTTAATCTTCTTCTTGAATTGCAAGGAGTAACAGCAATGGCAAACAATGGAGAGCTGGGCAACCGCTATGCATGCGCTGCATGCAAGCATCAAAGAAGAAAGTGCACGCAAGATTGTGTGTTTCCGCCGTACTTTCCGGGGAACCAGTCAGAGGAGTTTCAATTGGTTCACAAGATTTTTGGTGTAAGCAACTTGTCCAAGATAATCAAGAATCTTGAAGCCCCACAAGATCGGCAAGAAGCTGTTGAGTCCATAAAATGGGAAGCAGCAATGTGGGAGCAAGACCCGGTACATGGGCCACTGGGAGCTTACCAGAAACTAGAGCGTGAGTTTGAGGCGTTGATGAAGATGAAGAATCAGCAAACTTCCCAACAAATTATTGACTATGGGCGTGGCCCGGTTATGACGACTTCAGGATTGATAAGCTATCCGACCTCCCAACAAGAGCAGGCTCATATTATTAATAGCAACGAGGCTCCGCATGCTTTTATCGATCAAAAGTTTAATACTTTTGGGCAGCCATCAAATGCAGATCATAATCGGAGCGGACCGACAATGGTTAGTCCTAGTTATAATTATCCTATTAATAATAATAATAATATTGTTCAAATAATGGAACAACAAGGAGCAAGAGCAAGACAGAGAAGAGGCATTGCAACTTCAGGTGATCACATGGCTATTAATGATGATCAGCTTCCGAGAGTAGGAGGAGAATGTTGTGATGGTGTTACATCGTATTACGCTCCAAGTCTTCCTTCTTCGTCACATAGCCAACTGAGTGGACCTTACTCACAGCTGCCTTACTTACATATTAATATTGATGGTTTTGCGCCGAGACGTGAGATATAGGCCAGAATAACGTCCGTGGCACTGCTGTTCAACATCAACAACAACATGAGGAAGAGGAAGAGGAAGAGGAAGATCAAAAGCAAGTACAACGCACGTATTTACTTTAAACAGAACGTGCAGCATACGAGGTAAATACTTTTGCGTGGGGGTGAATATAAATCTTGTATATACATTTGCCTCTAGAAATTTTTACTTTACTTTAAATAAGATTTCTCCCTTTTTTTTTTTTTGGTATTGAAATGTTTTGCGAAATCTGTTTCAAATTGGGTTAAGTTACTGCTAACACTAAAATTCTATATATATAATTCTCTGTGATTTTAGGGAGCATATCTCACCGGCATTGGCTGTATTATATGGGCCATATCGTAAGTGAAATAATTTAGTTGACTTGTTTGATAAACATTTGAAACTTGAGATTTTGTTAATTTCCGTTTTTTTTTTTTAATTTTCTTGTTTAGTTTTGTAACTTATATATGATTTTTTTGACATTTATATTTGAATAGAAAAGTAATTTTTTGTGATTTTATTTGAATGGAAAAAAATCTAAATGAGAAAAAAAAATCTATTAAATATGCTTATTTTCTTGACTATAGAATTTAATCCCTTTATTTGGTTCGACTTAATGAGGAAAAAAAATCTCTACTAAATATGCTTATTTTCTTGACTATAAAATTTGATCCCTTTATTTGTTTTGACTTATAAGGACATAAACGTCAAATAAATATATTTATATTTTTTTAAATATAAAAACGAATAAGGTGCTACTATATTCCTATATAGATTTTACATTAAAAAAAAAACTTTTATCTTCCTATCTTAGTCTCTGAAGCGCTTTTTTTTTTTTTATATATAGTAATGATAACATTACAAACTCTTATACAAATTTACTTTATATAAACTGATATGGTATAAATATATTAGTTGAATAAAAATGAAAAATTATAAAAATAAATCATATGGGTCAATAACTATTAATTTCATCCAAACAATATATTTATGCCACACCACTTTGTACCGAACAAATTTGTACAAGAGCTTATAATTTTCTTAATTATAAAGTACAAAATCTCGTGTATTGACAACAAGAGGTTCAAATTCTAATTACATAGTTGGGGGAAGAAATTGGGTTGCCATTAGACAAAATAATATATATATATATATATATATATATAACTTTAAAAAGTGTAAAGTAACTTCATGAGCTTCATTTATGGCAAATCCACTGATTTTTTCAAGCAAAAAATTTGAATAAAAAATCCAAATCTAGAGTCTAATATATTTTTTCTAAAACATGACTGATACTAGAACTTAAAACTCAATAAATATATCATATTTTAGAATAAAAATATTTGTATATTATCTTAGTTAATTTTATTTTTTAAAACAATAAAAAAGTAGGTAAAATTTAATTAAATTTTTAAATTTATTTTTTTAAATTTAAATTCGACGTGTTAAATAAAATTATTTAAAAATGAAACAAATGGATCAATAACTTATAATTACGAGAATCACACGTCAGTGTCAATTCCTTCGTGGTTTTCTCTCTGCTTTTTTCCAAATCACGTGTAGTTTTGTCGTCGCTTATGACCCGATTGGGGAACTTTCTTTCTTTTTCTTCTTTTTTTTTTCTTCTTTTATATTAGCCGGGTTTCTCGTGGTTTTATTTTGTCGACGGGTAGTCTGATTCCTCGAAAGTCAAGATGTTGATTGGTTTGGATAACCTGACGACTGTGATGAGCTCAAAATGTGTGCTGAGTTGCACTAGATTCCCAAATCTTACGTCACTGATCACGAAAGATCTTCTTCCACGTCATCGACACGACATCACCCAATTGTTTAAACCCACTAGAAGGTTGACCTTTTATTTTCTACCCCTCTGAAACATAAAAACTTCAGTATTGCCACCATGTTAATACTCTTTAATTTTTTTTTTCAATCAACTTTTCAGATATTACACAACGAAAATATGGGATTTCGCCATAATACAATTGGAATACAATCTTAATCTGTGCTACCAATTTTTTTTTTGTTTTGTTTAACATAACATGCGTTAATAAATAATCACACGGGATCCGGGCATGTCACTTTATTATTTTTCTATTATTAACAACTAATGATTATTAAATAAAAAATTACCAGCGACTAATCACATTTTTGTATTTTAATTTAAATTAAGATACAATTTTTCATTGATTTATCCATCCTATTTTGAGAAATTAACTTATTGAGTTTTATATTACGATTACAATTTCATTCGTGTTTGGCGACTGTGAAGAAATTTCTGAGGATGATTAGACTAGAAAATTAAAGGCTTTCTCATTGTGTTAGGTTGACTGTTGATGGTCTCCTAACGAGACTGCCGTGCATTTATGCTTTTCTCTGAAACGATAAAAAAACATTTTTCCATTCCAAGCCCCGTCAACTTCGTCTTATGTTCTATGAATCGAATCATAGCCTGGACGAAAATTATTATTATTATTATTTTCCTAAAGGCAAATTATTGGTTTCAATTTTAATATACTTGAGTCTATCAGCGAATCACGTTATACTACATTAATTTAGATAAAATTATTTGCACAAATATTTGTGACTGTAGAATTATTTTGCCACTAATCATTTGAAAATAAATACATCATTGGCAGTAATTCAATTGATAGAAAGTATAGATGGGAGCTTTTATGAATGATTTGCATATATCTAATAATTTGAGTGAGTTTTAGATCCAAGATCCTGTTTTTTATAAAATTGGAAAACTCTATTTAAAACGTTATAAATTGATTTTGTAATGCATTTACCCAAAAAAAAGAAAGAAAGAAAAGAAATTACAATTTTATAGGGTTATAGACACGGGATCATGGACTGAAAAGTTTTTCGTGAAATAAATATTGGAAGTAAACTAAAAACTTCGAGCTAAAAGTTATTCTATACCACCCACCCACCCACCAGCCTAAAGCTAAAAAGTTAAAAAGAAACCATAAGCATCCATTCATCAGCCTCATTCCTCTCACCTTCATGGCTTCACGTTGCCTAATAAGAAAATCCCAAATACCCCACTTGTGCTAAAATTCCAAACATAAGCTCAACTCTAGAGCCATTTAACTCAAACATCAGCCACCCGAATCCTATAGAACCAGAGCGCGCGACACCCATAAAACCAAAAGAAATAGCCGATCAAAGAAGCCATGTTTCCGGCCTCCCAAATTGAGCTACCGTTTAATGAAAATGATTCACAAGACATGGTCATATACCAAGTCATAAATGAATCGACGGCCCAAAATATTTCATTCATGCCTCAAAGAAGCGAAGCTAACACAGCAAACATGCTTGAACCGAAACGGACCATAAGCAAGAAGCACTACAGGGGCGTGAGGCGTCGGCCATGGGGCAAATTCGCGGCTGAGATTCGAGACTCAGCCAGACACGGCCAACGGATGTGGCTGGGCACGTTTGAAACAGCAGAAGAGGCTGCCCTGGCTTATGATAGAGCTGCTTTTCGGATGCGTGGTGCTAAGGCGTTGCTTAATTTTCCGGCGGAAGTGGTTGCTGCTCCGTGTCCTTCATCTTCGCCATCGCTTGAACAATCGAAAGTAAATTTAAGCTCAATATTGGAGAACAATCCAGAGGTGAGTGGCAGTAGCTCTAGCACGATTTCAACTGGGACTCAGAGATCGGAATCGGAGTAATTAAGGAGTGGCAAGATTAATTACTTAGACTAGCTGTTGAAATAATTTTCAGACTAGTGATTACAGGTTGAACTATGAATCATCTAGTTATCTATGAATTAAGTTAATTGTTAAGCAGGGGGGCGTGAAATATTCTCAATTTAATTATTCAATGATTTAGATGCGTGAAAACTTTTTTTTAACACTGTGCCTTTATAATTTAGTGCTTTCTTGGTTTTTGGTGTACAATTTCAAGTCCATTTACTTTGATCCCAAACGTTTGACTTGAGGAGATGCATGGATTCATTCGTTGTGTTATGCTAACTGCAAATTGCAGGAAGTAATATGTGAATTAATTAGCAGAACTATCGGTTCACTCAGTTAATAGCATGAGTAGGCAAGGGAAAATCATGGCCAGCTGATCGATTCCATGAGGAAGTAAAACAATAATATTCGGCCCAACTCTAACGAAAATTAGTGTGATTTTTTCCTTCTATACGACAGTTGCCTTCCGCGAAATGGTCCAAGAAAATTTGGTTGGTGAATCAATCTAAACCTTGAATTTGGTTTAACATTATTGGAAATCAATTTGACCAACATTTTTTGCGATGATCAAATCCAACTTGAGATCGTCTATTCAGATCTTGTCTGTCTGTTTACAAGTCTTCGACTTGGTCCCGCGTTCACACACAGTCAAATTTAATGATATAAGTTTTATTTTGCGACGACCCACCAGAAGAGCCAAAAAGAAAGTCGGTGGTATTTTTTCTTTAAAATACACGTTTCCCAGACACAATCCGAATATCTACAGAGACAGAATTAATAAACTTGATTTTTCTAGGAAATCTGTTAGGGAAGGGGCCAAAAGTGAACGTGCACCAGAAAGGAAAGTAGGACGAGTGTCGTTTGAAGATTTAATTCGAATGTGAACGACTCGTCGTTTATATTGTTCGACAATGCACACAACACAACTTCTCGGCTCTCTGGTGATTATTTGGTTTTAGATAAGAATACATATAATATGTTCATAACTTTATCCACGCGCAAGCTACGCTGATCTTAATATAAATAAATCTTTAGATATTTTAAAATTGCGAATGTTATTATCTTTCATTCGATGCTGTGCTGTCCGCCCAGACCATTCAAAGTTAAAGACGGAAATATGCATGTGTAATAAAAATATTGAAAATGATTTATTTTGTGCTAGTCAAGATACTGTGGGTATGTTTAGGATTGCGTTAGCTTCCCAAATAATTAATTCCTATAAACATTCTCAAATACTTAACTTTTCGAATAATTTTAAGATGTCTGGTAAATCAAGATTATGAGATAATCACTTTTTAAATAATTCATAATACAATGTTTAGTAATTAATTTTAAATTATATTGTTTATAGATATAATGATCAAAACGGTACGTAATTACTATAATAATAAAAATTTTAACCATTCTTTATTAGTTAATTAAATCCATTTAAATCAAATTCTAATTAAAAAAATTTTTTTATTGAAGCAAATTAATGTTTTTAAATTGATAAAAAAAACAACTGGAAAACTTAGTTATTATTGCTGGCCCCCGCGCCGCCGCCGGTGAATATAGCAACCTTCCGATGTCACCACCATCACTATCAGATCGTAAATTTCTCGATCTACGTATTGGTGGTGTTCTCGTTGGAAGAAAAAATTACGACAGAGGTTCACATACCACCAAAAGAGCGGCAGCCACCACAACGCCGCCAGTTGCTTTAGGTGCGTGTCATTCCTCCGTTTAGTTTCATCCGATGAAAAAACTATCATTGTATAGATCGAGCGAGAAACTCTCGATGTGATAATATACGGTATGTCGTCGTAAGGTTAGTATCACCGGCGACGACGACGTCAATGCGGTGGGCAGCGGTAGTTTCAATTCACTGGCGGTTTTTTTTATTTATTAATATTTTGCTTGATTTTTAAAATTAAAATATTATTTATTGTTGAATTTTGTTAGAATGATATTTTTGTAAATAATTAATTTCTTCAAGGGCAACATTGGTATTCTACCTTACCAAGACAGATTATCACCAAATTAGATTTGAAAAGACTACTATTTCCTACTTCTAAGAGTCAATACAAAAATAATTATTTAAGAAACATATTGCTTAATAATGACTTTTAAATTAGTTTACCAAACATATTTTTGGTGTTGGATTGTTAAATAAGTAATTATTCGATAATTTAAAGTAATCTCAAATAGGAGTCGCCAAACAATTTGAAATACTAACTAAACACCCAAGAGAAAGGTGAATTGAGATTCTAAAAATTTAAGCAACTAAAACTTAATATAATTTAAACTAAGTAACCAAAATTGAAATAAATAAATTAATGTGTAATGGAAAATAATAGATAGGGTAAGAGAGAGTAAATACGTGATTTTTATGTGGTTCGGCCAACTGTGCTTATGTCTACGCCTCCAAATTCACTGGGCTTAAGGATTTCACTAAGCAAACCTCTAAGCCTTCAATAACTTTTACAATTAATTTTCAAGGTGTCAATAGACATTTACAACAAGAGATTATCCCAATCTCTTAATCTAAGTGTATCACAACACTTACAATCACTCAAAAATCAAGATTACAAATGAATTTTCTCTCACACAAAGTGTTTGATTCCAAATGAAAGCTCAATGTGTGAATGAAGGAAATAAAAACAATTTTAAAGCTCAATAATGGTTGTATACTCAGTAGCAAGCTCAATGATAATTTTTGAATTTCTGCATATTTGAATTTGATTAAGTCATTTTATAATTAGAGCTGAAAACTAACAAATATTGATTTTCTGCACAATCATATTGCCGTTTAGCCTTTTTCGGATCCCTATTTTGACTTAAGCAAATGACCATTGTGCTATAATTTCAAATTATCGAATCACCGTTTTCCATATATCAGTTTGTTGTCAATGTCTAGAAATTAATATTCAATTCTGTTTGATGCTGGTTAGTTGTTATCTCACAAACGGTTATTTTTTAAAATTATAATTTTATCTCAAAACTTTTTATAATTATATTATGGCTCAAATCTTCATAAAACTTTACAAATAAGTCCATTTCCAGAGTTTCGAGATAATACTAGTTGATTTCAAAGTTTTTAAAACTTTGAAATTAGATCATGAACTTAAAAAACAACCAATTTGATGAAATCACTATTCCTTTAAGTATAAAACATTTATTTTATCAACATAATGATTTATTTAAAATATATGAAAAATAATTTGAGTTTTTAAAAATTTAATTATTCTTAATCTGATTTGTTATCATCAAAATCATCATTATAGACAAGTATATGTTAAAATAGTTTAATCTAATCTGATTTGTATTGAAAATTTGAGTTCAAATTAGATTCGAATAAAAAATCCAATTTGATTGGTTGGGATTCTGTCTAACCCGATTGGATTGCGTTCGGATCAAGTTAAATTCGATCTAATTTGAAAACCGATCGGGTTAGATCACAATTAAAAAAAATTATTAAAACTAAAAAAAAAAAATCTAATACCTAAATACCTAATCGATTAAGCCTAAAACCACACACACAGAGCGCACAACACGTCACGCACCTAGCTTCGACCACAGGGCGGCAGCATCGACGTGAACCTGGCAATCACCGAGGCAATGCACACGCACCCACATATCCAATGACTGAGGCCAGCTGCCGCTGTAATGTGGAACCAGTCCACCGCGACGCGCTGACGTGACCTACCACGGCTTGTTCCATCGTGACCATTACTGCAGCTTGCTCCACCGACCACCACCTTCTTAGATCCAAATCTAGTGACTTTTTTATGGTATACTTATATTACATTAAATAATTAATTATGAATTTTCATTATATCATCTGTATTATATGATATGTGCAGTGTGTGACCGTGATGTGATGTAACTGTCTGATACTTGTTATTTTCAAATTGAAAAGCATTATAATTCATATACTTTTGCTCTATTCTATGCATTCCTTTTACCCATCATAATTCATACATAACCATTATAATTGAGATAATTTTTTATCTGATCCTTTGATCATTGAAATACAAAGATTGTGTTTGGATAACTTTTTGTCAACCCGATTAACTCCAAAATCCGATCGGATTGATCGAACCCAAATTTGCTTACCCCTCATCCCAAACATACTTTGAGACAGATCAAAGGGATATTATATATATAGTCAAGTAACATATCAGTATTGCATATTTCTCTGCTTCTAGATGAACAAATATTACAAATGTAATGTTATGCCAACTAATCCTTTTCTTACCTAAAAAATAATGCCAACTACAAAATAAATCAACAATAATCAATGCCATGAAGTTTCTATATTAATTTACAGTAGTGTGTCTGTGTGTATTTGCTTGAGAAGTAAATTTTGATCAACTCTGGAAACGTTTCATGCCGCTACCTCTCCTTTTAACTTGTTTTCATAAAGAAGATAGCAAACTGTCCAAATATTCACTGCCCAAGTCCTGAAACTCAAGTACGTCCAATTCACGGCCAAATGCGCTTTCCATGATGGCCGTTCTTTTTATTGGAGTTGCAGGGTCATCAATCATCGTATAATGAGTAGCACCAATATTTTGGTATTCCCACTCTCTGGATGCTCTCTTTCGATTTCGAGAGCTAGAAATGTTATCATTCTCTTGAGAAATGGTCATCATAGTCAAATCATTGAACCCGGTTCCTGAAAATTCAGTTGCCATAGCATTATTAGCAACTTCCTCAAGTGGGAAATTAAGGTGTGCCTTGGGACCTCTAATTCTTAAAGCAGCCTTGTCATAAGCCAAAGCAGCTTCCTCAGCTGTGTCAAAAGTTCCAAGCCAAACTCGGGCGCCTTTCCTCGATGAATCCCTTATCTCCGACGCATACTTACCCCATGGACGCCTCCTCACTCCCCGATAGTGTCGCGTAGGTGTAGCCACCTTCTCCACTCTCATAGCATTCATTTTATTAGGCCCTGGTTCGGCACTACTGGCAGTGTTACTATTCATACGGCAAATCTTGGAATCATTACCCGTAGTATTACATTTATAGGATTCCTTGGTTGTAGGGATAATTCCATCGAGTAGTTCCTCCCAAGCCTCAGCTCCCATCGAAATCCATCTCCCAAGACTTGGTAGCCTTTCTAGGATTTCAACTGAGCCATCAAGACTTGGCATTTCTTCCCATGATGATGATGATTTTGAAAATTCCGATGCGTCGCTTGTTCCTGATCTTTGGATTCTTCCGTCTTCACTACTACCAATGAAGTTCGCCCATACATTCTCTAATATTGCTTCGGCTGCTGCATCGCGATCATTTTGTGGTGTAGCCATGTCACCGTGACACATCTCTCTCTCGATATCCCTAATAATTAATTTCTTATATTTTAGATTAGAGGATCTTTTCAGTTGGGAAATATAAATATATATAAAGCTAACTTAGACGCGTAATTTTAACAATTCAGCTATGGATTTTATTATACACAATGAATGGATGCCCAGTTGGAAACTTGTGCTTCAATTCACTAACCAGCTAAATTAATGGAGGATGGTTCGATTTTGAACATTGAGAATGAGGCGGTTAGTTGACTTGTGTAACGATTATAATCATTTGTGCTGCTAAATCGTATATAGATGCCATGTATATTGTATATAATATCGCAAACCCTTCCTTTAATTCATAATCAATTGAAGAAAAAACAAAGAATTACGGAAATGTATAGCTGGCTAGCTAGAATATGCATGATTCGTCAGAGACTTATTGACTTTGTATTTGGACATTCGTATTTCAATTTATCTCCATTAAGTGAATTTTCCTAAAGATAATAATTCCTATGTCTTCCATTTGAAGAAAAGAAAGGAAAAATAGGAGGGAAACATATTCTCATGTCAAAGTTTTCCTTAAGGACAACCTGTGACCATAACAAAAAAAAAAAAAAAAAGATGAAAAAGACTTGATTGCATCTTTTTCTCATTTTAATTTATTGATTTAAGGGTAATTTCACAGTACTCCTTTATGAATTTGCTATCTTTAAATCACTCTATTATTTTTAAAAATCATAATTTATTTCTATTTTTGTTAATAATGAAATAAAATTAATCAACTAATTCCCACTTTTCTTATCTTTTTTTGTGTGTATTAAACCATCTGGTATTCGAAAACCACATTGAACTTTCACTAATTCAGATTCGAGTCGGATAAGACCATTAGGGTGGCAAAGCTCTCCCAATAAGTATTTAATACAATCGCATTCACAAGTCTCGAACTGTTTTTCTTATCTTTTAAACAGAAATGAGAATAACTTAAGATTTTCAAAAATAAACAGAATAATAATTTTCAAATAATCAATTCACAATGAGATAATGTGAAATTTACCATTGTTATAAACAGGTATGAATTAGTAAAAAATTTAGGCGCACGCGTGAAGTTGAAAGAATGAAGATAATTGGTTGTTAGCAGCAATAACAGAAACCTGAAGAGCCATTATACAAATCACGTTTGACCCATTGTTCAAGTTACTTCATTCTCAAGGATAAAGTTTGTGTGATATTAATAATAAAAAAAAAGTGGAATAGCCTTTTGAAGGGAATAGTTGCAGCTTCTTTTGGGGAACTTCCACGGGTGCTAGAGAAGACACAGTTCAGTGTTTCAAATCCTTGTTCCGCCGGATGATCAAAATAACATAAAAAAAGTTTGCAACAGCATATTCGACCTATGATCATCTTGATTTTAACTATGTTTCAATGAATTGTCAATTAAAATTTTTAGAATTGATCACGCGCTCGCAATGAATGTTCAGTGTGGTCCCGTAAAGGGAAAAAAAAGAAGCAAAATTCATCCTTAATTTCTGTGGTGAATGTACAATAGAAAGACTGTTAAAATAATCCTGTAATCTTCATTATTTGATATTTCTATTAATTTATGTTATTAGTACGTAATGTGAAAATCCACAAAGGCAATACGCGCGGCTGGGCGCTGCTGAGCCGGTCATCGATTTCTTGCCACCCAAGAATTGCCACCTTTCAGGTTGGAATAGATAGATTGAAAAATGTGGGACGTTTTATATTGTAATAAAAGTGTCACACGCTTCTTCATAAACAATAAATTAAAATCCACCACGACTAAAGGCGAGATTTACAAGTTTTAAAATCAAAGCAAGCTCGAGTGTCATTCAAATAGCTTGATCTGTATTCAATGCATTGAAGATAGAGACTTCGCTATAAAACTTGTGCAATAAATTGTCATCGGCGAATTAACTCGCTTGATTTATCTATACTCAAGAATGTCTTCATGGCTAAAACGTTTGACTTTAATTTTAATCATTTTTGCTTCTATTAAGAGCAAAACGAGCTCATTAACTGGCAATGTGTCACAAGTTTATTATGTGCCTTTTTATAAGTATGACTATGCATATGTATATAGTCTATGTCTATGTTAGCGCGCATATGTGAGTAGAAATGAACAGAGCACTGTTAGCTGCATAAACATCAGAGTAGAGGATTCAAGCTTAGTTGCTGACGTGTCAAGGTTGCTATACACGCTGGCTTCATTAGGAACAAACTTTGTACAGTTGTAAATAGATTCCAATGGCTTCATTAATTCAGTTAGAAAGATTCTCTTAAGCTACTATATAAATCATCTCTTGTAATTATTTTTTACTTACGATGATTAATAAATAAAGTCATTGATTCTATTATCTTCTCTGTTATTTTCTATCACTTTCCTACCTGTCAAACACATCAACAATATTTCAAACAAGTCTATTAAGATGCCCTTTTGGAAAGTGTGACTATGCGTATGGAAGCAGTACTTGTATATAGTATATGTCTATTAGGATGCCCTCCTGGAAGTAGTATTAAGCTTTTCTAGTTAAAGAACAAGAATAAAATATTATGCCTATATCATTATATGCCTATATCAATATATTATTAGTTGATGAATGCAGTGCAGGAATTGTTTTGCGGGCTACTAAGTATTTGACGTTGCTTTGTGGTAACCTAAGATGGTGAGATATTGGATGCTTGGACTTCTAAACGTAAATGTCACATTGGGCTTCAAATAATGTTACAAGCGCGACCCAGTATCTTGAAATTAATTATAGCATTGAAAGCAAGGCTTAATTTGCAAATCAGAATCAACTGCCGATGGTTCTGTTCTAGCTATAAGCATTCAATGAAATATAAACGTGGATTTTGCGTATCTAAAACATTTATTGCTTGCATGAGCTTCGTGATTAAAGCAGAAACATATCGTCCCCATACTGACTCAACAAATCTTGCCCCTTCAATGAAATTGATTGCCGTAATACACACAACAACATTAACGAAAAATGTTAAAAGTATATCGCTGATAAAAAGAATACTTTTACTCTAAATTGAGCGAACAAATTGATAGTAATCTGCCAAACCAAAAAAGTCTAAATTAATATAATTACTCAGAGAATAATAATTGCACATTTATAAGCATTTATTTGTGGGCTGCAACGATTTGCTCTGTTGCTTTCGGGAAAAAAAAAAGGCCAATATTGCGAACCAGTAATTCGTATCACAATTTGTACACTCAGTTCTCAAAGAAGCACACATATTTCCTTAAGGATTAATTTAATTAGTTGTTCCATAGCTGTCGCTCTCCTTTCTGCTGATCATTACATTGTTTGATTTGCAAATTATTAATCACTTGGCAATTTAACTATTTGATGCAGCTTCCTAAAATAAATAAATAAAATAAAATAAAAATCGATTCAACTCTTTCATTAGCTTTTTCAAGTCCTGCTACGTTCTGTAATTTGCTTTTGCTATACGTGCACGCGTGGCCCAGCAGAATATATAATTCCAGCTGGGGGCCAATTCACACGATCAATTCTTTTCTTAATTGCTACCATGCTTGCCCTTGTGGTTCTCATCTTTAATTTCGTGTTAAAGGCCTCCAATACCAATACTGAAATGTAATTTAATCCGAAAACACGATTGCATCCATAGGAAAAGTTCGATGAGATGAGATGAGATATATATAAACTATTGTTTGGGATAGGAATTTCACCGGGCCACTTCTCACAAGACTAGACTCTTTTTTTTTTTTTGTAGTTAATTGAAATAAAATTAGGTTTGATTGAAAATTTGACCTCGTGGTCTATGATCGGCTTAATTATGTTATGTGATTTAAAGAGTAAGGTCAAAAAACACATTGGGGCGTCGATATAGCCTAAATAAACTCCTATCTTGACTATGGTTGTTGTTTTGTTAAATAGTAAATTTGGACTTAAATAATAATGATACCTGTTGCAAATAGTGATGTGGAAGCGGAGTATACCAGTAAATAATGGAGAGCTAACAATTTAATATTAATTTTTTAAGATTGTTATGACCTATAAAATGTAATTAGGAAATGAAAGAAATTTTTAAAATGAATGTGTAAATATGTTCGGAAATTATTTTAGGAAATGTTTATTGGAATGAACCTGTAAATATCTTTTGAAAGAATTCTGAAAATGTTTTCTCAAAATTTTTTTCAGAAGAATATAGAAAATGTTTTCTTAAAAAATTATTTTTAGAAAATGTTTTCAAATTGAAAATGCACGTACACACACATATATTAGAGAAAATTTGACTTTGAAAATGTACTTAACTCACCTTTAATTTTCTCTTCGATTACTTAACTACAATGATGAATGCTTGAATGAATTGTAAAGCTTACTACTTATAGGCTTCATTTACATTTATTTTAATGCATGCTTTACATTAAATATTGATGCATGCTTAACATTAATTCTAATGCATGTTTTACATTAATTATCAATGCGTGCTTAACATTAATTCCAATGCATGCTTTATATTAATTCTAATGCATGTGGTACATTAAATATCAATACATGCTTTAAATTAATTAATGCATGTTTTGTATTAAATATCAATGCATGCTTTGTTCATACTTTTAATCTGCATGCATCTCACATTGTCAACCATATGCATTCAATCATGATGCATACTCATCAAAGTAAGCCTCTTTAGCCAATAATTATCTACTAACACTTTAACTTTCAATTTAAAACAAATAAATAATCGATGCATGTAAATTAGTATTGTATATATGTGATTTAGGATTTAATGTTTTAAACTAAATATTAAATGGGCTATGTAAATTATTATTATTAGATTGATTGGTTCTCCGCTATCTCATTTTACAAGGCACTCTTTTATGGGCTAAGATTCCCCAAGTGGACTTAAATAAGGGTTCTATGTAAATTGAACTTCACTTTGGTGTATCTGCACCTTCCAAACTATAGCTCACAGTGATTTTCCCAATGCAATAGCTTGGATCCACTATAAAATACATACATTGTAGGTTGGGTGGGATCTTTGAACCTAGCATCAATTTTTAGATAGTAGCAACTATAAGGCGAACAGACATCTAAAAATTGATTCGACCCTCTTACTGTAAGTTGTGGTTGCTACTTCTCTACTAAAGACCATACATCTTTTTCCGGCATCATTGGACCATATGCTTGTATGATCACAATACTGAATGGTAAAGTATAGTTGTTTACAGTAAATACTTAAGTTGTCATATTGTTTGTTACATGATTCGTTTCAATTTAAAATCAAAACACACGCTCTTCGTTGGTAACTAAATACACACAGCCGTACTCTTGAAACCACTTCTATTTTAGATCTAATGGTTAAAAAAGAAAAATACAAACTAAGGTTATGATGCACCGGTTGCATTGTCGTAGTTGGATCCAATTTTGAATTTAGAAAATAATATAAGTGTCAATAACTTTGACACTTTGTCTATAAAATTTGAATTTCAGAACTCGACCACGTTTATTTGATCAGGAGTAAATTTTTTAATTAAACCACTTTTTTTTTAAAAAAAATCTGTATAAATTATTTTTTTGATAGATTATAAGTTGTTTTAATTATATATATTAGACTTATTTTTCAATCAATTAACTACCGACAAAATTTATATTTCCAAAAAATATAAAATTCTTTGTCTAATTTACAAGTTTTAAGCTTCGTCAAAGCACAAAAGTAATTTGTACGATACGTGTGATGCAAAGTAGTTTTGGCCATATATATAAATGTAATGTGTTGGGACCATCTAAATTAAAAAGCTCAATAATGTGTTGGGAGTTGGGACTATAAGCCTTTATGGAAGAATTCTATTTATGAAGTGGCCCCCTCATTATCACAATTGTTTCTCATAAAACTAATCAAATATAAATGTATCAAAAAGCTCTTTTTTAACTCTTTATTCTTAAAGTGATATTTAAGGGTTATTCACTGAGGTCTTAATTTATCGGTGTGAAGAGTTAATTACATCTGTCTGCGGGCATGCAACATTCTTACTGAAAATATTCCGTCCAAGAAAGCCATATAGATCGTTTCCTATTAAAAATGCATAAAACTTTCAATTATCCAAGAATTAAAGTGATTAATATCAAAGAAATAAAGTATTACACTTGTTTGCCTCGAAAGTTATTGAATAACAGTCTCTGACTTTTGAGAATTCTACGAATCGAATTTGAGTGTATACCTGCAAAAGATATATTGATACTTAAGTTAGTGTTTATCTTTAAAAGAGCTTTTGGATCTAGAAGAATCTGAAATTTTCTGGTAATTATTAATGAAATCAGGTAAAAGTCACTTTCTTATTCCTTTTGTCCTCTATTTATAGACTCAGAGGCGCGGTGTTGGTAGGAGATTCTATCTATCATCCGTGTCCTTCGTTTAATTTACATTATCAGATTAAATAACTATTCTTGTTTGCATCTGACCTTCTTGCACGTGATTCTGCTAGTAATCACACGTTATTTTATTGTTAATATTTAAGTATATTCATTGTCAATTTTATCCAGTTCTTTCATATTTTATTGTTAATATAATTTATCGATTTCTAATATGAAGTTCAAGTAAACCATATCCATATTAATTTCTAATCCGCAATTAGTATAAATTGTAGATGTATTGATTTTTAATTTGGAATTAACGGAAGTTATAACTGTTATTCAAATTAACAATTTTAATGGACATGTGATGCAGTGTAAGTGGTTATATTTTTTGGCACTTACAACTATAATCTTGTCAGGTAGAGTTAATGATTTCTTAATGTATGTTGTGAATTAATGACTTGCATCATTTGATTAAAACAATAATCGCACGATTATGACACATAATGACAGCCAAATTCTTAAACTAAATTATATTTCCTTTCATGAGACCACGCTTAATTAAAGGTTGATTTTGGCGAAAAGCAGTTGAGACCCTAAGACTAACAAGGAAACGTTTGTTGGTTTGGTTTCCGAACTGCAGCAACCTAATAAATTAGAAATAGTGACGAAATCATCAGAATTTAAATATATAAAAAAAAAAGCTAGAGAGGGTACATTTGTCATTTAGAAATTCAACTTAATAAAAAAAAAGGCCAAATGTGGAAGTGGAACTGGAACCTATAAAATGAGAGTTATTTCACCAATGGTGATGATGATCACTCATCAGTTCCTATTAAAAAAAGCAGATATGGAACTGTATCATAAATATTATAAGCTGCTCCTTCTTCTTCTTCTTCTTCATCTCTTTCTCTGCATGCCATTCTTCAGTTCAGGAGCACAAGCTCTAAGGAAGCAAAGGGCTTGGAATAATTCGGTTTCAGCTATGTTTGTGTTTGGAGACTCAACTGTGGACCCTGGAAATAATAATTTCATTAGCACAGCATTTAGAAGCAATTTCCATCCTTACGGACAAGATTTTGAGAACCAAACACCAACCGGAAGGTTCACAAATGGCCGGCTCACTACTGATTTTATGGGTAAATTTTGAACTTATACAATATTGGAAAGCTAATTAATTTATTATCATTAATTTGCAGTTCAGAAGCGGAAATGTGACCGAATTTTGGTTTATCGCAGCTTCTTATGTAGGCGTCAAAGAGTACTTGCCTCCTTATTTGGACCCAAATCTTAGCATGGAGGACCTTATGACTGGAGTTAGTTTTGCCTCTGCGGGCTCTGGATTTGACCCACTCACGCCAAGAATACCTGTCTCTCCCTGCACCTATCTCTTTATATATATATTATATATATTCACACACACACATTAAAAAATGTGTGATGTTATATATTAATATCATAGATTGCTGCTGAGTGCTGATAAGCAATGTTATTACATGTGTTTTTCCATTAATTTCAGAATGTTATTGACATGCCAAGGCAACTAGAGTATTTTAAGGAGTACAAAAGCAGAGTGGAATCAGCCATTGGAAAGCCAAAAATGGAGCAACATATAAAGGGAGCCTTTTTCCTTATCAGTGCTGGCACAAATGACTTCATTGTCAATTATTTTGGGCTGCCAATTCGAAGAAAGACCTACACGCTCTCAGCTTACCAGCAGTTTCTCTTACAACAAGTTAAACAGTTTTTGCAGGTAATTTGGCCCCCTCTTAATTTCCTAAATCATTAATTTGTTAATTTAGTTGAAAGAAAACGCAAAGTTTATGCAATTAGTAAAAATGAAGTGAACGGGCCGCTTCATGGTGTTGTCTTTCCACAATTACCTTCTTGCCCCATCTATTTATGCACAATAATTTATTTCATATATATATACACAAGTGTTATAATAAGGTACTTTCTTGCCAACGAAAAGTTTCATTTAGCAAGCAAGGCTTCATCAGTTGGAGATATTAATTGAACATTCATGATTTGTGTTCCCCGGCCATTTGAGATTCAGAGGATAGAATTTGACCACATCCCCATGCATGCAATAAATACTAAGCGATATTATCTAGAGATGTCTGCAATTCTTACTTCTTAGTCGATGTTAATTGGATGGTGGTTGCTGCTGTATCCCAAACAACTGTCGTCATGAGCTGCTAACAATGATGTGGGTCTGGGTATTTACAACTTCGTACTTGCTGCCAGCTGGATGCTTGTAATAAGAGATTAATTGAAAAGTTGGCTAATTACTCATGGGCGACTACTGCCCTTGAACTCTACTTGTTGTTAATTGCTCTTTTGGGCTTACTCTATAAACCTAAGAGTAGTGAGCCGAGGCAAGTCTGGCCCAGGGAACGCATTATCCCCGGATTAATTCGCCATTGGTTGTGTGTTTAATAATATATTCATAATATTACAGGGTTTATGGGAAGAAGGAGCCAGAAAAATCGCGGTGTCAGGGCTGCCTCCAATGGGTTGCTTGCCTGCTGTTATCACCCTTAATTCCTACAATGCCCTTCTTCATCGTGGCTGTATAGAAAAGTACTCCTTCGTCGCCCGACAATTCAATTTAATGCTCCAAAATGAAGTGAATTCCATGCATTTTGGCAGAGCCCATCTTGGTGCCAAAATCGACTTTATTGACATATATGCACCGCTGGCTGACATGATCCAAGGCAACGGAAGACTTGGTAAGAATTTTCTTTAATTTGGCTAAAATTTCTGTGATTATTTGCAATTTTATTTATTATTAAAAAAGATTCTTTGAGTGGATTTTTTCCCCCTTTTTTTGGTAGGATTTGATGAGGTAGATACTGGCTGTTGTGGGAGTGGGTATTTGGAAGCGGGGTTTTTATGCAACCCAAATTCAATCGTGTGTGCAGACCCATCAAAATATGTGTTTTGGGATTCAATACATCCAACTGAGAAGACTTGCAACAACGTCTTCAAGGCCTCTCGTTTTATCATAGACGATATAATTAGAGGCTAAATTGTGGTTTAATTATTAAAAGAAAATTCCAATGTTTAATAATGTTATGGGCTTTTAAAGCAATTGAATTAATTAATTGTTTGGTATATTTTATGATATTTTACTTTTTAAAGTGTAATTGGATGTTTTGATCAATTTTATTGTTGAACTATTGCATAAATAAAAATGACTAAAACAGTCAAAATATTTGATGAAATTTACTTACACATATATGAACATGTAAACATAAAGTAATGTTTTAGTTGTGGATCTCATATTTTATTAAAGTAATGAACCCTCTTAAAGAAAAAAAAAAACACATATTATAATATTCTACAACATGAAAATACACTCCATTGAGATGTGTATATTGGCTCTCATTGTTTATCTTTTACTTGGTGGACTGCGCTCTAAAGTGGTCTAAAAATATTTGTCACATGACACAAATGGATTTCCTTATGCTTTGTTAAGGGGTTTGGCACATTTAATTTGTATTTATCTATTATTTCTTTAACAGAAGTTCTCCCTCGTTTTAGTGAGGGCACAGATTGTGGGTTATTGGGAGGCCAGCCCAGCAAAGAGCGATCGGTCAAGATATTATTCCTGAAATATGGGGATTTCATGAAGGTGATAAGGAGATTTAATGAAGGGGAACATCACATTATACGTTAAACAGATTGCTGAATTATTAGGATGTCCTTTTTTTCTGAAAGCGAAGAGATTGGGGAAGCAGCGGAAAAAATTAGCGAAGCTATGTAGTTTCGATAATATTAAAGATTTGGAACTAAACAAGAATGTTAAACGGTAAAGTACCTGGTCAAGGGGGAGACTGGAAAAATTAATTTACTCCAGCAATGACTGAAAGCTTGGTGAAATTATTGGAAGAAATGTTTGTTGGCTCTGGCCTCTGGGCTCTCTCCTTTGTAACCTTATAGAAGGTTTCAAGTTAATTGATTTCAAGTGCTTGCTTTTGTTTCATTAATCAATAAGTACTTGAATCTCTTAGAGGATATGGTGAAATTGGTGCACGTTAGTTTATATTTAGAATCTCAATGTATCTTATTCGTAGTGTTGCGTACGCTTGATATGCTGTTTCAGTATGGATCGATTTGAATTTGTCTCAAGTCTCAATTATTCCGAACAAAAAAAAAAAATTATAATAAATAAATAAACAGGGACGCAAAACCTTTTGTCAGAAGTCGATGTCCTTAATTAGAACAACGCATTCACATCGAGTGATTCCAGACCCTGTCGGGCAATAATTTGATACATTTTTTGTGTCGGGTGAACAGCATCCCAGAATATATATTTCCCAGCGTCAGCGCAAGTGGTCAAGCCTCTACATGTATCCCCAAATTCCACCGTTCCTGTCCCACAACACCCTTTCGCAGTTTCGGTAAAACCTGCCATTTTTTTCCCCCCAAAACAAACATCAGTCACTCAAAACTTGTTTCGAAACCAAAATAGCTTGCGATGCAAAATACTGACCATATTTTTTGGGTTTGTTTACAGCGTCTAAGATAATATCATAACAATCAACATAAGCAGCTTTAATCCCTATTGTCCTTCTGAGAATGGCCAACTTCTCTCGAATCTTGGAGTTCAACGAGGCTGCCACCTTGTTGTAACTTTCTACACATGCTGTTTGGTCTTGTAGAGTCTTGACAATTGGCATGCAGCCCAAGGGAGGTACCCCAACAACCACCAACCTCGTGGCTCCTAGACTTTTCATCGCCTGCAGTCAGACAAAATTGAAAAAGTTTTCAGAGAGGGTAAATAAATACAATGTTAATGTGGTTGGTAACCTATAACTGGTGATTTTTAATGGAGGCACGCGTGATCGCACACTTGTGAACCTAACTTCCTAAAGAAAACTTCACTTCTAATTAAACTTTTTTCTTTCTTAATGTTTTTTGCTTATAATTCCCTTTACACTATAATTTTAATATAATGCCAGTGTGTGACGTTATTTTAGAGCGCAATTGAATATAGACAAATAACAAGTATCAAATTCGAGAAAGCGAGAGAGAGAGAGAGCGAGCACCTTGATGTCCTCAAACATTGAAGAGACCAGGTAATTTTCATACTGTTCCACAGTATATTGTCTGGAGCGAGTGGGCTCCAAGTAATAATTTTGGAGGAAGTCATTTGTGCCCATACTTAGTAAAAATATAGAATTGCCAATGATTTCTTCTGCCTTCTTCGCACCCACCAAATTTCCCAGGTGAATCTTGTAATGCTTAAGGTACTCCAATTGTCTTGATACAGATAACACACTCTGTTTCACCGAAAGCAAAATTGACACGTCAAAGTGAAAGGCAAGCAAATTTGAATAAGAAGATTTAGATGACTTACAGAGAGATTGGCAGTGAGGTCATCATAACCGGAACCGGCAGAAGCAAAGCTAACTCCATGTAACAAATCTATCTTCTTGATAGTGGGATCAAGAAAGGCCGGAATGGCATTTGTAAAGCCAAATGCTTCAGCTGTACAGGGAATAAACAGGAGAATTAGATTAAACGGAGGGCGTGAGAGTGTACGATGCTGTAATATATACGAGTTTAGGAATATGCTATTCTTTTCCACAAAAATTCAGCATGCTTGCTAAACTAGCTAGAAGTGTAGGGTCAGTATTGAGCAACTCTTGTAATAAAATAAGGAGACAGTGATGGCATTTAATTTAATAGCGGAAACCTGAATCGAAATAATAAACGCGGAATAGGCATAAAGATATGTGAAAAACGACTTACAAATGAAGTCAGTGGCAAGCCTTCCATCAGTGAACCTTCCAGTGGGACGGCCATTAAAGAAATTCTTCCCGTAAGGAAGAAAATTGCCCTTCGTTGTGGTTGCAAGACGGTTGTTATTACCAGGATCAACACTGGAATCTCCAAAAACCAACATAAAGGTCACATTGTTTTGAGCTGCTATTCTTCTAAATTCAGCAATGCCCAAAGCCTGTGAGAGTTGCATCAAGGCTGGCACCAAAGCCATCACCACTAACACCGTCATAGCCTTCAGAGCCATTGCAATTGTGAAGGACAAGTTTTTACACCTTTTGTTTGTTTAACATGATCAAACTCCAAATCGATACATATCTTAAATAGGCCTGATCGAGGATAGCTGGCTGCTTTTTTTTTTTTTTTTTTGGGTTGTGTGGGGGGAAGAGATAGCTGGTTGTGTTGGTTGAACACTTTCGACTTGTACATGTCTCAAAAATTAATGCTGAGCCTGAGGGATTTCTTGTACTTGGCAATAAAAAATGGTTGCTCTTGGGGCAAAATATAATTAGTTCTAACGTACTGCTATGTTACAGCAGGTTAGGGCCCCATGTCCATCGCCAACTCAAAAATGCAGATGCTGATCATTAGCTATATGTTCAACAATTATGCGTCTAAAGCTTGCCAAATAGCTGGCTATATTAATTATGCCCATTATTTATGCAGCAATTGCATGCGGATGTAACCAATAAAATTCGTTAATTAGTTTCAATCTGAGGAGAGAATGATATTTATGTACACAAGTACACTAATAAAGTTACCTTACAATTATCAGTTATGCGTCTATGCATGATGAGTACCGTTGTATAGTTTTATCAGTATCAGTATGACAGAGCTAGACAAAGTTATGAAGAGTGAATTAAACTCGTTGTCGTTGCAAATTGCAATGCGCCTCAAGATTGGGTATCGAACATATGATCACACATGCAACTATAACTATTCAACTGTATAAGAGGTTTTGATGTTTGATAGAGATTGACGGCCCTTTTTGGCCACATGCAACAATCGCACATGCCTTTTAATTTTGATTTTGATGGCAATTTGAATTTACAACACTTTATCAAAAATAAATAAATAAATAAAGAGAATAATACAGTTGCGTGAGTACTTTATTTCGACTTGTGCAAGTTCTTGATCAACAACAGCAGTCTCAACTTTCTCTTTTCGATCGGCGTAATTTGATGATTACAAGCTAACACACACACACACACACACACATATACATATATATATATACCTTTATACTGAAAAATTTTCCAATCCAAAATTAAAGTTCGGATCAAACATATGAAATGATAAACGGACTTTTACAATATTGTAAACTAATTTACAATATAACAAATCCGTTTTAAATTTTAATCCAAATTCTAAATCCATATCTAATAAATTTTTTTATATAATTATTTTTTAGATGCGGGCACTCTTTATTTTATAAAATACGAATTTGAAATTTTTAAACTACAACTTTCATAAAATCTCAAATCTTCACATTTTAAAAAATAAGAACACTCTCACTAATGATAAACTCTCTCCCTCTTTTTATACATACATACATACATATGTATGTATATGTGTGTGTGTATCATTTGCATTCTCAAAAAAAAATTCATAAATAAAAAAATATAATTATTAATATATTAAAATATGTATTTTTTTTATATTTTAGTGACACGTTTACTTTAACAAAATGAGAATACTCTCACTACGAAAAAAAATTTCTCTGGTGTGGCATCTTTTTTTTTTAATACAGACACATTTATAAATAATAAATTTTTAAAAAATTAATTTTTAACTTTATTAAATTACACAATTTTATAATTTATTTAAAAATAATTTTCTTAAAAATATTCGCATTACAAAAAAAAAAAAAAATGAAAGTGTCCGTCAATGATTTTATATATATAACCACGTCGAGTTCTACGCGGCTCTGTCCCGTCGGTCAAAGTGCATAATTTATAGTCATCCTCAACGTGGGTCCCCCAGCTAACTAGTTAGTGATTGGACGACGGCCCACAGGCAGGACGCATACGTAAACGTCAGGCTTCAACATATAATAAAACATGCAAGTAAAATGAAAGACGAAAGCGGTGAGTTTGCCGCACACCAGATAATTTCTGGATGGCACATTGATTGGACCAGCAGCTGCGGTGCGATGGAGTCGAGATGTTTGATTGAATGTCAATGATTCACAGATACTGATAAACATGCTCTATGTCAATGCAATTTCAACACGCATATTGCTTCGAGGAATATATTTCTTTTAATTTTCTTTTCAGATTTTTATATTTTATCATGAAGTTGCTTGCTCTAAAAAATTATTTATGAAATCTTTTTTTTTTATTTTAGTATTAGAGAATATAATATATTTTAATAATTTGATTTAATGGAAATAAAAAGAATAAGAATAATTAGGAATCATGAAATAATGAAAATATTGTCAATTGTTATTGTAAAAGTAAGTGATTTCTTTTTGGTAGAATTACTCGTAGTGATAATGTTGTACTATATCAACCTTTTTTTTAATTAATTAGACCACACCATAACATTTTTTATAGCAAGTTAAAATAGTACTAACAGTTTAGCTTCCTAATGATTTCAATTTTTTCAATAAATATATAATTGAATTATTTCATCAAATAAATCTCTAACTCTAATTGGAAAAAAAAAATGAATTGGGGTCATACTTGAAAATGAAATAGAAATTCTATCATTTTATACAAAAATTCTAAAAATTTGAGCAATATAAGTGAATTTTTTAATATTACACCACCTATATGAGCTACAACATATCACCTCAACTTTGCAGGTTAGGTTCAATCTTATCATCAATAATTTAATAAATGTTAGTTTTCAGATTCTATTTATGAGAAAATATTTTTCACATAAATATGAATATAGTTAATATGTCATTTCTCAAATATTAATGAGGATAAATATGTTATATATCTTATTATTTAAATATATATTTTTTCATACATCCTAATATGTGAATTAAAAAAAAAGAAAAAAAGAAGTGTTTGCAAAAACCTTAACCTGGTTCGATCATTGTCCAGTGATGGTTAGTGTTCAAGTGGATCCGGCAGGGTTAAATGGGGCTGCTGATGGAAGTTGATGGCATTAAATTTCATTGTGGGTCGATCCATTTATGATCTTTAGTCTTTAGCCCAAACGGATATTGTGCTGATTATTGGTGACTTTTGTTATCTTTTGCAAATTTTAATTTATTGTAATCCCGAATTTTTTTTTTTATCTATTTATCTATGCAATTTTAATTTATAGTAATCATAAGGCGACCCTAAAAATAGAAGTTAAAAAAATAAAAATAAAAATAAATTCATGCCAGTTTTGCTATGGAATATCATTTCTGATTTTGTGGAACTTTGGTTGGATGCAAATTTTAGTTTATAGTAATCATAAGGCGACCCTAAAAATAGAAGGCCAGTTTTCATGTTGGAATAATATTTCTGATTTTGTGGAAACTTGGTTCTTTTATTCCAATTTGAGAAAGTCTTAAATGTGCGCGATACATGTCCAGTAGTAAACTTTACACATACATTTAGGGTTAATTTGATCATTTAAAAATATGCGATTGATAATTATTATATATAATTAAATCTTGACTTGTAAATATACGGGTGTAACTATAAAGAATCAACAAAAAAATATCTAAATTTTTTGAAATCAAAAAGTAACTATAAATTTTTGTAGGCGCGAATTTCATTTTTCATAGGGAGGAGAGTCCAGTAGGAGTGGTAGGAGACTGGGGAGGGTGCTTCATCAAGATCGTGGGAAAAGGAAGAATATGGAGAGAACGAGCACCAACCGCAGAAGGGGCAACAGAACAGGCATCGAAGAGAACACATTAGCAATCGTCGAATCCACCGAAGCCAAAGATACTCAAGACGCCGACGATGACAGTACCTCACTTTCCATCCCTTCCTTTTCTTTTTGTTTCTCCCGAACCCCTGAGAAAATCAAAGAAATTCTTTCACGTTTCGATTTGACGTATCTGCGACGCTATAAATGTGAAGTTGTTACTTGTTATTTTATACGTATTTCCTTCAAACTTTATAGCAACCCATTTAATCACGCTTTTCAAATTAGGGATTTCTTTTCTTGAAGCTGTTCGCGCTTCTTCCTTTGCAAGTGAAGTTGCAGTTCCTCCAACTAAGTAACCTTTTTTTTCTTTCTATTTTTATTTTTGCCTTTTCGAAAAATTGGAAATGTTATTTATGTAGTTATTAAATTTATGCTTTCAAATAATGGTTTAATAGAGGAATTTGTTCTGTTTAGCAAAATGTACGAGGCTGTGTTCCAAATTTTAAGGGTTGGGAAATCCCTTGAATTGATAATGTCAAGTTATCAGCTTCTTATTGATTTAGACAAGGTACTTTTTTCTGGGAAAACAAATCTAATTCAATTTACTTTTACAGCTGCAACTGCATTAACATTGTATTATGAGTACTTATATTATTTGTCGACATTATCTATTATTGGTATAGCATTTTCCACAGGCGTTTGTTTCCAAGTCACCATCTACCAAGTCACACGAGCTGGTTGTTGTTGATGAGGTATTATTCCTTCCACATTGTTTTTTTATGGTATTTATGGACAACAAAATTTATTTGATGATATTCAGATTTCCTACTATATCTTGCATGTATTGCACATATACATGGGCCTCCATGGTTCTTATACAGGTTCGGCAACATGAACGGTTCAAATCAATATTTCAGGAAATGTAAAATCATCTATTGTAATTTGTAGATTTTAAGTCCCTCTATGTTTAGTTAGAATATATTCATTTATTTGCTTGTAGGCTTGGTCGCCATTTGCCTTCAGCTCAGATATTGCTTCTAATGAAAGCCAAGCAGCTGGAGAAAACTCTAGTGGCCTGCTTGATTTTCCAGTGAGTTGAAATTGTTGTGCTTGTTCTCGATATTAGTTTTTCTATAACCAATTTTTCATCCAACTGATTTTTTTCAAAAATAGTTTGCAGCTCTCTTTTAGCGGCTTGTACTGCAATTTAACTTTCATGATCATCTTTTGCAAATTGCAGGGTTTCACTCTGTTGATAGAAGAGCTTGCCGAAATAGCTACTGTAGAAAACCTTCAAGCAATAGACATAAAGGTTTACTTTAGTATTTATACTCAGTACATAACAGTTATATGTTAAGAATGCCTAATAAATTAAGAAATAAAAGGAAAAGGTTTTGCTTGGGATCAACCAAGGGCATGATATGGAGAAGCCTGAAGTGACAAGAGGCTAAGAATGCTTGTTCTATAGGTTTGAAGTGTGGATGAAAATCTTGGTTCAGAATTCATACTTGATCAGGCCTTCATTTTGAAGTAGAAATTGATACTAAGAAAAGAGTGGTTACCTGTATGTGCACGCATAAATAGTTATATACTTTTCGCTGATTAGATCATATAATATACCAATTATCAGTAGTAAATTCATTGGCTTGCTCTTACCGTACACATGCCATGTTTATATTAAAATTAAGTTTCATGAAAACAATTTTTGTTTAGTTTTTTGTTTCCAATGTGTTTACTTGGTTCTTATAGTAAGAATCTTTTTGTTATTGTCTTGATTCTTACATGCCATCTTGCAGAACCTCAGGAATATGTTACTGTTTCAATATGTTGTCAGCTTTCTTGAAGGAGATTTTGTGCCTCGTAACATTATATATGCAGGCAAGTCAATATCCATCAGTACATTAAAAGGGGAAAGAGAGAGGGGGGGGGGGGTTCAATATCTATAATCTTTGTGCTTATCAAGATTTTGAAAATTTTGAATATTGTATTCTCATATTGCAGAAACAATGAACTGGACCATTTTGCGTGAGTCCTTTCTCAACATGCTTCTGGTACAGTTGTGCTATTGAATCCTTGAACTTTAACAGAAATCATATCACTTCCATTATTGATACACCCTGATTAAGTCATAGTTGCATCATGAGTGTCTCTTGTCCTCTGTTTCTCTTCAAATTGAAGTTCTTGTTGTCCCATATCCTTGAAACACTCTATTCTTATGAATTTGTTGAAAGATGTGAGACCATCAAAGTATATTTGTTTTGTAGGGGTCAAGAAGAATAAATTATAAAAATTTGATGAAGGATTGCTTGTCCATTTTATGTGGATTATCTCAAGTTTATACTGGAACGAGTGATAATCATGGAAGCCCAGAGAATTCTAATACCAAGCCATCTGAAGATTGCAATCCTGCTTTGGCATTTGCTTTACTGCAAGTAGGAAAGAGCACCTGCGTTGCTATGCAGAAATTTCTAATAATTGTGAGTTACTAATCACTTGAATTTATGATTTGAAAGTTACTTTGAATTTAAGTTCTGATCTTGCAAAATGTTTTAGATTATGGAGCTTGATAATTCAAAGAAGAACGCAGACATGCAAGGTCAAACAACCAGAGCTGATGGTGCGAGGTATTTATTTTCTTCTTATCTGATGAGGCTTTTGTGCACATTCAATCTCTTTTGGCTATTGAAGTGGCATACATCTTCGGATTTGGTGCAGAACCCCAGTAGTGGAGATAGTTTTGGATGAGCTGACTTACAATGTAGATATGCTTTTGCCATTTCTTCAGGTATACAGATCAATGAATTGTTTTATGCTCTTTTTTAGTGGTTGCCAGGAAAATTATATCCTTCAGATAAGGATCAATTTAGCAGAATCTTTCTCTTTGTATTTATTTACTCACTTGTGTACGACACAATCTGCATTTGCTTGTTCCCAGATTCTAAAAGCTTTTGTGGTTTGTGGTTATTCAAATTTTCTGGTGTTATTTATCAATCGGGTGATCTGGAAAAATTTCCAATTTTATTGGGTTATGAAAAATGTGTTCCAGGTCTTTAATCAACCTAAGTGGAAACTGGAAATTGTTGTGCGGTATTTCTCAAAATACACTACTAAGGCAAGTCAGTTGCACTGATGCATTTAGTTTTATTGTCTAAGATCTTTTTATTAGACAAGTAGGTGGTATGCATGATTGATTGTGCTTCATCCATAGCCTTTTGTTCGCACAAGGAGATCAAACGGTCCTGTTGATGATGCTACTTTCACTGGAATTTTGAATTGGTTTTCAAGTAGCACAGGAACCAAGAGCATTCTGAAAAAGATTAGTATACAAGTTATTCAGTTGCTATTGGCACATGGTTTTCAGGTGATTGTTTTTAAGTTCATTAAGTATCCGCTAACGTGTAATTTTGTTTCTATCTATATATTTATTGTTAATACTAGTTTCTTCATTTCCACAAATTTTCTAACATTTATACAAATTTTCTAACATTTATAAAACTCAGGCTCTTTTGTTGCTATCATCCCAACATATTGAAGGAGTCATGGATTCCAAGGAAGAGACTAGAGAAAGTTCTCTTGTGGAAATATGCAAGAGTATGATCTGTGCTTTTCAGAGTCTGAAAAGAGCAAGCGAGTTAGTTTTTCCTTAAGTTTTCCGTGCAAGAAGTTTTAATGTTTATGATATGTAATTTATCCAATAACCCTATCAAGGAGCATAACAAAATGAACGAATTTTCAGCTTGGTAATGGTATGGTATAGAAGAGTTAGAAACAGTACCATTAAGTTTTATTTGAATACGTTTTCGAGTAATTATTATGCTGACTGCACCTCTTTTCTCAAGGTAAAATATTGTATTATGTTGCAGGGAAATGGAGATTTTGCCAATTTCAAAAGAAGCTTTATTTACAGCAGCAACAATCCTCTCAACCAACTAATAAAGATTTCGGAATATCATCTTACTTATTTTAAGGGACATCTTATCACTGGTAACTGGATTAACTACTGCTGTTTACATATGTTGATGAGGCGACCTCCTTGAAGTTTTCTCTATATTTGATCTGCTGTCAGGTGGATAGCTTGCATAAGGAGCATAGATTTCTAAAGACCGATTTGTGAAACTGTCCGAGTTACTAATGTGTTTGAATGCTTACGTATACAGTATCCCATTCTTGTAATCTTATCTTGTTCATGTATGCTACTATTTGTACATTTGTACTTCCACCAGAAAAAGCAAATACTTAAATTATTATCTGATATACTATGATGCACCTATTGTCTATTTTTATACCAAATACATTTATGAAATAATTTCTTTAATTGAATTGCATTTGCCCTTTTTTCCATTTGCAGGTTAGGATGCAACTCACTCGTACCAGTGTGTCTGTCATGGAATCATTGGGGTGTGACTTTTGACGTGTAGTTCACTTTTTAGTTTTGGAATGTATAAAGTTTTAAGTTTATTGATGGTTTTGGGAAAATTACTGAAGTTGCATCTTGGTGCTGCCCTTGAAAGCTATTTTTGTAAGCGTATATATAAAAATGATTATCTTGTTCTGCATACGTGACCAATTTTATTCACACCATATGCTGTTCTCCCTGTAACATGCACATTCTCATAGGGCAACAGATTATGGATTCCGGGAATATCGAAATATGAGGCTGTCTTGATCTGAAATTGTAATTACTTTTACCTTAACAAATAGAAATTGTGTTTTACATTCCTTAAAAGCACAATCATGAATTACAATTCACTAGGCGCCACCTAACAAGTTCATGTGGTCATGGAAGAATGAGTGCACCTTGAGATGTCAATCCATCCAAGATGATCAACCATGACTATGATTCTCCTACTGTCTCATTTGTATTCCTGAAATAGTTGAGCCCTGATTAGTAATGGAAACTATGATAACTATTAACAAAAATCATGAATCTAGCTGATTACAAGCTCTTGTCCTTAGAGCTTGTGGTACTCACTTGGAAGATTGAGATGAATCAAGCTGCATTGTGACTGGCCCATCATTAACTAGATTAACCTTCATAAATTGGAAATATACTAAGTTAGAGAAGTGTTCTTAGCAAAGAGATGAAAGAAAAGAATCCTGGTTGGAAAACTAACCTTCATCATTGCTCCAAACACGCCATCTGTACAAATCAATAGGAAACCCGAGAACCAATACATCAAACACAATACTTTCGAGCAATCCCATTTACATAAGTGTAGGACAAAATTTTAAGTCCATAGAAACTATCTTATGCAAACCCTGTCAAGAATGAATTCAGCTGACAATGATTTAGTCTGAACCAATAACTTTTCTCATTGTTCATGTGAAGTCATTTGGTCAATTTTTTTTTTTTTTTTCCCACCTTCAATCCACCAAATTTTAGAAAGGCCTAACAAGCATAGCACAAAATAGGCTTCCATCTTGCTTATAACAAAAGATGATAATTAGCAGTAAAATTATCCACAAAGTAAAACATATAAGGATCTCCCCAGCCAAGGTTTATACATGGAAAAACAATCTGCTTAAAATGAAAAGGCGAGATTTGTACAAGAAACTAAAAGAATGCAGAACAAGATGCAACCGGAAAGCACATTTACCTTTTATTGCATCTGGGTTGTAACATTTTCGAAATTTATCAACTAAAGAATCATAAAATGGTTTTGCTTCCTGGGGTGGCATTGCCACATGAAAATCTGGCTTGTTACCCTTCAATATCCCATACAACGTAAACTGACTCACTGCATCACCATTCACCAAGCCAACATTTTAAGCGCGCAATGCCACCACAACAAACACTGATTAGCATTAACCCAAATAAATGAAATTGAATAGAATAAGAAAGTCCTAAAAACCAATTAACCATTATTTTGTTATTAAAAAAGCCAGGCGGGTATCAACTTCTCATTTAATCAATAGCAAAATATGCAAACTCTACCTAGCAAAACTCCATACTTTTTCTGCATAACCTGCAAATATACATAACCAATCTCATAATTAAAGCTAGACCGTACGAATAACTTAATTTTATAACAGATTGAAAAAAAAATATTCACACGAACACACGTATATGAAAAGAGAGATGAAGAAAAGTTACATTAAGGTCCCACCCTTTGTCTGTATTTTCATTTGGAAACAATCTCATGTTCAGAACTTTACGGCAGCTGCATAATTACATTCATTCAGTAATTTTACCAGTCATTTGGTTGCTACGAGAATTGCCACTCACAAAACTTAATAAAATTCGTTAGATTTATAATTAAATAGAAGAAAAGAGAGTGAGAAATGAAAAAGGTTATACACGTAATCGGCGTCGGCGTCGGTGTCGGACTCGTGGAGCCCGATAAGGACGAGGAGACCCGGCCCGATTTCCGACACAAGGCGCCCCTCAACCTGAAAAGGAGAAACAAAATTATAAGGGGAGTATTAATCAAAAGGAGCCGACCATTGTGCCATCTTGAATTTTATGGAGTGGGAAAAAGTTTAGATTAGACCTCGACGCTGGCGGAGGCGACTCGTTGGACTACAGCACGCATGGCTTTTATTTGACGCTTTCGGTTGTGAAGTTGGGTTTTATTGAGCTTCCTGCTGCCGCTTCGAGCTAAATTGATGGGAAATGAAGGTAGCCATGAAATGGAGTACATGGCTTTTATATTTGTACGTTTGGCTTGCTTCACAGTTTTGCCCAAGTGGAAACGTTAGTCCATCAGAAATTGAAATGACGGCTTTTTTTTTTTTTTAAACTTGTCAAATTAGCTCTTTTTTCAATTAAACTAGGATTATGCTACAGTTGTATAGTATTATAGTTGGATTTAATTGTTAAATTTAATTCATAGATTATTATTAAAATTAAATTTAATGATTGTATCTTTTTCAATTAAACTAAATTAAGAAGTAACATTCATCTTCAGTTCTTAAACTGGGTAGGATTAAAAAATAAAACTGAAAAAGTTGAGGCATTATGTGCCATTGCACAAGCTTGGAACAATTATTGAAAGAAAGAATCATCTACGCTCCAGCCTCCAAGCATCTATCACAGAGGGGAAAAATAAAAAAATTACAAAGCCTCATCCGTTGGGCAAAAATGGGAAACAGCAACAACCTTTCTACATGTGCATGCTACAATCTTTTCTTTTCTCGCCATGTTTTCTCCCTCTTTTAACACCTGTTGAGCCCATTTTCTCCATAGCTACAGCGAAAGCTCGGAAGAATTTCTGCTTATCCTTGCCCAATTCCTGAACCAAGGACTTGGTTCTTGGGTCCAAAAACAAAACTTGGTCTGAGGCCAACAAGCCCAATTTCCCCTCCAAGTTAGCATAATAAGCATGGTCAAACAAGAATGGTGTGGTAACATCAAACGGTGCGACAATGTCAGTATTGCCACCAAAATGTGGACATGACATTCTCAGAGCCCTTAGTAGCCTTGGATCAATGGCAGGGTCAGGCTGCTTTGTGCCACGATAATCATATAGTCTGCTCACAAAGTGCTCACAATGAGCAAATCCAATTGTGTGCGCTCCAGAAAGAACCACCAAGTCTTCAATTGTTAGCCCTTTTGCGTTGAAGATTTTGATAATTTGATCAATGGTGGAATTTGCACGCGGCAAATTGAAGGGTACCCTTGACGCCATTGATATTTTCCCATCCCATCTCCCTTTCTTAACTTGGTAATAAGGACCCCCAGCCTGTAACAATATTTTGAATATTTCTCTAAGGTTACGAAGATAGGATGTTACATCAATTTCAAACAATAATAACAAAAACAAAAATGGTCTTGGCATTTGTGATGAAATGGTTTAATTACGTCTTTGGATAACTAAAATTAAATAACTATATTGATAGTCAGGATCAGCTTACGACAAAATATATCACTAGCAGACAAATTGGGCACATGGAAGTATGTATTTATCTGTTTTTGTCCTGTTGAAAACAGCTTGTTAAGTTTGGTTGTTTAGTGGAAAATGAAACAACAATTTTTCTCTAAAATCTTTCTACTTTGGAAGCATCGTCAATATCAGAAAATAGGACTAAGCTAGTTCAGAGAAATGAGAGAATAGCCAGTGAGAAGTTGAATGTCTCTATTATTTACCAAGAATCAGAGGAACTATTAATGGAGTCTGCTTTGCTTTTTATGAGCACCTTTTAAACAAAATATTGGAAGAAGGCAAGCATTCAAAGTGTCTTCATCTAATAACTCGGATTATGTAGTTGTAATAAATCAAATTAGCCTTAATAAATCCCATTAGAGATTTGTCTGCTATTTGAATTTTTTTTTTTCTACTCAAGAGCCAACTAATTAAGTTCATGAATATGTTTGGAACAAATATGAAAGAATCAGCTATAAGCGAAAAGGAGAATGTACAGACCAAATGGACATAATCTCTGGCTGCAATTGCAAGAATATCTGCACAAGATACAACACCAGGGCACTTGCTCTCCACCAAGGCCTTTGCTTTCCTTATGCTTTCAAATCCCTCTACCCGTAAGTCCTTGTTATCCAGTGCATCCTTCTCTGATAACTCTTTGCTGCCAGGCTTGGTCGCTATCAAAATAGACCCATCACAGCCCTTCAATAAAACACGAGAGAAAAAAAAAAGTCAATAATGCACTAGGTTGATGGTAGTTCTGGTAGAGGTTATTACACAATACTACAAGCTAAATGTGCATGCATGCAAATTAAAATGGAAAATGTTTACTTCTACAAAGCAATCGTGGAAAAAGAGGCGAATGGTGGCTGGACCAGAAACGGGTGTTTCTTTGAACTGTTGGCTGGTTACTGAACCTACAAGTTGCTCAAGTTGAGGGCAAGATTTTGCATAGTAATCAACTGAGAGTTGGCGTCTGCTGCTGCGAGCATTATTATTAGTTTTGGCTGCTAAAATACTTGGTGTGCCGAGAATAAGCGAAAAAATGAGCAAGCAAGCCAAAACAAAAGGAAACGAAGAACAAGAAGGAGGAGGAGAAGATGGGACAGACATAATTGTATTGGAGACACAAGGCAGCTTTAGGACAAAAGACTCATACTAATGAGGAGAATATAAAAGTGAAGAACCCAGGTGTGAATATTTGTTGTGTGGGACATATTGCTCGTTGAAAAATAGAGAGAATGAACACCCGTGAAGTCCCAAAACCATAAATAAACCAAAAGATAGGCATATAAAGAATGATGTAAATTAAACAACCACAACCCGCGTCATCAAAAAAAAAAAAGGCAACTTAGTTTAATTAATTGCTTTTTTTTAATGGATTACAGAATATAGATGTTTACAATCTGAAATTTACCGGAGTTTTAAAATTATACACTTCGGTTAGGGCTTCAAATTTCTCAGTCGGCCAAAGGCGTGAGTGGTTTATTAATTGCCAACTGATTTTGCTATATTGAATACAAATGTCAATTTCTTTTGTTCTGTTTGTTGATTATCTTGTCTCAAAGTGATATTACAAAATACTCATTAGCATGGAGAATCCATTCACGGGTAGTTGCAAACTTGCAATGATTACAACCATTAATCATTCTGATTAATGACCAAGTTTTGTCAACTAGTGATTGACACATTAGCTACTACCTAGCGAAGCCATCACTGATAAACTTTCTTTGCCTCTCTCTGTCATTCTTCAGCTAGATGTAGATGATAAACGAATTGCTGGTACCCTTAAATCTTGATTGATGTGACAAAATCGAAAGATTAGCCGGTGAAAAAATAATATAAAGAAAAGGGAGGATCCTAAATCTTAATGTTGGAGCTTATCTTCATGCCTATGGCATTAAGGTGGTTGTACCAAGAGAATGAAACAAAATAACGAAATCAATGAATACAAATCTAGAAGGTTGAGCAAAGCTTAGCTTATGGTGAGTGGAGTGAGCCCCATTTGCCAACCGAACATAAATGCTTAAATGCAGAACATGTGCAAGAACGAGGGACCTCACCATATATCAATATATCATAAATATACCTTTTGACACACATGAATGAATCCAGGCCATTGATTTCATTCTCCACTGGCTATGTAGAATTTTAATTTTTATCCCTCAAAAAAAATAAAAAAGAATTTTAATTTTTATTATTTGAACAACAATGACTATATAGAATTACATAAATTAGCCTTTTCAGTATATCATTAAGTGGAGATAAGCTTTTTATTGTGAGTGCAGTAAAAGCTGTGAGGACTATCACACATAGTCACATACACTCACTCCTCGCTTGCTTTAATTGTACTTTTTGATAAATGAACCCGAACAAGAGAAGTAAAAGGAACCAGAAATCTCACCACCACAGAGACAAAAGTTGGTATTTTTTTGTTTTTTAATTAAAAGAATTGATTTATTTATGACATTCAGAGTTCTGCATCTCAGTACAGAAGGTGACCCCAGTCAGATTTTGCGAAAACAGATATTTTGGTCCCAACTCCCACCAGTCGCTGTATCAACTTCAGCTTTCTGCAGATTTATACTTTATAGGGGTTGAAATTCAAATCTCTTGGCAAGTAATTGCCAATATCCAGGCTTTGAATTATGTAAAAGGTCTAACTAGTTTGAACATTGTAAGGCCAAGAACGGGTGGCTGTTTTTTTTTATTTTTTATTTCCCCCTTGGCAGATCAAATTATCAAATATTGAACTAAAAAAAAAAAAAAAGAGTAAAAATAAAATGCAACACCAAGAAACCATGGTCCAGTCATAAAAAAATATTGTTGATTCTCATTAGTGAGCTCCAAAGTCCCTATCCAAAAAAAGGAGGAAACAAAAGCTGCAAAGTCAACTTACTTGGGAACCTCGTACAGAGGAACATGGACTGTGGCAGAGATTGTCACCAATTTCTTCAGCTCCATTTAGAATTTTAGATATATTTTCAGTATGTGCGTGTTACTTTTGAGGATAAGCTTACAGCGAATCTCTATAGAACTCTCGTCAATGCAACTTGAGCTGTTAACCCACCAATAAATTAAATGCCGATATCGCTCCCTTCATGAAAGGCACTTCGTAGCTCCGGTGCCAAAAGAGGTGCTAATTTAGTTTGATCAGTGATAGAGCGCAAGTCATCCTCTTTGGGGTGGGGTATAAGCATGCAGGCGGATGGAGCGCGTAAAATTTGAGCACAACCGTTTACTTCGATAGGAATACGACGTGAATAAATGAATTTAGATTTTAAAAACTGACATAATTATTAAATGAGTTTGACTGAATTAACAACATATTTTTTCAGTAAGGATTTAGTTTCTCGACTCATTTACTCAGTTTATTATATGATTATTAAATAATTAACCAAAACTAATTCATATTTGCATAAAAATATTCTTATATTTTTAATTAAAAATTAATTTATAGAATATTGAAATGCAAATATTAAATATGATTTTTTTAAGGATAAACATTTATACGGTGTTCCATTTTGTAAAATTCAAAATAGATTAAAAACTTTAATGATACAAATGTGTTATATTTTGGTAGATATTTATATTTTATAATATCAATACATAATATTATTTAAATATACATGAGCGCAATTTCTATCAAATGAGTACGTAATGTTTGATGTAAATTTTACTAAATAAGTGTTAAGCAGGATAATAGTTTATATAATATGTTTGACGACATGAGTACTTGATTATTGATTGGATGTGTCAGATCACTCATTTATTTTGTGTGTTAGATTTAAATTTTAATATTTTAAGATAATTACTAAATGAGTCCGTATTTACATAAGTCTAAATTTATCACAATATGAATGTAATCGGATGACCCAAATCTAAACTTGACTGCTATGTTGTTCACACCTGTGCCAAAACTTGTACCTTTTTATTTTCTTGCAATAAATTACTAATAATAATTTTAGGTGCCATTCAACTTCTCTATTTTTTTTTTCATTTAGAGAAAATATGTATAATTCACTAGTTTAATAGCAATTGGGCTCTTTGGATTTGGCAATTGGGCTGAATTCGACCCACTTTAATAGCCGAACGATTCGTTTTGCCGTAAGACGCAATTGATTTGACGAGGCTTTCTTCGTTGCAAGGAAACATGTTGAAGCTTCGATTGCGGGCTATCTATTTGATAAAATTCCTGACTCAAGTCTGTTAACTTCAAGTTTGTAATTTTGTTTTCCCACATAAATTTGTACAATGCTGCGTTTGTCGCCAAGATTCTTAAGAACCAAAGTCTCCTCAGTGAAAGATCTCTTCACCAAAACATCTTCTTCATGCAGTTTCACTGCCTTCACTGTAAACCCAACCATCCAAAAACAACGAGAGAAAGCGATTCCATGCGACTTCTTGAAATGGTCTTCGCTTGGTTTGTATAGAACCTCAAGGTTTGCAACTGGGTTCACACCGTTGCACCCAAAGCCGTTGGATTCGATTATTGATATCGAGCGAGCCAAGGATAAATCTGCCGAGGATCTTGCTACGATTTGGGACGATGTATGTACCATTTCGGGTACTTCTGCATTTTTTTTTTGTGAACAGTTTTTTTTGGGTTCATATAATTAATGCGTTGTGTTATTTCAGTATCATTTGGGAAGGGGTCACATTGGAGCGTCCTTGAAAGCCCCGCTTTATCGTTTATTGGAGCACAGAGCAGCTGATTGGTAATTTGTTAATCATTTTATTATGAATCTGTCTTCATTCTCCGTGTTCTGCATTCTTATTTTTCTATTGCTCTTTACAGCCGCTACTTTGTAATTCCTCTGTGGAAAGGAAGTGGCTATGCAACAATGTTTGTTCAAGGTTTGGTCTCTGATGAATCTCTCATATCTTACATGCTGCTATTTAGTGAGATTTGGTCATCTTCTATATTTAAAAAAAAAAATCTTGTTTGGGTACATAGATTGGCCCTTTTGGTGTACCAACTCAAGAGTGCTTGAGGTACTTTTGTTGAATAAGTGAATAGATGAGATAACACTTGCATCACGGTAAAGAGGATGTAATAAATGTTTTAACAACTAGATTTGGTTTATGGCAATAGATACAAGTTTTATTCTCTTCATTACTGCAGTTGTGGCATTACCTGAAGCTAGCTGACTGAACTCTGAAGTGAGTAATTCCTTTTAAATCCCTTTTTAATGAATGAACATTATCTGCACCCACAGTAGACATTTTAGAGTTTTCGTGTTTTAGTAAAGATAAGGTTTGAAAAGACGCCATTGACTAGGTTATGAGAACCATCTTCTTAGTTCATAAATGTGCGCTTATTTGAAAATGAGTCGATAATGTAATTTTTAACTGAAGAGAAATGTCATTATTTTTAACTTGGTCTTTACTTGCGATGTCAAAGTTAAGCTTCCATAGGCCATTTCTCTTTTCGGGGAAACCTTAGATGGGGTTATGCTTCCTTATTTAACTAGAATTTATTTGTTGAAAACTTGAAGCTTTTATTATAACTGTCCCAACTGTGCACGTCTGATTGCCTGGCTCCTTCTTGTCTGTCTATATGTTCATGGACTATTGATATGACTACTTAGCTTTTGTTTTGTTCTGTTTTCTTATTTAATGAAAGGGATCACCTACTTTAATATTGCCGTTTTTAACTTTATGGTTAAAAATTGGGATTGTTGAAAGCATTCGTATGTGGATATTGAGGTGGTTATAACAAGTTTAGTAATGTCATACGTCACCCCCACTTATTTTCTCAGCTTAGGGCCAGTCAGGAAGGATGTTCATTATAGCCTCAAGCAATACAATTCACCGAAACTTGTTCTCAGGAAATCTGTGAAAGGAAATTTTTTGTTTGAAGTAAAGCTGTTAGTTAGTAAGGTAAATCTGTTTCTCTTGCAGTACAACTGCCTCACATTCTTGTAACTGGACTTGAGGATTACAAGGCCAGAGGAACTCAAGCAGCTCCCTACTTCACTGCATCATTCTACACAGACTTTGCAGAGAGCAAGGACTTGGTGCTCATCTGTGGAGATATTGTGTTCACGAGTAAGCTCACTGACTCAGAAGCAGAATGGCTCTTGGAGACCATTCAATCTTTCTATTTGAATGATGTGAGATTTAAGCTTGTGGAACGGTTCAATAAAGAAGCACGAAACTTTGAATTCAAGGATGTCTTGCGAGCCTTGAGCATGCCCCTCCTATGATTTCCTGGAGGATTGCAAGCTTTCCAAAGTAACTGTACAACTGAAAAAGAGGAGTTCAAGCAGTAGCAATAAGATTGCCACAGAATATTACCCTGTGAGAGGGAAGATGATACCCTGTACTTTGAAAGTATGTTTTGTATACTTTTTTTTTTTTTTTTCAATCTTCTGTCGTGGTTCAAGACCTTCGTTTTTACTTTTAATGGAAGCATTGATTTTGTAACTGGTTATTTGAACTTTTTAATGCTTATTAGAATAGATGAAAGCTTCATGAAATTGTTTATGATTATTTTTTTTTTTTGGGAAAAAAGGACAGCTGATTTTAAAAAGGGGACACTGATTTTTTTTTTACTATAACACTCTTTATTTTTATTAACTTAAAAAATTAACTCCAATGTTTTATAATAAATAAAAATATAATATTAAAATAAATAGAATAATATAAATATTTTAAAATAATTTTAATATTTACAATTTATTAGCCATATTTTATTAAAAGTAAATTTTATAATAAATAGAAATATAATATTAAAATAAATGTATTAAAATATAAATTATTTTGAATATTATGCAAAATAATAATTTAACATTATTAATATGTGAGATTTTTGTAATTGTAAAACATATTTAACCCAAATATTTACTTAAAATCCCTAAAATAAATACAAATATATTATTAAGATAAAAATAATAATTTACATGTTTGAATTTATTTAAATATTTAAATATTATTAATCTACTACTAGGTTACATCATTTATATTATATTTTTATTTATTAAAAATTAAAAATTAATTCTTTTAATTACTATATTCAAAGAATATTATAATAAAAGAAAATTTGGTGTATCTTTTCTAAACTTTAGAGTCTACATGACCATTTTTTTAAACTTTAAAATGCAGATCTTTTTTAAAATATGTAAGGGCTTGGATGTATTTACCTGGAATTTTTTCCCCGTTTTTAGAAAAAGAAAATTAAAAAAATCAGAAAATAGAAAAAAAACACCTTCGCATATTGAAAAATAAAAATAAAAAAAGAAAGAAAGAAAAGTGGTACAGACATTTGGGAACCTCCCAACCAAAACGGTGGGTCTCAGAGCGACGTCGGTGAAACGACGTCGTTATAGAAAACAAGGCTAGCATGCAATTTTCGAGTCTCCACAGAAAGTCCGTTGTACCCTCGTTGTTTAAGTCATGGTCTTCTCACCAAAGAAACCCTTATGCGTTAATTTTTCTATTTTCTCGCGCTCTACACTCTTCTATTCTCATAAATCATATAATCCATTCCTCCCCGAGTGAAATTCTGTACGGTGTCTTACTATTACTCTTACTTGATGCTTTTTCTTGGAATTCAATTTTATATAATACTTCATAAATCATAATCATGATGATTATATTATATACTCATTTCAGTTTTTGTTATTGTTCGATTTCACACTCAGCTCTCTACCAAAACGCAAAAAAAATCAAAAAATTTCCCCAATGACTGACCCCTCAGACGAGGCCAAGCAAATCGAGAAGCTCTACGAGTTCGGTGAGCGACTCAACGAGGCCAAGGACAAGTCTCAGGTCTTACTCTAGGGTTTCATTAAGCCTTTTTTTTTTTAAAATTTCCTTTCTTATATTTACTTTTATGTTAATTACATTTATGTTAAATTACCTAAACAATTATATTTGTATTGATTTTTTTTTTTTGGTTTTGCAGAATGTGAAGGACTACGAGGGGATAATTGAAGCTGCGAAAACGAGTATTAAAGCTAAGCAATTGGCTGCTCAGTTGATTCCTAGGTTTTTCAAGTTCTTTCCTGACCTATCCAGCCGTGCTGTTGATGCCCATCTCGATTTGATCGAGGAAGAAGAGCTTGGAGTCAGTACTTATTTTTTGAATTTGTAGTTTGTAATTATATCTGAAATTTCCGTTCAATATTTTATGTTACATTTTTTTTAAAATTTATGTGAGTTGTTAATTATTTTCTTCTTCCGTTTCACTTGATTTGTGAATTAGTCAATTGAACATAACTAATTGGGTGTCATTTTGTGAGTATGAAGTGAATTAACTAAATGAAATATGAAACTGATTTTGCAGGTTCGAGTGCAAGCAATTAGGGGACTCCCTCTTTTCTGCAAGGATACGCCGGAGTATCTTTCTAAAATTGTTGACATTCTAGTACAACTCCTTGCAGCTGGTATATTACTATTTTTAATTATTTTCTTTTCAGTATTTATTGCCCCTTTATTGTTTAATTCATCTGACATTGGACTTTGCTAATGCAATTTAGAGGAAATTGTGGAGCGTGATGCTGTGCATAAAGCACTTATGTCCCTTCTGAGACAAGATGTGAAAGGTAATTTGCATGTCAAAACTGCACTTGGTCATATAATCTCTTTTGTTTCCTGCTTTTCTTATTCTTGCTTTGTGCCTGGGTTAGCTTAGTTGTTTTGTTAATGCAGCTTCTTTGACTGCCTTATTTAAGCACATTGGGAGTGTCGATGAACCAAGTACAGATGAGTTTATACGTGAGAAGGTTCTAAGCTTTATAAGAGATAAGGTTGGAGGATTAAAAATATAGTGCCAGATGCAATTATTACTCTCCTCTTTGTAATATTATTAAATGGCTAAGTAACCACTTTTACAGGTTTTCCCTCTTAAAGCTGAACTCTTGAAGCCTCAGGAGGAAATGGAAAGGCATATAACTGATTTAATAAAAAAAGTATGTTCACGATTTTTGTTACGTTTTTGCTTGTACATTCGTTTTTTTCCTTTGAAAAATTAATGCATCTTAAAATTTATACACTCTTACTAAAGGTGTGTCGCTACTTTGAACGAGGTCTTACAGAGTTTGGAAGATGTAACTGGAGCAGAATTTCGAATGTTTATGGATTTCCTGAAAAGTTTGAGTCTATTTGGAGAGAAAGCTCCTAGTGAACGAATGAAAGAGCTTATCGGAATCATTGAAGGGCAGGCTGATCTAGATGCGCAATTCAATGTGAGTGTGTTTTGTTCTGGTTAGTTTACTGAATATCTATTTGAGCGTTATTCTAATGACCTTTATTATGCATTGCTGATATTTTGAAGCGTTTTTCCTTTGGCAATACTTGACGTGCTTTGAGCTTTAGATTTTTGGACTATTATTATCTGCTGTCTTTCGAACCTTTCTTGATGCGTGCTAATTTGGTGTTTGTATGGTTGTCAAGTTGCATACAGTTGAGTGGATTATGTTACCATTTAACCGATAGATGCAAAATTGGTTTGTTTATGGAATGCGGTATATGTCCATTAAATTGTAACAAACGTCTGTGAAACAGAGTTGTTATGTATATAGAAATTAATGAGAAACTTTTTTCAACAGAAGTTGCTGGAACTTTTCTAAAAAAAGTATAATTAATGAAGGAAGATGTGAACTGCATTAGAGGCGAAAGGAAGTTTGAGATGCAGATTTTGTTTCAATTTCTACTACTATGCCGGTTTTTATGCTAGAGAATGTGACAAGCATGCTTTATTACGATGACAACTAAGTAACTTAATCTTCTTGTGACTTCTTAGTCATCATCTGGAAAACTATGTTATTTTGACTGTATTTTATTACTTCCGTTATCCTCCTTCATAAAATTTTCCTAGTCCCAATAATTGATATAAGTTTTTGATCATTTTGTTACTTTCCATTTTATTACCAACTTAATCTTCTCTAAATGCTTGTCATGTAGGTTTCAGATGCAGACCATATTGACAGATTGATATCATGCCTTTACATGGCTCTTCCCTTCTTTCTGGTATGGATTTTACCTGATAATGTTAAATGTATTTACATGGTCCATTTGACATTATTCTTAACTGAACCTCCTATACTCTTCTAAATTTCACTAGAGAGGAGCATCTGGCAGCAAATTTCTCAACTATTTGAACAAACACATTATCCCAGTTTTTGACAAGGTAATGCCTTTCTTTGTACCCGACTGTAATTCATCAGTTTTCATTGATGTGTATTGTATAGTATTGGTGTTGCATTCTTTTGACATTCAATATGCTATGAATAGATGCTACTCCAGTTTTTCATATCCTTTCTATGTTGAAGGGGAAAAAGGAAAAAAATAATAATAATCTTCATGGATATGTATATATGTTTCTGGTAATTATTTCTTCTTTTTTGTTTTTGATATAGTCATTGTATTGTTCAAATTTTAATGCGAGCAATGTAAAGATTTTTTTATTAACGATGGGATCAATTTTAAAGCTTGTGGGAGTTGTATCTCTGATCTGGTTCTTACTCTATACGGCTAGAGTGCTATCCTCTTTTCTTCCCTTTGAACAAAAGGATCTTGCATTGTTGTAAACATGTGTTTTAGTAGATGTACTACCCAAATAAGAAATTGAATGCCTCCTATTTCTTAGATTTAAGATATATTTGATGCTTGCTTATTGGTTTTGAAAAATAGGAATGAGAGATGGTATGGAAAATTGAAATGAGAAATAATATATGGACGTGGTAGTTTGCAAACTTTCTGGTGACAACTGAAAAAGTTGGAAGGATTTGTAATGGAATGATTGTGAACTAATATTAGGGGTCAACTTCCATATATCAGGAGATTATTCTGACATGGGATCATGCTGTTTCTCTTGTTTGTTGTGTGTAAATACCTGTAACAATTCCTCAAAAGTGGAAGTTAGTTGCACATAAAATTTGATGTTCTCTTCAGTTTAAGAGATGAGCTCTCATCCTTAAGAGACATTTGTTTGACTATGAAGTGTTCTAGTTAAGAAATTTCTGAATATAATCTAACAAATATAATCCTTATCAGCTTCCTGAGGAACGAAAGCTCGATTTGCTTAAAGCCCTTGCAGAAATATCGCCTTACACAACACCACAGGATTCACGCCAGATTCTTCCTTCTGTTGCTGTGCTGTTAAAGGTACACATGTTATTTATGATATTGTAGATTATCTATTAAAAATGATAATGTGGTAACATATAATGTGATACATTTCAACACTACTTGTCCCATTTGAGTGCATTTTGTGCTCTTTGTGAGAATTTTGGTCGTGTTGACTATGGCTAAGTTTTGTTAATATAACTTTATCAATGTATGTGTAAATTATTCATCTTTCATTCTTTCTAATATGATTTCATTGGTCGTGTAGATTATCTTTTGTTAACGTATTTATTCTTCCTTCCAGAAGTACATGCCTTTAAGGAAGACTGGAGGAGAAGAGATGAACTTTACTTATGTTGAATGCCTGTTGTATACTTTTCATCATTTAGCTCACAAGGTTGTTAATTCTTGCTGTTTTGGTTTTGATACCTACTCTTGTGCGTTTATTACTCTGATTGCTTATTTGGTATTTTCTTACATAGGCTCCCAATGCCACAAACAGTCTGTGTGGTTACAAGATAGTGACAGGCCAACCTTCAGATAGGCTTGGTGAGGACTTCTCAGATTGTTACAAGGATTTCACTGAGAGGTTAACTACTGTTGAAGACCTAACTAGGGCAACAATGAAGAAATTAACTCAGGGAATGGCTGATCACAACAAAGAAATGGCAGCTGCTAAAACAGATGAAGCAAAGGAAAAAATTGTGAGTTTGTTCTTGGGGATTCTATGGTCTTTTCGTGGAATGATTTATTTTTAGCATGTCTTTTGCAACTAACTTCTTTGTTTTATATGCAGAAAACTCAGAAACAGAATACTACAACTGGGTTGCGGACCTGCAATAACATTTTGGCCATGTCAAAGGTAAGAGGAACTGTAATCTTATTATTATGATTTAATTATGTGGATAGCTGAAATATCAGAACTGATCTTCATATATCTTAAAAATTCAGCCATTGCATTCAAAAACGCCTTCATTTATTGGAGATAAGAGTGTCAACCTATCATGGAAAGAAGCAACAAAACCTTCTGTGCCCTCTACCACGACAGCTTCTGGGTATGAGACCTCTTGTTACTGAAAATTCTTTTATTGTTAATTGCTTTGCTGTATTTGTACCATACTATATTTATATATGCTTTTTAACCTAGCATTCATAGCCATTCACAATCTATGTCAAATGATTTTCCATGACTTACATTTGGAGAGGAAAATTAAAGACATGATGAGAGTTTGGACTTGTGATAATGAAAACATGATCCCACACTTAAGAGGAGAAATTGAATCACAAATAAAAGTGATAATCACACCTGACATGATGAAAAAATATATATGACATGCTTGCACACACATCCCTCTTGCAAAATTTGACTGTTAACTGGAACGGCCCTTTCTAGGCAAGATTATACTTATTTTCTATTAATTGTGCAGAGGGAAGCGACCTGCTGCCATAAATGGATCTGGCAATACAGCCTCAAAAAAGGGCCGTGGATCTGGAGGTTTGCAAAACCAGCTTGTTAACAGAGCTTTGGAAGGTATATCACGTGGTGGAAGGGGAGGTATAAGAGGAAGGGGCAGGGGTTGGGGTGCACGTGGAAGGGGAAGAGGCTATCGGTAGCTTTGATGCATGATTTTGTGTACCCGAAGAATACAAATAGATGTCCCCGAAGAATACAAATAGATGTCATTGGATGTATTGTAATTCTTTTCTGTTGGAACAAGTTTTGATTGATAGGTGAAGATAATGAGACTTTAGATTAATCATGCACTAACATCAGCAACTTTATCCCTCTGCTTGATTAACCATATTGGTTGATGGTCAGGGCTTTGAGTTTCCAAACGTTCTCAGATTTCGTGATCAAAGCCACTATTGCAGGACAGATTCGGGAACTTTTCTATTTGCATCCTTGTTAGTGGTGTATGCGCATTAATATTGCTGTGCAGACATTTTCACTTGTCTGACCATTTGTAGGATTTTTCCTAGTTCATTTGATTTGTGTTAGCCCTGGGAAAGTTTTTACGACTTCCTGAGGGCTGTTATTCTAGTAAAACATTTGGATGTACTTTTTCTCTGGCAATCAACTAATTGTTGTAATGTGCGATTGGACTTGTGGTGTGGCTATGCTTTACGAGGTCTGAAATTTACTGAGAGAACGTTTTACCGGGATACGAAAGAATGTTATCGAGATACCTAGTCTCAAATCGGAACACACTGAAGTCAGGTTACGGCAGCATCTATCATGACAGAGGCAACCTGATGGTTTTATCTAACGCATAGGTCTCGTTTCGGATTGACATTAACATTTACAGTATTAAAGTGTTTGGTAAATATTAATTTTTGTAATTTAAAAATTAAGTTAATTTAATTTATACTTAAAAATTTATTGTATTTTCATTAACTTGGTTAAAATTATGATTTAAAATTATATTAATTATATATTATTAATTTTTATTTTATAATTATAATTTTTTTTTACAACAGTTGTAATTTTTAAGATATAACACCTAATTATGCAGTGAATGGCTGATGATAAATGAAAGGATAAGATTTTTTTATCTTCTTTCTCAAGAATCAATTAATTGTTGTAATAATATAACTTTAAATTTTTGTATAAATTTATTTTATTTTATATAAATTAATGTGATATGATTAAATTGAATTAAATATTTCTTAATTAATATAATTTATTTTTATTAATTTATATTTCTTTTCGACCAATAAATTAATGTTAAACCAATTTGTTTAGTATGAGTTTGTGCCCTAACATTAATTATGACATTGTGCTGCGTAGTTTGGATATAAGAGTAACACAGACCTCATGTCAAATTGATGATAGCACTAGATTATAGCTCTAGTTACTCAATCTGGGAATTACTGCATTCCCGTAGTGTCCTCTGAGGATGGATGAAGATTATCCGAAGCACTGGAAGGATCAATATATTCCCATCTGGAAAGAGCTCCACTCATCTACATCACGAGTCCGAGCAAACGATAAAGCTCCGCCAGGGGTTCTATTTCCTTCTCTATTAAAAATGGATTTTGCGAGACTAACTGCTTTGCTCCAAATGCTCTTTCTCCGTTATGTTTTCTTGGCTTGTATTTTGATGAAGCCTATAATTCTTTTGTAATTGAAAGAGAAATATGAGAGAACGAATGTAGAGTTGGCACCTGACATCAGGAAGCTAGGGAGGCTCAAGTTCTTAAGTTTCATTGTTGGTTATATTGACTGAGCAATCTGGTGACGGAGTAAACCATTATCTTCCAACGACTTGAGCTTCTTATTCCATGATAGTTTCAGAATGGCTTCAGAAAAGTCAGCTGCTATTGGAGATCCTCTTTTTTTTTTTTTTTTGGACAGGAAAGTAAAACTTTCATTCAAGAACAAAAGAGAACATCAGGTGGAAGATTATCCTTCCATGTGACAGATTCTGAGCTTCTCAAAGCCCTTTTAGCAAGAGAGTGAGCACCACTATTACAATATCTTGGGACATGTTGAATTGATAACGATTGAAACTTCTCCTTGCAGCTGTGAATATCTGAAATTGTCCACACAATCTCTTTCCTGCTACTGGTTTTATTGTTGGCTAGGCTAGCAACTTCACTACAGTCTGTTTCAATTATCACTGCTGCTAACCTTGCTTCCAGTGCCATTTCCAGCCCCCATTTGACCGCCTCAGCTTCAGCTGCTGTGACATTATCTTGGAATTTTGTGCTTTTGACTGCTGCCACTATAACTTGCCCTTGTGAATTTCTGATAACAACCCCCAGGCCTGTGAGCTGCTGTTCTATGTGGACTGCTGCATCCACATTGACTTTGTAATAACCAATAGGCGGAGGGCACCATTGGTCTTGCTTGCTGACATCTTCACTTCTTTTGCTTGTCTGCTCTTTGCCGTGGACTCTTTGATAAGCCTCTATAGCAGCTTGTGCTTTTGCAATTACAGTCATCGGGTTTAATCTTTTCCCTTCAAAAATTAGCTTGTTCCTAGCATGCCATATTTCCCACCAGACAACAGCCACAAATTCTACCTCCCTCATAGGCATCTTTTTTATCAGGCTCTGCATAACGCTTAGTATGTCCTCTCGCACAACTCCCTGCATTTCAGAAGCAAGATAATTGTATTTCCAGACCTTCCTAGCCACCTTACACTCCATAAAAGCATGAAAAGCATCCTCTACTCCTGTTTTACAGACTTGGCAAATGGGCTCCTGCATAATTTTTCTCCGAAATAAGCTTCCTGCAGTTGGCAATAATCCTTTGCAGCTCTCCAAATGAAGATTCTGATTTTTCTTGGAATATTAAGCTTCCAGGTAGTATGCCAGCCGTGAGAATGACCTGTTGAACTTGTTGGAACTTCAGCGTACTCGAGCTTGAGAGCAACCTGGTAGCCACTCTTCACTGTGTAACAACCTTTTTTGTCATAGTGCCACACCCTTTCATCGTTCTTGAGGTATCTGGGTAGAGGAATGCTCTTGATCACCTCTGCATCCTCCTTTGCGAAGTGCTGCTCAATCAAGATATTATTCCACTGGTGGTCTGAGCCTATTAAGTCTGCAACTTTGGAATTTGCTGGGAGAGATGAGGAGAAGATTGGCCAAACGAAGTTGGCCTGGGAATCCAGCTGCTGGCCATGATCTGAATTTTGTCTCCTCTTCCCACTCTCCATCTTGTCCCCTGCTGAATAATTTCTCTACCCCACAGGATGCTTCTCCAAATGAAGGATGGATTGGAACCAACTTTTGCCTCCATGAAATCAGTGTTTCTATAATATCTAGCTTTCAAGACTTGCGCTACCAGGGAATCGGGATATTGGAGTAATCTCCAGCCTTGCTTCGCAACTAAGGCATGGTTAAATGATGAGATATCTTTAAAGCCTATCCCCCCTCTGATTTTAGCTTGAGCAATTTTCTCCCATTTAACCCAATGGATTCCTTTTTTTTCTTCGGTTGAACCCCACCAAAATCTCGCAATCGCTCGTTGAATGTCATTGCAAACGGCTGAGGGTATTTTGAAGACACTCATAGCGTATGCAGGGACTGCTTGAGCTACAGCCTTGATCAAAATCTCTTTACCTCCACTGGAAAAAAATTTATGCTGCCAGCTTGATATTTTGCTCAAAACTCTGAGCTTGATATCGTTGAAAAAGCCCGTCTTCTTTCTCCCCACCATTGAAGGCAGCCCCAAGTATTTCTCATGACGTGAGACTACATTCAGCTGAAAAATGCCTTTTATTTTTGCTATCTGTCCTTGTGGGAGTTTGCCGCTGAAAACCATTGATGATTTTTCATAATTGAAGAGCTGGCCCGAGGCAGAGGTATAGCACTCGAAGATCGTTTTCAGCCGCTTACAATCTTCTGTCGAGGCTCTAGTGAACGCCAAGCTGTCATCCGCAAAAAGTAGATGAGAGATTGTGACAGTCTTGGTGAACTTCAGGCCATGAATTAGGTGCTGTTTTTCTGCCATAGCTAGTAAGTTAGAGAAAACCTCTGCACAGGTTAAAACAAGTAACGGGATAGGGGGCATCCTTGCCGCAACCGTCTTTGAGGCTGTATCAGCCCCTTAACAACTCCATTTATGATTACAGAAAATGAGGAAGTGGTTATGCAATCCATAATGAGATCAATACATTTACTAGAAAAGCCTAGCCTCTCCATTGCTCGCTTCAAAAACAGCCACTCTACTCTATCATACGCTTTGCTTATATCTAGCCTTAAAGCTACCAGCCTTTTTTTTTTGCCCTTGCTGTGCCTAATTTTGTGCAAACATTCATAGCCAATAATAACATTATCGGTTATCAGTCTATGTGGTACAAAAACACTCTGAGTTTGAGATATTACCAAGTGTAAGATCTGCTTCAGCCTATTAGCAATAACTTTAGCAACTATTCTATAGATTACATTGCACAAGCTAATAGGTCTGAATTCCGTTACTTTCCTAGGCTTTGAGATTTTTGGAATCAAAACAATATAAGTGTGATTGAGAGGTGCTATAGTACCTTGCTGATTTAGAACATAAAGGTGTTAACATTTATGTTAACATAATGTTGATTTTGATGATAACAAACAAAATTAAGAATGATTAAGTTTTTGAAAGCTTAAATTATTTTTTCTTAAATCATAATTTTCACATTATAAAGGTTTTATATCTAATGGAAAAATGATTTTATGAAATTGGTTGTTTTTCAAGTTTATGGTTTAATTGAAAGAATTTTAAAATATTTGAAATCAACAAGTATTGCTTGAAAATTTAGAGAAGGACTTATTTGAAATGTTTCATAGTATTTTGGGTCATATTATAATTTCAGAAAGTTTTGGGATTCACAGTGTATTACTTAGAAATTCTGAAATTGGACCTGTTTGTAAAGTTTCATAACGTTTTGGGCCATAGTACAGTTATATAAAGTTTTGGGGTCAAACTGTCATTTTGCAAAATAGTTCACTGTAGCATTTCTTGTAGCAGATTCTGTAGATAACGGCGCGATCCGACATCTCTAGATAACGGCGATCCGACATCTCCGGGGTGAAAATTAGCCCTGACGCCAACGGCGATCCGACATATCAGATAACGCGATCCGACATCTGCAGTGAAGATTAGCTTCTGGACACTAACGGCGATCCGACATCTTGATAACGGCGATCCGACAATTTGAAAATCCAGCCCAACGGTCATGTTGACAGTCAAACGGCGATCCGACATCCTATTAACGGCGATCCGACAGTGAGAAAAAAGTGCATAACGGCTAGTTTTTGAGTTCCAACTATATAAACTCAAATCCAAATCATTTTTGGTAATCTTAGCACGCACAAACAAAAGGCATACAACATACATTGAGCTTCAATTTCGTAAATCATCATTTATTGAATCATCTTTGTTCTTCATTTTGTAAATCTACTCTTTAAGAGAGTATTTGATTGTAATTTTCATTTCTCATCAAATTGTGAGTGTACAAGTGTGGGAAACACTTGTGGTGAAGAGATTGGGGAGATAATCTCTTGTTGTAAAGGTCCATTGACACCTTGGAAGTCAATTGTAAACATTTGAAGCCTTGGAAAGGCTTGGATAGTGAAATCCTCAAGCTTGGGTTGCTTGGAGGCGTGGACGTGGCGGGGATAGCCGAACCACGTAAAAATCCTTGAGTTTGCTTTCTCCTCCTTACTCATTTATTATTGTGCCTTTATTGAATTTATTGTTTTCGAATTTATTGTTTTGAATTTATTAAGGCATTAGATTTGATTGTTGTGTGTTTTTTGCTAAGATAATTTTTAAAATACCAATTCACCCCCCTCTTGGGTTGCACACTTGTATTTCATTTGGTATCGAGCAAGGTGCTCTTGTGTAGACTTAACCGTCTAGAGTTAAAGATCTATAGCAACCCAAATTAACTCAACCATCATGGAAGGCCAATCTACTACTAGACCACCATTTTTGATGGAAATGATTATCCTTATTGGAAAATTAGGATGAAAGTATTTTACAAGCCTTAGACTATGAAATATGGGAAATAGTTTGTGATGACTCATTCATTTCTAGGAAGAATACTTTAAGTGAGTTGGATAGGAAGAATATGTCTTTAAATTCCAAGGCTATGAATGCTTTATTTTGTGCCTTAGATAAAAGGAATTTCATAGAGTTTCAAATTGTTCTAATGCTTATGAAATATGGAGAAAACTTGAAGTTGTATATGAGGAGACTACAAATGAGGAGAAATTTCATGAAGTGTCGAATTTGGCACTTATGGCAATTGGAGATGAATCGAATGACGAGCTTGATGAGGTAAATGATCTTCCTACTTATGATGAATTACATGATGCATTTAAAGAATTGCATAATGAGTTGATGAAGATTGGTAAAAGGAATGTATGTCTTAAAAAGGAAATGGTGAAGCTCAAAAATGAAAATGAATCTCTAAATGCAAAAATTGTATGCCTAGAAGTAGAGAATAAAACATTGCATGGTAAAGTTGCATTATCAAATGAGAAATGTAACACTTCGCACAAGCATCTAGAATCACATGTAGATGACTTGAAAAATGAAAAAGATGGTTTACAAAAATGCAATGATTCATTAAATGAAAAGATTAAAGTACTAGAATTAGAGAATAAAACTTTGCATAATAGAGTTGCATTATCAAATGAGAATTCTAGCACTTCACATGAGCATTTAGAATCACATGTGAATGAGTTGAAAAATGAAAATGAAATGCTTAGAAATAAGAGCAATGATCTAAAGGAGATTGTGCTAAAATTTACAAATGGGCAAAAGATGTTGGATAACTTGCTTAATTCACAAAAATGTGTGTTTGACAAAGGAGGTATTGGTTATAAGCCAAATTTGAAGCAAAAATATTATAAGAGTTATTTTGTTAAAACTACCTCAATTAATGATCAAATTGTATGTCATTATTGTAATCAAGATGGTCATATGAAAAATAGATGTCCAATAAAGAGAGATGCATATTATGGAGTAAAATGTATTTGGGTTCCAAAAAGAACCAAAACTAACATTCAAGGACCCAAGAGTATTTGGGTACCAAAGCACACAACTTGAATTTTCTTTTGTAGGTACCACAAACAAGGAATGGTGGAGAGTTCCTTGATGAAAGCTTGTGAGAATAATTATTCGATCATGATATAGGAGAAAAAGATAAGGCAAGATGATTTAATTGTTTTGGTAACAATTCTTGCCATATTGATTTTGTTGAATGAATCATGATAAATGGATAATAGCTTGAATTTGTGAGTATGCTTGTATGCTTACATGATGGAATTATCATTGTGTATAACATTGAGTGATTTATCATGATGCCTTTGTTTGATTTGATGATTGTATGGTCTTTGATTTCATCTTATCAATTGTCTATCATCATTGTCCATCTCTTATATATGTGTGAATTCATATGCCATTAATTGTTTTATATCATCAATCATTTATAAAATTTACACACATGACTTATTGCACTTATGAATTTGATCACTTATTCTTTAAGCTCATAATGATGGCTTATCTTAATAGTTATGTTGATTTTGATGATCTATAGATTGCCATTATGTACTTATGCTTTACTTAAGTTTTGATGATAAAGAATATACCTTGATAATTACATTATTTTTGATGAAGTTTGATCATATGCAATCTATGATTGGCAAATGGATGCATTTTTTTTGTACTTTATTAATGTATTGTTGAATATGCATTACTTGCTTTAAATGATATTGAAAGGGGGAGAAATACATATACTTCAAGATTTTTAAGCTTATGATATTCTATATTGAAATGTCACATTAGATCTTTGATAAGTTTAATTGTCTTGATTTCTAAAATGTTATTAGTAATTATGGAGCTTGGATAGTTGATAATATGCATGCTAATTTGGTAAACAAATCAAAACCTCTTTGCGAAGAGCAATTTTCAAAAATTCGGCATAAACTTGGGATGATTTGATGTCTTGATGATTTTGATGATTGATGATTATATGTGTGTTGCTTGATGAATTGATGGAGTTGTTGGTTTGTTATAATTGTTTAAGCTTATATGGAAGTGTTTTAACCATGTTGTGTATTTGAGGATTTGTTCATTTTTAAGGAGAGATTTTGTCGAAATTTTTGCTCGCTCAAAATGGGTAATATCTTCATTGAATTATTTTTTATGATCGTGTTTTAAATTGAATCTATCTATTTTTATATGATGAAGGGGAGATAAATATGATATGCTTTTGGATAAAATCATTTTGGTTAAAATTTTAAATTGGCCATATATTTAGGGGAGCATACAATATAATTTTGGATAATATGTATTTTGAACTTTATTGTTGTCCAAAGGGGGAGACAAAATAATATATCATTTTGATGTTGTCAAAAGGAGGAGAATAGTATGCATTTTGAGTATTGTTTTGATGATTGATATGCGATTATGTTGTTGATTTTGATGAATTTGAGATATGATGATGATTTGATTACATGGTTGTTTTATATGATGATTTTATGTTATAAGTTGCATAACTAGAATTTCATTTGGTAATTGATGGAATGATGATTCATGATCATTTTATGGTTGATGGATTATGTGATGATTTATGTATAGAGTTTGTTTGTATGATGATTTATGATAATTTAGGAGTAATATTGCTAAACTTGTATTTGAGGTGATGCTTGTTGTTAGGGGGAGATTCTATCAAAATTTCTACTCGGACAACATGGGTAACAAATTTGCTACTCTTATTCTTTTCCTTTAAGTTTTCTTTTTAATGATGAAGGGGGAGAAGAATACATGTTTTTAAATTTATAAAATTTTCTATTCTTTTTCTTTGCCAATTAAGTTTTTCTTTTTGATGATGAGGGGGAGAAGAAAAATGCATGTATTTAAATTTGTTAATTTAGCTAATTGGCAAATTGTAAGAGAAGCTTATATTTAAGGGGAGCAATTTATAGAATCATTCTTTAAATACATGAAAAGTTTGTCATCATCAAAAAGGGGGAGATTGTTAACATTTATGTTAACATAATGTTGATTTTGATGATAACAAACAAAATTAAGAATGATTAAGTTTTTGAAAGCTTAAATTATTTTTTCTTAAATCATAATTTTCACATTATAAAGGTTTTATATCTAATGGAAAAATGATTTTATGAAATTGGTTGTTTTTCAAGTTTATGGTTTAATTGAAAGAATTTTAAAATATTTGAAATCAACAAGTATTGCTTGAAAATTTAGAGAAGGACTTATTTGAAATGTTTCATAGTATTTTGGGTCATATTATAATTTCAGAAAGTTTTGGGATTCACAGTGTATTACTTAGAAATTCTGAAATTGGACCTGTTTGTAAAGTTTCATAACGTTTTGGGCCATAGTACAGTTATATAAAGTTTTGGGGTCAAACTGTCATTTTGCAAAATAGTTCACTGTAGCATTTACTGTAGCAGTTACTGTAGATAACGGCGATCCGACATCTCTAGATAACGGCGATCCGACATCTCCAGAATTGAAAATTAGCCTCTGGACGCTAACGGCGATCCGACATCTCTAGATAACGGCGATCCGACATCTCCAGAATTGAAAATTAGCCTCTGGACACTAACGGCGATCCGACATCTTGATAACGGCGATCCGACAATTTGAAAATCCAGCCCAACGGTCATGTTGACCAGTCAAACGGCGATCCGACATCCTATTGCGATCCGACAAACGGTGAACAAAAAGTGCATAACGGCTAGTTTTTGAGTTCCAACTATATAAACTCAAATCCAAATCATTTTTGGTAATCTTAGCACGCACAAACAAAAGGCATACAACATACATTGAGCTTCAATTTCGTAAATCATCATTTATTGAATCATCTTTGTTCTTCATTTTGTAAATCTACTCTTTAAGAGAGTATTTGATTGTAATTTTCATTTCTCATCAAATTGTGAGTGTACAAGTGTGGGAAACACTTGTGGTGAAGAGATTGGGGAGATAATCTCTTGTTGTAAAGGTCCATTGACACCTTGGAAGTCAATTGTAAACATTTGAAGCCTTGGAAAGGCTTGGATAGTGAAATCCTCAAGCTTGGGTTGCTTGAGGCGTGGACGTAGGCGGGGATAGCCGAACCACGTAAAAATCCTTGAGTTTGCTTTCTCCTCCCTTACTCATTTATTATTGTGCCTTTATTGAATTTATTGTTTTCGAATTTATTGTTTTCGAATTTATTAAGGCATTAGATTTGATTGTTGTGTGTTTTGCTAAGATAATTTTTAAAATACCAATTCACCCCCCCTCTTGGGTTGCACACTTGTATTTCAATTGGTATCAGAGCAAGGTGCTCTTGTGTAGACTTAACCGTCTAGAGTTAAAGATCTATAGCAACCCAAATTAACTCAACCATCATGGAAGGCCAATCTACTACTAGACCACCATTTTTTGATGGAAATGATTATCCTTATTGGAAAATTAGGATGAAAGTATTTTTACAAGCCTTAGACTATGAAATATGGGAAATAGTTTGTGATGGCTCATTCATTTCTAGGAAGAATACTTTAAGTGAGTTGGATAGGAAGAATATGTCTTTAAATTCCAAGGCTATGAATGCTTTATTTTGTGCCTTAGATAAAAAGGAATTTCATAGAGTTTCAAATTGTTCTAATGCTTATGAAATATGGAGAAAACTTGAAGTTGTATATGAGGAGACTACAAATGAGGAGAAATTTCATGAAGTGTCGAATTTGGCACTTATGGCAATTGGAGATGAATCGAATGACGAGCTTGATGAGGTAAATGATCTTCCTACTTATGATGAATTACATGATGCATTTAAAGAATTGCATAATGAGTTGATGAAGATTGGTAAAAGGAATGTATGTCTTAAAAAGGAAATGGTGAAGCTCAAAAATGAAAATGAATCTCTAAATGCAAAAATTGTATGCCTAGAAGTAGAGAATAAAACATTGCATGGTAAAGTTGCATTATCAAATGAGAAATGTAACACTTCGCACAAGCATCTAGAATCACATGTAGATGACTTGAAAAATGAAAAAGATGGTTTACAAAAATGCAATGATTCATTAAATGAAAAGATTAAAGTACTAGAATTAGAGAATAAAACTTTGCATAATAGAGTTGCATTATCAAATGAGAATTCTAGCACTTCACATGAGCATTTAGAATCACATGTGAATGAGTTGAAAAATGAAAATGAAATGCTTAGAAATAAGAGCAATGATCTAAAGGAGATTGTGCTAAAATTTACAAATGGGCAAAAGATGTTGGATAACTTGCTTAATTCACAAAAATGTGTGTTTGACAAAGGAGGTATTGGTTATAAGCCAAATTTGAAGCAAAAATATTATAAGAGTTATTTTGTTAAAACTACCTCTATTAATGATCAAATTGTATGTCATTATTGTAATCAAGATGGTCATATGAAAAATAGATGTCCAATAAAGAGAAATGCATATTATGGAGTAAAATGTATTTGGGTTCCAAAAGGAACCAAAACTAACATTCAAGGACCCAAGAGTATTTGGGTACCAAAGCACACAACTTGATTTTTTTTTGTAGGTACCACAAACAAGGAATGGTGGAGAGTTTCTTGATGAAAGCTTGTGAGAATAATTATTCGATCATGATATAGGAGAAAAAGATGAGGCAAGATGATTTAATTGTTTTGGTAACAATTCTTGCCATATTGATTTTGTTGAATGAATCATGATAAATGGATAATAGCTTGAATTTGTGAGTATGCTTGTATGCTTACATGATGGAATTATCATTGTGCATAACATTGAGTGATTTAACATGATGTCTTTGTTTGATTTTGATGATTGTATGGTCTTTGATTTCATCTTCTCAATTGTCTATCATCATTGTCCATCTCTTATATATGTGTGAATTCATATGCCATTAATTGTTTTATATCATCAATCATTTATAAAATTTACACACATGACTTATTGCACTTATGAATTTGATCACTTATTCTTTAAGCTCATAATGATGGCTTATCTTAATAGTTATGTTGATTTTGATGATCTATAGATTGCCATTATGTACTTATGCTTTACTTAAGTTTTGATGATAAAGAATATACCTTGATAATTACATTATTTTTGATGAAGTTTGATCATATGCAATCTATGATTGGCAAATGGATGCATTTTTTTTGTACTTTATTAATGTATTGTTGAATATGCATTACTTGCTTTAAATGATATTGAAAGGGGGAGAAATACATATACTTCAAGATTTTTTAAGCTTATGATATTCTATATTGAAATGTCACATTAGATCTTTGATAAGTTTAATTGTCTTGATTTCTAAAATGTTATTAGTAATTATGGAGCTTGGATAGTTGATAATATGCATGCTAATTTGGTAAACAAATCAAAACCTCTTTGCGAAGAGCAATTTTCAAAAATTCGGCATAAACTTGGGATGATTTGATGTCTTGATGATTTTGATGATTGATGATTATATGTGTGTTGCTTGATGAATTGATGGAGTTGTTGGTTTGTTATAATTGTTTAAGCTTATATGGAAGTGTTTTAACCATGTTGTGTATTTGAGGATTTGTTCATTTTTAAGGAGAGATTTTGTCGAAATTTTTGCTCGCTCAAAATGGGTAATATCTTCATTGAATTATTTTTTATGATCGTGTTTTAAATTGCATCTATCTATTTTTATATGATGAAGGGGGAGATAAATATGATATGCTTTTGGATAAAATCATTTTGGTTAAAATTTTAAATTGGCCATATATTTAGGGGGAGCATACAATATAATTTTGGATAATATGTATTTTGAACTTTATTGTTGTCCAAAGGGGGAGACAAAATAATATATCATTTTGATGTTGTCAAAAGGAGGAGAATAGTATGCATTTTGAGTATTGTTTTGATGATTGATATGCGATTATGTTGTTGATTTTGATGAATTTGAGATATGATGATGATTTGATTACATGGTTGTTTTATATGATGATTTTATGTTATAAGTTGCATAACTAGAATTTCATTTGGTAATTGATGGAATGATGATTCATGATCATTTTATGGTTGATGGATTATGTGATGATTTATGTATAGAGTTTGTTTGTATGATAATTTATGATAATTTAGGAGTAATATTGCTAAACTTGTATTTGAGGTGATGCTTGTTGTTAGGGAGAGATTCTATCAAAATTTTACTCGGACAACATGGGTAACAAATTTGCTACTCTTATTCTTTTCCTTTAAGTTTTCTTTTTAATGATGAAGGGGAGAAGAATACATGTTTTTAAATTTATAAAATTTTCTATTCTTTTTCTTTGCCAATTAAGTTTTTCTTTTTGATGATGAGGGGAGAAGAAAAATGCATGTATTTAAATTTGTTAATTTAGCTAATTGGCAAATTGTAAGAGAAGCTTATATTTAGGGGAGCAATTTATAGAATCATTCTTTAAATACATGAAAAGTTTGTCATCATCAAAAGGGGAGATTGTTAACATTTATGTTAACATAATGTTGATTTTGATGATAACAAACAAAATTAAGAATGATTAAGTTTTTGAAAGCTTAAATTATTTTTTCTTAAATCATAATTTTCACATTATAAAGGTTTTATATCTAATGGAAAAATGATTTTATGAAATTGGTTGTTTTTCAAGTTTATGGTTTAATTGAAAGAATTTTAAAATATTTGAAATCAACAAGTATTGCTTGAAAATTTAGAGAAGGACTTATTTGAAATGTTTCATAGTATTTTGGGTCATATTATAATTTCAGAAAGTTTTGGGATTCACAGTGTATTACTTAGAAATTCTGAAATTGGACCTGTTTGTAAAGTTTCATAACGTTTTGGGCCATAGTACAGTTATATAAAGTTTTGGGGTCAAACTGTCATTTTGCAAAATAGTTCACTGTAGCATTTACTGTAGCAGTTACTGTAGATAACGGCGATCCGACATCTCTAGATAACGGCGATCCGACATCTCCAGAATTGAAAATTAGCCTCTGGACGCTAACGCGATCCGACATATCTCCCAGATAACGCGATCCGACATCGCGGAAATTGAAAATTAGCCTCACGGACACTAACGGCGATCCGACATCTTGATAACGGCGATCCGACAATTTGAAAATCCAGCCCAACGGTCATGTTGACCAGTCAAACGGCGATCCGACATCCTATTAACGGCGATCCGACAGTGAACAAAAAGTGCATAACTTTAGTTTTTGAGTTCCAACTATATAAACTCAAATCCAAATCATTTTTGGTAATCTTAGCACGCACAAACAAAAGGCATACAACATACATTGAGCTTGATTTCGTAAATCATCATTTATTGAATCATCTTTGTTCTTCATTTTGTAAATCTACTCTTTAAGAGAGTATTTGATTGTAATTTTCATTTCTCATCAAATTGTGAGTGTACAAGTGTGGAAACACTTGTGGTGAAGAGATTGGGAGATAATCTCTTGTTGTAAAGGTCCATTGACACCTTGGAAGTCAATTGTAAACATTTGAAGCCTTGGAAAGGCTTGGAAAGGGAAAACCTCAACCTTGGGTTCTTGGAGGCGTGGACGTAGGCGGGGATAGCCAACCACGTAAAAATCCTTGAGTTTGCTTTCTCCTCCTTACTCATTTATTATTGTGCCTTTATTGAATTTATTGTTTTCGAATTTATTGTTTCGAATTTATTAAGGCATTAGATTTGATTGTTGTGTGTTTTCTAAGATAATTTTTAAAATACCAATTCACCCCCCTCTTGGGTTGCACACTTGTATTTGAAGGCAAGTTGCAAGGACTCCATCTTTGACTGATTCCCAATGTTTCTGAAAAAATATAGCTTGTAATCCATCTGGTCCCGGTGCTTTTGTTGGGCACATCTAAAAAAGGGTTGTTGTTACCTCCTTTGCTGTAAAGGGCTGCTCCAGTAAATCATTCATTTCTGAATTGACTTTTGGACTCATCCCTGTAATCTTTGCATTGATCGGCTTTTCTCTGGACTAGAGGTTGTGAACAGCTCTTGGAAATAATTGCAAAACCTTCTCTCTATTTCGTCTTTGTCATCCTGCCAATTCCCCATGCTATCTTCTATGCCCTCAATCTTGTTCTTTCTTTTTCTCGAGAATGCTTTTGCATGGAAAAATTTTGTATTCTTGTCCCCTCCCTTAAGCCAATCAGCTCTCGATCTCTGTTTCCAATACGTCTCCTTATCTATCAATATGTTTTGAATCTGTCTATCAAAATGTGTTATTTCACCTCCTCTGCCATATTGCATACCATATGCCTTTGCTTGTTTTAGCTTCTTTAATAACTCTTTCAACTTCTTATCTCTGCCTTCAAATTCTCTTTTGCTCTATGATTGAAGTTGGGCTAAAGAGCTTCTGGCAATTGTTTTGAATTTCTGCACAGGGCTGGTTTCCATGTTTGTGTTCTATTTAAACTACTCCGATTTCACTATGTTTTTACATTCCTCATAAGAGCTCTACATATCCTCATAGTGAACTCTATTAAAACTTTTCCTTTCATAGACAAGGCTTCTCTTCCTTTCTCTGACTTCTAACATGATCAGACAGTGATCCGACCCCTAATGGACCAAGTTTTTAGCATAATCATCATGGAATTCGGCCCTCCAATCGTGGTTACAAAAAAATTTGTCTAGTTTTTCTTCTATGAGGTTTGGACCGAATTGACGATTAGACCAGGTGAAAGGATGCCCTATACTTCCTAGGTCAATCAGTTTGCACTCCCTTACAACATCTCTAAAGTCAGCAATTACATTGGCCTTTCTATCTATACCACAAGATTTCTCTTTTAAATATAAAATCCCATTAAAATCACCAAAGCAAAGTCATGGGAGGGAGAATAAACCTGATAATCTTCTCAACATGGTCTAAGTGTGCTTTCTTTCACTTGCTTTAAGATGCCCGTATACTTCCGTGCACCTCCGAAGCTTGCTATTTGCTTTCTGAACTTGTATGTCAATGTGGTGCCGGCTGTAAGATGTGATTTGGACAGTAATCTCTGAGCTCCACAATATGGCGAGGCCACCACTTTTTCCAATTCTATCCACTGCAAAATAATTGTCAAACATCAATCTTCTACACATGTTTTTAACTTGCCCCGTAGTTAATTTAGTTTCGCACAGAAACAACAGTTGAGCCTTGTGCAGGTGGAGTATTTTTTCCAAAGCTTGGCGCGTTCGGGGATTCCCCAAACCCCGAACGTTCTAGCTTATTATCCTCATGGCTGTCAGCAGGGATAGTTCCCAGCCTCCGCCGTTATAGTTTCTATACTTGTAGCCTGGTCATTTTCTCCATTCTCTGTTTCCTCCCATCCCTTCTTAGTGACTGGAGAATGTGAGAGCCTTAGCTTTTCCATTTGAACATCGGTATGGCCAAGCATTTTCTGTTTTTTAAAATCTAGGCTTAATCATTGGAGAGCCTATTTGAAATGCCTGCACGGACAAGCAAAATTCGATTACAATTGATACTTGATAGGATGTTTGATATTCAATAAAATGGGAAATCCCTGTAAAAGTTTAAACAACAACTTATACTCACAAAGCCTAGTCCTCCAAATTTGTAGGTGGGTGTTGTGGCAGCGTCTATCCTGCAGTATTGTGATACAAAAACTTTCTCATATAGGGGTCCTAAAAAGGCAGCAGCGATGTGGTTGCTTTCAAATTCTCGTTGATAGTTGTAGTCACTACCAAACTTTCAAAATGTTATCTGATTTGAATTCAAGCACATTCTGCAAGTAATTCCTCACAAATGAATCACCATCACAAGCGACTTTTGGATTTGGTCTCAATGGTTGCACAGTATGCTGGGAAAATGTGTTCGTTAAAAGCATATGTGTTTATTTAATTGTAATAAATAATTTTTTTGATTAATAAAATGAATGAAGTATTTTATTCAAGTATCTTAATTGCATTAATATTTTGAGTAAAGTACATTTGATCATATTATATGTATTTATGTGATCACTATGTGAATTCACAGAAGACATAAATACAAGTTATCTTATGATTGAATAAATTATGTTCGCAGTTGATAAATAAAGTTGATCACTTTATTTAGGTATAAACTGTAATAAATTTATTAAATGATTTGTCTTAATCATGTATGAATTTATTAATGTAGTACAACTACATTGAACATGATTACATATGAGATTTAATTAACTTTGAAATGACTATCAGACTTATTAAATCTCATAGGCATTGATTTTACTGTAATTTTAATATTGAGTTAGTTATGATTTCATGATTGTAATTGTTATTCCATTTGAATTACCAATGGACACGACACACACTTGTGGTCGAGATTACCCGGTATCTTAGTGGGAGCAATTATGAGTATTGGAGTTATAAATTAATAATATAGAATTTGCACGATACATTGCTTGATGGGTTTTTAATACTTGATCATAAAATTTTCTGGTCATAGTGTGTCAACATATTTAGTATGTTAAAAATGATTATTAGAGAAAATCGGTAAGTATTAAGGAACAAGATGTAATTAAATCGATTGGACAGTTGAGATATCGATTTAATTAACGATGTGGTACAAATGATTATGCAGTAAATACATCAATGTGGCTTGGGACGAATTATTATTCGAACATATAATTATGGAGGTCAGTTCCAATATTATAGTGGAGTAGAGTTGGAATTAAATGATTAGACTTGTTTAATTACAGACTTAATTGTTATAGCTATTATTGTTTGTTCACAAATGATTCCCGGATTAGCTCATTTACTTGACTGCACCACTACTGGATTAATAAGTAAGATAACTAGTTATTTTGGTCAAAAGCCTAAACATATCATTAGTGGGAAGCTTTATTTAATATGCTTGTGTGTAAGGGGTCTTATATTATTTTATAAGGTGGGCCCCCTATAATAAAAAGCAAGTAATGGTGACTTTTGGTTTTTATTATTTAGAGCCTAAGGTTTTCACTAAAAGAAGATATAAAAAAAAAAACTTATTTTCTCTAACGAAAAAAGAAAAACAAAGAACTGTTGTTTTAACTTACAAATAAGGATATATTTACATGCAAGACATGTTCCTTATATGCAAAGAGCTGTGCCAATCTGATCTTTCCGAGGGGCATTGAATTCCGGATTTCTTTGGTGCCCCAGGAACCAAACTACAAACCTTGTGTTGAACAAGATGGCATCAGTCACCACCCACATTCCCCAGGTGCAAGGCTTCATGAATCTCTATGCTGACTCTTCAGTCTTTCCTAGAACTATCATTGACGATCTTTCAGAGTAAACTCCACAATTTTTCTTTATCAGCTAGTATGGTTGCATCTCCCACAACAGAATCGTAATTCCGTAAGAGATTTTCTTCATGTCTTATATGCATCATTAATTGTGAAAAACAGAATAAAATTGAAATGCCTTTACATGCCAGTTGACTGTTTAATTTTTATATTGATTTATGCATCTTAATTACACTTGATGTATACAAACTGGAGCTGCTGGCTAAATGGGATCAATTTGACTCAACGAGCAGATACATTTGAAAGAATTGTTTATATCTATGAACTGCAGGGTTATTATGAACAAAAAGACTTTTCGTATGGAAGTAAGAGATAATATCTTTACCTTCTTATAAACATGATAAACGAAAACATCATAGGAGCCACTATAAGGAACAAATTGGTAAGGTAGTGCACAGTCTAATTCGTCTAGCACCTCGTAGCAAAGCTCAATGCAAAAACCATCATATTCATTTTCATCGGGATTGTCACTGAATTTCACCTTCATAAATTTCTAAAAAGAGGTCCCAATCTGAATATTCCATGGACCATTCAATTCTGGATTCCGTCTGTGCTCAAAAAACCAAAATTTGGACATTGTGTAGATCAAAACGGCACCAGTTACTATACACATTCCCCAGGTGAAAGGCTTAATGAACATCCAAACTGACTTTTCAGCTTTAGCTGGAACTACCATAGACCATCCTGAATCGGTGTATGGCTGAGCAGAGTCCACAAATCCTGTTCTATTCACTAAGTACCTGCAGAAGCAGCTCGGAGGTGGTCTTTTCCAGGATCCCAGAAATGAAGGGATAGCTTGTAATTTTGAGATGTACTGTTAAAATGTTGAGCAGCCATTTCGATGGCTACTTTTTCTTCTTTCCCACCACGGGAATTAAGATCAACTATTGCGCCAACGCTTATGAGCAATCAGCAGCAACTTCAGCCGCACAGAAAAGGATGATAAAGAAGGAGACAAGGAAAAGGAACCCTGGTCTAAAAAATTTATAAAAATAAATATAGCGCAAGACAACTTAGGTTTTTCTGTGATTGCAGCAGTACGCAAGTAATGCCTTTATCTTTCTGTTATTATCCTATATTCCTATATATAATTTGCGGAAATATGATTAATTGACTTAGTCATTCTGTTATCAAACTTGTCACATATCAAAATATGATATGCACATTGCGTGTGAGAGTGAGATATTGCAATTGTTAGGATCATGTCAAGGTATTTTGTTATCCAGAAGTTAGAATATTCCAGTTATGGAACTTGGAACCTAAGCAAACTTTGGTAAATAAGTTGACCCAAGGAAAAATTAAAAAATAATATTAAAAAAAAAGGAAAAAAGACTTAAATTGTGATTGGAATCGATGTTTGATCCTTCATTCAAAATCTAATTACCTTGTTAGAAGAAAACTTGTAAGATTAGCTCGTTAGTCAAGGTGGACAAGTTCCTAGCACTTACAAGCAAGCGGAAGAATTGGTCACTCGCTTGCTATTCAATTAGTTATTATTGCTGGTTAAGGAAGAGCAAGGACAATCTGGGATATACCGTATGTAATTCAACATGAGATGGATCCATCTGAAGTGTCAGAAGGACTTCCAGATTCCATTTTTGAAGAGCTTCGTTCGTCTACATCAGGATTTTGATCAAGTGCTGAAGCTCTTGCTGGAAATTGTCTCTCTCTTCTGGCATAAATGTATTTTGCAAATCCAATTATCTTGCTCCAAATGTTCCTCCCACTTGAAGTTATATTGCCTTCGGTTGCATCTTGACGACTTGTATAATTCCTAACCAGAAATAGAAGAGCACAAATAGTAGAGGTGGTGCCAGATATCAGGAAGAGACGCCAGAAATCTTGGAGGCTCAAACATTCAGTTTTGTTGTCATTTACTTCCGCAGAGCCAGAGCACTCCGGTGATGGAGCAAACCACTTTTCTTCTAGTGACCTGAGCTCTCCATTCTCTGACAGCTTTAGAATGGCTCCAGAAAAGTCAGCTGCCAATGGAGAGCCCTTTTGGAATACCTGGATATGAATTTCAGTAGTAATTAGTATTGTATTGGTTCCGTAAAATGTAGAAAAGATTCAAATAGCAACTCACAAAGCCAAATCCCCCAAATCTGTATGTGGGTATGGTGGCAGTGTATTCCTTGCAGTGCTGAGATAAAAATGCTCTTTCATATGGGAGTTCAAGAAAGGCAGCAGCTATGCGGTTGCTTTCAAAATCCGTTATATATTTGTATTCGCGGTCAACTTTTAAGATGTTCTCTGGTTTGAATCCAAGCACATTCTCCAGGTAGTTCCTCACGAATGAATCACCATCAAACCCAACATTCAAATTGGATGCTTTTAGCCACCCAATATCTGTCACATTTGGTTTCAGCCTTTGTACCGTGAGCATTGACGAAAGACTAGCAGTGTAGCTTGAGTTTAAGATTAATACGACAAAAAGCCACACCACAACCACCAATCGAGTAAGATTGCTATAAATTCTCTCCCCTGAAAATTTCGAAATGACACATTAATTTTAATTAGGTGAACTCATTAACATTTTTCGCCTGAACAATTTCTATAATAATTTTTGCATCATCAACGCTAGCAGTAAGCCTAGCAAAAGGTAGAAAAAGAGAGAGATACTTACTATGAGCAAAGAAAAGTGAAGAAAAAGTGAACCAAAGAGCGGTGCCGATCTGAATATTCCATGGACCATTAAATTCTGGATTCCAGCTGTGCTCCAAGAACCAAACTATGGACATTGTGTAGATCAAAATGGCACCAGTTACTATCCACATTCCCCAGGTGAAAGGCTTAATGAATATCCAAGCTGATTGTTCAGCTTTAGCTGGAACTACCATAGACAATCCTGAATCGGTATATGGCCGAGTAAACTCCACAAATCTTCTTCTATTCACTAGTATAGTGATATCACCAATAGCGGCATCATAATCCTGTAAAGAGTATTCCAAAAGTCTACTGTAATATAATCGAAGTATGTTTCATTGGTGGATATCAAAATGAAATTTTGGATTTGATAAGCCTTTACTAGATTTGTAACATAGGTTTTGAGTCCAAATTATAAACCGCAAGGGAATATTAAATGCATGTACGATTTTGATTAGTTTCAGTTTCTGCGTTCTATCCAATAGTCATGGATACCATGAGTACCAGTCTATATAGGAAACAAACTTTTAAAAGAAAAAAAATTAGTAAGAATCCGCAACCTCAAGCAAGTCATTTGTTTTAGTCTTCCGAGTAATCTGTTTTTGTCTCACAAAGACAGGTTTTTTTTTATTTAAATATGCCATATTTATCATTAAATATCAAATCTATACTTCATTACATACAATCATACATATACCTCATAAAAGTGCAAAAAGTCAAAAATAACCTAAAAAGACTATCTATTTACATTTTCTTCCTTTCTCATGACTTCTACGTAATAACATAACCAAAGTCGAGTATACTCGACTTTTTACCTGACTTAATTAAGAGGAAATTTTTTATTTCAATTTAAGTCGAATATTCTCAATCAGTTACCGAACTTCAATGAAAAGTCCAGAAGTTTTGCTGAATGAATGTTGGGCAAGATTAAATTAAGGTTGAGTATTTTCGACTCTTTACTTGACTTACTTGAAAAAATAGTGAATTTTCCAAATAATTTTTTATTTCAATTAAAGTTAAGTATTCTCGACTATTTGTCCTACCAACATAAAAAAGTCGAGAATTTATGCTGAATTACTAATTGTGTATGGTTTGGTTGAAATCGAGTATTCTCGACCATTTACCCGACTTCGAGAATATGGGTTCAGTTTTATAAGGATTTAGTTGTGGTTATTTTTATACTTTCTCTAATTTTTTAAAGTATATATGTATAAAATTTAAGAGTGTTATAATTTAAGGCATATATTGAGTATTTTGCAGAAATTAGGTATATCCCACTCAATTCTCCGCACAAAGACTCACAGGAGGACACAGTCCAAGTCAAAGAAGAGAAATGAAAAATTTTTGGGATCCAGCACATACGTAAGAGCCCAGAGGTCAAATCAAACAGTTCAAGGCGAGTATTTATTTCCTGCGACTTCCACATTTCGTTGGAATCAGACTAGTTGACTCTTTTGCAAAGACTTGTTGAAAGACGAAAAATCATACAGCTCTCTTCATAAATAGTTCTCCATACAGATAACTGAAGGTATATGCGTAGAGCATAAAGCAATTATTAAAGTTAGTGCCCCGGATAATCTGTTTTAGTCTTCCGAGTAATCTGTTTTAGTCTTCCGAGTAATCTGTTTTTGTCTCACAAAGACTCACAGGTGGACACAGTCCAAGTCAAAGAAGAGAAATGAAATTTTTTTGGGATCTAACACACGCAAGAGCCCAAAGGTCAAATCAAACAAATCAAGGCGAGTATTTATTTCCTGTGAAGACTTTCACATTTCGTTGGAATTCAGAGTAGTTGAATCTTTTGAAAAGACTTGTTGAAAGACGAAAGATCATACAACTCTCTTCATAAATAGTTCTCTGGACAGATAACTGAAGATATATGCATATAGTATAAAGCAATTATTAAAGTCTGTGCCCCAGATAATTATACGAAGTATTTCTCTAAATTATATACATGTATCTCACCACTTTTTTATATGAATAAATCTTTCACATGAATAATAAATAATTACTATTTATATGAGAGAATTGTAAGGTACATATATATAACTTAGCATTAGTCTTATATGAAATAAGAGAAAAACAGAGTATTGTTTACCTTGTTATAGACATGATAAACCAGATCATCATAGGTGCCGTTATGGACAGAGAATTCATAAGGTAGATCATATTTCAAAACTTGCAGCACCTTATAGAAAAGTTCAATGCAATAACCATCATATATAGTCTTATGTGGATTATCACTTGGTATAACCTTCACAAACTTCTCAAATGTGGTCCTCTCTGGAACTCCAATAACCAATGGCTTAGCATCAGTAGGCATTGCTCGACCTTTTGGATCTCGCTTCAAGTCCCCAGGCCAAATCACTGCACCAATCAATCCGGTTCTGATATCACCAACTTTGCTGCTATTTTTGTCGTCTTCCATTTTAAGGGTCTCGGAGAATCCAAACTTAGGCAACCAAAAGTCAATCTCTTTGTATTTCTTTCCAACCATGTTTATGATCCTTAATATAGGAGAGGTCAACAGCTTGCCTCCTCTGAAACTTATTTGTCCTCTTAAGCCAGTGAAATTAGTTGATAATATATAACCTAGCGAGATTTTTGAACTGCTATTGTCACTAGTCATCCCATCTATGCTTTCTGCCACTACTGTAATGCTATCATATGCCCTTAAGGCATAAATTCCTGGCTCAGATACGTCATCTTCTGGATATTCAGATCGAAAAGAACTTCTGAACTGATCTTCAAAAATCTTGTAAGAACTGCCATCTTGAGAAAAGCGGGTCTTGATTCCTAGAGCACCTTCCATGGAGCAGATTACAGAAGTATTGAATGAGTCGATGAAACTAGTGATGGTGTCTGAGGCAATTACCCAAACTGAGTCCGGCCCCACAAGTCCCATCTCTTTTGCTTCCCTAAGCAGATGAATCCCCTTAGCTAATGATGATTGAAGAATAATAAAAACCGAAGATTCTGTTCTAAGTAGCTTCACCAGTTTTTCTTGGAGAAACTGTTTTGGATCAGTCGAATAAGAAATTGGTGGAAGAACCAATCTGTACTCAAATCTCCGAATTACTGATTTGTGAAAGAATTTCAGTTTTATATTGTTTGGTAAGCTAGAAAATGAAAGAAAGTAAAAAGAAAATTCTGTAGAGAAGCTTGAAGAATCTTTTTACTTAAAAGAAAAAGGTTACAACAATACAAATACAATCTGGTATTTATATCAACCTATAATCAGTAGAGCACACACGGGATTGCTGCACAACTAATTTTACACATCAGCTAAACGAGCTAACTAATTGTGCCAGGTGTGTTTGATGAGCTGTTCTACAACTGTCAGCTACACAGCAATATCATGCTCTGCTTCAGCAGCTCCACTTAATTCACTAACAATTTGAAGAGCCTCTGACAGTAGAGCTAAGGTCCCTGTATCTGCATTATTTGCATCATCTTCGTAAATGATTATAACCTTTCTCCAATTGTAAGAACCAACCAGAGCTGCTGTGCATGTTATTTGCTCAGCACTACTGTTAGCCATTCTTACCAAGAAAGGCCAGCGAGTTGATGTCAATGGAGGAGCTATAGCAGGTTCTGCAAATGAAAGGACAGGAACTTGAGCTCGGCTCCCAATATCAGCAACCATAGTTGCTGCTCCCCATGTCTCCATGCCAATAATCACTTTCACTTCCTTCTCCTTAATCATTGCTTCAGCTACCGACAACCATAATTCATAAAATCTATTAGTACAAGTTTTACCGTAGTAGCCAATTGAGAAGTTAAATATAATAGGATTTACTTATTTACCAGTGGAACCAACTTGAAGGGGATCTTTTTCATGGTACTGGAAATGAAGGGATAGCTTGCAATTCTGCGCAGTGTTGTTAAAATGTGCAGCTGCTATTTCCATTGCCACTTTTTGTTCTTTCCCAATTCTGGAATTAACATCAACGATTGCGCCAATGTTTATTAGCTTGTATCCGTCAGCAGCTTCGGTTCCACAGTAGAGGATGAAAAAGCTGGAGCTGAGTATCATGACCGGGAGCAAAGGTCTTGAGACAAACTTGACAGAAGTGATTGAACAGGACATTGTGCAATTGATTTGAGAACCGATAATACTAATGCCTTGCTCATTGGGTTTTGGAACTTAACATATACGCGAAGATGATGTTAACATTTGATGAGTAAGGGCTTTTACATTTCCACTCAACCCGTTGTGATATCACCAACAGCACTGAAAAGGGCTTTCACCTCGATGTAAGGGAGTAAGTAAAGACTTACATTTATGAAACAAAGGGTGAGTCTGTATTGAGTACCATAAAACGCGTGATTTTGACAATAGAAAGATAGATTATGGTTAACTGTATATGTATCAAAATATACGGATTCTTAATCTTTTGTTACAGATATTTCGGCGATGAGCAAAATATACGGATTCTTAATCTTTTGTTACAGATATTTCGGCGATGAGCTATACTATAAGCGAAGAAAACATATAATGAAAAAGTGATAAATATAAACTATCCCTAACTTTTAGAGACAACGACATTTGGCATTCCTTTATTGAGTGGTTAAATTCGTTTTCAATGGCTAGGGCTTTGTTTGAATAAATGGTTAAACTTTTGTGTTGTATTGTCTAATGTCTCCAATGAATTGTATGTATAAAGAAATTTTGAATTACAAAGAAATCCCTCAGTAAAGGAAAGATACAGAAATGTGAAATGTTGAAATCACAAAAGAAATTAACTGTAACAAATATGATGTCTACAATGATTGCATCTAAGATGCAAATTAGCTATACAAAGTAATTAGTGCCTGCTTGGTATGGTTTATTTAAGAGCTATAAGTGTTTATTTAATTCCATAAGCACTTTTTAAAATTTTTTATGATGTTTGGTTATTTTTTTAGAATAGTTTTTTTAACTTAAATAAGCTAATTTACCTTTACTAACAAAAGCCCAAAATTTTAGCTTTTAGAAATAGAGGTTATATAGCTTTTTCAAAAAATATATAATATCAAAAATATCCTTGACATATTTCATTAATTACATAATACCCTTTGTATAAAACCTACCTAACAAAAATTGTTGCCGCCATATAAATATATTGCTGTCGCCACTTCACTTTTATCTCTCTCTCTCTCTCTTTTAAATAACAATCATTTTAATTTTACAATCCCTACACATACCCAACACTTGAGAGAGTAACATAGTCATAGCCAATGTTTTTTGTGAGGAGGATATTATTGATTATATTATTGATTATCATTTTAATTTGGATAGCATTATTTGTTTAGGAGAATATATTAATAATGTAATTTTTAATTAAACTAATTTTTTCTTATTAATTGATAGCTTTGATGCATTTTGTTACATGTTATATAATTATGAATACATATTCTTTTTGGTAATTTAATTACAAAAAAACACTTTTAGTTTTACACAACCAAACAGTTTAATGGTTCAAAAGTGCTTTTTTAATTGACAACCAAACACCCAATTAGTATGATTTAACATCTTAGAGTTCATTCATGCATTTGCAGTTCAACCTGAAGATTCTCTGCAGGATGAGTTGGACTCAATTTGTATTCCCACCTGGATGAGCTTGATTCAAGCGCAGGTGGTGCTAGATCTAAAGCTGAAACTCTTGCTGGATTATTGATGGTTCCTTTCCTCTTATGAATGTACCTTGCAAGTCTAGCGGCAATGTTCCAGGCAGCTATGTTGCCTTGATATGTTTCTTGATGACTCCAACTATTGTTCAATAAGCGAATAACAAACAGTAGAAAACAGCAGATAGAAGTGGCACCATATACAATGTATAGTCCCCAGAAGCTGTGCAGAGTCAAGTTTTCTGGTTTCGTACTATATCTTTCATCCGCTGAACACTCGCTTGATGGTTTAAACCATTCCTCCTCCAATGTTTTCAGCCTTCCGTCTTCTGATAAGTCTAGAATGGCTCTGGAAATGTCAAGGGCTATAGGAGACCCTCTTTGAAATGCCTGCAGCATATACACATATACATGAATAATTTGTGATCGATGCATGCGGATGCGCTTCAGCTTAAAATATTTGGTAACTAGCGAGTAATTAAAGGTGACTGTATATTATATTACTCACAAAGCCGAAGCCTCCGAATCTGTAAGTGTTGATTGTAGTGTATTTCTTGCAGTACTTATCGAGAAAAACTTTCTCGTATGGACGTTCAAGAAATAGGGAATCTATGGTGTTGTTTTCAAATTTTTGTATATAATTGGCTTCAATGTTGCCAAAAGGGACAATATTCCCTGACCTGAAGCCAAGCACCTCCTCCAGGAATTTTTTTACATATGAATCGTCGACACAACCAACTTTCAAATTGTAAGACTTGAGAGACTGAATATCGGTAACATTGGGCTCCAGTCTCCGGACTGTGAGCAGTGAAGACAGACTGGCTGTGTAGCTTGATGTCAAGATAAACACAACAAATAGCCACAAAACCACCACCACTCGAGTAAGATTGCTTTGAATTTTCGCTCCTGCAAAATGAATTAAACCATTATATTGTATTGGTTTGTTGGTATATTTATGTACTAACTTAATTGCAATTAATTAGTAGAAGAGATTACGTTTTGTGGTTTTGAGGGTAACAATGATAAAATCTAAAGATTTGAGGAATTTTGAACTCTATTCGCATAGGTAGCAAGGGAATGAACTTTAATTACCAATAATATGCTAAGCTTAAATTAATAGAAAGCTGCAGCTCCAAATAACAAATATTTGAAAGTTATGCCTGAAGAGTAAGAATTAATTCTCAGAATCCAGGTCCAGGATAAGGGTGCATGCATAGATAAGAGTAATGTTGTGGCCAATGAGCACCTTGGCTCCACATAGGGAGAAATATATAGCAGAAACTAGCTAAGGACTAGAGTCAGAGTGCATTTGGGGCGAAGACATCACTGGTGCATGGCTAAATTCAATTTTGTTAGGACGATTGGTCCACATCATCGGGGTGCTAAATGATATAAAACAAATTAAGAGTCCTTAGTTTAACGGGTACTCACTGTGAGAAAAGAAGAGCGTAGAAAAGGTGAACCAAAATATATTGCTAATCTGATCCTTTAATGTGCCTCTGAATTCCGGATTGGATTGGTGCTCCAACAACCAAACTATGAACATCGTATAGACGAAGGAGGCAGCAGTCACCATCCACATTTCCCAAGTGAAAGGCTTCGTGAACATCCACGTCGACTCTTCTTGCTTGGCTGGAACTATCATTGACAACCCGGACTCAGCATACGGCTGGGTGAATTCCACATATTCTGTTCTATTGCCTAGAATTGTCAAGTCGCCCACCGCCGCATCATAAGTCTGCCCATTGATTTTTAATCACAAGGCAAGCAAGTAATGTCTTATCAGAAAAGGGAGACTTATTCATTAAAGTAAAACAAAAATATAAAGTCGTGCGCCTACCTAGAGGACCGAGTCGAATTTATAGTATATATAAAAATTAATTCGTAAAAAATTTAAAAGGCCACAAACAGTTATATATCATGCATCATTCGATAACTAAGCAGAATTTTTATTTAAAACCAAAAGTTGATCATGATAATTAAAGTAATTTACCTTGTTATAAACACCATAAATTAGATCATCGTAATCGCCATCATGCGGCACAAATTCATAAGGTAGATCATAATTCAAATGGTCTACCGCCAGACGGAAAAGTTCAATGCTGAAACCATCATATCGCAGATTTTTATCATTTGAGTTTCCATTTAAGGGATCATCCTTGATCACTACAAACTTCTCAAAAAAAGTTTTAGTCGGAACTCCAATTCTCATTGGCTCTTGATTACTAGGCATTGCCCAACCTTTTGGGTTTCGGCTGATCAGGTTCCCGGGCCAAATCACTGGACCAGTGAAACCTTCCGCTGCAATATTACTGCTGATATCACCAACATTATGTTTACTACTCGTCTTTGAGAACCCAAAATTGGGCAACCAAAAGTCTAGCTCTTTATACTTCTTTCCAACCACATTCACAATCCTCAATGTGTCAGCGTTCAATAATTCACCATCTTTAAAGCGAATTTCCCCACTCAAACCTGAGAAATCACTTGATAACATTTGCCGCAACAACATTTCCGGACTACTAATGTTATAATTCAATCTCCCCATGGCTTCTGTAATGATTTTAATACTATCGTGTGCTTTTAGAGCATGAATACTTGGCTGAAAGTGATCTTCTTCTGGGTATTCGCTTGTGAAATTTCGTCGAAACAGGGCCGAAAACTCTTTATAAGGACTACTGTCATCAGAATAATAGCTCTTGATTCCCAAGGTGCCTTCCATAGAGGAAATGACAGTTGTGTTTAGCGAGTCCAAGGCATTTGCAACAGTGTTTGTGACTATCCACACTGAGTCTTTTCCCACAAGCCCCATCCTATTTGCTTCTGTAAACAAATGTATGGTCATGTCTAATGATGCTTGAAGTACAATGAAAACCCTAGACTGTTTGTCTTGTAACTTTTTTAGCTCTCCTCGTACAGCTTCTTTTGGATCAGATATAGAAGAAATTGGTGGAAGAACCAAACGAGACTCAATCTCAGAGCTGCTAATGTTCTGAAGAGCCTCAGATAAAAGAGCTAACTTCCCAGAATCACCACCATATACATTATCTTCATATATAGCTGCAACCCTTCTCCAATTGTATTTCTGAGCAAGATCCGCAATGCATTTCATTTGCTCGGAATCATTGCTAGCCATTCTTATCAAGTAAGGCCAGCGACGTGACATTGATGGCGGTGTTACGGCAGAAGCAGCAAATGAAAGAATAGGAACTTGAACTCGGCTGGCAATCTCAGCAACTACAGCTGTTTCCTCCCATGTCTCCATTCCAGCAATCACTTTCACCTTCTCTTTGTTAATCAGCTCCTGCGCTGCAAAAACCATAGCTATAAGTTAGTACATAAATCAAATTAAAGGGCATGTAAATAACTAATCAATTAATTAATTCAACCTGCCATAGCAGCTTGGAAGGGGTCTCTGTTATGGTCTCGGATTTGAAGGGAGAGCTTGTGGTTTCTTGAGTCACTGTTGAAGTTTTGTACTGCAATTTTCATGGCTGTTATCGCTTGTTTCCCCATTTGAGAATTAGCATCGACGATTGCACCGATCTTCGTAACTTCATCAATATTAATATTGGTGCCTGCTGATTCAACTCCACGGGAGACAAAGACAAGCTCGGAGACAATAATGAGTGCAAGAAAAAAGAAGTGATTCATTATGTTAGCCATGCATAATTAACTTGACCTTTGATATCTCAATATGTACGTATATGTCAAAGAAATAGGTGTAGTTTATAAATAAATGTATGTTCTAGAGGAATAGAGGAGTCAGCGCGCGTATGCAATTACTAGGAATGTCGGTGTCGACCCATTGTTGAAAATCTTCTTGACTACGTCAACCGCCGGGAACTCCAACTTTGAATATACGAAATAAAAACACGACAATTTACAAGTAGCCGAACTCCAACTTTGAATACACGAAATAAAACACGACAATTTACAAGTACCTATATATATATATAATCCAAAATTTTAAAATATAAAAAAATTCAAAAAATCAAATACATCATACAGTTTAAGTGCTTTAAATCTCTTAAATTCAACGATTTTATAATTTTTTTAAACTTTCCTATATTTTAAAATTATGGACCAAAAACTAAAACTACTCTATATATATACGTGTATATAGTTAATAAATTTTATCATAACATACGTCGGGGATCAACTTTAATCTTAAAAAAAAAATTAGAAATCTACAAATTTGCTTTTGGAAAATGTCTAACATTAAGACGTGTTAATTAGAGAAGATTCTTTCATTTTAACAGAAAGTTCAAAGACGGGTAATTAGAGACATTCGGGCCGGAATCTTAGACTTCAAAAAAATTTCTTTGCAGAAGCAGATGTCAAAGTCAAGAGAAGAATTGTTCTAATTAACTAAAAACTAATTTCTTACTGGAAGTCATGAGGTCAGAAGCTTTCGTTCTTAAACTAGGGGTATAACTAGGGGTGGGCATAAACCCACAACCCATGGATTTATCCAAATCCAAACTAAATTAAATGGTTTGAATTGAGTAAATTATGAAAATAGTTATTATTATTTTACTACTTTAGAAGTTACTAAATATCAAATGACTACAAGAAGTATTGTTCCTTATCATTTTATTACTATATCTTTATAAAAATATCATTTTTCTATTTTTCTATTACAACTATTAGTTGACCGTTAGTTGATATTTATTTCTTATCATTTTACTACTATATCTTTATAAAAATATCATTTTACTACTTTTCCGTTACAACTGTTAGTTGACCATTAGTTGACTAACATAATACCAATTTTACCCTTCATAATTAAATATTATAATCCTTATCATTTTACTACTATATCTTTATAAAAATATCATTTTTCTACTTTTTCATTTCAACTGTTAGTTGACCGTTAGTTGATATTTATTTCTTATTATTTTACTACTATATCTTTATAAAAATATCATTTTACTTTTTTTTTATAATTCTGTTGTTAGTTGTAGTTAGTTGACTAACATAATACTAATTTTATCCTTCATATTCATAATTAAAAAAATAATAAGATAAATTTGTAATTCATATATCATAATTCTAGCAAAAAAAAATTATGTTGGCATTTTATATCTATTTTAATAAATATATTATAAATTTATTTTATAAATAAACTTCATTTTTTTTTTAATCATGAAGGGTAAAATTGATATTTTATTAGTCAACTAACTGGTCAACTAACAGTTAACTAACGGTTGTAACGGAAAAATAGTAAAATGATATTTTTATAAAGATATAGTGGTAAAATGATAGGAGACAATATTTCTTATAATCATTTGATATTTGACAATTCATGAAATAGTAAAATGATAATAACCCTTATGAAAATTGGTTAAATGTAGATTTTATATCAAAAACTATTTCATTATGGGTTGGGTATGATTTACCCATAGGTCATGAATAAAACTCCAACACTTATATTATACCGTATAATAGTTATATTATTAATTTTAGTAACGGATTTTTAATGGAATTCGATAGTATGGACATGTATGCATGCAAAAAAATATAAATATAAAAATTATGGCCTCCATAACATAATTGTGATTGTAATTGTGATTACTCCGAAAATGAGGGACCTAAGCTTATTATTACTAAAATATAATCCGGCCCACTTAACCATCCATGATCCATGTAAAATCAGACAAGCCAAGCGACCCGCTCCGGTCCATCGTACTCCGTACAAACAGTCTGAACGTTGTTCTCTCTACTAAAACGAAAAGAAAATCTCACTGGAAACAGACAGCAGCGATGTCTCGGTTCTGGAAACCGGGCGCCGAGAAGCCTCGCCTCCTCGACGATGAAGAAGGCGGCGTCGTTTTCTTGTCGTCCTCTCTCTCATCCGCTTCGTCCTTCGGGTATCAATCTCACACTAAGTTTTGCAATCAAAAGCATACGTTTCTATATGTATTTTTTTTCTTTTTCTTTTTTTATACGCATATGTATCTGTTGTTTTAGATATGGTTATGCGAGTATTGAGAAACAGAGGCAGAGATTGCCCGTGTACAAGTACCGTACAGCTATCCTTTATTTGGTGGAGACTCATGCTACTACTATTATTGTTGGTGAGACTGGTAGCGGCAAAACCACTCAGATTCCTCAGGTCTTTCTTTTCTTAATTTCTTATTTAAGTTGTTTATTTATATTTTTTTTTCTCTTTTTGATGGATGTGGCTGGGAACATTTAAACGAATTGCTTTTCTGCAGTTGGTTTTAGTGTCTTTATACTAATTGTTAATTGGATTATTTTTGTTAATTCACTCAAGCTTTGAGTGTCTGGAAACTGTGCTGTTTATATTTGGTTTCTGAACAAATTAGGGGAAATGAAAAACAAGTGAACATTCTAACTTCATTGACAACCAAACAGAACTTTGTGTGCATTTTGTTGTCCCTCAGAGATAGGTTTATGTATATCCAGCTTTTCATTAATGAATCCCTGACATTGCCGTTGTTCAATTTTATAAAAACAGAATTGACGATTACCTAATAACCGGCCAAGTTGGCTGTAATCTGTTTTCAAGCTTCTTGCTTTGGATGTCTAATCTATTTATGCATTATTGTTTGTGGAAGTGTATGTTATTGTGGATGTTGGTCATGACTTCTTGGGATTGTTCAAACTGAATGGTAAATGTTGTCTGCTAAAATTACAGTACCTCAAAGAAGCAGGTTGGGCAGATGGTGGGCGGGTTATTGCATGCACCCAGCCAAGACGACTGGCTGTCCAGGTGATAAATTAATTTATTTGGCCTTGTCTTCCCTTTTCTTTTATCCATACTGTCTAATATGTTTTAGTTCATGCGTTTAAATAGCCTAACATGAAGGCTTTATAAAACCCATAGACTGAGAGGAAGACAAACTAGAATTTGGTTTTATTTACATACCAGTGATATTCTTTTGGTTCTGCTGATTTTTTTGTAAATTCCAAATGCTTTAGTTCGGTTTTCATATCTAATGCCGACTGTTCTTGCAAACTTGTTTAGTTATTTTAATATATCCAAAACTGATATTAGTTGTTACTAATGCGCAGGCAGTTGCTTCAAGGGTGGCTGAAGAGATGGGAGTCAAGGTTGGAGAGGAAGTCGGCTATACAATTCGATTTGAAGATTTTACAAATAAAGTGAGACATCTTAGTTCTTATTTGAGGTCCTTACTTCTATTTTGTTTACCCTTAATTGCAACTGGTACATCGTAGTTTTAGCATACCACCATGTGTTCAATTGAAGATTTGTGGTCTTCAAATATACTATTTCTATTCAGCATATTTGGTGTGATTATTTTTGTTATGCATGCTGGGATATCCTCTTTGGCAGTGCAGGATCTAACTGCAATAAAATTTCTTACGGATGGGGTATTACTCAGAGAAATGATGGATGATCCTCTTTTGACGAAATACAGGTACTTGTTATGGTTCTAGGGATTCTTTTAGTGCCTTCAATTCTGTTGAATCGTATCCTTTCTTTCCCTCAAAAGTGAAGCTGTCTGGAACTCAAGTTTTAAAGAATAATTTGCCTGGTATATCATTAATGAGTAATAGGCAACAGGCATTGGTTGCTGCACGAGCAAAACCATGCTATTGGAATTGAAAAGCTAGAACACTCTTTTATTGACATTTAGTGCACCTGCTGGTCCATTGATTACTATATTCTTAACTGTTGCAGTGTCATAATGGTGGATGAGGCTCACGAAAGATCTATTTCAACGGACATTTTGCTGGGCCTCCTGAAAAAGGTATCAATTTTAGCTGCTGGCTGATACAAGTATTGTTATGAGGAAAAAAGCTTTTTAATTTTGTCTTGCTGGAGTCTGTGTACTTCTTTTTCTTTCTTTCCTTCTTTTTTTTTTTTTTTTTGGTCCTTGCCTTCCTTCATTCCTTCCTTCCTTTCTTTCTTTCTTTTTTTTTAAAAAAAAAATGTTAAATGATTATTGTGATTTCAGATCCAACGGCGTCGGTCTGATCTGCGTCTTATTATCTCATCTGCTACAATAGAAGCAAAATCAATGTCTGCATTCTTTCATGCCAGGTTATCTTCTAGGCTTCTAATTTTTTATTCTTTCGTATCCTGATTTTAGTTTCTGTTAACATGCAGTATTTATATTTAATGGAATTTGGGGGCTAAACTCGAAAAATATTTTTTTTAAAATTTTTTTTTCTGTAGGATCTGTCATTAGTATTTGATGTTATGTAGCATAATCTTAAAATCATATTTAAATCTTCCATTTGCTGTGCACCAGAAAAGGCCGTCGAGGATTGGAAGGAGTAGAGTTGGTACCAAGTCTGGAGCCTGCAATCCTTTCAGTAGAGGTATGACATTCTGGCGTTATGATGTTTTCTCTCTCACTTTCTCTGTCAGCTTTGTTCTCGTATGTGTCCTATTTTTCCAATCTTGTAATTTAGAAGTTGACTTCTGTATCTTTCGATAGAAGTTACCTTTATCTGGATTTATGAGAGGAAATGGGAATGACAAAACTGTGTTGTCACTGGATCTGCTTGTATTTCAGGGTAGAGGATTTAACGTACAAATTCACTATGTTGAGGAGCCTGTCTCAGATTATGTTCAGACAGCTGTTTCAACGGTTTTGTTAATTCATGATAAGGTTCATTAAATTTTATTATTTGGCATTTCTTTAATTTTTTTTACCTCTATGAGCAGACTGTTTTCTGTCAGCCTCTCTAAGGAGATCAAACCTTGCATTGCAATCTTTTTTTTATTATTTCAGAGACATTGCATGGTTTTGTTCAGTGTGCTAGCTTTTGAATTGTTTTGGGAGATTTGGGGAAATAGGAGGGAAGGCTAATCTTAGAGATTGGTCCCATTGAATATGCATTTAGTTAAACTGTAATAGAAGGGTTTTTGGGGGGAAGTAGACCTCTCTAAGGCATGCTAAAATGAAGGTCTTACAGATGTTTTATTCTTGGGAATTTTAAAGTTTTTCATTGTTTTCTTGTTGAATAAACTGCAGATTAATTTTTTATGTGATTTATTCAATTTTATTGAGAATCTCTCTTTCATCCTTTTCCTTTAGATTGTGCTCATTTTGAAATGTAATTATTATTAATATTATTATTATTATTATTTTTTGTAGTGAAATTTGATTTAAGGCAGCTTTTGTACACCCTTTTCTTAATAGATTTTTACCCTTCTGATATTAAAAGAAGTGTTTTCTTATTTTCATTTATAATGATTAGATTTTTCCATTTACAGGGGATCTTTTTGTTATAATAGTAGCAGAACTGGTGTGTGGTAGTTCATTGACAGTTGTTTTCTACATTCTAATTGTTGCTTAGGAACCCCCGGGAGATATCCTGGTGTTTCTTACTGGTCAAGATGATATTGATGCCACCATTCAGTTGCTTACTGAAGAAGCACGAGCCAGTAAAAAGAACTCCTCAGGTAGGAAGTAAAAGATAATGTGCCAATCTTGAAGCTTAGTTTTTAGTGCTAACGAATTTATTAAAACATTTTATGATGTTATGTCATCCATTTCAGGATTGATTATTTTACCTCTGTACTCGGGACTTTCTCGAGCGGAACAGGTTAGTGATGTATTGAGGTATTTGGGTTTGATAAACTGGTTTCCTTGAGTTAACTTCATCAAACTTCTTATTTATGGACATCACCTTTCTGCTTCCTTGATAATAATAGGAGCAAGTGTTTTCTCCCACCCCTAGAGGGAAGAGGAAAGTGGTGATATCAACAAATATTGCAGAGACATCATTGACCTTGGAGGTATCATCACTGCTAATTAGAGTTGTACCCCTTGGATGTAATATGTTATTATTGACAGGTGGTGCACTGATCCACCCTTGCTTCTGATCTTTTCAGGGAATTGTTTATGTTGTTGACAGTGGTTTCTCAAAACAGCGGTTCTACAATCCGGTATTTTCTTTGCTACTTTTGATGTTTAAATTACGTAATCTTTGGATTAGTTTCAGTTGCTGGTATATGAGTTGCATCTTATTGTCATGTTATAGATCTCAGATATTGAAAATCTGGTAGTGGCTCCAATATCAAAGGCATCTGCTAGACAAAGAGCTGGTAGGGCTGGAAGAGTTCGACCAGGGAAATGTTACAGGTGGTTAATTAAAGGCAGTTATATTAATGTTAATCATTTTCTTCTGTAGTTATGTAAATTGATCGTGTTGTCATGATTTGTTATTTGTTCTGTCTCTTGAACTTTAGGATCAATATTACTATGAAGTATACTTTTCAGTTACCCTTTCCCTACTTAAAAGTAAACCTTGCCTTTCCTATTTTATGTACATCATGATAGTTTTTCATAATGATATCAGACATCATTATCTGAATTAAACACTGATGTCAGTTATTGGTTCATTACTTCATATTCCTTTTACTTGATATTTTGTTGGAGTCTCTTCTTCTACCTTGCCATGGGGTAATCTGGCCTCTCCCCAGAGTTTCTTATACTCTATTTGTTTTACAATTTGGACAATGATTGAGAGCTGTTTGAAGCTATTATTGTATCATTGATATATCTTTAAATGTATGTATATTTAAACACGCCATCCATCTCCTTTTTTTTATGGCAGAAGCTAATTTTTATAATATTCACTTTTGGTTTCTGCAAGCAGGCTATACACAGAAGAGTATTTTGTGAAAGAGATGTCTGCGGAGGGGAACCCGGAGATGGAGAGATCAAACCTTGTCTCCTGTGTAATTCAGGTAATTTGTTGCAAGGATTGCTTGGTTTGATATTCTCACAATCGCATGCTAGATTGAATTGCTTCGGGCAGGTTTCTCATGCTGGTCAAGCTGATACTGGCTGAAAGCTGAGTAATGTTGTGCTGCTTGTGATGATTTAATTGTTTCCTTGAAGACTACGAGCTTTTCTCTTCTAAGATTCTTATTTATAGTTTCTAAATGCTAATTTTTCCATCCTGCTGAAATCTCAGTTAAAAGCCTTGGGCATAGATAATATCTTAGGCTTTGATTGGCCAGCATCTCCACCACCTGAAGCAATGATCCGAGCACTTGAAGTACTTTATTCACTTGGAGTCCTTGATGATGATGCAAAACTTACTTCACCTACTGGGTTTCAAGTTGCAGAGATTCCTTTGGTAGGTCATCAATTTATGTTACTAAGGCAATTAAAACTTTTTTGAAAAACCAGCATCTATACCTTAAGACTGGGTGCTTTCCTCTTTGTGTACTGTAACTGTTCCTCTTTTTTTTAGGCTTTTTTTTTTTACTTAATACATTTGGTTTCAATCTATTTTTCCAAACCAACATAGGATCAGTGGACTAAGCACAGCAACTCAATCGTTTTAATAAACTGACTTCATCGATGTTTTCTCTTGCCTTCAAGATCTTTTTTTTATTATTTTTTTAATGATGTTCTGGTTGACCATTGACTTATCTTTTAAGGAGTTCATCGTTGGACTCATTTTGCTAGATATGTTTTGACCTCTATCTGGTGATGTTTCATTATCTAAGTTGAAGTTTTTGATTGCTTATTTTGAACCTGATTGCTTTGTAGGAACCAATGATCTCTAAAATGATCTTGTCTTCGAATGAACTTGGGTGTTCAGAGGAGACTATAACCATTTCTGCAGTTCTCTCAATCCAAGTAAACTTTCTTCTATTATTCCCCTGTGCAAGTCATTTAAACTTTGTCTTAAATTCAACAAAAAGAAAGCAGAACAGTAACTAGCGTGATAAAAAGCTTCTACCATAAGATACAGCTTACTATAAATTATCTACAGTAACAAAATAAAGATAAGCTATTGTGAGTTCTAGTTTACAGGATTATTTGACTAACCTAATTATAAAAATTTAAACCATCCAGCTGAGTTCTAGTTTGTACTAAAATGCTGTTCTTTACAGTCTATTTGGGTTTCTGGGAGGGGAGCACAAAAGGAACTGGATGAAGCCAAGTTGAGGTTTGCTGCTGCGGAGGTACTTGACTGAAACTTAAATTGGATCGAATATTTACGAATCTTAAATAGATTTCATCTTCATTTGAACTTGAGTTTTATCTTTGACGTGGCTGCACTAATCAGTGATTAGATCTGGCACCGAAGTGTGTATGCTTGTTGGCCTTGTGAATTTTACCAACCTCGTCTATTCTGTTCTTTTGGTTTTATGGTCAGTCTTAAGTTTACTCGAAATTCACTCAAACTTTTCTACATCATCTGAAAATGAAGATTCAGTGTCTCCATAAGATCTGATTTTAGGGGTTTTAAAATACTTTAAGAGTACTATCTATATTTGATCAACTATTCTTTGCCTACTGAGACCGGGGGGGGAGAAGGGGGGAATTCAAGTGCCATTTATAATTTTTTCTGTAGCTTATCAATTATTTTTTCATACCTGCAGGGTGACCATGTGACATTCCTAAATGTTTACAAAGGTTTTCTTCAGTCTGGTAAATCTTCACATTGGTGTCATAAGAACTTCATAAACTACCATGCTATGGTATGTAACTTAATTTGGATGCTTTAAACATTTTAAGAAATGGTTGACTTTTCCTTTTATCATTTTTTGGGATTCCACCACTAACTCTTGTTGTCATAGCTTTATTCCTGTTGATATACAATTATCTGTTGCATATATAGATAATATATTACTCATGTTTATGTGAATTTCACTTCTTTTTGGTATTGCAGAAAAAAGTAATTGAAATTAGAGAACAACTCAGAAGAATTGCACAAAGAATTGGCATAGTGATGAAATCTTGTGAGAGTGACATGCAAGTAAGTCTTTTGACACTTTTACTGGTGTGCTTAGAGAGAATTTCAACACGTTATGATTTCCCAAAGTTAATGGGGACATGCATACCATCTGCTGTTTGCTCATTTGTATATCATGTAAGCTGTTCCCCAGTATTGTGCATTTGTACTGGCAGATTCACTAATCAATGAAGAACAAATGTGTGCCTTACTATCATGAAAAGTTAGAATTAGTGGAAATCTGCTGCAGTATAATTAAGTCAGTAATTATATTGGCCAAGGCCAAGCTCTTAAAAGCAAGAGTGCATTGTACTCTCTTTGCTTTACCTCATTTCTTATTGCTGAATATGAGAAAATTTTGAAATGTTATTTGCCCACCTGCTTTCCTCTGTTTCTACACAATATGACTTCTACTATTTATGTCTTGTAGGTTGTACGAAAGGCAGTTACTGCTGGGTTTTTTGCTAATGCATGCTACTTGGAAGTGAGTAACTTAATTGCCGCTATTTTTATAAGTACACCTAGTGTCTTTTAACAGTACAAATATTTAATAGCCTCCCACCCTCTTGTTGTTGATAATTCACTAGTTAAATGAAAGTGGCTTCCAGGAATTTTTCTTACATTGATGTTTTAATTGAATCTGTGTTGTTTATCTTGTTTGAAGGCATATAGTCAGAGTGGGATGTACAAGACTGTGAGAGGTTCCCAAGAAGTTTATATTCATCCCTCATCGGTGTTGTTCAGGTCAGTGTACAGAATGGATTGATATTTTAAATTTATCTGGATTTTATCGGAGTATGTTTACAAGCAAGGATCTTAGATTAAAATATAAATTCATAGAGTCAACTTGGGGAGACCTGTGCTCCTTGAGGATTCATTTGAATAAGATCAAATGTTGATTCGTTATTTTATAGTTATTTCTTAGAATGTCATACATTATTTTATAATTGTTTCTTAGAATGTCGGTGGCTTTTGCCATTTCTTATGGTTGTGGACATTAATAAACTAAACAAATGCTGTATCTTTGATATTATATCTTTTAATTTTGGATTTGCAGGGTTAATCCAAAGTGGGTTATATATCATTCCCTGGTTTCAACTGACCGGCAGTACATGCGCAATGTTATCTCCATTGATCCTTCCTGGCTGTTAGAGGTTGCTCCACACTTTTACCAGCAGCAGCGACTCAATCCCATTCACTAATTAGGCTACATAAACTTATTCTGTATTGGGATTGTGAGGAATTCTATTAGCATAACCGCATCCCAATTTTGTCTTTTTTTTTTTTAAATCTCCTGTACATATCTATAATCAATTAATCATTTATTTGATCATACTAACCTTTATTTCACAGTTCAACTAGGCTGACTACTTTAACCAGTTTTGAGATTACGCGCATTTATTTTCCATTCTTCAGCTTCAATTTTTTTTTTTTTTTTATATTCCAAGCAATTCAAAGTTAAGATGAACTCAGAAGTGCTGAATGTACATATGAAAAGATTAAAGACGATTGTACGGACAAGAAAAGGGGAAGAATGTTTGTTGGGGGAGAGAAGAGGAAGTGTAAGCCTCTGCAACAAGTTGAGGTGACAAATTTCTCCAATATTAATGTGTAGTTGGTTAACTTGTAATGGAAGAAGATACTGTATTACATATGGTCATAGGCATCTGAGATTTATCCAAGTCAAACTGATCTACGGTCAGGCGGTGCTTAATAGGATAAAACTTGTTATGAAACACATAGCTCAAATCGTAAATGACAATTTTGATTTGTACTCGAATGAAGTAAAAATTAGAGTTAGTTTTCTTGTTCATCACAGAATCCACATTTGAAAAACGAACGCATGGAGTGCGTTGCAGAAGCAAACCAAAGAAATATTTTCCGACCTGAATACTAGGGCTATACTTACTACCATACCACAAGTCATATACATAACATCTTCACTTTCTGCTTAAATTGCCGGGGCGGCTGACGGAGTCTTGCATGAATATCAATTTCTTTTTGCTGCAACAGGTACTTGAGATGGAAACAGAATGCTCCCAAATTAATTATAAACTTGTGATAAATCATATGAGCGTTGAATGAGCTTTGCTGCTGAGTGTTACAGCTTTAGGTTAAGATCAATAGTGTCCCTTCTTGGTTTCTCGTTGTTTAAGCTAAGTGTTGTTTCTTCCTCTCTCAACTGCTCTTCTGGTATTAAGAAGCTGTAGAAGGGCTTCTTCTTTTGGTGTGAGTCTGAGTCTGAGCCCTCCATGCTGCTTTCCTTCGTAACACAACACTACACCAATACAAATAGATATTATATAATATACACGAACACCATATATGCCAAATTGCAAAAAAAAAAGATAATGAATAATTCCTGTAACATGCTTACTTGGAAAGGTAACGAGTGATACTTGGACAAATCTTGTTGACAATTTTGAGTCATCAATGAGGATGGAGTTGCCGGAGAACCAAATAAAAGAAAATTGCCATTCATTGCTCCATAGTCCCTCCTGACCAGGAATTAATAAATTAAATACATAAATAATTGAATGAATCAATTATGTAAGCAAACGTAATTACCTGGAAAGTGTTTCATCTTGTTGAAGATTAAGTACGGAACTAGTAGTGTGACTGGGAAAAGAGGGCGTTAGCGTGTGCATGGCAGTACTGAAAGGAGAAGAAGCTTGGCAGTGGAATATTGGAGCAGGAGCTGAGCCTGTGGAGAATGTCCTTGGCCGCTTTGTTCCAGCCATCTAAAATGGATTTGCATGTGTTTATGATTAATAAGATGATGAATTTCATTTTTCATCCGAACAATAATTAATTTATAAAGTAATTAATTAGAGCAAGACAAATCAAAATTACTGCCAACGAAATTCAAATCTTTATTTGGTTCAACAGAAAAATAAGGAAAAATATTTGAAAGAAAGAATTTTTGTTAAGGAAACTGAATATATATATATATATATATATATATATATATCTCTCTTTTAATTATTTTTCTTTCCCCAATCGATGAGCAAAAAAAAGCACTCACAGTAAAAACCAAATCTGAAAAAAAAAAAAAAAAAAAAAGGAAAAGGACTCAAAACTATTTGCAAGAATTAAAAAAAATTGTCTAAAAAAAAAAAAGAGAGAGAGAGAGAAACAAGACTAAAAACATGAGTCTTTTAGACCTTTTCTTCCTCTGGCAACATCAGAGATGAGCAGTAGTGGGTGTGATGTGATGATGATCTTTGGTTTGAAGGGGGCTCTACATGGACATAAAATCCTGCTGATTGGTTTTCTGATGATGATGATCCAGATTGTGGGAAAAGATTTATCTGCTTTCACAAATACATTATTAATTAGACAACCCATATATCACATAAAAAGAAAGAACTAAAGCTAAAACATTATCATAAAACAAATTAAAAGCTGGAATTATACCGTGGGAGAAGAGTATTGATGATAATGAGAGTGTTTCTTTTGAAGCATATGCATTTGATCTGAACCATGTACAAAACTGCTCGTAGAAATTGGATACCCAGCCGGGATCTTAGAAGTTTCCTCATAAATGCTTGACTCGCAAGAATTCCACACTCTGGGCAACAGGACTTCTTCAGGCAAAATTACGCCTGATCCAGCAATTCGGACACCATTGCTGCCTCTGCCCGAGGATGTACTTTTATTACCATAAAGCACGGTCTTTTGCGGCGGTGGAGGAGGACTAAAGTGATTATTATCATTATGGTGATGATCCGAGACAAACTGAACAATACTATTTCCTGTTAAAAAATACAAAAATCATGTAAATGATTAATTATTATATATAAAAGACGAATAAAAAAAAGAGAGAGAGAGAGAAATCTTTAGGCATTAGGCTTTAGGTCTTGCCTTTGTCAGGATGAATAACTTTATTTTCTTGTTCTCTCAAGATCTTCTCAAGTTCTGCAACTCCCGGTCCTCTTTTGGGAACTCTTTGACGCTTTGGTTTCTTCAAAATATGAGTTGCATTATCATCACCAGCGCCACTACCACTAACACCTGCACTACTAGCACTGCCTGTATTGCTGCACATAATGATTTTTCTTATATTAATTTTGTTCTCGTTTCCTGTGTTGTTGTTAATTACGTATGTGCCTTGTTGTGATGTAAGCTAACAATAAATCTAATTAACTTTATAATTTGAAGCAAATTTAACTCAAATTGATGATAGACGAGATGAGAGAATTCAGAAAAATAACAAGAATCCCAATTTTCAAGATCACAAAATCTAAAACAAGTAACAAGAATCAATTCAAAAACCGGGATACAAGGAAAGGAAATCTGAAATGATGTGGAGTTGAAACCAGCCACCTATACGTACGAAATATGAAATTGAATTTAAGGAAAGTCCTTCCTTATTTTCAGCTCATAAAGATATTCGCGAGAGAGAGAGAGAGAGAAAGAGAAAATATCTACTGCTTTCCGGGATTTTCTCAGAAATTTTCTTTTGTTTGTCTGAAAAGAAAAGAAAAGAAAATTATGTAACAACTTCCAGGGGCTCTGAAGATTAAACTCCTAGCAAAGCAATACTGTTTCAAAATCCTCCTCAATATGAGAAAATCTCACCACCACCATCACCAACATCTAGTGGTCTTTTAGACCATGCGAAGTTAGTACTGTAAAATGTATGATCTATGTCTCGACATGCATTAATATGTGCTTAAAATCTCAGGAGATTTTTTTGCCATTTTCATAAGCCAGTTCTTTGTTCTTTTCTTATACCATTGAATCACCTCTCTGCATGTAATTTATGGAGTTGGTTATGGACCCCACCACTTGGAAAAAGAAAATCATGTGTGTGTATACACACATATATTATTTATGTCAATCAAACAATGAGAGTAGATTGGGTGTAAACACATTTTTTAACCATTTGAAAACGGTTTTTATCAGTAATAAAAACATTCTTAAATTAATGCATTATTTAGAAGGGCATCAAATTTGATTAGGTATATACGTGATTGATTTATATCGTTTCAGCTTTAGTCTCATTGGTACAATCCTACAGATAAACAACAGCTTATTATATACTTGGCAGTGAATTGATGGGGAGTTTTCTATCAATGAGCAAAAATAAATGCGCAATGGTAAATTTATGGTAATTAATGAGTGGATGAAAGGAAAGACTCATTTCATAAAGCAATCTCCAGGTTGGCAAAATCAATGTGCGCATATCTTTGAAGATATCCTCTAATATAGTTCCTTATGGTAACCAATCTACATTGTTATTACTCTTAATTAGATTTGGGAAAGAGCTAAAAGATTTAATGTTTTAAATTTAAACTAAATCAAATCTTTTGTCAACATTTACCAGCTTTTTTAATTATAAATCTTTTTAAAAAAGATTATATCCGAATATTTTGTTCTATGGAATGTGTAATATTAATTGATTATACAGTCACATGGGTTAGGAGACCATTATCTCAATCTCTCTATATATACGAAGGGGACACTTACATCATAATTAATGTGCTAAAATATTGCTAAATATTAAACTTCACGACTAAAGGCTATATGCGCTCTTCAATCCCGGGCAATTGAGTCTGAAATTGATCAAAATTTGATAGCAGAAAGGCTTTGTTTTGTTTTAAAACTCGGGATAGACTCTGCAAGGACGTGTGCATTACTTTAATGATAATCAGTTAGCCTAAAACATGTGCCAAGAAGGAAATACATGCCACATTTAGCTAATTCAAGATTCGTTCAAAATATTGCTGGGTAATTTTTCAAAGCCAGTGTCATGCCATGTGAATGCTTGGCCTTGACAAACTGCTTGAATTATTTTCTTTTCTTCTCTTTTTGTTTGAAAAATTTCTTGATGTAGCTAGCACTGACCACCAAATATTCTACATATATAAAGAGAATATTATGATTGCTGCCTCAAAAGTCGTACAATCATACTTGACTTGTCAGATGGGCACCATTTTCTGGTGCAATTTCATGGAAACGTCCAGCTTTAGTTAGTGCTTCCTACCTTGAGCGAACATTACATGCAACGTCTTCTTCGGACAAAGAAAATTGAAGGGAAAAAAAAAAAAGAAAAAAAAACGTTGGAATTTGTTTGTGTCGTGAGAGATATTTACCGAGAAAGAGGATACACACATATATAATTATTCTATTAAGAACATTCTTACTTTAATAAAGTGAAAATGTCACTAATAAATAAAAAATATTGTGTCTAATGTATTAAATTATGTTTTTTTTTTTACATTATAGTATCTATCTTCACTTAGATACAGTGAGAATTCCAGGCTTTGAATCTAATTAATAATACCACATTGGTTATGATTTTTAAAATACTTGTAGAATTTCATTGGTTTTTAATATAATCATATCAAAAGTATTAGATAGATTGATGTGAGATGGTTGGATAGGATGAAGAAGGTACTTTTCAGGGACCATAGCTTATTGTCACGGTCCGCAAGTGTGACACCCGCGATATGCGCCTGTATGCTAATATCGATATTGGTTGTGCTGATTGTAGGAGATGCGCTTCAGCGTGTGGGGAATACAATGACGCTAGATCCCTTGGAGTTCAGGCAGGCCGACCTGGTTGAGTTTGGGGAGCTTGTCGCTAGTCGAGGACTTAACACTGAAGGGGGATTTAGGCGAAGCCCTACACACTGGTTGGGAACTGGAGCCGTTCTCCTGATGAGCCCGAGGCAGGGCGAAACCAGTCGATATTGTGCCACTTCCACTAGGCTTACTCTCGTAGCATTGAATGCGGGAGTGCCGCACGGGTTCGGAACCTCTCGTCCCGTGACAGATGGTATCAGAGCCGCGCTTGCCATCTCTCGAAGCCCTCGTTGCGAGCTCGCCAAGCGCTCCAATGCCGCACCACGCAGGTCCCCACCCTTGTGAGCGAAAGGGTCGACAAGCGGGACGAACAGGCGGGTTCTCACACCCCCAAGCGTTCGCTCGATGACCGATGCCGAGTGTGACCGTGACGCGGGTCCTCTCCCGAGATCGAGGACGAGTAGGCAGGGAGTTCATGGGTGAGATTGGTAAGCCGATCTTCACGTTTTCGCGTGGAGGTGCACATTTGCGAGGCGTACTCTTCATGCACGAGGACGTGCATGGTTATGGCGGTGGGAGAATGTCACGGTCCGCAAGTGTGACACCCGCGATATGCGCCTGTACGCTAATATCGATACTGGTTGTGCTGATTGTAGGAGATGCGCTTCAGAAGTGGGCGTGTGGGGAATACAATGACGCTAGATCCCTTGGAGTTCAAGCAGGCCGACCCGGTTGAGTTTGGGGAGCTTGTCGCTAGTCGAGGACTTAACACTGAAGGGAGATTTAGGCGAAGCCCTACACACTGGTTGGGAATTGGAGCCGTTCTTCTGATGAGCCCGAGGTAGGGCGAAACCAGTCGATATTGTGCCACTTCCACTAGGCTTACTTTCGTAGCATCGAATGCGGGAGTGCCGCATGGGTTCGGAACCTCTCGTCCCGTGACATTATGCTATAGTTATTCGTTTTGGGTATATTATATACTATTTCGAAACTTGTTACGAGATGAAGCCTTGAGATCAAGTTTGAAATTTCTATTTTTTTATTGATTGTTTTGCAGTTTTAAGTTATTTTGCTATTTTTTCTATTGTCTTGGGATTTTTATCTTTTTTTTTCTAAATTTCAGATTTTAGGTGTCATTTGTTTTATTTTTTTATTTATATTAGGAGCATTTTATTACAAAATAATATTTCAGGTTTAATTATTTTGATAAATTTGTGATATTTAAAATTAGGGTAAAAAGAGCCTAAAATTCTAATTTTGATTATTCAGACTTATCAATAATATTTTCATTATTCAGAAATTTTGTTTCTCTATAGTTTATTAATCTTTTATGTTCCAGCACCATCATAGATTGTAATATATATCTTTGCATACACTAATTAATTGTTTGTTTGATATGACTTATCGAATGGTGATAAATGCTTATTTAATCTCATGAACTATATCATAAATTTTGTTGTTGTTTGTTGTTTTTTTAAAACTTTTAAAGCTTAAATAAAATATTTTACCTCTACTAGTAAAAACTCAAATTTTGAATTTTTAGGAGTAGAGATTGAATTTTTTTTTAAATGTTAAAATGTCTAAAATACCCTATACTTATTTGACAATCTTATTTTATTTTTTCATACCATAATTTTAAAAAAATTATTTATTAAAGTAATTTCATAAATTTTTAATAAAATTTCTTATTAAAAATTAGACAATTAAATTTTTTTAGGTAAAAACTCTACTACCAAAAGCTCTATTTGAAAAGTTATATCAAATGGAGCATAAATAGTTCGATTACGTTATATAACAACAACCATCATTTGTTTTATGATCATCGCATGCATTTTGTTGGATTTCAATTTTTTTTTTTTTACATTTTAGTGGCAGGTTCTTGGTTCCTAGATTATGCAAATTACAATGGGTTGTGGGATTTGGGTTTTGATACATAAAATGTACCTGTATTTACGGTAGTAGGGTCTTGTAGATAATGATATAGGCTTAATCTGCAATTTCTTGTGATATCATCATATAATGCTATGTAATTTGCCATTATATGGGTTAGGTAGTCAAGTCAATCAGTCATGATCACGACACTGATGTTGAAATTAAACAAAAAAAAAAAGGTTTGTGATTAAGGAAATTGAATGATCAATTGGTTACATATCGGCGTTGTCGATTGTCGAGTCCTTAGCCAAATTCAGAGAGTTGGACGATAATGGAAGACTCATTACTTCTTAATTTCTAAAGAGTTACTATTATTGGGACAGCTCTGTCTTATCATTATTAAGAAATAAGATGATCTTATGCTTGGGTGGGGAGTTGATGATCATGATATTACCTGCAACTTGATAATTGCATACATATATAATGGAAGAAAAAGATTAATATCAACAAAGTAGTTTCAATCAGAATTAAAATAAGAGAAGAAAGATCCTTTATTATTAAAACAATTCAAAGGTTAATTATTAAGAATGAGTTTGGGATTGAGATTGAGCAACCGTATATTAAAAGTTACAGTACTAAAGTTTTTGGTAAATACTTGCTGCTGTAACTTAAAAAATACGTTGATATAATGTTTCAATTATACAATAAAAAAATTATTATATCTTTAATAATTTTATCAATATTATTATTTAAAATTTATATTTACTACATATAATTAATTTTTATTTTATAATTATAGTTTTTTTTCGCAACAGCTCTAGTTTTTAAGGTACAGTACCTCAATCACAAACATGATATAAATGGGACTACAAGATTGTGGTATTTTTCATTAACTACGCTTTGCATTTCGTGATTGATTATTAAGTAAGTCATTGTGGTTGATTATTATAATAAAAACTTTTAAACTACTAATAACTAGGTTTATTTTTTCTTTTTCTTTTTCTTTCTCTTTTTGAGCCTAATAACTAGTTATTGAAAAGGATGTAATTTTGGAATATATTGAATAGGTTTAGTCAATTTTTTATATAATATTTTTTCAGTAATAATAGTTGCATAAAAATTAACAGAAAATAATACACCGTTATTCTAAAAAAATTTCACCACAAGACAAATTTATTTTTGTTGGTTATCTCTTATAATTTTTGCACTACTTTTTTATACTCCTTTTCGGTGCACACATCATTATTCATATTTTTTTTTCTATACAATTATCTTCTTTTTTTTTAATTGTATTGAAATGCGACTACTGAAAATGACAAAATTGACGGAGGGCCAAGTTTGATAGCTCAAAAGTCAAAGTCACTAATTTATTTTTAATTTGGGAAGTTGGTATAAATGAAGGCAGTAATATTATGTTAAATACAATTATGTACGAAACTTGGTGAAAAGTCCCGTAGCTCAGTTGGTTAGAGCGTTGGTCTTATGAGCCGAAGGTCGCGGGTTCGAGCCCCGCCGGGACTACATTTTGACAAAGTTTGATAGCTCAACTTTCATCTTTCTAACGTCTGGATCGAGCCACCGAATCATCTCTCAACTTCAACGGTTTGTATCATATCACCGATTCAACCATTAACAGCCGTAACCCATTTACGACCAAGCCCATCACCTTCTGCCAATTTATTTATTGATCTTTTTTTCTTTTTCATTCAAAAGAGCCTAAGATGTGATGCAGAGATTTATGAAGGTGTGCAGTCCAATCATTTTCCGGTCCTCTGTATCAAATCAAATCCAAACTAATCAACGGCCCACAAAATCATTAAAGCCGATTGCAATTTACAAAAGTAAACCCATGAAGCACCCACACCATCCCCCAACTCCCAAATAATCAGCCATGAAGTGAGAAAAATTGAACAATTGAAATCTTTTTTTGTTCCATATTTTATACACACTAATAACTACTACCACCATTGAGAAACTATTTTCCATTTTTATTAAAAACAAGGAAGAAAAAGGAAAAAAAAAAAAAGAATGAAGAAGAAGCACATGAGAAACATTATTACAGATTCAGATAAGCAACCCATCTTAATCAAGACTAGTTTGTTGTGCTGTCAAAATAAGCATCTTTTGTTGAAATATTCAAAACAAAGAGGGAGACCAACACACACGGCGAAACACATAACACAAACTCAGTTCTTGGGCGGGTCACTGATTGGTGTGAGAAAAATGAGACTTTGCGTTGCATCTCTTGTTTGAAAACAAAAAACAAAAAAAAATTGAGGCTGGCAACTGGGCCATGTAACTGACTGACTCGTACATTTCTCAACCACCTTTTATTCTTTTATAATTTTCTCTCCGTCTCCAGATGTAATTAAAATAAGAAAAAGGACAGGACTTTTGCTTCTTCTTTACTGCAACCTTAGAAGAAATATCCCCTCCCACCCATATTTTTCATTTTTCTTTCTCTCTTTTTTTTTTTTTATATTTTGGTCCAAAACATTTGAGTACCCCATGTTCTAAGAAGAGTATGTGCAGAACCGGACCTTTTGCCGCCTTTTTCCTGGTATGAAAGCCTTAACTTTTTGCTGTATAATGGATGTTCTGCTATCTGGTTTTGGTTTATGTGTTGCTTTTTATTTAGATTTAAAACTTTCATCTTTATATGCCCATTTATTGCTTTGGAGATATTGAAGAGATCTTGACGCTAATAGTGATTGAATAACTTTCACTCCATGTTAAGTTGTCTGAAACTGGTTGAATTAACTTCCTTCTCTGTAGACAGTTGCTGTCTGCTGCAATGTTTCATAAGCATACTGGGTGATAGGATTTTGTTCCTTTAGTTTCCTAGTTATGCGTGGTGGATTGTTCAATTTGTTGATGAGTGATGACCATCCCTTTGGTTGCTGAGAAATAGCAGGCCAAAAGAACAAAAAAAGAAAGGAATATGATCTGACTGACTTTTTGACTTAGGATACTCAAAGTCAATATTTTGTATGCTGGCTCAATGCTGATTCTGGTTCTCAAAGTAGAAGTTGCTTACAGGGTTATGTTAAATTGAAGAATAAGGACATTGAACATTGAGAGAATGGGTGGAGATTGGTTTAAGACATTTGTTTGCCAAAAGAAAGTGAAGGTTGGCAGTTCAAAACAAGCGAAGGTATGTAACCCTCTCATTCTCAATGCTTTCACCTTGCTTGAACAAGTTATAAACTGAGCTGCGAAATTTACTTTGTTATTATGGCAACTGTCTAAGTTTATTTTTCAAGCTAAGTTTTGGAAATTATCGGTGACCATTTAAAGATGTTCTTTTATAAAATGTGTGTGTGCCCCTATCTTTACTTTTTCGTGATATTGTTGCGAGTTTAGGATTATAATTAATAAATCATTATTTGACAGGGATCTTCAGCTTCTGCAAAATCCAAAGGATTCAAGTGGAAAAAACCTTTGGGCAAAGAGTCTAGTATTTTTGCTATCGGTAGCACTCTTGGCATGCCAGTTGAGGATGTAGCTGCAATACGCATACAAACTGCATTCCGTGCCTACAAGGTACCTTGTGTTATAAGTTATACATGCTAAAGACATCGAATTCATATTCCAGATTGTTGTTGTGTTATGATCCTTTACATGTGGTTTTTCTTATCCTTTTTGCAGCATTTCATTGTTAGTCATCATGAGATCATAGAGCAATAAGTGATCAGCCAGTGACTCCATCTGATTAATTTAAAGATGGAAAGCCCTTAATGTTATCAGGGATTTTTTAAAGCGGGGATTTTTGTTCCTAATTAGTCTGAGTTTTTGTTCTAGAGTGTAAGGAATGGGCATATCTTATAAATTCAGGGGATAGTATGAAAAATTACACATTTGTTGTTGTTTTTTGACATTCTGAAGCTCATACACTTATGATACTCCTGTTCCCAAAAAGATGGACTGTGCTCATATGCGAAGCTGTTACTGCACAAACTCCTTGGACATTTCTTTGTCATACAAGGGCAGAGAGATACTGTGGGCTTCTTTGCTGCAACTTTAGTTGTTAGTTGCAATCACATATGAAGAATTTTCTTCATTACCCTTCACTGATTGAACCTTTCTTGATAATGTCAATTTTGTATCGCCTAACAGCTTCACTCTGCTCCACAAACCCTTAATCCCAACTAGTTAGGATCAGTAATTGGCCAGGTTACTCCAGTGTGCAGTGAGTTGGGAAGTTGGTCTCATGAATATTTTCAATGCTCAATCCATATGGATTTCCTCAATTACTTCTTAGGAATTTATGAGTAGTATTTTGACAAGTAGTATTTTATCTATGAGGAGCAATTCATTGAGGTATTGGAATTTATGGATGTCATGGTGTAGGATCTCTACTACTTAAAGTTTCTGTGGTGCATTAATGATATAATCGATGCTTTAGATCTCCTAACTGCTTTTCACACCTCTTATTAATATAAATCATATGCTTATACAAATTTATTGATATACATAATTGATCTCTTTATTGTTCTTGCAGGCTAGAAAAACTTTTCGTCGTCTAAAAGGGACCATAAGACTACAGGGAGTAAGCCAACGTCATTCTGTTCAAAAGCAAGCTACAACAACGTTAAGCTATCTTCATACTTGGAGCAAACTACAGGCCGAGATTAGAGCTCGCAGAATGTGTATGGTAAAAGAAGGCCGACTTAGACAGAAGAAATTAGAGAATCAATTAAAACTTGACGCAAAGCTTAATTCACTAGAGGTTAGTACTTGGACTTACCATTTGTGAGAATTGTCAGGGTTAAAGTGATTCTATACCAGCAAAATGAAACTTTCTTGGGCAATGTGTGAAATCCTTCCAATTTAGGTTAAAATTCACTTTGTCATTTATATTTTCGTACAAATATTCCCTGAAGTTCGTTAAAAGTTTCTGAATTACAGAATATTTTGTTCCAAACATACATTGCAATTTCACTTTTGACTGAGACCTATGACCAACAGAACTACTAACTGTCCATCCTGCTAGGTCATCATAGCAACCTCACCATTAGGTAAAGAAAGCTCCAAATTTCAAATTTGCATTTTTCTCTTCTCAATTAAAGCCACAAGCACAATTTTAAGTCTTTCCGATGACTAGCATCACATATTTTCATATGTTCTGGAGGTTTCTTTTTCCTCCAGGAAAATTTGACTCTGACGTTGTTATGCTTTACTTCCTTTTGTAATTCCTTGCACTCTTGACAGAGGTTTAAGTGCTATTATGATCTGTTTTCCTGTTACTGCATGAAATTGCGGATTTCACTTTGTTTATAATATTATCTGAAACCATAAGCTTGAAAACATCCTTTTTTGATGTCTGTGGTCATCAAGTTGATGTCCATTGATTATTCATATTAGATAAAAGGCCTATTTGAAACATGTCAAAATTCTTGCTCTCTCTCTCCCCCCGTGTCCCCGTGTAACTGTTGAAAGGATGGGCAGATTGACTGGAGTGGAGGCCCCGAAACAATGGAGGAAATTCTCTCAAGGATAAATCAGAGAGAAAAAGCAGCAGTCAAGCGAGAGCGGGCTATGGCTTATGCCTTTTCGCATCAGGTATGTCAAGCTCTGACATATACCCTCTGTGCTGCATCAGTATGAATGAATCAAATTAACAATGACCAAACATGATTTGCAGTGGAGGGCCAACCCTAATCCCCTTGGTAAGTATGAACTTGGCAAAGCTGATTGGGGTTGGAGCTGGAAGGAACGCTGGATTGCCGCTCGACCTTGGGAAATCCGTGTTCCTTCTCCATCCATTAGCCAAAAGAAGGTGCAGCGCACGCAAGCAGGGAAGTCTGGCAAAGACTCAAATTCACCAACACCAAAATCATCAGTTTCAGTTAAACCCTCGATATCTAATGGAAAGGGAACTTCAAAGGCTCGAAGGTTATCATTTCCAGATGCTGAAAAACCGTCTTCCAGTGAAGGGAACACCAAAGCCAAAGAAGAAAGCACTAAGAAAGAGCAACTGGCTTCTTAGTACCTGGCCATTTTTGAGACTTAATAACATATGGTTGGTTTCCATTCATTTGTGTTAGTGTTAGAGAGGGCAAGTCTATTTTTCATTTCAAATTCATATGATCTTTTATTGGTTGTGTACATGGAATGGTGTGAAATCAATTTGTTTCTGGCATGCAGAACAAACGGCAATGTAATCGAACTGGTCAGGTGTTGGGGATCGACCTGTTCATTTTTACTTTTTTTCCCCGTACTGTGTATTATGACAGAAATTATTTATACTAATGTAAATATACGGAGTCTTTCTGTCGGGATGAGTCAGATGACTTTCTAGAATGTTAAATACAAGACCAAAACTCGTACGGTTTCTCTCTTTCAGATTTCTTACCACTTGGCAGTTTGCGCCGCTAATCAATGGCACGTAATGTTGATTCTGTGGTCATGTCATGACTCATTCTCTTGTTGCACGTTGGGCCAATGGCAATCAAGAAACATCACTTGCTGTAAACAGTTGGAAGGGTGCGTCTTACATGTAACATTCATTGGGTCAAATTAAACAAATTTTTGGGCATGTTTGAGATTGGGTGCCGTGGCCTTTAATCTGCGGCTACAACTACTATGAAATCATCGAACACGTGACTATAATATAGATGAATTTGTCACGTTGGTCTCGAACTGTTTCTAATGTTGTCAAGTTTTAGCTTACCAAACATACTCTTCCTTCGCCGGTCAATTTCCACACCGGCCTAATCTCAGATGCTACAAATCCCATTAAAGACGCATACTCACAGTCACAGACAGCTGCTAAAACACAACGGACAATATCCATAGCGTATGTGCCATGGCAATGTTCATAATTGTCAGCCAACTAAATCTAATATCTCTAATTGGTATCACTTATGAGTTCATGATTCTTGTTGTGGTTGTTAACGGTCATGTTATCCCATTATGAACACCGTACAAGATTAGATGCACCGACAATGCCATTCGCAGATTGAAGTAATCTTTTTGGCTTGAACAATTACGCGTCAAATGACGATGATGGGAGATTTGAGCTCCCTATATTGTGAATGAAGAAAGAAACGACAAGCAACCAAGTTATTGAGTTATTGTTCTGACCTAGCATTTTATTGGGAGGGTGAAACACTCTTCTCATCTAGGATACGTTAATTTTTTTTTTTTTTTTAAAAAAAAAGAGTCAATGATATAAAGTTAGGTTATAGAGGTTGAGTTCTAAATGATTTTATTACTCATTTATTGATATTGTAAAAATATCTCTTTAATGATATTATAAAAAAATATGTTATTTCAAAATACATGATAATCATTGATTAATGACACATCTATAACTGCTATTAATTAACGACATCTTATTTGTCATGTAAATTTTAGAAAAAAAAATATTATTTTAATTCATATATTTTGAATTAAATATGTGTTTAATTCTTATATTTTAAAAAATATTTTCAGGCGTCCTTAATATTAAATGTATCACACTCATATTCTTATTTTTCTTTGTTTTAGCAATAATATCCTTACTACAATTTTAAAGACATTAATTTATTTATCTATAAGAAAAGTTCATTAACAAATTAACCAATAATTTTTTATTAACAAATTAACCAACCATGATTAGTATGAAAGAAATGGTATTTTTCATACAATTACAACAATCTTGTTGATAATCATTTATATAAAAAAATAATTTACCAAATTAACCCAAAAATAAAATAAGAATAAAAAAATTTACATTTATTTTTATTTTACTTTTAAAATTAATTTTTTATTAAATTAATTATTATAAACAAAAAAATAAATGCAACGTATTTAACAATACCCGACAAACTTAACAATATTTTGCCACGCTTGTGCTTAGTTAGTTCAACAGCTCATCAAAAGGAAAGCATCAAGCCCTTCAATCTTCATTTCAATACAATTGCAATTGATAATGCAAATGCAAATGGCCAAATGCAAATGATGCGCTGATGATCTCTTTTCTAAGAAAACTCCCGTTTAGCAAAATCATGGACTCATCGTCAACAGTAGCGTCTTCCAAGACACAAAGACTGGTTGCCTTAGCCCAACAGTTGCGTCTCTACAAACCGCCACCTCCTTTTGATGAAATGGAGGAACAACAAATTCAAGAAACTGCAGGCAAGGTGGTTTCTCAAGTGGGGTTTCAAGAATCTGTCACTCCAATTGTTAAGGACCCTGAAAGGTTTAGACCCAAGAAAGCTGCTGTTTTGATCTGTCTCTTTGAAGGAGATGCTGGTGATTTGAGGGTCATTCTCACGAAGAGGTCTTCTAGAATGTCTACTCACTCTGGTCTGTAATTTTTACAGCCACACCCTTTTGTTTGGTGAAAATTTTGCTGATTTTTTTTTTCTCTGTTATGGTGTTCTTATTAAACGATGAAAATATTAGCTTGATTGGGGAGTTGTTTATTGAATGGAGGAGTTTTATTTAGTTCTTAAGAAAATTCTGGGTTTCGAAGGAAGAAAAAGATAAGGTTTTGAATCAGTTGCTTTGGTTGCTTCTTACAGAATCAAGTTGAGTATTACTGAGATTTGAAATTGTTAATTTTTTCTCTTTTTTTTTTTTTTTTTTTTTTGAAAACTGAGGGGAATATATGCAAAAGAATGTGAAATAAGACTTTTGAAGTTTTGATGAAAGTGTGATAGTTTTTGGTTGTGAAATACTTGTTTAACTAGAGCATTTGTTATCAGATAATATTTGAAATTTTAATTTCGTTTTTTCCCTTCACTTTCTGGTAACTAATTGGAGATTGAGTGCAGGACGACGATTTTAGAATGGAATTTTTGGTGATTGGCCACTGGCCTGAATGGGTGTATTTGGTTGCAGGAGAAATTTCATTGCCTGGTGGGAAGGCGGAAGAGGGTGACAGGGATGATGGGGATACTGCAACGAGGGAGGCTAAGGAGGAAATAGGGTTGGATCCTTCGCTTGTGGAAGTTGTAACTGTTCTTGAACCATTCTTGTCAAAGGTATGGAAGGATGTTTCTTCTATGCTCCTATTTTGTTTTCATAATTTTGTGTTACAATTAAAAGTAGAAGGAAAATCTCAAGATATGCTGATGCTGTTAATTGATTTGAAATATATGTGCTTTGGGTGGGTGTGAATCAGGGGAATTTTGTGATAAAATTGAAGGTGGTGATGTGAATCATGTGATTTGTCAAAAACCTTAAGTTGCTCTTCTTATATAACCTTATCATGGAGAAGCTGAATGTATATGGTTTTAAGTAGACAATAAACTTTTGATAAATCCTCTAATAAGTTTCTGATTAAATAGTCAATTTTTCAACTACCAAGGTTTGGTTGCCTAGGGGGACTGGGGTATGATGGGTTACTGTATTCTGCTGCCTGGATTACAAGGAATTAGGTTGGTAATCGAGGAGCCATGTGAGAACTCCTGTATGACTGGGAATGTTGCTGGGGGTTTGGGGCCATAAATTACGATGAAAAAAAAAGACAATTCTGGAAAGATGGGGGTGTTTCTTAAACTTTGTACATTACCTTGAACTTTGAGAGTTGATTGTCGATGTTAATATGACTGGCAAGCAAGCTTTATCTGACATTCCTCGTTTCAAAGTGCAAAATTGTTTGCATTTCCTACTTGTATTCTTTTATGCATGAGCCATTAGGTCTTTCATATGCATACACCTGTTCATAGATTAATAACTTGTCCATCTCTTAATCTTGATTTACACATTTAATGTCTTATGAGGATCTGCTTGGTTCTGTTTAGCCATATTGATCCAAATGTACTCCTGTTTTGGGGTAGAATGAACTTGCATCCTCATTTATGTTGCGACTTCTGGTTTTTGAGCAACTCACTCTTTTCGGGGACTTGTTTGCACACATATGTTTATACATGCTTTAGTCTTTGGATTTCATTCCATCATAAAGGGATTAAAAAAAGGAAAAGCATCCCATTGATTAAAGATACAATTTAATAGTTTTATCTTTCAGCTTTACTTTTTGGGTTTAGCAGTCACTTGCTTTCTGTGCAGCACCTCCTTAGAGTAGTTCCTGTTATAGGCATACTTAGCAATAAAAAGGCATTCACGCCTACTCCCAATCCTGCTGAAGTGGAAGAAGTATTTGATGCTCCCTTGGAAATGTTTATCAAGGTTTTTTCTTTTCTGGCGTTATCTTAACTTTTTATTCTGATAATTACTACAAGTACTAACACGTAAGTATTATTATAACTACTTTATTTTAAGAAAGTGTTCAAAATGTTTGGTCAGGATGAAAACCGAAGAGATGAGGACAGAGAATGGATGGGAGAGAGATTTCTGCTTCACTTCTTTGACTATGAATATGAAAACAAGAAGTACTTGATTTGGGGTTTAACTGCCGGCATTCTGATTAGAGCTGCATCAGTGGTCTACCAGAGGCCACCTGCATTTATAGAGCAAAGCCCAAAGTTCAAGTTTCCTACTGTTATAAACAAAGATACTATAGTCCCTTGAAAGAATTTGTAGAAACATTGTTGGCTTGTACTCCAAATAAATATCTGCAATAAATCCACCATGACCCTGATTTATTGAATAGTAAAATGGGTTTGTGATATTTTGTTGTATGTGTTAAAAGTAGTAACTGCAATGTATATGTCATGCTTTGATGTCCCTAAACAGAGGAGGCTAAATATGATCAGATTCAAGAAGGCAATTGGCATTAAGTGCCAAGAATTAAGCAAATAGGTAGAACAAAATAACAAACTTGTGGGAGCTGTTGCCTTTAGCTTTACTTGGGTTTGTTGTTAAATGATTTGAAACTTTCAATTTTATGCAACTCTCATTTACCAGGTTATTTGTGCAGGATCTGGATCTCGGCGCAAAGATCTGCATGTTTCCTCATCAAATACTGTAGATGAGTTTATCCATAATGTAAAGATTCCCCTCCTCAGTCATCAAATTTGAAGCTAACAGTCTTAACACCACCGAGACAAACACATTTCAGTTGCTTCTGTGAGAGCTGAAACTTGTTCGCATTTGATTTCTTTTCCGGTTGGAAACGTTAGAGAGGAGTAAAGGGGTTTTGGCTAAGAGCTAGAAAACTTTGAGAAGCTGAAGTTGCTTTCCTTTGCTATTAAAGTGATTATTTCTCTCTAATTATTGATAAATGTTCATCAACCTCTCTTGTTGTTATTCACGTCCTTGTTTCAGTTTGATCTACATGTATATGTTTTGTTAATCTCTAAGAAAATGATTAAGAGAAACTGTCTGCTCCAAGAAAAAGACACTACCCTGGAGATATTGAAACTAAAATCCATTTGTTTGCCCAGCTTTCAGGATAGACAACTAATTTTATTATATTAGAACCTTTTTAATAAGTAAATAAATAATTGTCTCTGTGCAGTGTCTTCAACAAAAGAAGCAGCAATTCCAAGCAAAAAATTATTCAATTGTTTCCCCTAATTAGACGGATGGAAACCGGCATGAATCACCATGCCAAATTGAACGATTAGTTTGTAATTTGTACCATACCGGTGGTCCAGTAAGTGATCTTTCTTTAGAGGGCCCAAACCCAATTCCATCCAATATGAGAAAGAGAAATTATGGCTGATTGTGTGAATTTCCCAATGATATTGTTTGTCCATTTTTCAGACCGAAAGCGTAGGATTTTGACCAACAGAACATGCTTATTGTTTGCAAGTTGCTAGAGCATTTACTGCATTGAAAACTATTAACTGTAAAGATCAGAACTGTTGTTGACCATATTTTTGTATGTGCTTAATCATTGTCCTTTATTCATCAAATTGAGTCTTCTTCAAACTTCCACCATATGTCTGTGTGTGCTTAATCATCATCCGTTATTCATCAAAGTGAGTCTTCTTCAAACTTCCACCATATGTCTGTATGTGCTTAATCATTGTCCGTCATTCATCAAAGTGAGTCTTCTTCAAACTACCAGGGCAATTTAGCAGAGTCGAATTCAATGGAGTCGTCCTCCAAATCCAACATACAGAGACTGATTGTGATAGCCCAACATTTACGCGATTACAAGCGACCACCCTCTACTTATGATCAAATGGAGCAAAAAATCCAGGAAACTTCAGGCAAGGTGACTTCCCTAGTGGGGTTTCAAGAATCTGCTTCTCCAAGAGTTAGGTACGCAAAAACGTTTGTACCCAAGAAAGCTGCGGTTTTGGTATGTCTCTTTGAAGGAGATAACGGTGAACTGAGGGTTATACTCACAAAGAGGGCTTCAAGGTTGTCTGCTCACTCGGGTTAGTGTTGTTTTGTGATAAAGAAGATGTTTAACTTGTTAAAAATTGATTTTTCGTCCTTGTTGATTATGAAATGAAAATGATGAAGGTTGTAGAAATATCATACTCAGTTTATCATTTCTTGATTTTTTGCTATGTGTGATTTATATTTGTTTTGTGGAAAATTTATGGAATGCAAAAGAAGAAGAAAGTTAAGTTTTGGACTTTTGAATCAATCAGTTACTTTGACTGCTATTGTAGGAACAATTGAATTTTATATTGACCTGGAATCTTGGATATCATAATTATATTCTTCTTGAGGTTTGCTTTACATTTGGGAATGGAAGAGAAAGTGAACTAAATCTTCACTCTTTTTCTATGGATTTCTAGGGAGGTAGTGGCAAATTTGACTCACTTGAGCAATATCCTTTATTGAGGTTCCGTTGTAAAGCAGAACATTTGAAATCTTTGTATTATTTTCATGATAAAAGCGTGATAGCTTCATTGCAGTTTGAGTTCGTGGTGCTAAAAGGCTTGTTTGAGTGGACTTATTAATTGCATTAGTTATGGGGTAAATTTGAGACGTTAAATTCTTTTGCTCATTCCTTTTTCTTTCCATGAACAAACGGAAACTTAATAGATCATGATGTTGATTGTGGAAGGAACTATGGAAATATTGGTTATTTATTGGTGGTTTAAGTGATTGGATTCTTGGTTACAGGAGAAGTTTCATTGCCAGGTGGGAAGGCAGAGGAGGGTGATGAGGATGATGGGCAAACTGCGACAAGGGAGGCTAAAGAGGAAATTGGATTGGATCCTTCACTTGTGGATGTTGCAACTGTTCTTGAACCATTCTTGTCTAAGGTATTGAATGATTTTTTGTGTATGCTCTCTTATTTTGTTTCTTTTCCATTGGTTAATAAGAGGTATATGGCGAAATGGGTTCAGATGAGTTATGTGATTTCTGTAAGATTTAATCAGAAACCAGCATTCATTACTTGTCTGTGCAGTACCTACTCAGAGTAGTACCTGTAATAGGCATACTTCACAATAGGAAAGCATTCAAGCCTACCCCAAATCCCGGAGAAGTGGAAGAAGTATTTGATGCTCCCATGGAAATGTTTCTTAAGGTTTTCTTCGCGCATTGTCTAGTCTTTGTTATTTTCTTTTCATGTTATGACTGTTTTTTCAAGAATTACGTTTGAAATGTTTGGTTCAGGATGAAAATAGAAGAGTTGAGGAGAAAGAATGGATGGGAGGGAAGTATCTAATGCATTACTTCAATTATGAACAAAACAACAAGAAGTATCTGATATGGGGTATTACTGCTGCCATTTTAGTTAGGGCTGCATCAGTGTTGTACCAAAAGCCACCAGCTTTTGAGGAGGGGAACCCTAAGTTCAAGTTTCCTAAAGATGTAAACAAAGATACTTTTATGTGGTAGAAGGATTGAAATTAAAGTTTTCTAAGTTGTATTTTTCCTAATAAACTTCTGCAATAAATTATAAATCCACCACATCTAGCGTGAAGCAACCCATCTTAAGGGAAGGAACTTGGCATAATCTGTGCAAACTGCAAACATGTTCCTCAACAGAGCCAAATATATACCCTATTTGCGCCCTCTCTTAGTCTTTCTTCTCTCTCACTCAAAATACACTGCCCCTGCCCGTTCCCATAATGCTTCCAATTAAACTCCTCCAGTTGCATAAGTTGTGTAATATTTTATATAGGTGCACAATAATTTTATTTTTTATTTTTTATTTTTTTGGGGGAGAAAGGGTATAACTTCAATTAACTTAAACATGTGGAACCGGCAGTTTCCATATTCATTTTACTTCCATGCGCTCGATGAATGAAGATTGTGTTGAAAAAGAAAAGATTTTGAATCTTTTGTTTTGTTTCTTTGCGTGTAAAAGAAGCAATATTTTGACCCTCATTGAGTTAAAGTATGAATAGTTGTAAAATGGTTCATTCCATCGGACGCCAAGACTTCTGTAATAACTTGCGGGTGTCAGAAGATAGCATTAGACTTCAATTTCATCTGTTTCTTTTTGTCCTTTGGCGACCAATAGGAGACATTCAGATATAGTGAACGACGAAGATCTTGGAATTGGGGAGTCAATGATTGGTTACTGGAGTAAGCGGATGTCTCTGGTCGCAGTTCATTGGCAGGCGGGAAGGCACAGGAGGGTGTAAGGTCATAAGGATGACTAGGAGACTGCACTGAGAAAGGCAGATGAGGAGATAGGGGCAACTCTCATTTGTTAAGCTAATGATGCAGGATCTGATTATGGGTATGATGAGCTTGTTTGGTCCTCGTCTGACACCATTAAGGAATTCAACAAAGCTACAGAGCTGTCTTGTTGAGCAGAACCCAACACCATAACACTGTAGCATCGCAGTTGCCTTAGCATTTAAGCCGCGCCATACAAGAACTGTATCTTTTACTATTTTTTTCTTTTTTAAGGCCAGAATAGATAGATTTAATCGTCAGCGCAGAGCTAGAAAAGTTGACTTAACTTTGATAATAAGAATTGACCATTTCTCTCAAACAATTTATAAATTGATATTGGTTCAATTGATATTCTGCCCTATTTGACATTAAGATTTGATAGTTATAAGTTAAAGATTATAATATTAAAATATATAGTAAATATTAACTATTATAACTTAAAAATTAAATTAATTCTGACACATATTTATATGATAATTTTTTTTTTTATAATACTTCAACTATCAATTTTATAATACGCACTATCAATATTTATTTTATAAATATCTTTTTTACAACAATTATAGTTAAAATCTACACAACCTCACTCTCACTTTACATCACAATGAAAAAGTAAGAAGTTGCCTCTTGAGTGTCCTAGGGGAATGATTTTGTACTACCTTGTATTTTTCTATTTTCTTTCATTTTTTTTATATCACCAATCACCATCTTCATATTTTGTATTTAAAGGCGAAAAAAATTCAATATGGTGCAAGTCCCAAACCCCGTATGGGCTCATTTATCCCGTTTTCAAAAAGTACGAACGTACAGTAAATTTCTTCTTCAATATTTGTAATGGCAGAAAAACAAGTATAATATATATGAAGAATTTAGATTATAATATGGCCAAGACTGTGTGCAACCGTGGCATGAATCTACTTAAATTTAAATAAATCTCACCCATTTAAATGAATTCAACAGTTGGTATAATTATGGCACGGTACTATAATTATACTGTAGCCAAAACTTTATAATATATCTAAAGATCGTAATAATTTGAAAAAGGAAAAAAAAACACGAAAAATATCTCTTCCTATTCTTTTTTTTTTTAAAAGAATATCTCTTCCTATTCAATAAGCAAAACAAGGCCACCAAAGAGGGCTTACGCGTCGAGTTGGTTTGCAAAGAGGCTGGGGCTGCAAAGAAATAAAATAATAACAAAACAAAGCTCATTGCCATGGATTCCAACAACTCCGGAGATCGATCTGAAAGGCTTGAAACACTAGTCCAGCAGCTTCGTCTCTACAATGAGAGACACCAGAACCCTGTAACTGAAAGAGAAGCTCTGGATTCTCCAGACTCATATTCTGTTGCAGTATCTTCAACCAAGAAGAGAGCAGCAGTGCTTGTTTGTCTTTTTGAAGGAAATGATGGGGATCTACGTGTATTCCTCACTAAGCGATCCTCGAATCTTTCTTCTCACTCGGGTAATTAATAAAAAAACATTTACCCTATTAATATAACAGATCGAACTTGGATATAAGTTTTAACAAATGGGTTTTCAGGGGAAGTTGCATTGCCAGGTGGGAAAAGGGAGGAAAACGATGCTGATGATGCAGAGACTGCTTTGAGGGAGGCTAAGGAGGAGATTGGCTTGGACCCTTCTCTTGTCAATGTTGTTACCATTCTTGAACCAATTTTTACCAAGGTATGTATGTACTCCTTTTAAGTTTTAAGAGGTATTCTTTTTCCCTAATTCTGAGAACTTCAGCTCCGTATTTCTGTAGTTCATTGAATTGAACTTAAAGCCGCCCGATGCTGTTAAATATGGACAACTGATTGTTGATGAGGAATGTAAATACTTTTCCAAGTTTCATGATTTCATACCATTGGTTCTTACTTCCAAGTTAAATATCCTATAATAATAATTGGACAACTGTCCAAAAGTATGTACTTTTTTTTTTAATGGAAAATAAACCTTTCATTAATCAACAACACTGTCAAATACAATTTCAACTTCTGCTGGTATCGTTCCCAACCACAGTAGATGTATTCTCCCTAAGATACAAAAAGTATTCATGAGTGTTTGTTTCATCCGCTTATGATCTGATTATATCTAAATTTTGAAGTATCACGTATGTAACTTTATTTATGTATGGTTAAAATTTACTTATTTATTATATTCTCATTTATAAATGATCTATTATGAGTGTATTTACTCAGATAAAACATCAAATCAAGAAATAATCTTAATCCAGTCTCAAAATGAAATCATTTTTTTTAAGTGGTCGAGTTTTTTGGGTGAAAACTACTTTTGAAAATTTATGTAAGTTCAGTTTTGATGGAGAGTGGGTTTTTTTATGTGCAGAATGGAATAATAGTAGTTCCAGTGATTGGAATTCTTCCTGACAGAAACTCCTTCATTCCAGCTCCAAATACAGCTGAAGTAGATGCAATATTTGATGCGCCATTGGAAATGTTTCTCAAGGTTGTACGCCTTATATACTCCAGTTTCCATTTCTTGCTTGAGTCATGATATTTTTTAACATAAATCATAATCGTTTTTTATGACTGTGGACATAGGATGAGAACAGGAGAGCAGAAGAGAGAGAATGGATGGGATATAGGTATTTACTCCATTTCTTTGACTATGAAGCAGAGGGCGACAAATATCTGATATGGGCTTTAACAGCTGGAATCTTGATAAATGTTGCATCAGTTGTATACCAACGCCCTCCTGCTTTTCAAGAGAGGAGACCTAAATTCTGGAGTGGTCCGGAGTCGCTCGCAAATCACAACAACACGTAAAAGCTACAGCATTTTCTATATGGGTTTTGCATCACATTGTTCTTCCTTGTGTAATGAACTGATGAATGCATTATTCCTAATCATATTACTGAAGATTAAAATACATATCTCTTCAAGCTTCTTCAGTATAGATGCTGTTTCTCTGCTGAAACTAAATCCTGACAACGTAAAGCCCCCTGCTGGGCGATATTTGTAGATTGTTGGAGCATAAAAAGCAGCAGTCGGTCATTTTGTCAAACATGAAATCTGCATCTTAAGACAAATTTGTCATTGGTCAAACCATGATTATATCTGATAAAAAGCAACTTAAACCCTTGGACTCTATTTGGATATTCGGATTGGATAAGATTAACTTTTTGAATTAAATTGAATTATATTAAAATATACTATTGTCTTTTATTTGGTATGATTTCGGATAAAATTATGTTAAAAAAATAAAACTAAAATAACTATTTAAATGATATATTATTTTTAAGTCATATTATTATTTGTTAAATTTTATACTTAAATTTCAATATTATTATAATTAAATATTTGAATAATTTTTTATTTTTAATATATTACATACTAGTTAAAATAAATAATAATCCTATAAATGTTGAATTAAAATTTAAACTAATTCATTAATCCAGACAGCCAAACATGACTCTGAATTGGACTAAGTTTTTTATCCTCGTAATTAGTGTAATCCAACCTTTTATCCAACATCCAAACAAATCTAGGAGGGATTTTACACTTTACGGTAAGCTTTCGATAGTCAAACACGTTATTGGCGAAAACTCATTTTTGAATTGACAGCAAAAGCCGCCTTAACAGAAAGCTTGACTGGGACCTTTTGAGGGATGAGGAAGTGATGCGAAGAAATAGCACAAGTATCTGTCAAAAGAATTTTAACAAGTTTTAATGGACTAATGCTCATTATTTGACTCTTAAGTATCCACAATTCAACATGCACAAAAACCTTTCCCTGAGTTTACTAACTCCCCGAGTATCAAAGACTGTAATTTCAGTTTGCATCTACTTCATTTTCATTGAAAATTCCATCAGTACTTTTTAAATCTCACATAATGATCAAACAAATAGGAGAAAATAGACAAAAATATCATCAAGTAAGCAGTCTCCAGCGACAAAATTACGGAAGAAAAGGAACGTTCAATACCTCCCTCAGCTAAAAACCTCATAAAATTTCTCGATGATTAGTAAACCAGAGTCAATCGACTCCAATGGATCTTTCCGAAGACGGTGTCTCAAACAGTTAGGAATGACAGTAGCAATATCCTCAGCACTGACTTTATCTCTTCCCTTAAGAGATGCAAGAGCTTTTGCAGCCCTGTTAGTCACTATGTCTCCTCTCAATCCATCAACATTCAGCTCCGCACAAACTTTGGAGATTTTCACCTTCAAATCATGGTCAATCTGGACAGCAGAGAGAGAACTCCTGGCTGAGGCAATTTGTTGCTGGAGCTTCTCTTGCTCTGCCTTGTAAGAATCACGGAATTCCTTTGGATTTTTGTCAAATCGAGCTCTCTCCTCCACAATCTTTACTCTGAGTTCTGCATCCCTCACAGTCCCCACTTGGGCATGCATTCCAAACCGATCAAGCAGCTGAGGCCTTAGCTCTCCTTCCTCAGGATTACCTGAACCAATCAGAATAAACCTTGCAGGATGTGAAATTGAAATGCCCTCTCTCTCTACTGTGTTCCATCCCGAGGCAGCAGAATCCAGAAGAACATCCACTAAATGGTCATCCAAAAGGTTAACTTCATCAACATAAAGAATTCCTCTGTTAGCTTTAGCAAGAAGGCCAGGCTCAAATGCTTTGACACCCTCCGTCAGGGCTTTCTCAATGTCAATCGTCCCACAGACCCTGTCTTCTGTAGCACCCAATGGCAAATCAACCATGTTGATTTTACTGAACGTAATGGAGAGCTTCTCCCCTTTAATGACAGACTCTCTGACTTCAATACCCATGGCTTCTGGATCTTCTGGATCTGAGTTATATGGGTCACCGACAACTACCTTGATTTGGGGAAGTAAATCTACCAATGACCTAACAGTGGTGGATTTCCCCGTTCCTCTATCACCCATAATCATAACACCACCAATTTTGGGATCAATCACATTTAACAAAAGGCACAATTTCATCTCTTCCTGTCCCACTATTGCAGTAAATGGATACACCGGCCTTTGGCTTTCCTTGGATCTCTTCTGGGCCTGAAAATATCATAAACTTCTCAAACCGAATAATAACAAATTCTCTCTTCCTAGAATAATTTACACATATCAATTTCTTCTTTCTTTCATGTTTTAGTTTCGAAACACATTCATCACATTAAGCTTTCAAAGAACACAAAGAGTGCCTTCAAAACTGCAAAATTCTTCACGACACCATAAATTTTAGCAACCAATTAAATGAACCATATGGTCAGAACAATGAAATTTTGGTCTGAAGGCAACATGAACGGACACACAAAGAGAAACCAAAACATACCTGCTCAACAGAGTTAACCCCAGTGGCAACATTGGTAACTGCAAACAGAGCCCGGCCCTTCTTTTCTTCAATCCCGATCCCCCCATAAAACCTCCTTCCATAATTCTGCCCTACAAAGACAAGACGAAAAGCAAACTTATATACATCTAGATGAGGAACAGAAAAAGGACCCAACACCGATACATAAATAATAGCACCACACTAAGGATATGCAAGCGGGCGTTAACCAGATACTTTAGTACATCGACAAAATTAGGAAAATATAAATAAAAGACACACATCAATTGCCTTCATAAACTACATAAAAATAAGAAATTCGAAGTCCGAATAAAATAAGCAGCAAAGATGAAGTGGGCTAGCCTGAAATGCGGTAAAAGTAATGCAAAAAATGTACCTGGGTTTAAGGAGAGAGAGGAGATGGCAGACTTTGAGTTTGATGCTGGAGAAGAGAGAGGGCGAGAAGCCAAGATTGCAGAGGAAGAACGAGTTCCTAACACGGACGCCATGCCCGTGCGCAAATGTAAGCGTTACAGTTACTAGAGTGAGAGAGTTTGTGTTCACTGGTTTTGTTGACCATCACAGATTGACATAGTTTCTTATTGGTCTATTGGGCTGCGGATAAGAGGATAGATTTCGCGCATATCGCAACTTGTATATGACTTCTACCATGGTCCTTTGCTTTTACTTTTTGTCCCAATTATTATAGAGAGAGAGAGAGCGAGAGAGAGATTGATTAATTAATTAGATTTTATTTCAAATAAAATAGAATAAATTTGATTCCACATCCAAATGAGTCAGACTTAGTACACCCCAATTGAGTGAATAGAACATGATCTTGATGCATTGTGCAATTTCCTCGCTAATAGCAAGTGCTAAATGATCTAGCCCCCTCAGGTTCTTGAAATTTTATTTCATGCTATTTATTTCTTGATATAACACTTATATTTGCTTTCAATATTTTTCTTATAATCTACACAATTTTTTTTATAGAATAATAATATAAACAGTTTTTTAGTTTATAATTTGAATTAAGTTCTCAATTGATAATTTTTTAATTTTCTCTATTTTAATTTATTAATAATAAATTGTAGTCAATAGCTTTTTCTTTTTTTTCCTTTATTTTTGGCCTCCTTTACTTTTTGAAATCAATGTATCTAAGCGTTTGTTTAAAAAAATTGTCTTCTTTAATTATATTAGAATCTATTTATATTTAAAATCGAAGTCCATCTAAATTTTTTAAATCAATTATATGCATTGTGATGGTACAATTTAAATATCCTATCTCTACAGTATAATGAATCAAATGAAGAGGTGCCCGCGAACCATTCAATTTGTTTGCTTTAGAAGTTGAGTTGATTGAGATTAGATTTTAATCGTGTAATTAAATAAAGTTAAAAGCACAAATTAGTTTGGATTACAGTCTGCAGAGGCACGAATTGGAGGAAATCGCGAAAATTGAAACTACTGTGAAGAATTTTATTATAACCAGTCAAGACAACTTCGTAAGAGGATTATTAAGAACTAGATCAAGAAGATCCAAATTCTGGCTAGTAATATTATTACAAGTGAAGACGGCTTATTGGTAAAGGCAATCACACAATACAAGAAGAAGAAGAAGAAGAAGAAGAAGAAGAAGGGGATAATGATTAATTAACCAACGTAACTGCCTATGCCGAGACTTGATAAACTTTGTTACCAAACTTGTCCAACTCTTCCCTGAAAGCAGGCAGGGCAGATGCCCGCAAATTCACTTGGAGCGTGAATCCATCTTTCTTTCGCGGCGGCAGGAAATAGCAGGGCTCCTTGCTCCCAACAAGATTCTTGGAAAGAGGGAACATGATCACCGGACCTCCCCAACCAAAGTCGACGCTTGAGTGGCCTACGTGCCTCCAATCCGTGAATGCGCTCACTTCCCTTCCAGCTGTAATGCCGTCTTCGTAATAAAGCTCCTGAAAGTCAATAAACGAGCGCACGTACTCGTCATTGGCATTGCTTTTGCTCTTCTTAATCAGCTCAGCGGTTTTCCAAAGGGGCTGCTCCACAAGTTCTTTGGCACTCAGCTGGGCATACAGTGGTATGCATCCATTTCCCCAATAGCCAAGTGGTAGCGGTGGCTTTACTGTTCTACGTATGTTGGATGGGTATGCAAACTTCACATTCTTATCGCCAGAAATTCCCGCGCATCTCACCCTGTTAATGCATCATTCATCAATTTATTATAACAAGTCTATTTTGCAATCTTCGAAGTGTTTGAATAGTAGGAATCGCAGCAAGAGGAAAGATAATTGACTTACTTGGCTCGCCAAACGAACGCGCCGAAAGCCTCAAACGTGGTAAATTTCATCCCACACTCATCAAACAACGCATCCTTCAACCCATCCAAAGACTCATCTGTGACATCAAAGCACTGCCTAACAACCGGTCCAACGTCGTGGGAGTAGGGTTTGAACCCTTTCTCAGTACCCAAAAACTCAAGAACCGCACCTTCAGCCCGGGGCGGATGTCTCGGACCCAACAAAGTCGCCCGGTCCCAAACCGGTTGGACGGAAATGTTAGTTGCCCCGCGTGCCAGCTCACCCGCAGCGCCAAAAACCAGCGTGGCACCCATTCCATCGCACATAGAATGATGAACCGCAGTCCCCAAGGTGTAGCCACCACACTTGAAAACCGTGACTTGTAAAATGCAGGGATTAGCAAGTCCCTCCTCCAGGGTGGGTACGGGCACCAACTTCTCCAGGGAATTCGAATCGTAATCCAAAGAATCAAGAGTGCAATCAGCAGTGGCGTTGACTAGGGGGAGAGTCTGGCCGGCCTGGCAAAACAGGGAGAGGCGCTGATTGCTGCAGCCTTTGCCGACGGGGCGAAGGGTGCCAGCGAGAGGGTAGTAATGGACGAGGGCCAAGGAGAGGGAATTGGCGATTACGTCGAAGGGGTGGCGGTCGATGGCGGCGCTGGCGGTGTAAACGCGGATGTAGCGGAAGGTGAAGGACCGGATGTTGGGGTCGTTGTCGAGGTGGGAGAGAGAGAGTTCGTGTTCCCCCTCATCTTTGAAGGGTGGTGTTGAGGGCAGTATTTGCTTTGTTTCTATTATTTTTACTTCCATTCTCTCCTTATGCTGGCTTTCGATTCGATTTTTCTGGGTATTTCGGTTTGAGACTTCATTGAGTTCAGAATCAATTTATGGAGGTGTGTATCGGTCCCTTTGATTCTTATTATTATTATTATTTTTAATTAACAAAAATTTATATTGTATTATTATTATTAACACTGCAAAATTGATCAACGTACGTGCGAAGAATTTTCCATGGGAGCATGAGTGGTTGGTTGAGGGAGGAGGAGTCGTCTGACTTTAGACCAATGAGTGGTTGGTGGAGGGGTTAGTTGGTATTTCGCAAGCCATACAACAAATAAATTATAATATATATATATATATATATATATTTATATATATATATATATATATAGTTATTCTTTAATGCATGCGTTTTTATTTTTTTATGTAAACATATTTTAAAATTATGAATTTTAAAAAAATTATTTTTTAATTTTTTAAAATCACATAATTTTATAATTTATTCAGTAATTAACACTCTTAAATCGCACGATTTTAAAATATGTCTGTATTAAAAATAATATAAACATCGTACTTGAGAATATATATATACTATCATTACAGGTTATATCAAATTAAATATATATGTTATATGTGTATTAATTAATTCTACTATCCCTAATATATTTTAAAATTTCTTGCAAGAAGCATGCTGCATGGTGGAGGACTTGGATCAAACATGGCGAGTACCACATTTTTCTTATTTTCAAAGGTGGGGTTACTCTCTAAAAAAAGTAAAAAGTATTATGGTCCGTCTCTTACTTCCCGTACTTATATGCCAATAGGATTTTTATTCTGAATTGAGAAGAGGTTTTTATTAATTTTTTAAGAAGACAAAAATAATAATTTTTAGATAAAAATATAAAATTAATTAAATCTTAATCATACATATTATATACATGCCAACAATCAATTTATTGGGTTATTTGCTACTTCTTCTCTTTAACCCTAAAATAAAAAGAAATTGAATCTCCTCAATAATTATTGGAATATTTTCTTTAATTTTTCATACTAAATTTGAATTATGTTGGACTTTGATTCTAATTGAGATGGAGTTGTATTATTTTTTGAGCTTGTGCATCTTATTATAAATGTCAATAGAATGAACTCGATTTAAGAAAAATAAGGAAATTATTAACGTTCGGTTAATCAGTTGTGCTAGGTGGACGTGTGGAAGAATTTTTTTTTTTTTAATTTATACTCACTTATATCTCAAGTAATTTCTCACCCTCGCGCGCACCTGCCACTCTGATTCTACCGCCGAACTTTAGTCTTCATTGAAGTCATCGCCATACAGTCACAGTCGTTTTCGAACCATAAGAAGATTGTCACCGTGTCCATATGGTCCACATCCTTCTGTATTTGCATTTTGAATTCTTATTACGGAATATGCTTACGTTACATTTTAAGCTTTTCCCTTTTTTTAAAAAATAAATTCCGTGCTTTGATTTTGGATGCAAATACAAATGACGTGTTTTATAGATTAGGAAATTAGCGTTGGTGGGGTTTGTTCTTTTGTTTTACTTGCTGGGATTAAAAAAAAAAAGAAAAGAAGAAAGAAATTCAATCTGCTAGAAAAATGATAATTAATTCTATGTGGAACCATCATGCCTAAAAAAATTAAAATTCTATGTCGTATTGTAAAAATTATCATGTTGTCTACTTCAA